>OX352774.1:44458410-45100118 GCA_947095535.1 Poecilobothrus nobilitatus | reverse complement strand
CCTTCAAAATAGGAATTTTGACCAAAAAATAGAGTTTTTGTGTAGGGGACACTATGTCCAAAAATAAAAACGAAATCCGAAACTCATAACTAATTCATATCGCCTGAAAATGGATTTTGAAAATGCCGAATCTTTAAATCAATTTTTCTACCTTTTCCCGTTGATTTTTCAAGATTTTAAGCTTATTTTGATATCATTTTTGCTTCTTCAGTAAAAACTGAATATTTTCCTTTAAAATAGGAATTTTGACCAAAAAATAGAGTTGTTGTGTAGGGGACACTATTTCCAAAAATAAAAACGAAATCCGAAACTCATAACTAATTTATATCGCCTGAAAATGGATTTTGAAAATGCCGAATCTTTAAATCGATTTTTCTACCATTTCCCGTTGATTTTTCACGATTTTAAGCTTATTTTGATATCATTTTTGCTTCTTCAGTAAAAACTGAATATTTTCCTTCAAAATAGGAATTTTGACCAAAAAATAGAGTTTTTGTGTAGGGGACACTATTTGCACAAATAAAAACGAAATCCGAAACTCATAACTAATTTATATCGCCTGAAAATGGATTTTGAAAATGCCGAATCTTTAAATCGATTTTTCTACCATTTCCCCTTGATTTTTCACGATTTTAAGCTTATTTTGATATCATTTTGCTTCTTCAGTAAAAATCGAATATTTTCTTAGGAATTTTTACCAAAAAATGGAGTTTTTGTGTAGGGGACAATATTTCCAAAAATGAAAATGAAATCCGAAACTCATAACTAATTTATATCGCCTGAAAATGGATTTTGGAAATGCCGAATCTTTAAATCAATTTTTCTACCATTTCCCGTTGATTTTTCACGATTTTAAGCTTATTTTGATATCATTTTTGCTTCTTCAGTAAAAACTGAATATTTTCCTTCAAAATAGGAATTTTAACCAAAAAATAGAGTTTTTGTGTAGGGGACACTATTTGCAAAAATAAAAACGAAATCCGAAACTCATAACTAATTTATATCGCCTGAAAATGGATTTTGAAAATGCCGAATCTTTAAATCGATTTTTCTACCATTTCCCGTTGATTTTTCACGATTTTAAGCTTATTTTGATATCATTTTTGCTTCTTCAGTAAAAACCGAATATTTTCCTTCAAAATTGGAATTTTGACCAAAAAATAAAGTTTTTGTGTCGGGGACACTATTTCCAAAAATAAAAACGAAAGCCGAAACTCATAACTAATTCATATCGCCTGAAAATGGATTTTGAAAATACCCAATCTTTAAATCAATTTTTCTACCATTTCCCGTTGATTTTTCAAGATTTTAAGCTTATTTTGATATCATTTTTGCTTCTTCAGTAAAAACTGAATATTTTCCTTTAAAATAGGAATTTTGACCAAAAAATAGAGTTGTTGTGTAGGGGACACTATTTCCAAAAATAAAAACGAAATCCGAAACTCATAACTAATTTATATCGCCTGAAAATGGATTTTGAAAATGCCGAATCTTTAAATCGATTTTTCTACCATTTCCCGTTGATTTTTCACGATTTTAAGCTTATTTTGATATCATTTTTGCTTCTTCAGTAAAAACTGAATATTTTCCTTCAAAATAGGAATTTTGACCAAAAAATAGAGTTTTTGTGTAGGGGACACTATGTCCAAAAATAAAAACGAAATCCGAAACTCATAACTAATTCATATCGCCTGAAAATGGATTTTGAAAATGCCGAATCTTTAAATCAATTTTTCTACCTTTTCCCGTTGATTTTTCAAGATTTTAAGCTTATTTTGATATCATTTTTGCTTCTTCAGTAAAAACTGAATATTTTCCTTTAAAATAGGAATTTTGACCAAAAAATAGAGTTGTTGTGTAGGGGACACTATTTCCAAAAATAAAACGAAATCCGAAACTCATAACTAATTTATATCGCCTGAAAATGGATTTTGAAAATGCCGAATCTTTAAATCGATTTTTCTACCATTTCCCGTTGATTTTTCACGATTTTAAGCTTATTTTGATATCATTTTTGCTTCTTCAGTAAAAACTGAATATTTTCCTTCAAAAAGGAATTTTGACCAAAAAATAGAGTTTTTGTGTAGGGGACACTATTTGCAAAAATAAAAACGAAATCCGAAACTCATAACTAATTTATATCGCCTGAAAATTGATTTTGAAAATGCCGAATCTTTAAATCGATTTTTCTACCATTTCCCCTTGATTTTTCACGATTTTAAGCTTATTTTGATATCATTTTTGCTTCTTCAGTAAAAATCGAATATTTTCTTAGGAATTTTTACCAAAAAATGGAGTTTTTGTGTAGGGGACAATATTTCCAAAAATGAAAATGAAATCCGAAACTCATAACTAATTTATATCGCCTGAAAATGGATTTTGAAAATGCCGAATCTTTAAATCAATTTTTCTACCATTTCCCGTTGATTTTTCAAGATTTTAAGCTTATTTTGATATCATTTTTGCTTCTTCAGTAAAAACTGAATATTTTCCTTCAAAATAGGAATTTTAACCAAAAAATAGAGTTTTTGTGTAGGGGACACTATTTGCAAAAATAAAAACGAAATCCGAAACTCATAACTAATTTATATCGCCTGAAAATGGATTTGAAAATGCCGAATCTTTAAATCGATTTTACTACCATTTCCCGTTGATTTTTCACGATTTTAAGCTTATTTTGATATCATTTTTGCTTCTTCAGTAAAAACCGAATATTTTCCTTGAAAATTGGAATTTTGACCAAAAAATAAAGTTTTTGTGTCGGGGACACTATTTCCAAAAATAAAAACGAAAGCCGAAACTCATAACTAATTCATATCGCCTGAAAATGGATTTTGAAAATACCCAATCTTTAAATCAATTTTTCTACCATTTCCCGTTGATTTTTCAAGATTTTAAGCTTATTTTGATATCATTTTTGCTTCTTCAGTAAAAACTGAATATTTTCCTTCAAAATAGGAATTTTGACCAAAAAATTGAGTTTTTGTGTAGGGGACACTATTTCCAAAAATAAAAACGAAATCCGAAACTCATAACTAATTCATATCGCCTGAAAATGGATTTTGAAAATACCCAATCTTTAAATCAATTTTTCTACCATTTCCCGTTGATTTTTCAAGATTTTAAGCTTATTTTGATATCATTTTTGCTTCTTCAGTAAAAACCGAATATTTTCCTTCAAAATAGGAATTTTGACCAAAAAATAGAGTTTTTGTGTTGGGGACACTATTTCCAAAAATAAAAACGAAATCCAAAACTCATAACTAATTTATATCGCCTGAAAATGAATTTTCAAAATACCGAATCTTTAATTCGAATTTTCTACCATTTCCCGTTGATTTTTCACGATTTTAAGCTTATTTTGATATCATTTTTGGTTCTTCAGTTAAAACTGCATATTTTCCTTCAAAATAGGAATTTTGATCAAAAAAAAGAGTTCTTGTATAGGGGAAACTATTTCCAAAAATAAAAACGAAATCCGAAACTTATAACTAATTTATATCACCTGAAAATGGATTTTGAAAATGCCGAATCTTTAAATCGATTTTTCTACCATTTCCCGTTGATTTTTCACGATTTTAAGCTAATTTTGATATTATTTTTGCTTCTTCAGTAAAAACCGAATATTTTCTTAGGAATTTTTACCAAAAAATGGAATTTTTGTGTAGGGGACAATATTTCCAAAAATGAAAACGAAATCCGAAACTCATAACTAAATGATATCGTTTAAAAATGGATTTTGAAAATGCCGAATCTTTAAATCGATTTTTCTACCATTTCCCGTTAATTTTTCACGATTTTAAGCTTATTTTGTTATAATTTTTCTTCTTCATTAAAAACTGAATATTTTCCTTCAAAATAGGAATTTTGACCAAAAAATAGAGTTTTTGTGTAGGGAACACTATTTCCAAACATAAAAACGAAATCCGAAACTCATAACTAATTCATATCGCCTGAAAATGGATTTTGAAAATGCCGAATCTTTAAATCGAATTTTCTACCATTTCCCGTTGATTTTTCACGATTTTAAGCTTATTTTGATATCATTTTTGCTTCTTCAGTAAAAACCGAATATTTTCTTTTGAAATATAAATTTTGACCACAAAATAGGGTTTTTGTGTAGGGGACACTATTTCCAAAAATAAAAACGAAATCCGAAACTCATAACTAATTCATATCGCCTGAAAATGGATTTTGAAAATACCCAATCTTTAAATCAATTTTTCTACCATTTCCCGTTGATTTTTCAAGATTTTCAGCTTATTTTGATATCATTTTTGCTGCTTCAGTAAAAACTGAATATTTTCCTTCAAAATAGGAATTTTGACCAAAAAATAGAGTTTTTGTGTAGGGGACACTATTTCCAAAAATAAAAACGAAATCCGAAATTCATAACTAATTTATATCGCCTGAAAATGGATTTTGAAAATGCCGAATCTTTAAATCGATTTTTCTACCATTTCCCGTTGATTTTTCACGATTTTAAGCTTATTTTGATATCATTTTTGCTTCTTCAGTAAAAACTGAATATTTTCCTTCAAAATAGGAATTTTGACCAAAAAATGGAGTTTTTGTGTAGGGGACACTATTTCCAAAAATAAAAACGAAATCCGAAACTCATAACTAATTTATATCGCCTGAAAATGGATTTTGAAAATGCCGAATCTTTAAATCGATTTTTCTACCATTTCCCGTTGATTTTTCACGATTTTAAGCTTATTTTGATATCATTTTTTCTTCTTCAGTAAAAACTGAATATTTTCCTTCAAAATAGGAATTTTGACCAAAAAATAGAGTTTTTGTGTAGGGGACACTATTTCCAAAAATAAAAACGAAATCCGAAACTCATAACTAATTTATATTGCCTGAAAATGGATTTTGAAAATGCCGAATCTTTAAATCGATTTTTCTACCATTTCCCGTTGATTTTTCACGATTTTCAGCTTATTTTGATATCATTTTTGCTTCTTCATTAAAAACCGAATATTTTCTTTTAAAATATGAATTTTGACCACAAAATAAGGTTTTTGTGTAGGGGACACTATGTCCAAAAATAAAAACGAAATCCGAAACTCATAACTAATTCATATCGCCTGAAAATGGATTTTGAAAATGCCGAATCTTTAAATCGATTTTTCTACCATTTCCCGTTGATTTTTCACGATTTTAAGCTTATTTTGATATCATTTTTGCTTCTTCAGTAAAAATCGAATATTTTCTTAGGAATTTTTACCAAAAAATGGAGTTTTTGTGTAGGGGACAATATTTCCAAAAATGAAAATGAAATCCGAAACTCATAACTAATTCATATCGTCTGAAAATGGATTTTGAAAATGCCGAATCTTTAAATCAATTTTTCTACCATTTCCCGTTGATTTTTCAAGATTTTAAGCTTATTTTGATATCATTTTTGCTTCTTCAGTAAAAACTGAATATTTTCCTTCAAAATAGGAATTTTGACCAAAAAATAGAGTTTTTGTGTAGGGGACACTATTTCCAAAAATAAAAACGAAATCCGATACTCATAACTAATTCATATCGCCTGAAAATTGATTTTGAAAATACCCAATATTTAAATCAATTTTTCTACCATTTCCCGTTGATTTTTCAAGATTTTAAGCTTATTTTGATATCATTTTTGCTTCTTCAGTAAAAACTATTTTCCTTCAAAATAGGAATTTTGACCAAAAAATAGAGTTTTTGTGTAGGGGACACTATTTCCAAAAATAAAAACGAAATTCGAAACTCATAACTAATTTATATCGCCTGAAAATGAATTTTGAAAATACCGAATCTTTAATTCGAATTTTCTACCATTTCCCGTTGATTTTTCACGATTTTAAGCTTATTTTGATATCATTTTTGGTTCTTCAGTTAAAACTGAATATTTTCCTTCAAAATAGGAATTTTGACCAAAAAAAAGAGTTCTTCTATAGGGGATTTTGAAAATACCCAATATTTAAATCATTTTTTCTACCATTTCCCGTTGATTTTTCAAGATTTTAAGCTTATTTTGATATCATTTTTGCTTCTTCAGTAAAAACTGAATATTTTCCTTCAAAATAGGAATTTTGACCAAAAAATAGAGTTTTTGTTTAGGGGACACTATTTCCAAAAATAAAAACGAAATCCGAAACTCATAACTAATTTATATCGCCTGAAAATGAATTTTGAAAATACCGAATCTTTAATTCGAATTTTCTACCATTTCCCGTTGATTTTTCACGATTTTAAGCTTATTTTGATATCATTTTTGGTTCTTCAGTTAAAACTGAATATTTTCCTTCAAAATAGGAATTTTGACCAAAAAAAAGAGTTCTTCTATAGGGGACACTATTTCCAAAAATAAAAACGAAATCCGAAACTTATAACTAATTTATATCGCCTGAAAATGGATTTTGAAAATACCGAATCTTTAAATCGATTTTTCTACCATTTCCCGTTGATTTTTTACGATTTTAAGCTTATTTTGATATCATTTTTGCTGCTTCAGTAAAAACTGAATATTTTCTTAGGAATTTTTACCAAAAAATGGAATTTTTGTGTAAGGGACAATATTTCCAAAAATGAAAACGAAATCCGAAACTCATAACTAAATGATATCGTCTAAAAATGGATTTTGAAAATGCCGAATCTTTAAATCGATTTTTCTACCATTTCCCGTTAATTTTTCACGATTGTAAGCTTATTTTGTTATCATTTTTGCTTCTTCATTATTTAAATCAATTTTTCTACCATTTCCCGTTGATTTTTCAAGATTTTAAGCTTATTTTGATATCATTTTTGCTTCTTCAGTAAAAACTGAATATTTTCCTTCAAAATAGGAATTTTGACCAAAAATAGAGTTTTTGTGTAGGGAACACTATTTCCAAACATAAAAACGAAATCCGAAACTCATAACTAATTCATATCGCCTGAAAATGGATTTTGAAAATGCCGAATCTTTAAATCGAATTTTCTACCATTTCCCGTTGATTTTTCACGATTTTAAGCTTATTTTGATATCATTTTTGCTTCTTCAGTAAAAACCGAATATTTTCTTTTGAAATATAAATTTTGACCACAAAATAGGGTTTTTGTGTAGGGGACACTATTTCCAAAAATAAAAACGAAATCCGAAACTCATAACTAATTCATATCGCCTGAAAATGGATTTTGAAAATACCCAATCTTTAAATCAATTTTTCTACCATTTCCCGTTGATTTTTCAAGATTTTCAGCTTATTTTGATATCATTTTTGCTGCTTCAGTAAAAACTGAATATTTTCCTTCAAAATAGGAATTTTGACCAAAAAATAGAGTTTTTGTGTAGGGGACACTATTTCCAAAAATAAAAACGAAATCCGAAATTCATAACTAATTTATATCGCCTGAAAATGGATTTTGAAAATGCCGAATCTTTAAATCGATTTTTCTACCATTTCCCGTTGATTTTTCACGATTTTAAGCTTATTTTGATATCATTTTTGCTTCTTCAGTAAAAACTGAATATTTTCCTTCAAAATAGGAATTTTGACCAAAAAATAGAGTTTTTGTGTAGGGGACACTATTTCCAAAAATAAAAACGAAATCCGAAACTCATAACTAATTCATATCGCCTGAAAATGGATTTTGAAAATACCCAACCTTAAAACCTTTCTTCTACCATTTGCCGTCGCTTTTTCACGATTTTAACGTTGTATGTAAATAAAACTTTTAATGTAAATAGTAACTTGTAAATATGCCTGTTGATCTACTCACATACTAACGTTTCGTACAGGTATCTAGGAGTTGACAAAGGCAACTGTATTCTTTCTCGCTTTATAATAAAATTATAATAATAAAAGTAATCTTTGGACCCAGGTACTTCATCCTTTAATATTACTGGATTTTTCAATAGGTACGTAGTTTTGAATTACCTAGACAATTTCTATAGTTTAAATGTTTTTTCTTCGATGAGCTAGAAACTTCATTTAAGATTATTTGTAGGTTACATAAAATTTTTGAACTATATAAAACTGACGACTGCAGTTATAGACGTAGGTAAATATGAATAGTTTGACCATTTTATGTACATATATGTCGTACGTGTAAATATTATGGGAAGTTAAATTGGCAAAGAGGTAATATGTGAGCTATCTATAATATAATACACAAGATGTTCGCGAGACCTTGCCAACATGTAAAAAAATATATTTTATATCTATAATAAAACACTCACACTGAATGTAAACTAAACTGGCAATGATGATCTTTCTGTATATTTATTTAATAATTTGAAATTTTATTACCAGAGACACAAATCTTTGACTCAAAGTGTTATCAAGAGACACACACCGTTCATTAAAAATATAAATAAATTTAGTAAATATTATTGGTCCTTTCCACACGAGTAGTGTCCTCTTTCGTTTCGTGACTACTTTCCTCTTTTTTTTATTTTTTTTCCACACTGTTCCTCTCGATAGTCGTTACTTTTATATGTGTGTGTAAATATTTCATTTTAAAACAAAATTAGTTGCGAGAGGTAGATAATAAATATAAAAAAAAAGCACGCATAAAACAAATAATTTTTTTTTTGTATTTAAGTAACATAAGATTTTGTTGCCTGTAATTTTTAAATAATGTATATTATATATGTATGTACCTAGAAATAGAATAAACTCTGTACTGTGCACATAATTTCTTTTTGTCAATAGAATATATTTTAATAATTTCATCAAGTGAAAGATCAAAAATCACTTTACTTTTTAAAATTTGCTGCGACCGTTTCAAAAACTTTTTTCTTTAATTTTCCAAACGAGAATGAAACGTATGTACACATAAAATTTTTTTGACCCTCATAAAAATTTTTATTTGAGTTTTTGTTTGTGTTAGTGGACTAAATTTTTAAACTCTAAAATTTTGGTTTAAAAAATTACTTCTAAAAATCCCCACCACAAATTTAGTTTATAGCCAAGAGGGTAAAAGTAAAAAATGACGAAGGAGGACACTACTCGTGTGGAAAGGCCCATTACGAGTGACCAAATTTTCCACGTTTCCACTAGAAGTATTACCAGAGACACAAACCGTTCATTAAAAGTGAGTACAGTCAAAAAAGTAAAAGTACATACTTAAAAAACACATTTTCAATAAAAATAAATTCAGCAAATTTTTATTTTTAAATTTGACCGCCACGTCCATTATGAACTGGTCGCAGCGGTAAATTAAAAATAAATTATTAATCTTCTGTTGGCGTTTTCAATCTTTGTTTTGAAAAAAAAAAAATAAAAATAGGTACTCTTAATAAAATTAAAACGCCTGAAAGTGAAAAAGTGAGAGTGAGCTAAGTTTATAGTAAACCTGATATTTATAAGAAAAAAATAATAGGCCGATTTTGTTCTTGATTTTGTTTTCATTAGTATAAAAGCTGGTAAAAGCTTCGTAACATACTTTAAAATAGTTTTATTTATTTAGGTTGAAATTTAGATTTTTAAGCTAAATTTTCGGTAGAACTGGTATAACATAAAATATTCGAAAATTTTTTATTAATATAAAATTCGGCAGACTTAGCTAATTATATTTCATAACAGAAATCAGAAACTTACTAAATATTATAGAAATAGAAATGGATATTTTTGTTAAAAAAAAAAGAAAAAATAACATAGGAAATATCATTTTAGAAGCCTTCTCTCACAATAGATTCATAATTTTGTACTAATTTATTATTAGACCATTAAATTAAAAAGCTGTCGAAAACAACCCACACAAAAAAAGAGGCCCCGAAAATTTATGATATTACATTATCAGAGACATGAATCTTTTATTAAATATACTAATGACCTCTTCCAAAGTACATTTAAATAAAATAAATTCAGCAAATTTTTTTCAAGCAAAAATAAAATAAACGCAAAAGACTTCAAAGTAGTTTTGGTAATTAAAGTAATTTCGCGGCGAAAACAACTGTTTTTATCGACATAAAATTTTTTTTTTTAAACTAAAGAAAAATAGAGAGTCTGGTAAAATTTTAACAAATATTAAAATTGTTTCGATTATTGGGATTGTTTTAAATGTAACAAAAAAAAAAAATGTCGTAGCGGTTGGTGTTTGTTTCAAACAATTTTTGAGATATCGGCACGAACTTTTGCCCTGAATGTGTTTTTAGCTCAATGATTAAAAAACTGTCAAAAATTACATATTTTTTGATTTATTGTGGTGGGTTAACAGTGCAAAGTGATTTGAAAACCGAATTGTTGGAATTGTTGGATGAGTAGTGGATGAGTAGTACAATTCTTGCAGTTCTAAGAAATGTAATAATCAGATTTTGATACACTTTTCAAAATTTTTTTCAACTTATTTCCCTATAACTTTGTAGACAAAATAAAAAAGAAAAATAAATTTTCATTTTCATCATAAAGTTCATAAGACTAATAATAAAAATTTTAAAACCTTAAATGTATTTAAAATGGATATTAAAATAGTATTGATATTAAGTTCATATTTTATAAGTTTAATAATATTAATAACTTAAAACAATAATTTTAATAGGTATAATACAAAATAAAATTTCCATAGACTTAATCATAACCAATTTTTCATATATTGTTGTGTGCTAGTATTGATTGTAATAAAATGGTTAATATATGTTGGTTAAACAAAAATGGAGCTTAAAAAAGGGTTAGGTATGTGTTAGTGATTTTTATTTTTCTGTTTATTTGCTTCATTATATATAAATTATTATAACTCCTGACTCTTTTTGTTTTATAATACAACCATTAACCATATCTCCTTTTTGTAAGATTAAAATAATGAAAGGATATTAAAATTTACGTTTGGTAAAACGGTAAAAAACCAGAAAAAAAAACAATAGGTTTTTTCATGTTTGTTTTTTTTTTATACAAAAAAGGTGTTTTGCTCCAGGACAAATATAAGGATTTTAATTTAATATGTATAAATTGTATGTAATCTAGTTTATATTATAAATTATATAATATAGAGATATTATTTGTATATAAGGTGCCTCGAAAGGTGCAAAATGTAACATATGAGATAGTATTGAAAATAAAAACCAAGAAAAAGTACATCATAATAAAATAAGGCATAAACTAATCTAATGGTTAATAACAAAGTTGAACCACACTATCTATACAATTTCAGATCATGTCACTATCGTTTATAATGGTAAAAGTGGTATAAATTATATTAAAAAGTTTGAAAACTGTTAATATGTACCTAACGATAAAAAATGTTATTTCCTTGCTAAAAATCGTAATTTATTGTATATGAATTAAGTGATTAGAGAAAGAGATATCGGATCAAATACAAAAAACTTAGCATGAACTTAAATTCACTTTTTCAAAAAAAAAAAAAAACTGCGAGTTTGAAGTGCAGATTTTATTTGAAAAAGTGTCATTTGAGTTCAAGCTCAATTTTATTCACTCGGCCCATTTTTTCTGATTTTAATTTCTTTAATCTTTGTTTTATTGTCAGAGTATCAATTTGAACACATTGTATATTTCATTATCTCTAGATATAATAATATGATATGAAACAATGTTTTTATAATGAAACCACAAAATATTGGGTGTCATGTTTATGAAATAGCCTTTAAACAAAAACAATTTATTTATGCAAAACAATCACAAAATATCAGTACCCACAAGAAAAATAACAACACAACCAATCTACATATTATTCAAAAGAGGTTTGTAGCAGGGGATTGTATAAAAAATATTAGGAAGAGATTTGGAAGATAAAATATTTACGTTTTGTTACATAGAGTCTGGGTAGGTAATTATTATTTGTTTTTACAAAATTAACCAGTATGGGTAAATTTTGATTGCATTTGCGTTGGTAAAATGTTTAACACCATATATATTCACGTATAATCATTAACATAATTCGAGCTCAATTAATATTTTACTCATTCGATTTTTATTAATTAAAAAATTTTTTTTCGTTTTAAATATTAACATTATTAAAAAATCATTAACCAAAGGAAAACAGGATTTTTAAGTATGTATACGTATAGAAAAATTATAGAAAAAGTGATGAATCACTCTTTAGATTATTTAGAATGTTACATTATAAAGAAGCCTATATTCTGCATGTTATACTTACTTATATCCTATTATAATAAATCGAATAATTATTGTAAGAGTCAGGACATTTTAGTCAGTTATACGATTCAGACGTTTAAACTGAAACATAATAATATGATTATTATTTATATTTTAACTGCTTAATCTCCTAATCATTGTTAAAAAAAAAAAAAAAATTAACATAAAAAAATAATCAGAACAACAGGTTAAAAAAAAATTTTAGATATATCAGACATGTTTTTTTATGTTTTAATCCTTTTTTTTTTAGTTTTTATTAAAAATGTTCATTGAGATTTTATTATTCTAATGGCTTGTTTGTAAATTTTATAATTGGTGGATAGCGCAATTATGTGTATATTATATACCTGTACCCTACTGAACTGATATTATATTATGTAAAAAAAAAATTAAAATTTTCGGGGAAACTGATTTTTACTTTTTTTTTTTTTTTTTTTAATTTTAGGATATCGCTTTCGGACATCAAAATCATAATGAAATGAAACTGGTTATTATGCAAAACATTTTTATGATGTTTATACTATGTTATTTTTTCTTCCAGGTTTTTAAAATTCACGTATTATTTGTTTAGAAAGGATATTACAAAAATTAAAAACTTTTTTTTTGTTTATCTGTAAAAAATTTCACAAAAAAAAAGACAAATATTAAAAAATTCCATTTAAAAAAGTTACCTTAATAATATATTAGTATGCTATACCTAACATTATTAGAATCAATATGTTATAACAATTTTTGAATTACCAAATTAACAATTTTATTTAAATAATTTAATTATTCAGAATGTGAAATTTGAAAAATTTAATTTACCACCCAAAAATGCTTTCCCAAAAATAATAATATTTTTGCAGAAAAACAAAATTTAAAAAAAAATTTGGAGCACTTAAATTAAAAATTAAATTTTTGGTGTTACTAAAATTGATATTATTAAATTAGATATCAATATGAGCTCAAGTAAAAATTAACTGAGAATTCTTACAGGATTTTTTCCGGGTCGACTAAAGGGGTTCTTTAAGAAAATTGGAATAGAAGGTGACTCTGTCAAGAAGAAGACGAGTGACACATGCTCAAAAACTGAGGAGTTTTATTCCGTGAAAGATATATACACCTATGAGGAGAATATTACCCTAATGAAGACCAACTACCAGCAATAAAATCCTCTACATATTTTTACATTCTTAGATGTAGTAAGGTTAACAAAAATATTATAAGTGGAGACAAAATCCTCAATAGATATAATATATCAAAAGCTAGGAGTGTTAGTTGTTATATACTTCTTAAACAATAATATAATCTAATCTAGATACCTAACCATAATTGGAATTGTTCAATGGACTAAGGACTTCAACATAATTTTGACAGTTTGCTCCATTAAAATTTCCTGTTGTGATTTATTCAGCTTCTTAAAGTTCATCTGAATGAAAAGCAAAATTTTCAGAATTTCTCCATTAAGATTAATAAATTGATAGTAGTTTTAAAATTCTCTTCCAAAAAGTGTATTACAAGGTTTTCACTTAACTCCTAAAACATATAATTATGAAATTCAAAGTAAAAATGAAGAAAAAGAATAAAATTTTCTTTGTAAAAATTTTTGCGGAATTATATACAAAAGATATGCAAAAATAAGGAGCATAAACATATCATTACTTCATTCAACATTATTTCAAACATTATATTTTCAATTAACTTTTAACTTTTCAATTAAATTTTCAATTTAAATTGGACCGGAATCAGGTAAATTTAGATCAGTTTAGTTTAAATTAGACCCAGTCTCATTGAAAAATAGCTCGTTTATTTAATTTTTATTTTTAGTTGATGTTATTGTAAATTAGCAAGTGTATATTCACAGGTGTTTTCAATTGGTATATATATTAAATTGCATAAGGAGAGTAAATAAAACGCATACTGTTGACAAATAAATTCGTCATACAGAACACTAAATTGGTAAAAAATTATGTCGGCAACTACAACTTCAAGGTAGCTCATTGCAACTATAAAGCTTCAATTCAGGCCATGTATGCTTCAATTAAAAAAAAATGAAAGGATGTGTTAACTCAGATTCAAAATTTTATCTATCTTGAAGTCTATTAAGCAGAAGGGAATAGTTTTTTTCATTACAAGAGTTAATGGAACGATCGTTTTTTTATACTTAATTCTTATCTTTTTTTCAGTATTTTATTCTTTTTTTTTTACTTAAGATAATGTTAAAGTTTTTTACTTTTCAAATTTTCACCTTTTCGTTTTTGTGCATTCAATGATTCAGTAAATAATTTAATATTAAAAGAAGACAAAAGAAAAGAAAAAACTAAACCACAACGAAACGGAATTTCTATTAAAAGTTAATTTATATAAAACCGAAAACAAAAACAGAAAAGAAAAAGTTGGAAAAAAATTCTAAAGGGACTCTTAAAAAGTTTAAAAAAATAAATGATTAATAAAAAAAAAAACAAAAAATTTCCTTTGGTTTTTCGAGTTTTCAATTGGCACTTTCCTGCTATGATAAATTTAGAATGATTATATTGTGATATTTTATTTTCATTTTCTTTTTTAAAATCTACGTCCTGAATCCTAATAATACTCGATGTACATAAAAAAAAAAATTATTTTCTCTTGATGGAAACTGTATAAAAAATTCCAAAACATTTTTTTTTCTTTTTTTTACTTTTATTCCAATTTTTTTTTTTTTTTTAAGGGGAAGGGGTAGGAGTTTATAGAGATCAAAAAGAGTAAAAGAGAGAGATTACAAATTGCCGTTATTCATGCGTTCAGGAAACTTTAATTAAATTTTTCTCTATTGAAAATTCTTTTGTTTTTATCCTTTTCTTGTAGTTTTGTTTTTTTTTTTTGTTCCATTGTTTCTATCCTTTTATTGGCTCCTGATTAAATTTTTTTATGAAATGAAAACTTTTTTTTTTAGAAATTTATACATAACTTATGATGAAGAAAAACGGATGCACAATACTTAATTTAATTTTTGAAGCTCTTTGGTATTTTAAATCAAACTTAAGGATGTCATTGTCAGAAGTTAAATAAATTTAGGTTAAATAAAAAAAAAAACAAAATTTTTTTTAGAATCAAAACAAAAACACAATTTTTTTTCCTTTTATATTATTCATAATAAGCAGAAAAAAAGAAACAAATCAAAAATACAAAAATAATTTAATTTGAATGAAAATTATTCCTGCAAAAATATGATAAGATTTTTCTTAAGAATTTATTTTAGAAAGATATTTAAAAATTTTTGCAGATATATACAAAATAAGTGAATATGTATATCTCTAGATACAAAATGAAAATTTATATTAAAAAGATAAAGATTTATATTATTATAAGTGATATTTAATATTCAACATTTAGTTCTTAATTTTGTTTAATATCTAGTTTCATTACGTTTTATATATATATATATATATATACATATATACATATATATATAATATATAGCTGAACATACATAAATTTTATTAAATCTTTGATAAAATTGAAATAAATTAAGTATTTATTGAATTTATTTTTCATTTAGTTTTTTTCTAAAGGATTGTATTTAGTCCTTATATTTTCATAGAAGGACTAACAACTCAATTCGAAGTGTTAGAAGTTCTGATTAAAACACCCAAATTATCTTCTACCATACAAAGTGATTATATTTCCTACAACATTTTAAAGCTTCTAAGCAAGCAAATTTTACCAGGTACCTTTTTTCTAGAGTTTCAATTTTGAGTTTTGGGTTTGATAAAAAAAATGACAGGCTTACTAATGAGTAATGGCGAAAAGTTTGATTTGAACCTATAGACGAAAATATATGAATTTAAAAATTTATTTACTTAAAAAATTCAAAAAAGTCTATTTTTCTTTGGAATACAACATTTTTAACAGGAGCTTCGGTGGCATAGTTGGGAACAGTGTATAAATTATGTTGTAAACACCGTGAAAGTGTGGGTTTGAATTACATACGCATCGTAAGAGTTATTTCCCCTTACGAGATTTAAAGCCACGTCTGAAAAGGAAAGGCTGTGTAATTTCCTGTTCACATTTATCTAGCAGAGAAATGCACTAAAAAAAAAAACAACATTTAACATAATATATTGTCAGATAAGATAAATCTCTATATTTCATATAATATCAGATGTCGACATATTCTTTATAAAAAAAAAACAAAATAAATGTCGGTTTTTTTGTTTGAAAATTAAGTATAGGAATCTGTATTGATAGAAATAGAATCAAAAAGTACTAATAGATGATGAGTACTAATTTACTTTCTGCTTCATCAGTTTAATCATCATAACTGTCCGTATGTTAAAAATTTTCCGGCTTTTTCCGCTATATTTCTGTAGTTTAATTATCATAAATTTCAATAGGGAAATTATTATATATTTTTAAATATTTCCTTCCTTCACAAAAATTATCTTAGGAAATTTTGTTAGAATTTAAAAATCAAAAAAATTATTTTTTGCTATTTGCTATGTAAATGTATCCTTATATGAAACTGAAATTTTGTACCTAAAAACATCCGAGATTAAAAAAATAAATTTCAAGGTGAAGAGAAAATTTGAAAAATATTTTAAAAAAGAGAACATTTTCCAATTTTGAATTTAATAGTATAATAATATGGAATATTTATTATAAGTTCATTTATATGTTATATAAGTACAAAATATACAATATTTCTTATAATATATTATATCAAAAGCATTTACTTCTAGAGATTCTAGAATAATGAAAGAAAGACGTCTATGTGTTAGTTTGTTATAAGTAAACTTAATTTTAGAAGCAAAAGTATGTTGTTTCGTCCTAGTTCGGTTCGGTGTATTGAATTCTTCAGTAAGTATATAAATTGAACTTTACCTAAACAATTTCTAAATTATTTCCAAGAATTAACAAACCTTTGTATTAAAAATTAATAACATGGTATGTGAGTTAAGAGCGTAATTTGAAAAAATCTAAAGAAAGTTGAATTTACTGAATTAAATCAAATAGGTACATCGATAATCTAATCAATTAAAATACTTAGAGTTTATTTCAAAAATAACTTCACTAAAAATCTGACTACGAAGGCGGTATTCTGGGTGTCCTTGAAAAATTCTCTTAGAAAAACAATTTTTTTTGAATGAATCAAAAATTGAATATATCCTATGTATTTTTAAAAAAAAATTAAAATTTTTTATTTTTATAACAGAGCAGAAAAAGAAGTTTTTATAACAGAAGATTTTTATAACAGAAAAAGAAGTCATTCCATCCTAGATCAATTTAATGGACTCTTCAATAGGTATAAAATGAATTTTACCTTCTTTTAAATTATTTCCAAAGACAAACTTTATATTAAAAATTATGATACACATTTATTTTATATACTTCATCTCCTCTAGCAGTTTCAAATTAGCTATATAAATTGTATATATACACTGCAATAGACCTAAATTTGATGTCAAGTTATGTTACTAAAGCCATTTTAGCTTTTTGATCATATAGATATTCCTATAAAAAGTTTTAGATTAACTTCCCTTAACGAGTTCGTTTGCTTAATCCATCATCGATTCTCAAACATTTTTATTGGCTGTTGTGTCCGATTACATTTGTCTATATTTAATTTTATTGTAAAATTAAAAAAATATATTTAAAGAATATAGGTAAATTATAATAAAAACCAAAACTAATTTTTTCCAAATCCGTAGGCAACCATATCGATATGTTGGTCTTTCAAAATATTTTTTTAAATTAATAGTGCAATTTATATAAAAATATGTAAGAGATTAGGAGGCTAATTTAATTTTACAATTAAAAAATAATTTTATATCCAATTATTTTAAACCGAATAATGTCATTGTCATGACAATGATATTATTTGACATTCGAATGTGACATTGAAAAAAGGATTCACAGATTCAGATTGATTTCATAATTTTTTATTGTAGATATACAAACATATAGGTACTTATAAATTTCAGGTATTAAATTGTATGTAACTGCTATGATTGTAATGGTATATTATTGTTATAAAAAATGAAAAGTTTAAATGAAAATCTTTTATTATATACCTATACAATCCCTTGATTCCCTTGTCAAGTGTCCTTAATATTACTTTAAAAAAAAAGAGAATTACGGAATTTTCAATCAAAAAAGAAAAAAAAGTTATAAAGTTATGAAATAATGAATTATATTATATTACCTTAAGCCCTTAAGGTATAAGATACCCATGTTATGAAATTTTTATAAACTTACCTACATAATTTTTTATCAATGAAATTTTTACAAAGGGTTTTCTTATGAAAACTTTCAAATTCAGATTTTTCAATTTGTTTTGCAAATAAAAAATAATTAAAATTTTTGTTGCTTGATACCTACAAAAAAAAAAAAAATTTTTATTTTATTTATTTAATTCATATCATAAACAAAATTTCTTTTAACATAGTTTTTTAAGGGTAAAATAGATTTGCCATTATGTTTGTGACACCTTAAACGAAATGAGCTACATATGGAAAATATTCTTGCTCAAGATGTAAATTCTAAATTAATTTGGTTACACATGCGTCCGTATGTCTGTCCATTTGCACGATAACCCAAAAAATAATGGAGTAATTAGATTTCTGAAATTCTTATCATTTCAACTTAATATAAACGCCGTTTCGCATTTGAAATGGAACATGATGGAACAAAACGGAAATAAGATGGTTCAGCATAGGGGGTTCGAGTTGGTGTCATACAAATGCGAAATTTTACACAAATAACTTAAAGAGGGGTGGAAAAATGCATACCAAGATTTGTATGCATGTAACTTTACATAAAATTTTACATAAATATTTTTCGGTATTTATCTTAATAATGTTTATAAGAGTTGGAAAATGCATTCTAAAATTTGTTTATTCTAAGATCAAAGTTCGAAGTGATTTTTGATTTAAACATCTGAATTTTTTGTGTAAGATAATTGAAGTTTTATTGCGCTATCATATCGTTATTGTTATATATCCTATAGTTGAAACAATAAACAACACAATCTTTCTCCTTCTTTTAAAATTTTTTAATTTAATTAAAATTGAAGAGATTTTGTACAAAATTTACTTAGGTAAACTGGCATTCTTGAATTTTTTCAAACTTTAGTTATTGACCAAAATAAAAAAAAAAAACTTATTTACAGAAAAATATAAGTACCGTTCATAATAGGATCTTGATTATATGATGTCCCCATGGGTACCGATAAGTAAATATACACTTTCTTAGAAAGTAACTGATGATTTTCAAATCAATGTTTTTCTAATATTTATTTTTTTCTTTTATTTCTGCTTGATAAAATCTTACTCTCATATGGTATATAATTCTTATAAAGACGACCAATAGATAACAATTAAGAATAAACATTGAAATTAAAATCATCCGTAACTTTCAGTTTTCATTTTGACAAGTGAACGTGATGTCAAGATGCCCTAAAATTGACGTGAAGTATCTTAGAAGGTAATACATTTAGTGAAAACAAGCTTAAAATAATAAAGGTGGGAAAATCTTATTCTAACGGTTATTGACATAATTACATTTTAAATTGTTTGTTTGTTTGGTTGTTTATCAAATATTTGTATATTTCCATCTATATTTTTTTGAAAGCAGAAAACTATCAAAAGTTATGTCCATTTCGCCTCCGTTAACCCTTTTCGGTGCGAGATGAAAGGGTATTGTTTTTCTCGTTATTCTAAATGCTTATGAATTTAATCGATTTTACCTTAAAATTGGCAAAAATTTAAAATTCAATTTAGCTTACTCGTATTGATGTTATTTTTAAATGGTTTCATCGATTTATTTAATCTTTATAGAAGTTTTCTTCTTTCTCGAAAAATTCAAATGATTTTTTTAAATCAGTTTAGATTATTTAGTAATACAATTTCTTAGTTTTTTTTTTCGAAAATTTAATTTATTTATCCCTTAACGAGGATCTTTTATAAATAATTTTATAACTTAAGCTTTTATGTGTATGTTTTTAAGAAACAGGTACCTCTACATACTAAATAGATAAAATAATTTTCTACGTTACACGTCAAAAAAATTTTCTTAGATTGAGTTCATTTATGGTGTAATTTATATAAATAAGATATATATGTAATATAAAAAGTACATAGTATTATATAATATACTTACATTTATTTTCAGCTAGTGACATAGATACCATTTAAATATTATTCGAAGGTCAGGAATTTAAGAAATATAAAAAATTTTTAAATTAAATTACATCGAAAAAAAATCCATAGCCACAGATAGCCAAAATCTATATAAAATTTCAATATAAAATAAATGTTAATTAAAAGAAAACAAATTCACACTTACCTATATTTCAATTTTATTTAAGTATTTGAAAAACTCTTAATTATACTCCTCTTATATACATATATACCTACTATGTAATCTATCTACTTATAAACTTATAGTATAATAAAAATGGACTTATATTTTTTAACTCCCTATAACAAAGACAGTTCAATATTAACAGCAAATTAAACAAAAATGACATCTTAATGATTCAAAAGCGGAGAAAAAAAAAATATAAAAAATTGTTAAAATTTCACTTACCTTTAATGTTAATTACACATTTTACTCTATATAATCAGAATTTTATTATATATCTATTATATTCATTATTTGCTTCCTCTTGTTACATAAAAAAATCATCATGACCTGAGTCAATGACATGAATAGATATTTTGTGTAATCATGCTGTGCCTTTTATGCCAAAATCATCATTATTCATTATCATCATTTAAATTTTACTGATTTTATAAATTTTGTAATTTTGATCAAAGATCCTTGTTATTAAACTGAATTATTATGAATACGAATACAACTGCAGATATAAAAATATATAATACAGTAATCCACAAAATCTTTAGAATCATTCAAATATTATACAAATTATAGAAAAAGAGTGTTAACGCAATTGTATTTGGCCTTAGGGTTACTATTTATAAGATTCTGCCTCTTAATTTACTTCTTAAAATTAACAACAACACCATCGTTATATTGAATGTGGCAATTCTTTAATTGGAAGTACGCAAGATTACTGTTAGAATTGTCGAATTTTTGTAATCACATCACATTTTAAAATGAATTGACGGAAGATCAAATAATTATTGGTTATTAATTACTCAAACGCTGATTTTTGTTACACTAAACACTATATAAAAGTATAGATATGCATTTAAAAATATAGAACGAATAATATAAGTACCCCAGAAATACGATGTACCTATACCTAGATTACTAAATTATGGAATTATGGATTAAACTATTGTCTATGGTTATGGAAACTCTTTAAACAATACGATATTTAAATTTTCTTAAACAACTACTATAATTATATGCTAGAAAGATGTTTACAGTAGAAGTTTATGTAGAGTAGATGTTTACAGTAGAGTAGAAGATAAATTAAAGAGATTTCAAAAAAAGTTTGAATAAAATTATTTTCTTTTTTTCCTTTTTTGAATTAAATTAAAATTAAATATATATTGGCTAATATACAGCTCGTAATATATAATTATATTTTAATATACATTTTGAGAGTCACTGTAATTAAAAAACAAAAACCAGATATTTTGTCTACCTATAAGTATTATTATTTATTATAAAGATTTTTATTTGCAAATTATACGTAAAACAATATACTCAGCATGGAAAATCAGAAACAAAAAGAAATGTTTTCAAAGCACCCCTAATGATTTCATCGTTACTGGTACCCTTATCAAATCATCGCTGATTGGCTATTATAATATCATCAATAAAAAAAAAATAATTATTATTTTTGCGATATTTTCACCACAATCATTCCATTTTTAAATTTATTTCTTATTTTTTTACTTTTTTTTGTGTACGTAATATTTGGAAAGTATTGTAATCATCAAAAAATAAAAATAATTAAGCTGAATGATATACTATTGGTCAGTGTATAAACCTCTCATTCTCAGTGTCCTAGATTCAAATCTCAGTAGGTAAAAGTAAAAGCTAGTAGAACTATTTTAATCTGATTTTTTACACGATTGAGAGATAGTTCGATATTGGAAGCAAATTAATGGTAAATAATAAATAATACTTAACAAATATCCAATGTAAACTAAAAATTTTAACTTTTCCTTATAATCCACCGGTAATCAAATATCCAATTCTTCACAAATTAATATTCAAATTCTCAAATATAAACCGATATAAAATTGTAACAAAATATAAACAATAATTGTGATAAGTCTTATGTAACGATTAATAATTAAGATCAATTCTATTTAAAAGAGTATATTCCCAATTCCCCTAACCATTATTCTTAATATAACACTTTTCCAAGCTTACCTTTATCTATGAAAAATTCAGTTATTCTATTTCTTTTTTTACAAAGGACGGTGGTAAACATCGAAAGTCACTCAAAGGAACTGCACGAGGTTCATCTGGGTAATGTTGGACTTTAATCAACTAAAACCACCCTTTTAAAACCAAATTTTAGAATGGGTCCTTTAATACATATATAGTAATATAATGTATAGTTTGGTTTTGGATTTTGGGGAAGGATTACTTAGAAAATTCGGTTTGGGATGATTAGAATTATGGAGGATGAAGGGATAATTTTGGATAATTATTTTAAAGATGGATTTTAATTTTCTTCTTAAATTTCGTTATATCGTTACACAAATGAATTACCAACTTTTGGGAACACATGTACAGGCATATGGAAAATAAAAGACAATTCATGATATGCTTTTAATTAAGTGATATGGTTTTGTTCCGTACGATTTGATTTCTTTGCAGTAGGTATATTAGACATAGAATAGTTCAGTGAATTCAAAAAGGTAAAAAACCAATAAAAATTGCTTTGTATATATTGTTATGTCGAATATTTTGTAATAGCTAATTAGAATAATATAGGCAATGTTTGGTAAAATCGGTCTTTTAGATTAGACATCGGTTCATAATTAGGCTTCTTTCAAAAACCGTTAGTTGAATTTCCATTAAAGAATTTTTTTAAAATATGTTTCTTAAGTATCTATTCTTATATACAAAAAAGCTTAGAGGAAAATAATCACAATTTATTTTATGTTTTTTTTTAACATTTATTTTTATTTATTTATTATTCTTAATGAGGTAGTATACTTAAAAAATACGAATTGTTTTCCTTACCGTTATTATTTGTTATTGTTTTGCAGAAGATTGCGAAATTTTTGAAAAAATATTTTGTTTATAAGAAATTAGTATTGTCTATTTACAAAATATTTTTGGAATTCACTAAAAAAAAAAAAGAAGTTTACAATAATATCTTTTTTGGATTATAATGTCAGAAATGATCAGATCTCACTGTACTCACTATAAATTCTTTTGGATTTGTTGTGATATTATTTTGTAGAAATCTAAAGAACTTTAACTGCCCTCTATTATTGTATCCTTTTAAAAAATTTATATAAGTTTGAATAAATTAAATAAATTTTTTTGTAAATGTCCTTTTAACATTTTAGAGTTGTAGGCGCTTCAATTATTTCTGTACATAAAAAAGTTCAGGTTAATATATATAAAAAGAAATTATAATTTAGTATGAATGGTAAAACAAACCCTAGTGTAAACCGATATACCGACATTTTTCAATATTATCTCCTTCTTATATTATTTTAAAAATTTGGTTTTTGTTAATTTTATATTTTCATTGTTCATCAAAATGGAATAATGGAGAAAGAAAGATAACTCTGTCCAAGGTACCAAATAAATTATTCTTATTTTTTTTTTTTTTTTGATTATCTTAAATTAGAATCATTCAAGGTTTGCAAATTTCTTTATTTCACATTGTATTATATTTTTTGTTTTTAATTTTCGTATTTTTAATATTTTTTTAATTTTTAAATTAAAAATACAATTGTGTTTTTAATTACTGGATTCTTTATAAAGATTTTAATATAAAAAAAAATATAAAATACCTTTTAGTAATTATTAGATACTTTTTGATTAAATTTAAATTGAATACTATAAAATCTAACAAATTAAAAATCAAATTTCAAAAAATATGTAGATACATAGATATTGGTCGTTTTTAAAAACCATATTCTGTTACATGATTTTGTTGTCCAAATTAGGTAAAAGTCAAGTGAAAACTAAAAATTTTACTTTTGTTTAGTGAATTTCTGTCAAAAAAAAACAGCTGTAGCATAAGGTTTTTAATCGTAAGACATAAAAATTAAACCGGAAACATTACATTCAAAGTTTGTGTAAAACGTTTTTCTTAATTTCTAAAAATGTAAGTGGCGCCTTCTATGGCTTAGTAGATAAGATTGTACAAAATACGCTGCAAACACCAAGTCAGTGTGCAATGTTCCCCATATGACATTTACAGCCATACTTGGAAAGGCTGTCTTATTTTCTTGTCACATGTGACAGGGGAGTAAACAAAACAAAATTTAAAATCTACCAAAATTCTAACGACAAAGTTATAGATTTGGTTTCATTCTCAAAACTTATTTTTCCATAAATTTTCCTTTTTTCTAAAACCTTACTATAATAATATCATTTTTAAAAATGTTGTCCAAAATCTTCTTTTTACATAATTCCTCATGTTTAGCATTAGCTTTGGGTTTTTATTTTTATTTTCCACCAATCAGTAATACATGGTATTACGAGAATTAACCATATTCATACATATTATAATAAACATTCCACAACTAACTTATAGCTTCCTTCAAGTATTTTGAAATTTACACAAAAAAAATTAAATTCTTTATAGCACACAAACAAAAAAAAACTATATTGCAGAAGCCTGTGTGAATATGTATGTAAATATGTATAGTTATCTATAAAATATTTAACTACTGAAAAGGAATCAATGCCATCATCTGGATAAATAATGGGAAAAAAACTAAACATTTTTTTTGCAAAAGATTATATGGAATTAGGCATTTTAGAATTATTTTTTTTATTTTTATGAGTGATTTTTACTTCCGCATTTACTTTTTGTCTTTTTCAACTTTCTCTTGTTGTTTAAATATTCTTCTATCCGGATTTTTTCCAGATTTAACTTTTCAAAAAGGACATACCATCATAACTATACATACTTAACAAGGATGAGGCGCTCATATATTAAGGTACTTGAGTGGTTTCCAAAACAAAAATTTAATGTAATTTAAAACTATTTGACTTTCAGCTAACCTAAACAATTTCAGACTGCAACCATTCAAACATAATGTGTTAAGAATAGAAAAGAAATAAAAATCGTTCTAAAAAAATAAACTTTAATGCTATGTATTTCAATTTACACATACACATCTTATACATAATTATTTTTAATACTTGCACACGATTCGTTATTTCAACAGGCGAAAATATGATAGTATAAGTGATGTATCCAAGACGGTACTTGGTCTAATTTTTGTTAACATTTTGAAAGATAGATGCACTTTCTTTATAAAAAAATTGTTAATAAAATAATTCTTCCATAAAATCTGGTAGACAAATTAGTTGTTATCAAGGCCCATAAAGATGTTTGAATCTTGAAATTCTTTCCTCTAGGAGTCGTCTCACATATTTATCGTTTTTTGTTAAAATATCTGGTCTTAGGAATTTCTTACCAAGCGTCATCTACCCAACGTTTAATTAGAAAAAATTTACTGAGATCTGCCGCAAATTAATACTATTAATACATGGGACTGGAATAAGTTAATTTTAAAATTTCCTTTTTATTTTTCTCCTTCTTTGATTTTTTTACTTTAATCTTCTTTTATCTTTTAAGTTTTAAAATAATTAATTTTCAATATTTTTTTTGTATTTATAATAGCTTTTTGTATCTCGTGTAATCTGTATAACTATCTCGTTTCACTCTTAAAATACTAGTCGTCTTAATTGTTAATGAAAACCAAAAACTTCAAGCAATTAGACCACTTTATCCAATGTTTATTTTGTTGGAAACATAAAGGTTAATAAATATAAAGTAATACGGTTAATTGTTTTTTAAATAATCAATAATAATAATTACAGTAAGCGTCAACAAACCTATATTGTTTTTTTTTACACGCTACCCAAACTCTAGGAAATTATTCCTTAATACAAAATTATTGCAGGTTTGAATAATAGGGAGAGGAGTTGAAGGGAAATGTGATTGTAAGGGAGAGTTGATAGGTAAATTGGAGACGAACCTGTACAGCTTCTTTTTGAAAAGTTGGAAATTGTATAATGGGCCTTTACTATTAGAAGATTGAAGCATGTTCCACGTTGGCTGGAATCATGTTCCACATTCTAACAATTCTCACAATAAATATGTTTCCATAGCCAGTTTTAAACGATCTGGGTATTTTCACTGTGTAGAGATGAGCAATCATTATTAGGTGTACATTCAAATAAAACTAGTTTTTCATTTATAAAATTAGAGAAATATAAAAAAACCGCTCAACTATATAAATGTTTGACACGCTAGATATACTGATTTGAAAATTCCAAATGTGGACAAAAGCCCGTAAATAAACATATAATCTTTCATATTTTACCCTTCAATTAAGAAAAATACTACCCTGAAAAAGTATGCACGCTTCGCCAGTGACCCTTATCATAATATATAGTAATATATAAATCTATAAATGTTGATTTCATAGTTGTTGTTCATGAAAACTATGGATAAAACTTATTAAAACTTTTTATGGTGACATGTAAGGATTTTAAAATTTGGATTAGGATTTTTTTCTTTTTTTCTAAATTTGAATTCTTTTTGTATTATAAACAGAGAGTTAATAATTTTTTTTTACTATCGTAGTTATTTTTTACAACAAAATATATGTTGAAATATCTTATTTAATTCCTAATAAGAAGAAGTTATAATGCGATGTCGAATTAAGTGTATAAAGTTCTATGATATCTATGTATGTATATAATCTATGTATGTATATAATTTTTTCAATCTTTTTGCGTATGTGAAAAAAATATAGGTCATTGCATCTATACTCATAATAAATAACCGTCAAATAGACTTAAAAATTCTAAACCTTTTCACACATTGTTACATCTTTAAATTTAAATTAGAATGACTCTTCAAATATATAAGTGATGCTCTAATTTCAGTTAGCTTTGATATACTAAAGAATTAAACAAAATTAAATGTACATATGTTCATTTTAATAAACGTGAAAATAGGACATTTTTGAAATTTCGAGGGGCCGTAATTCCGGAATCCTATATAACTAAGAAAATCCGTTAACAGACGTAAAAATTTATTATTGAACCTTTAATTTTCATGTCTTGCCGAAGAAAAATTTTCACAGGTGTCTAAGTTACAGGTGTCTAAAAATAGCAAATTTTCAATTTTTGAGGCGTAATAACTCTTAAAGAGGGGATGCTACCAAAAAATTTTCTGAGAAAACTTATACTAATTCTAAAAGTTCTTTCTTGTCTCAAAATTTCAGATTTCTATCTAAAGGCGTGCCGGAGTTATGAAAGAAGAAATTTCATGCAAAATATGGTTTTCACATAACGGTAAATTTAAATAGTAAATTACAAAATATTGCATAATTTTGATATTGTTTTATATAGATAATAAAATTTTCGATCTTCTGATGGTTTTAGATTGCAAAACTATTATGCAGGGTCTGAGATATATACATCTGAAAATGGGTCTTTTTCGCAATTTTGAAGAGCTGCAACTTTGGAACCCTTTACAACTAAAACAAACCTTTAACACACATATACCTTTAGCTTTAAATTTTATATCTTGCAGAAGTAAAATGTGTACAGGTTCCTAAGTTACAGGTGTTTAAAAATAGCAAATTTTCAATTTTTAGGCCCTCATATCTCATAAACAGGGGGTGGTCCAAAATAATTTTCTGAGCAAACTTATACTAATTCTAAAAGTTCTTTCTTGTCTCAAAATTTCAAGCCTCTATCTAAAAGCGTGCCGGAGTTATGAAAGTACAAAAATCATGCAAAATTTGGTTTTCACATAACGGTAAATTTAAAAAGAAATACCTGTCGAATGACGTTTTTAGATTGAAAAAATCTTAAGCAGAACATAAGATATATACATTTAAAAATAGGGCTTTTTCAAAGTTTGAGGGGGTGTAGCTCCGTAATGGGAGGGGCTACATGAAAAAGTTGTTCCACAAAATTATTTTTTTTATGAGACCTACCTATGGTTAAAATTTTTTTTCTCTATCTTTGACGGTGTAGAAGTTTTGTAAACAGACGGACGGACGGACGGACGGACGGACAGAGTGAAACTAATAAGCACATTTTTTCAAAATTTTTTTGGAAATGTGCTAAAAAAAACTGAAACGTGGTAATGGTTAACCAAAGGTGCAAAAATAATTTTAATTGGAATTTATTTTATATTGTAGATTTATATTTATCACCAAGAAAACACTTAGTCCAACAATTTTATATCTTCCCTTTATATTTTATATCTTCCCTTAACTTTCGCTTGATATTCAAGTTTTCAATGCAACAAAAAAAAAATGTGTATTTCGCAGTATCTTTCAAATTCTATTAAATAAACTAAAAATATCCTATGTAGATTTAGATTATTATATTTTTTAATATCACCATTTCCTTCTTCTTCTAAGTAATAAAAAAAGGATTCTTATTGTGATATAAAACGTATAGGAGGTTTTTTCTTTATTTTTCTAGTATGGGTGTAACAAATAAAATGTTTATTTTTTTTTTTTGTTTGTCAATTTTCTGCCGCTCTTAATTTTAACTCCAACAGTCCTTAAATTTTAAAAAATTATATCATAATAACTATACTCATAATTTTTATATAATAAAATTTGCGAATCTGAGACATGAATAGGGACCTCGGCTTTAGAATGGAATCTTCAAGGTAAGAAGGTAGACCTCTTTTAAGAAGATCTCGTATCACATGGCGAAGCACAATCCAGCAAAAATTACAAGTGGCAAAAATATTATGAATGGAAGTTAGAACGATGATTCAAAACATCATAAGATGCAAAGTTTCCACAGAAGGCCAGTTTACCCAAGAGTAAGAAATAAAAAGAAACAAAAATATTTACCAAACTAAAAACTCATATACTAAGACGTAAATATCTCAATTTTTTTTTGAAAATTATTTATGCATGATTGATGAATGATTAATAAAATAAAAGAAATTTAAAGAGGTTTTGTTTTGGCATTTATGTTGTTTTAATCATTTATTCTATCCCACCAAAATTTTAACTGTGGAAACATTTTTAATCAGAATAGTTTTTATATAAAATTTGAATTTCTTTTTTAAATAATAAGTAGTAACTATATCTAAAAGATTTTGTTTATTTTATTTTATTCCAATTAAGGAGCATAGCAGGTTCACTAATAAGTCGTTTATTATTAATATTAGATTAAATTTGAGTTTCTTGAATCATCATTTCTACTTAAACGTTCATTGCTCGGAATTATATCTAATAGTACAAAATTATGAAGAGCAAATTATATATTTGTGCGCTATCTATTATCTTATACAAAAAATATTTATTTATTAATTATTATTAATATTACGAAATAGACTATTACTACAAATTGCATATGATCAATAAAACCAAAACGAAATCAACTCAAGAAAACTAGAGTAGCGTTTAGCAGATTACAACCTGTATTAAGAAACTCAAAAATCTCCAGAAACACAAAGCTGAAGATTTTCCGATCATGCGTAAAAAAAGTATCCTAATGTATGGTAGCGAGATCTGGTTATAACTTCGAGTACTACAAATGACAGGCTGCAGGTATTCATAAATAAATGCCTTAGAATCATATGCAGGATATTCTGGAACAATCAAGAATAGCGATTTATAGAACTTAACAGTAGAGTAAATAAGAAAAAAAAAATTGACGTCGATAGAGCACACTCTGGGAAAACACGAAGAAAACATAGCGAGAATAGCTCTTAAATGGAATCCGCAAGGCTGCAGAAGACGTGGTCGCCAAGCAACACCTGGTACAGAACAATAATAATGGAGTCAAATTCAATATATATAACCTAAGAGAGCGCAAAAACAGTAGCACCGAATAGAGTTCGATGAAAATGTCTAGTAGTGATTATATGCGCCAAAGAGGAGTAAGGGAAAAAAAAAACTATTACAAATGATCTGATCAAGATTCAAAAGTACAATCTTTCGATTGAAAAGAATACGCCTAGAAAATTAATCAAATATTTCAAAACTAAGAAGAAGTACGATACTAAAGTAATTTTGTTTTAATTTTTAGGTCGAGGAGAACCCATTCAGATCTACTTTTTATTTGGAAAAAATTCAATTAACTAAATAGTATAAAATTAATCAAACAAATTATATTAAAAAATTTACGATTCTCATAAGTTGTTAAAAGGTAATAAAAATGTTTGTTTACATTGTTTTAGAAAAATGCTTTAGATTATTTATATAATTATCGAACTATTTAACTTACCGAAATTGACAAAAACTAAAATTTCTGCAAAGATTCTGCTAAATTGGTCCTAATAATATAAATTTTCATATTAAACACCATTAAATGATGGGAATAAAACCTTATAAAGAAGTCTTCCATGTCAAAGCCATTCCGTAAAAAAAAAATATAAGTCGAATCTTAATTACTTAATCATCTAGAAAAACAAATAAGTAAATCTAAAAAAAAATCTTTTTTTATCTTCATTGCTTAACTTTTTTTTCCACATTAACAAGAAAAATACCAATAAGATATACTTTACTAACTAAATATTTTTATATTATGACAATTTACTAATTTTTAACAATTTATTTGTTATTTTTTATAACTATAGGTATTTTTCGACTCTAGTTACTTATATACAGAACACACCATTTCATGTTCTAACTGAATAAACTATAGAAATGCTGCATTAAAATGATTACGTTGTATATTTTGTAGGTTCTTTCATTTTTTTTCTATTTCTATATATTATATATATAATATACTGAATTGCATTTTTAGTCCTTGCTCTCAATAATAAACTTTTACATTCAAATAATATAATATTGTCATATATTTTTTTATATTTAACTATAGATATAACTACAAGCCGTACTATACAAATGTTATGCTCGTAATAGTTTTAATGTGACATAAAAATTTAAAAGAAAATTCATGTCTTAAGCAAAATAATAAAATGGACAAAATGGTCCAAGGAGATGAGAAATAAAATAACAAAAATTTTTTTTTTTTTGTTAAATTTTGGTTTTTTTTTTTTCCTTTATATGAAAAAGTACACTGACTGAAGAAATAAACAGAAGGGATAAAAATAATAAAAAACTATGCAATGCACAAGGCCATTAAGCACCAACAATATAAACCATTATAATATTATGATGATATTATATACAATAAAACATAAAATATAAACATAAGTATAAAAGATACAATCATAATATTATATTATGGTGTACATAGAAGAATAACGATGTAATAAAAAAAGGAAAAGAGAAGATCCATCCAAGAATTTTAGGATTTTGGGATTTACATTACATATAAATATGAAATATATAAACTAAATTATGTATAAGTTTATATATATATTTTTTTTTTTTTTGGAAATTATCCAAAAGAACATTATTAAAAGTGTAAAATAAAATATTTTAATTTAAATATATATACTAATAATACTAATACAGAGTATCACAGGAACGAAAAATAACAAAACTGAAAGTCGTCATTGACATGTCAATATGAAGTTTTCTTATAGTCAGGTACACGTTTTTTTTTTTTTCTTAGTTATTCCCCAGAAATATATGTCATAAAGAAATTACACAGACTCTCCTTTTCAGGTGTGGGTGTAAATATCGTAAGAAGGAATAATTCGTAAGAGGGAGGGGATTCGAACTCACACTCTCACGGTTTTTACAGTGTACTTTTATGGTCTTACGTACTAATAAAATATATTTAAATTATACAAAAAATTATATTGAATGTATTTTTATTGGCAGCACTGTCATCTACTTTTTTCCCCGCTTTTTAGAAAGTAACATCTAATTTTATCGAAAAATTATAAAAACGTTTCCAATATAATAGTGAAAACTTTTAGTAAAATAAAGATAAATTTGTCTTTATGTCAGTGTTTATTTCAATTACATATGAAACGAGCATGGGTGTAGTTGGATCCCACTAATTTAGATCACGACTGAATGGTTATTGGGATAATATTATAATATGCTAAAACAGTTTACCTAACACTTAATAAACAAAATGACATAAAAATTTTTGTTTTGTTATAAATGTAAATTTCCTAATGCAGAATTTGAAGCACAGCTATCTACTTTATTGAAAAAAGGTTTTAAAATAAAAAACGTTGCCTGGATGGGACATTGAAAGTGAATGGTATAAACTAATCGATTTTCTTTTTGAAGAAAAATAATAAAAAAGTCAAAAGCATTTAATTGGTCTCAGAATTCAAGCAGAATTTATTTGGTCTCAGTTTACAATGATCAAACGTTTAAAAGAACTTTTTTCATGTTAGAAACTAAAGGAGAGGTCAAATAAGACCTAACAAAATAATCTCTTTTCCATGCATATTTTTTTATATCAATAACATAATATATTATTTTTTTTTTGCCCCCAGACTTAATATTTGTTGTAATTCGAAATAAAGCGTCCGATTCAAATGTATAATAAAGTTCAATGTTAGAATTTCTAACGAATTAGACTATATGACTCATTTGAATTGGAAATAAAATTTATTAAATCTCATGTTAGGTTCGCTTACCCCGCCTAAGATAACAACCTGACATGAGGTCTAATAAATTTTATTTGTAATTCGAATGAGTAATAAAGCCTAATTCATGAAATTTTTATCGTGCCCAACATTTTAAATACTTTCTATGGCATCATTAATTACAATTAATCGAAATAAAAATCTTTATGAGGATCTTTAATCTTTACTCTAGTAATCTTGCAAAAAACTTGTTGCATTATAAAATATGTTCGCCTGCATATCATCCTGTATACATAACTTTCATATAATATGTTAATATACACCATTTAGAAAACCATTAATAGTCAATACAGGCAAACACAATCATTACAATTAAATTATGAACATTATGAACCTTTTTCAATGCCTAAATCATAATGCCATGTAAGGATTACAAAAATGACATTTTCGATACAAGGATCACATTTTATATTGTTTAAGAAAAAAAATTTTTTTTAAACTGTTTTGTTTTTCTTTAAAATCTTTTAAAAGAGTTTATTTTTGCTTGTCTGTGATTTTGGGGCATATAAGAAAATGGTAGAAAACATTTTATGACTTTAAATATTTTACTATAATTTATACACAGTTCAATTAGTTTTAAATAATAGCGATGACATAATATCAACTGTCAAAATACCACGATTATTTTTTCCCTTTTATTTTCTTTATTAGGTATGCAAAAACTTTCTTAATCTTTTTCAAAAAGGAAACAAAATACTATGTAATATTGTTGAAAGGATGTCTTGAATTCTTAAGTTTAAGAAGTATTACTATAATTTTTTTAATTTTCTCTCCCTTTTAGGTTTTGCTATTGTCATTTTTGTTATAATTAGTACAGTTAATGTTAGTGAGATTTATATTATCACGTTTGTCTTGTTGGAGAAAAGATTTAGTGACGACAACAGCTACGTAGTTTTTAATCTTATTTAAATTATAGGGTAGCTATAAAAAAAAATGAGAAAATTATTAAAACTGAAAAAAAAACAACACTCTTAAGAAAATATCTGAAGGATGAAATGATATTTTCTTATTTTCTCATTATATTATATAGAATATATAATGAAAACTGTTGGAATTTTATTAGTGATGGACCATTGACAATGTAAAAGGAAAAACAAAAATTCTGCATCCTTTCTTTATTTTCTTCGACCATTTTTTAACATTATCATTATTCGCTCAAAAGCCGTAAACTTATTATTTTTAAATTACTTTAAATAAATAGATGCAGATTTTTTTTTTTTTTCTCTGTTTTTTTTTTTTAATAAAGAAAACTCATTTAATGGGCCAAGAAATTAAGGGATTTATTTAAAAAAAAAAAAACAATTTTTTTTTTACATTGAGGACCAATTCTTTGACACTTACCATAAACTAAAAAGAAAACTATTTTTCACTATTTTCCCTTATAATTTGATTTTAAAATATTTTAACACATTCGTGACCAATATATTTTTTTATGCAATATAAAACAAAAAACAAAAGCAAATTACATTCGGAAATTATAAAGTTATAAATTCGAAATAACTATATTTTCAACTTACAAAATATATAAGGATAACGTCATCATTTTCGTTCACCATACCTGTTCCTGTAAATCTTAAAACAATTTTTAAATCTTAAACCTTTATCGAAAACAGTCCAAAAGTAGTACTAAAGGTCTCTTAATATATTATTTGGTGAAAAAGGGACTGGGTGTTTACTTGATTAATATCCCAAATATATTTTATAAAGGAATCGTGATCATTCCCTTCATTTATAATGTTTTTTGGTGAAGAGAAAAATATTTCATTAACATTTTGATATCTATTTTTGATGTCAATGTTCAAAGCTCCAACTGAAATTTACATAAATTTATAAATTATCTCATAAATTCAAAATTTCATTTTTTTTAGTGCATTTCCCTGCCACAAAAATGTAACAAGGAAATTATACAGCTTTTCCTTTCCAGGCGTGGCTGTACATGTCGTAAGAGCGAATTACTCTTACGACATGTGTGGTATTCGAACCCACACTCCCTCGGTGTTTACAGCGTATTTTATACGCTCTTACCTATTGGCCACCCAGGCCCCTACTGAATTCAAAATGAAATTCTAATCTAAGTAAAGAAAATATGCTTTAGACCTTTTAATTTCAATAACAAGATCGGTAATGAAACATAAAATTGAAAATAGAAATATTAGTATATTTAACAAGTATTTGGTTTTTACTATTTTCAAGCTAATAGAAACTTTTTACATTAAATATTTAATAAATGAGAAGATAACGTGGTTCTAACTGCTCTACAAATTTTGGGTATTTAAGCCAATAAATTGTTATAATTTAAAATGTTTTATAATTAGCATAAAGCTGATAGGTGACGAAAAATATGATCCGATAGTTTCGCAATTATTTTAATTTAAAAATTTTTATATTTTATTTTAAATAAATCGAAGAAAAAATTTGATCATATTTTCGAAAATTTAAGATGTCAAGCTTTTTTAAGTACCCTACTATATAGACTATATAAATTTGAGAGCTACTCGCACTTGTTCAAAATTTTACTAATATATATATATACATAGTTATATATACATAGCTTAAACTGATATACAAAATTCAATCCGAACAAAGATACCTTTCCAGATCTATCGCGTCTCGTTTAAGATGTCACAAACGTAATGGAATATTTATTATAGTTTTGAATTATATTTATACGGATATAAACATTTTTAAACTTGATAATAATAAATATTATGATGTGGGCGTACCACACAAGAATTCATTTTTTATAATTCAAAAACATTCAAAAGTGTGCCCTCAATTGTAAATTTTGAGAAATAATTTTGTTCTAATATTCAACAAAAGCAATAAATTGATTACCTATTGCATTTAAAAAACAAAAAAATTTATACAAATACAATAAGTTGTCTTCGAATTTATGCCAATCTGGGTTTTGATTCTAATTTATGCTAATCTGGGCTTATATGCCAATCTGATACAAAAATTACAAATACACAAAATTTGCAAAAATTTATTGCAAATATAATAAATTGGCTTAGAATTTATACTAAACTTGGCTTCGTATGCTAATCTGAGCTTAGTATGCCAATCTAGGCTTAGTGTTTTTACTAAATGTATGCCAATCTCGACTTTTATACAAGTTTCTTCTAATCTGGGCTTATTATTAAATTGAAATAATAACGATTAAAACAAATTTACTATAGATTTAAAACTGATAGAATATAAGTTCTCTACTATACTCCAGTTTTATTCATAAGTGAATCTCGAAACCCATACACTTTTAATTTAATCAACTATTTACCTTTAATACATCCCGGAATTTGTTTTGGGTTGGATGATTTTAACTGTGACACACTCTTTATTTTTATAATACATAAAATAAAAAGATGGATTTAAATAATTAAATATTACTAACACTTATGAAACATATTTAAAAAAAAAATTATAGATACATTTTTTAATAATTTCTTTTTACATATTAAGCAATTTTCTAAAACAATTGTCTTTCATTAGAATATTTTTAAATAATTGCAATTCTCATCTCGAATTGCAACATTCAACAATTGCACAACATTTTCATTACTTAACATATAATGGAGAAATTTTTAAATATTTTCGAAGGATGTATTTAAAAAGAAAAATTTTGTTTTTGTTTAAAAAACACAAAAAAGAAAGAAAATAGTATCTTAACTTTATGAAAAGTTAACATTTAGTACAAAATAATTTTTAGATATTATGTATTATATTATTATGATTTTTAAATATTTTCTTAAAATAAACTTTTACAAATTATAATTATGAAATTTTATATTATAATCCCAGCATTGCCCAAGTATTTCGTTTTATTATCATTACACGCTTCATTATCCTTTATTTTTAAATAATTAATATTGATGTGGTAACTATATCTACATTATATTTGGACAACTAGAAGATATACTTTAAAATAATTTCTAACAATTCATTTAGGTACATAAATTAATTGTATAGAATCTGTTTGGAATCAGTACTTTGAAAAGGATAACTTTTTAACTACCATATAATAATATAATACTAATTACAGCTTAAAATCCTTCTGCTGTTAACTTAAGATCCATTATACCTACTACAATTATTAGTCATAGAATGCTTTTCATTATTCCGATAATAAAGAAATGGTTATAGTGACTAAAAATCTTATAAACATATCAAGACATTCTAGCACTTTTTAATTTGTTGCTAGAAAAAAAAACATGTCATGTATCATTTTAAAAAGAAATAAATAAAATCATAACACAACATAAAAAATAAAATTCATAATACCAAATAAAATAATTAATATAATATGTATTAATAAAACAACATAGAGAGCACGTCAATTAGTATAAAATTATTTCTCAAACACACACTTGGTATAAAATTTTTTCTCTTTTTGATAAAATTCTTTTTTAAAAAAAAAGAACTATTAAAAATATTCTATTTATTTAATAAAAAAAATAGGTTTTACGAGGAAAGTGGGAAGCATCAAAAGCCACCTAGGGAACTGTACGAAGTTTCTCTAAGGTAGTATTAGACTTTAACCAACTAAACACCACCACCCTTTTAAGCCAAACTTCAGAATGGGAATTTTAATACAAAATGTATAGTTTGATTTTACGGATATGGATGTAGGAAGGATTTTTGGGAAAATTAGGATTAGGAAGTTTGAGATTAAGGTGGATGGGTATGAAAGTTTGAATCGGAACTTTGAAGAAAGATATTAATGTTCTTCTCAAATTTTTTTTGTACCGTACACATATGAATCACTAATTTTGGGAAATAAATATGATGGTATATGGTTCTAAATCCTCAACGTGCGCATGAATAAAAGAATAAAGATAAAAATAATTATTACATAAAATCGAACAAAAAATATTTGTGTCTAAAAATTAATTTTGAATAACGTTTTTTTAGCATTTCTATGCGTATGAATACAGAGTTTAGATAAAAAATCTGGGCTCCAATAAATTTTTCATGAGGATTAATTAGGTAGTACTATTTGAGGTGTGCTTTCTTTTTGAAATGTAAAAAAAAAAAATAATTAAAAAAATAAGTTGATTACAAAATTAGGGCTATATTCGGTTCTTCCTGAAAATGGTAAATATATTATGGTAATGCAAGATTGTAAATTAGAAAAAATTTTTTGGTTACAAAATCAGGGTTCTAATTTATTATTATTCATTATTACCAATTTATGACCATTACATAACTAAAAAATAATATCAAAATCATTTACATACATTTTTATGCCTATCTTTTGTAAAAATCTTTTTTGAAAAAAAACGAGGAAGAGTGCAGTAGAGTAGACTGTGTCAACTCTGGGATACCCGTATGAACGTAATATATCCTGTTTCTATAAAACTTGATCATCTTTTAAAAACATTCAGAGTTTTAGTACCGAACTACAGAGATATATTTATGTAAATTGTGGAGTTGTATGATAGCTACCCGAATCTATTGCGCCTAGCTTCATTAAGTTCCAAGAAATGCAAAAAGCCTGAACCGGCTGCTTTAGACCATTCAAATTTTACAAAAGTTTTTGGCATGCAACTCGACACTTTTTCACTAAATTTCAGATAGCTAGCTTCAATAGACACTGAGTTATTTTCATTTAAAAAGAGAAGTTGTATGGCAACTACCCGAACCCGTCACACCACCACAACCAAATTTTACAGAAGTTGTTGCCATAAAACTTGATCATCATTCGCAAAATTTCAGATACCTAGATTGAACAGACACTGGGTTATTTCTATTTAAAGAAAGAAGTTGTATGGCAGCTACTCGAACTCGGCGGCCGAAAATGCTGGAGTTAAATAGCAAAACTAACAATTTTGCAAGAGTGACGTAAAAAAAATTTCAGTCTCCTAGCTCCTTTATTTTTTGAGTTATCGTGCGGACGGACACTGAGTTCTTTTCATTTAAAAAGAGATTTTGTATGGCAGCTACCCGAACCCGTCGCATCAGCACAACCAAATTTTGTAGAAGTTGTTGCCATAAAACTTGATCATCATTTGCAAAATTTCAGATACCTAGATTGAACAGACACTGAGTTATTTCTATTTAAAGAAAGAAGTTGTATGGCAGCTACTCGAACCCGGCGGCCGAAAATGCTGGAGTTAAATAGCAAAACTAACAATTTTGCAAGAGTGACGTAAAAAAAATTTCAGCCTCCTAGCTCCTTTATTTTTTGAGTTATCGTGCGGACGGACACTGAGTTCTTTTCATTTAAAAAGAGATTTTGTATGGCAGCTACCCGAACACGTCGCACCAGCACAACCAAATTTTGTAGAAGTTGTTGCCATAAAACTTGATCATCATTTGCAAAATTTCAGACGCCTAGCTTCATTAGGTTCCAAGAGGTGCAAGAAGTCTGAACCGGCTGCTCTAGACCAACCAAATTTTACAAAAGTTGTTGGCATGTAACTCGACACCTCTTTACTAAATTTCAGATTCCTAGCTTCAATAAACACTGAGTTATTCTCATTTAAACGGAGAAGTTGTATGGCAGCTACCCGAACCCGCTGCACCAGCACAACCAAATTTTACAGAAGTTGTTGCCATAAAACTTGATCATCATTTGCAAAATTTCAGACGCCTAGCTTCATTAGGTTCCAAGAGGTGCAAGAAGTCTGAACCGGCTGCTCTAGACCAAGCAAATTTTACAAAAGTTGTTGGCATGTAACTCGACACCTCTTTACTAAATTTCAGATTCCTAGCTTCAATAAACACTGAGTTATTCTCATTTAAACGGAGAAGTTGTATGGCAGCTACCCGAACCCGCTGCACCAGCACAACCAAATTTTACAGAAGTTGTTGCCATAAAACTTGAACATCATTTGCAAAATTTCAGAAACCTAGCTTGAATAGATACTGAGTTATTTCTATATAAAGATAGAAGTTGTATGGCAGCTACTCGAACCCGCCGACCGAAAATGTTGGATTTAAATAGCAAAACTAACAATTTTGCAAAAGTGACGTAAAAAAAATTTCAGCCCCCTAGCTCCTTTATTTTTTGAGTTATCGTGCGGACGGACGGACGGACGGACGTACATGGCTTAATCGACTCAGAATTCGATTCTGAGCCGATCCATACCTTTGACACTATATCTAGCTCGACTCCTTTAAGGTGTCACAAACGTAATGCCAAATTTATTATACCCTTGAACATAGTTCATACGGGTATAAAAACTTTTTGACATACCTACTTATTTTTTTGAGACATGTTCCAAAATGTTTTTATCTTCAAAGAAGATTTTTACAAACAATCGTTTCTAAAGAATAATTTTACCAAACGTCTTTTTTCTTAACTGATCTTATGTTAAGTGTCTTTTTAAAAAATGATTTTATATCAAATGTTATAAACACATTTTCATGTTACAACGTCAGAAGAACTTAAAATTTCAAATGCGCAATCATGACAGTATAGAAGAAAAGAAAATTACATATTTTTACTAAAAAGAAATTGAAATTTATAAAATTAAATATCTATATCTCATATTTTCATTCCACAATAACTACCAAAACTCTAACTAATTATTATTTCATATGTTCTTTGTTTCTATATTATGAAAAATTCTAATCCGTTATTATAATATAAATTTTTTCTTTTGAAATGTTTGTGGGTATTTTACATGAAAAATTCATAAGAATAAACAAACGCATATGATAACAAAAAAAAAAAAATTAAATATTGTGTACGTCCTTTGGAAACTTTGAATGACAGAAAGTCATGAAAATGTAAATGATCTGAAAAATCCCTTAGTTTAAAAATATTTAATTGAATGTCATGTTAAAGCATCATGTAAATGTTACGAATAAATTCCTAGACAATAAATTTTTCACACAAATATATTAACATAAGAAATTTATCCATATAATATATTCTTCTTCTTCTATATATGTATGCATGTATGTATGAATATATATATATGTGTAAATAAAATTATTTTCATATTAAGCGTCATCTGTTCTTTGGTCTTTAATTATTATTTAACATGATATCAAACTGACACAGCTTTTAATGTCAATGTCCATAATAGCTTAAACTGAAAATTGTTTTAATATAAATCGAAAAAGAAATTATTTATAATTTTCAAAGCAAAAAACGATAGAATATAATATACCATAAACTTTTTGATTCTGTTAAAATGAATTTATTTATAAAATTAAAGTTTAAAATAGAAAATTTATTAGAATTAAATAACTGAAAAAAGAATTTAGTTATTCATTTATATTATATAGTAAATAACTAATAATATGTCTTAGTTTCTAGGGTATTAACGACCGATAACGGTAACAGTTGGTAAGGTTCAGACTTTTAATTGTAGAGGTACTGTTTTTCAACTAAAACAGTTGAAGTTTTTGATACTGATTTGTAACTTGAAGGTTTTATTTGGTACATGGAGAGATGAATGATGATGAATATCCTCAACGTTTAGCTCAAATTTCCATTACAACCCCCTCCTCAATTTAAAGTTTCCACATCACTGTTACATCCTCTTCTATCCTTATTCCAAATATAAATATACTGTGCTAGCAGTTAAGGGTTTCATCCCATCATATTGCCTAAAGAGGGAAGGTTATTAGGTTTAGTTAGTCTAACACTACTAAAGGAATATCCTTGATGTGGAAGATTACCACTTTCCTTAGGAAAAAACAAATTGAACAAACAAAAACGATATTAACTCTGTTCAATAGATTATTTTGTTTTCATTTTTATTTACATAATATATAAACAAACACATAATGTACAGAAATTTAAATCAAAACATTTCTATGGTTTACTGAATAATGCAGATTTTTACATTATGAAAAGTTACGATATGAAAGAATTATTTGTTCAAGAGTATTTGATTCGAAGTACCATATCTCAACCATAAACAATAGGAAACCCACCTATTATGTAATTATTTTTTTTGGCTGAATTACATTACTTTGTTTTGCAGTTATCGCGCTAATAGATAGATGACCAGACCGATAGCTAAACATTATTTAAATCGGCTCTGTATCTCATCTACATCTTTTTTAATTTTATACAGTTTTATTATTCAATTTAATTTGGCCTTGATTCATCCATATTGAGATTTTTGAGTTAATCTCTAGCAACTACATCACACTTATCGTTAGATAAGAATTAAGATATTTATTTTTGCTTGGCTCTACTATTTAAAAAGTAATTTTTAATTTTCATTGTGTCAATTTTAGAATGAAAAAAATGCTGGTGATTTCCAACAAAAAATTTTATTTCTAAATTAAAGATTCAAATTGGTTAATAAAAAAAAGATTTTGCTAGAATTCTTTTTATTAGTTAATAATGACGTAATTACTTAATAATGACGTAGTATAAATTTCTTTTCTGCGTTGATAAAAATCGTATGTAATAATAATAAAACCCCTTTAACATTTCAAAAACAGAAGTTTTTGTTTAACAGATATTTTTTTTATTAAAAGAAGAAAATTATTGTCAATTTCATTTAATGTTGATTATATAAACTTAATAATGTACGCCATTATTTAAACCTGCACGTTTAAAAAAATTTTCAATCTAAGGATATTATTTTAAATTATGTACGCTCATAAAAAAGATAACAATTGAAAAACTTAATTTTTGTCAGAAACAGAGATAAAAAAAAGCATGTTTTGTATATGTTTTATTTTCTCTGCAAATGATCTGATGATTAAATACATGCTTCTAAAATACAATAAAAAACATTGTAATTAGCTATCCAACTATTTCTTTAGTAAATTTTATTTTTATTATACCCATGTTTTTTCAAGAAATATATACCACAACTTGTAATGACTAAAAAATTATACAATCCAAAATATCTCATTAGAAATACTTAACGAAACACACATAAAAACATAGAAAAAGTAAACTACATAAACGAAATTAAAAAGAAACGGTATTTCCTCGAATTTAACTGTATAACAAACTAACAATGGTAGTAGGTATACGTTTCTACATCTCACTGTTGGAATGTTTTACTTTTACTAAGGTAAATATTTCAAAATTCAAATTAAAACTTATTGTCAATTCACAACAATTTTGTATTGATAAAAATTGATAGGTGCCTATATTATAATAAATAAATAATTTATTATTGATTTAAATATTTTGTTCCTGAGTTAAAAAAAAAACTGTGCAGATTTGTTTAAATAAGGACATTATCGTTCAGCTTAATGTTAAAGGTATATATGGTCCGATGAAAGCTACCTTTAAAAAAATTTAAAGCATTGAAAATATATTATGCTATTTTGGAATTTTTATTATTGAATTTTGAATTAGAATTTGAAGTTACTATATTATGTAAATCAAGCATTGATTTCAAACTTTTATTGTAAAATAATTTTTATCTGATTGTTCTTTTGGTAATATCAGCTACCATAGAATATTTTGCAAGATTAATTAATACGGTCCTCTTTTTAATTACCTATGCCAAATGTGATTTAGTTAAAATTTTAACGACAAAATTAAATTTTACAATATAATTAATGCCTTTTGAACTGCAATCTTCTCCTTTTGTAAATACATAGTTAAAGAAAATGCTACAAAAGGATCTATGCACATTTTCATCTATGAAATGTTTTAATTGATCTTAATAAATAATCACAAGAACCATATACAATTTGTGCACATATAGCTTAGATTTACACAATTTATTGTAAATAATTTTGTTTTTAGACTTTTACCGCCTTAATTTATCATTTTTGACTTCACTTTTGAAACTTAAAACTAAGAGGCATTTCAAATGTTTTAAAGAATTAAATATTTTGTATAAATGACTTATATAAAATGATTTGATTGTTTTCGTTTATTTCAGCACAATATCAAGAGCATCAAAATATAATTTTAATTTTTTTTTTGTTAATTCTCTAGAAGTTAGATATTAACCATCTAGTAATCCCGTACGGTTTTTTTCGACCCAAATATATTTTAGAATCCAAAAATTTTTTTATCTTAAGTATAATGCTCTTCATTTTCCCAGTAGCTGAATTTTATTATTTTGTGAAGCAACAACTGTCATGTTTTCGTTAATTTTTTGAAAACTTTATTAATATTTGCAATGTGAAAAACTGTCTGGGGGTCAGTTAATTTCCAATTTCCTAAAATCGTTATTAATTTTTGTTTTGAATTTTTTGTTCTAAACACTATTAAACTTTGCACTTAAGAAATGTTTATTATCATAAACATTTGATTGATTGAAAATATATATCGTATTCATGACATGACGTCTTCGCTCATTTTAGATACAAAATTTTATAAGAAACATAAAAGATGCAAAATTGTTTTAATGTCAAATACAGACGTAAAATAAACTTCAAAAATTTTAAACGTTTTTTTTTTTTTTTACGAGGGTTGGTGGAAAACTCGAAAGTTACCAAGAGCAACTGCACGTGCTTCGTCAGGGTAGTGTTGGACTTTAACCAACACAAAACCACCCCCCTTTTAAAACCAAACTTTAAGATGGAATCTTTAATACAAATGTACCGTTTGGTTTTAGGGATAGGGATGTGGAAAGGATAATTGGGGAAATTGGAATTAGAAAATTTGGATTATGGGGAATAGGTAGGCAAATTTGGAGGGACATTTTGAAGAAAGATGTTAATGTTCTTCTTAAACTTAAGTAAATCGTACACATATGAATTACCAACTTTAGGGAACACATGTGATGGTATATGGTTCCACAAACGGGACGTGTTAAATATTTTAAAATATTTTGAAGATGTATGTACATAATAAAATTAATTAATTTTATGTGTATTAATAAATTATATTTAGTTTATATTAATTAAAATTTTTTCTTAGATAAAATAACAATTTTCTCTAGTTTAACCATTTTGTATTTTGTAAATAAAAAATTTTTTCATCAAATGTCAAAACAATATATACACATTACACGTCATACTAACCTACTAGCCGTTTTGCATCTCGTGAACGACTGGATGCATAATGGATGCAAAATATTCGTTAATGTTACCGAAGAATACACGAAATTTAACCGAAATAAATTTTGCATCTGGATGAATGCTACCCATGTGAACTTAGCCTTATTATTAATGTTTATCAGCAGGTACAACAAAACATGTCAAAAAAACAAAATATAAGTGCAAAATATTTAATGAAATTTTTTTTAATTTTTTGTTTTTTGTTTTAAATAAATTTAATTAAATATAATAAGTAAATGGTCAGTTTTATTATTTGTAAAAAAACTTATCTGAAAAAAAAAACATATTTATAGATATGTACATTTATGTATTTATAAGTATGGATCAATATCATTCAGCGTGAGTATATTATTATAAAATAAATATTATAAAAAATTCATACAATAAAAAATATTATCCAAGTACTAAAGGGTTAAGTTAATTCAAATTAACTTCTCAATTCAACAACAATGGTTTAAATTCCAAATGAAGAACACCCAAAGATTTGCCCAGTTATTTAAAAATGGGGATAATAAAAAATGAATTTAATAAATAAATCGATTTAACATTAACGTTATTAAGTTTCTAAATGAAATAATTGCAACCTTTTATCTTTAACTCTTTTAACTGGGACAAATATTATAATATTTTTTACATAATACTCCAATAATTTTAAAAATTAATTTGTTTTATGAAAATATATAATAGATTTTTCATTAGGTATATTATTGAATATTTCTTAAATAAATATTAAAACATTTCAAATAATAAAAGGATAATTAAATCCTGATAATAATAATATAAACATACATGTATGTATGCATATACAATTCATATTATAATACTTTTATATTTAAAAATATATATATTAACATATTATATACATATGGGCATGTGATAAATCAATCATAAATCAAAAGATAAAAAATATATTGCAGGATAATAAAATAAAGAAGTACAATATTGTCTTAAAAATATTTTTGAACAAGAAAGAAACCAAAAGCAAAAAAATTAAAATACAAAAAAAAATGAAAACCATAAAAATATTACCAAAATATTTATTTGCTAAAAGTAATATTGATTTTCAAACCCAAAAGATCCTATATTATGAATTTTTCAAAAAAAAAAAAAAAAAAATTTTCAATTTTCATATTTCCTAGATTATAAATATAAGCAACAAATTTAATTGTTGGTCTTTTTTTTTTCCTCCTTTATGAAAATTTTATATACATACAGAAATATTGATACAAGTTACACATACCAAAACAGTCAAACCTCGATTAAAACGATATATTGTGATTCATGATTAATAAAATAAAAATTGTAAAAATCAAAATGAAGTGAAATGAGACGTGCAACACAATTGGAAAGGAATAGAAATAAATTTTTAATTTAAAAACGATATGACAATGAAACTTGTTATTCAAGAACCAAGTTTAAGTTAGGGGAATAGTATCATTAATGTCTTGATTTATCCATAATATTATGTTATTTAATTAATAGTTATATTTTTTGATAAAGTTTTTAAATCCTTAATTTATATTTAAACTTATTTTCCTTTCTTAAAATATGTATACTGCATATTGTTTTACACTGTTTTAATTTAATACTTTGTATTTTTTGTGCAAATAAATATACGACTTATTGTATAAATGAGGGATGACTGTATTATTCTTAAATGGAAATTTATTTATTTAATAAAATAAGAAGGACATATTATGAAATACATACATGGTTTTAAATACATACATTATTATAAAATTTACATTTTATGCATGCATATTATATTTATATGAATTTAAAGTTAGTAATATTTTGTACGTATTGTACGAGTAGATACACTTTTATATACATATATCTACTTATGAATTTAAAATGTATATATACATTTATTACAGCTTTAGTTGAAAATTTAGTTATAGAAAATAAACGAATCGAAGATTGGGTTTTAAGATATTTTTACAGCGGATTTTTGAATCTATGGCTCTAATTTGGCGCGATTCGTAGGTTGTTAGTGGTTTCTATTTGGATATTAAAAGAGATTTACTATATTTTAACGATGATAATTTAAGAAAGATTTGTTTAAAACGAAGAAAGTAGAATTCTCGATAAAAAATTAAAGTTCGTTAAAATTTAGTGAGTGATTTAACACATCAAAATATAAATCAATTATCCTATCTGCAGTCAAGTTTACGTTTGATTAATAGCTCAACTGTAAAACCTAGTTTCACGTCTACATAGTTGTATAAATATAAAGTTCTTAATCTCATCCTAAATATATCATTCCATAGGTCTGATTATGTTGATAACCATAGTTTTTTTCCTTGCTTCATATTTTAAAATATCCATATGCCTATACAAATAGAGTTGCATATTATTATTATGCAATATTAAAAATCCTGGTTTAAAAGCTTATTCAGCAAAAATGAACACAGCTGGTAAGATACAGTTGTAATATTCTATTTAAACAAAATTAATTTTATAAATTCATATTAAATATTATATTCAAACATAATATTATGTACCTACAGATATTTATATTATATTGAATATCTTTTTAAAAGCAATAACAGAAAGCATATAACATGTCAGTAATATGAAAAATCGAACAACATTTTCTTTCATTTAATTTTGATGCTTGCAATTCAATGTTCATTTATTCACATTGTCAGCTCTTCATAGAATCTTTGTGGATTTAGTTGCAAACAAAATATTTTTTTTTTTTTTTGTTAAAGATTGAAATTTTCATTTAAAATTTCAGATTTTTTAATATTTTTTATTTTTTTTTTTTGGATAGATACATTTGTTTTAAATTTCATAATATAAAATTCAATACATTTTTTTTAAGATTAGTTAGGTTTGGTTGGTTTTATTGGGTGTTATGTTTGATTTTAGTTTAAATATTTTCTTCTTTTGTTTAAAATTTATAATAAATATCTATACAAAAAAATAAATATTAGGGTTGTCTATATGACAAGGATAATAATGTTTTAATGTAAATTTGTAATGCACATTTTGGAATGTTTTAAAATATGGTAAATTGAAAACTTACTTGAATTTTGTAAAACATTGCCGATTAGTTTTAAAAGAAATTTGTTTTTTTAAATAAGGAGTATCTAGATATATTATATCAAAAAGTATCAAATTGTAATTTGTAATTTTGTGGACCCTTTACAAGAGTAAAAAAAACATATTAAGCTAAACCAAATGTAGTTCAAAAAAGTTTAACATTTCTTAGTCATAACATGTTATAATTTTTTGACTCAGCTGTTAAATTATACAATACCTAACATTTTTTGAGTTTAAAATTTGATCTTATAGAATGAACAAGACAGTTGGTTCCGGAGCAGTTTATACCACAATATTGTAACAATAATATAAAAAATTTTAAGTACCTATTTTCATATTATTTAGAATTCGCGTAATAAGTGGTAATTAATATGTCATCATGTCATCTTATTTATACGAATTTTATATCATTAACTAAATCTGCTGTTTACAAAAATGAGGAATAAAAAATCGAAAGCAAAATCTGAGCATAGCGTTTCTTATACAGTTATAAAAATGTAAATGGCAATGAGGGAGTAATAAATACACTGGTGGAAAAATTAAAGTTTATTGATCATTACCCTTCGTCAAACGAAAAACTATTATAAAGAGAGCAATTAATCTTTTACCTCGTTTTAAAAAAAAAATGTTCGCACTTGGCCCTTTGGCTTCCTCTTAAACTCTTCTTAAATGGATGATACATCCAAAATTGATTACGACGCATTTGTTATTATGCTGGCTAAATTCAAAAAATGTTTGATATCCCAAGAATTAATTTTGAGCCGTCAGTTATTGATTTGCCCTTCGTTTTAACTAGAAAACAATTCCCTGTTAAATTGCAATTTCAAATAAGAATTAAGAAGTCACAAGGTCAAACTTTAGAGAAATATTTGGCATTTATTTACCTACACCAGTTTTTAGCAACGGTCAATTTTATGTTGAATTTTTCTGCTTGAGCAAGGCTGACGACATAAAATTATAAATAATTGACGGTCCTGATCAAAAACGGTACATTGGCTAGAAATTGACGGTCCATTATTGATAAAAAAGCTATATTTGCCAACTCTAACAAAATTTATACAAAAAATATTTTGTATAAAGAAATATTTAATTTATAAGAAATTGATCAAAATATAATAAATTCAAAATATTAAGTATTTGATTTCCTAATTTCAAGATAGCCCCTACACTATTTTTTTTCACTTTTCTTCACTTTTATGACTTTTCTTCTAGTAGCCACGTGCCACTTTTCTTCTAGTTTAATATAAATAATATGCATATAATGTATTGAATAAAACGAACAACAGCTTACTGTCAATAATGGACTTTTGAAAAACTTAAAAAAATGTAAAATTGTCTTAGTATTCATTTAAGTACATAAGGATATTTTCAACCTTGCGTTATTTTATATACATTTTTCTTTTAATAAAACTAATTAAAATTTTTTTTATTTTTGAATCCTTATATTTAATAATCTTTCATACTTTTTGGGCAGTGTACCACTGTTGCCTCTTGTTTTATAGATCATTCGAATAATAATTTAAATGTTGTTTTCATTTTCACCTAATATTTTTTTTTTTTTTTTTTTCTAAGGATCTACGAAGAATTTATTTTCTATTATTTTTGTTATTGTAAAACTTTTAAAAAGACAATAATGTCAAAAATCCTTAAACTAACAAAAACAAAAATAAAGTAAAAAAAAAAAAATAAATGAAACTGAAACTTTCTTTATTTTTTTGTTTACAAAGGCTCTCCTTTTGTTATGAAATTCATTTTTTTTTTTTTTGCCTTAAAATTTTAGAAACTTTTTTAAAATGAAAAAAATTAAAAAAAAGAAATGAAAAAATAAAAAGTTTTTCTCACTACGCAATGTAAACATATGTATATGTACATACATATTTGTATTGAAGGAATGAATAGATTTAATACAAAGAACAGAAGGCTTTCAAAATACCAATTTTTTGCTGTTTTTTTTTTAATAAAAAAAATGTCTAAATATTTATTTAACAAAAATAGCAACAAAAAGAATTTAATTCTCTTTTTGATAAAAATAACAAAAAGAATTTCACAAAAAAAATAAACAAAAGATCAACAATAAAATTTGAAAGTGTCAAAAATTCGCAAAACAACCAAAGTTATAGGTATCTTGGAATCAAACTTAGAAGAAAAATAAAAAAAAAAAATAAAAAAAAAATCGAATCAGAAGTGTTCTCTTCTTCATTTTCTCGTTTACTATCTATAAGGATACATATTTTATAAGACTATAAGTATATTTAATTTTGTGTTATTTTCAACCGAGTAATCAACGGTTTGATATAGATCCCCTTGTTTAGATTGTGCTCCCCTTGTTTAGTACGTATTGTGGATCCTACCTTCACTTATAATACTTCTGTCAACTCTACTGCCTCTAAGAAACTAAAGGTTTGTATAGCGTTTATTGCTGGTAGTTCATCTTCGGCGAAGCAATATGCTCCTAGGTGCACATATCTTGCTCGGAGTAAACCTCCGCAGTTTTTCAATATATGAGGTGCAATTTCCTCTTCTTCTTGACAGAATCTGCATGTAGGCACCGCCATTTTCTATTCCAATTTTCTTTAAGTGTTCCTTTAGCCGGTAGTGTCCCAACAGGAATCCTGTTAAAATTCTCAATTTATTTTTACTGAATCATATTCCTATGATTTCATATCTTTTCCGGTTATAGTTTCCCAGAAGCTCTTTGGATTCTCTGACTTCTCGTTCTATAATTTCCTTCTACAGTTTGCTTCCTCTTCTATTTTTAATGCTTCACTTATTTTGTGTTTACCTATGCCAGAAAAAGGTTCGGGACCTGTACAAATAGTTGCAGCTCCTTCTTTTGCAAGTCGATCTGCTTTCTGATTTCCCTCTATACCTAGGTGATTTAGTTTCACTAAGCACTGCCAAACTAATTGGGATTCAATTGTTTATGAGTTTTGTGCCTTTACGGCTGCTCGGTTGTCCGGTAGAATAGCTATTTCTCTATTTCTATATCCTTTAACGAGGTTGCATTGTACGCACCTTTCGATTGCATACACTTCAGTTTGAAAACTTATAAGCTTATGTCAAACATCAATAATTAATGATTTAGTTGTACTTAGAGGGTAATACGAGTGGAAAGAAAAAGAAAGTAATTCATATCTATCATAAAAAAAGGAAAAAAATTAAAATTAAATGATAAATTATGACAGCTTCCAAAATTCTATTTTAGTTATGAATTTTGGTATTCACAATAAGAGTTTGAAGTTGTCAAAATTGATTTAGATTCAAAATTTTAGAACAGTAATATGTTAGATTTAAGTTCTAGCTATCCTTGTTGATGTCAAAAATTTATGAGAAAATAAAGAACTGGATACAGAATCATAAGTTTTATTAACCATGATATAAAAAGTATTTTTCAGTTAAAGTGTTATTTTATTTTCTATTTAAATAATTATCATTTCATTTTCATTTTTCATCAATTTCATGGTAGCTAATCCCGATCTAAAATCGATCCCGATTTTCAATTCAACTATAGTGCGTTATGAATTAAATATGTATTTATTAAAACTGTAAATTAAAACTGGATTTTAAGCATATTTATCAAAAAAAAAAAAATTTAAAAGATTTGTTTGTTAGTTTCACTATCTACATCTGGCTGTCTCTTTACAAAACTTCTATCTACACCATTAAACTTGAGCAATTAAGGATATAAATAATTAGTAGGCCTCATAAAAAAATTATGCTTATAGAATTTTTTCCTTAAATGTATCCTTATAGAACATTTTTATAGTACCCTTTCCATTCGGACCTACATCCTCTGAAATTAGGCAAAGCTCAAATTTGGCATTTTCAAAAGTATAACGTTCAGGTTATGCTTAAAATTTTTGCAATTCAGAAATGTCAAACGATAATACATTTAATCAATATATCAAAATAATACAATTTTTTCCAATTTACTATTTACTGTTATGTGAACATTTTCCTAAATTTTGCTTCATAATATTTCTGGAACACTTCTGGATAGAACATTCAAATTTTTAAAGAAGAAATATCTTTCGAATTACTTGAGAATTTATTTTTATATCTCGCCGCTTGTTTAACAGTTATAATAAAGGTCCGAAATTTAAAATTTCCTATTTTTAGACACTAATTTAATTGACTTGTAATTAAGTGATTTTCTATTTAGACATTATGTACAAATTTTTTAAAAATATATAATATAAAACTTAAAGTTTCAACATTATATTTTTACATGTATTAACCGGATTTTCTTAATCATGTTGGGTTTCCTTAAAACAGAAGGAAACTTTTCTTATATATAAAATTCGAAACAGAATAAAAATTTTTGGTGCAATTCTCCATTTATTCTAAAATATTTTTATTGCCTTTTGGAAAATGTATTCCTTTAAAAACCTTTGGTTTTAAATTTTACCTTGTTATTTTTTTCAAATTGAAGATCAATATTAAGAATAAAATATAGGAAAAATATTAAGATGAATCAAAAAATGAATTTAAGTAGAGATGGGAAATTAGAATTAGGATAAAAGTTAAAGCGAGCATAAAGATTAGAGTTAATGAAAATATCTTATATACCAATTCAATAAAAGAAACAAATTCATTTTCTTACTTTGAAAAAAAAAAAAAAATGCATTTTCTTACGTGCATTTGGTTTTACGATAAAACCATGAACGTAAAATTACCACAAAATTTCTAGTTTATTATTAAGAAAATGTATGAATCATTTTTTAAATACATCATTTTTTTTTAATAATATTTTATTAAAAAGATAAAAATTTAAAAACTTTAATATCTAAACTATTATCACGTAACTGTAAAAAAAACTTATAATACATTGTTACATACTCGTATACTTTATATATAAATATTCAATGCGATTTAATACTATAATAAATGCTTCATTTTGTAAAACATGATTTTCAATATTCTATATGCAAATATTTATTTGTATATGTATATATATACAGCGCCGGCGGAAGATATGTGCGGTCTGTGCATCTGCACAGGGCGTAAATTTTGAAAGGGCGCTAAAAAGAACAGAAAATCATACTAAGTAAAAAAATTTAGTGAATGAAAAAGTTTTTATTTAAATATTTTTTCACCTGTATAAAAATTGCATTTCATTATGTAAAAAAATTAAAAATCTCACTTAAATGTTAACAAAAAATTAAAAATGTTTCTTCCTTGCTTTTATATCTGCGAATTTTGTAATGGCATCACCTACTTCAATTTCCTTTAAAATTTCTTGTTCAATCAAGATTATAGCAAGGGAATTCAATTTTTCTTGATTCATAGTAGTCCTTAAGAAAGTTTTTATTAATTTTAGTTTTGAAAAACTCCTTTCTCCAGTTGCAACCGTAACTGGAATTGTTAAAAATATTCTGAGAGCAAGCCATATATTGGGAACAATGCATTGCAGTTTATTTGTTTTTATAAAATTCAATGTATATATAGGCGTCATATTAATTTTTTCTCCTTTAATAAGATTACTAAAGTGTCGTAGTTCGCTGAAAAGTTGATCACCATCTATATCACTATCATTTTTATCTGTAAGAGCTTCTTCCAGATCCTTACATTTTTTCTGTAAAAAGTATATTATAGAAGGTAAATTAAATAAATCAAGTAAAAATCCGAATAAGTTATTAAAATGTTCAATTTGGGTAAACCTTTATTTTACTGTAGCATTAACTTTTGCTACAATGATGTTTTAAATTTTTTCTTTAAAGAATTTTTGCGGATCGTTTTCCTCGATCGATTCATCCACAGGTAGTGTTGATTTTCTTCCTCTTTTATGTGCAACATTTAAATCTATACCTATTTCTGCAGCCATTTTCTTAGAATTATCTATATATTTTGTAAATATATTATCGTGATTCAAGGACTCCATTTTTAGTTTTTCTATTAAAAAGACTATGCGAAAAGCTTTGCTTTATTTTGTCATTTAGTGGGAATTTAAAATTTAAATCAATATCATTGTGTTTTGTTGTTACCAATATATGGTCAATTTGTCGTTTATTTAATATTTTTGGATATTGGCTGGGATCGTTAACATTAAAATTAAAAGTTACCTGTTCCTGTGGTGAATCGTTGCTATTACAGTCCATATTACGTGTGCCTTGATCTAATGTTAAGACAACTTTTTCAACTGGGACTGCGATTATAGTAGAAACATTTCCAGATTTTTCTTGATCTTGCGTTATTGTATTCTGGCTTGTATAATTAAGCTGGTGTTCTGATTCTTTATCGGAGTTCGCCTTATCTTGATGAGAACTATTACAATTTCCATAATCAGTCTGTTTTTCAAAAATATTCACAATTTTCTTGCTTTGGAGGATAGATTTTTCCATTTTTAATTTTCTTTTTCTGTTTTCCGAACCAGACAGTTTTTTTGATGGCATTGTGATAAAAACTTATCTGAATATTATATCGCACGTGCAAAATTTGGAATAAAGCTGAATAATCAAATAACGAAGCGTAAAGTTTAATGGTACACAAACAAATGATACTTTAGAATTATTGTTTAATGGGATTTTGAAAATGTGCATTTCTCAAGGCATTCTACAATTTTGAACAGATATTTTTTTAAATTTTTTTTCAACGGATATTTTGTTATATTGTTTCAAAGTGCTATAATTTAACGATTGATTTGTGAAGTTTGTGTTAAATATGACAAAGGGATAAAGTTTAAATTTTCCTGCAAAAACTGTGAATTTAAAAAAAAAAATTATGAAAGTTTAGAAGCGCAAAATTTATTTTGCACAGGGCGCCAACATATCTTCCGCCGGCACTGTATATATATATATATATATTTGTATTAAAGGATTAGATTATTATCATATACATACATGCACATTTCAAGGATATCAAATAATATTTAATTAAGGTATATTAAATTATATATAATGGTATAATAAACTGTAGTGATTTATGAAGATGTATATATATATGATAATAAGAGTTCATATCTTTTTCTAATGTTTTTAACCTCAAAAAGTAAATTTTGGTTTTTTAGGTTTATAATTACCATATTTTATAATATTATATCTACCTTTATTTTGAAGTAGCTTGAGAAAATCAATATATTATTTTCTTGTTTTTTATTTTTATTTGTTTAAATAGGATTTGCTAAAATAAAGATACATATTATATATATACGTATATATATATATATTAATCCCATGCATTTATAATTAGTTGGCACTTTTATTAAAATATTTATTTTATTCGAAATTATAATATTATATATGATGATGCACTTATGATGCAAAAGGTGTAATAAATTACCACAATTTAAATTAATTTTTTGTATCCTTGGTAATTCATATAATATAGTAGTAGGGGATGATGGAAATGTATTTGTTTAAGAGAAGATATACGAATATTCTTTATAATAATGTTCAGAATATTAATATAGTTTATATTATATATGAATATACATATATATATATATATATATATATTTAAAATTTTCTCACAGGTAATATAAAGAACCACATTTTTGTGTTGTGTACATAGTTAATATTTATATTATGTACATACATTGTATACATGCACGTTTATAATATATAAATATGTGGTATCTCTAAAGCATATATAGTTTAAAATCACTCGTCTATATAGAAATTTTTCTTATGGAATGAATATTAATTTAATTTTGATTTAAAAAAAAAAAAAAAAATTCTTTAAAGTACAGGTAGGTACTAGGTATATATAGGTGTATACATATATACTTAATATTTGAACGTTATGATCACTTTTCTATTTATCGGTATAAATAAAGCATAAAATGCAATGTTTTGATTTCTCGTTTCATAAGTGATATGGACAATTGATGAAAACTCTGTTCATTTATTTGTGACGTCACCTTTATGAGCACACCTAAAAATATATAGTTGTGAGAAAAACAAGAGTTTTACAAATCAGTTATAGTATGTTGGTTCAGAATAAATTTTTATTTTTATTGAATAAATTTCCTTCCTTCAGATGGTATGAAAGATCTTAAATTTTTATTTTAGCTGAAACTTATTATGACTTATTATTATAAATACATTTTTCTAAATATGATAATATGGAAAATTAAAAGTTCATACATGCTTTTAATTTAAATTAATTTAAGAAATCATCTCTTGACATTCATAATTTTCTTAAAAAATTCAAAGAAATTTTCGCACTTTTTAATTATGAAAAAAATTTCAATTTTTCATATAAAATTTTAAATTTTTTTAATAAAATTCCGAATATTTGTTTTATAATGTTGCTATAATTCGCGAACCATGTAAGCAAGAATCAAACTTGACCAATATTTAACGCTTTTTTGATTTTAAAGTCACCGTCTGTATCTTCGCTATGATCCCGAGATATATAATCACTTGAAAAGTAAATTTATGTGATATATGTCAAAGTTATTTAACGAATTTGATATTTTAAATAGTCTTAGTATATATATTGAGTTAAATAAATAAGAAAAAAAAAATTTCAAAAGGCTAAATACGGCCCTTAAGGGCCTCATCGCCAAAGAGAAGATGGACCGAATTGATTTGTTTTTAGTGTAGTTTTATCTGTAAAAGTTACAAAGCAATCGCGCGGTTGACCTCATTTGGAAAATCATTAATATTGTAAGTTTATTTGACATGCAAATAAATTGTATACCTCTATATACATACATATGTATGTAACAAATATCCCGAACGTAGAAAGAATTAGCATCATGCTTTTGGCCTCAAATTTCTATCTGAATTTTTTTTTATGGTAAATACAACTGAGTTTAAAAAATTATTGAGAAATTTATTAAATAATTTTTGGCATATTTTCAAGAAATCAAAATAATTAATGTTTCACATTTATTAGTTTCATATTTATTGCCCGTTCATCTGTCCATCAGTTGCAAAACTTTTACACGGTAATTCAAATTAGAATTTAAACAAATTAAAGAAAACAAAAAAAAACTATGTTGACAATATAGTTTATTTAAGAACTCCTTTTTCTGTTATCGCATTATAGCATTTAAAGAGTTACAGCCTAAAATTATGCAAAATTTCAAACCCTATGCATATGTAAAATAATTTTTATATACCATTAACGTTTTGTTTACGAGGCGGGCTACATGTAAAGCTGTTATAGAATATAGTCCGGGCAATATTAACGGAAAAAATCTAATATACGATATGGCTATTCCCGATAAAGACAAAGCAATAAAAAGAGAATATTGGTGGTTAGATAACATAGTATGTTATCATACCATAGTATGATAACATAGTATGACGAGAGTTCTTCACATATTAGGTTTTAAATAACAAGCTTACTTATTTAAGTTAGGATAAGACTATAGGGTAGGTTAAGTTGTTTTTTTTTTTAAATTAGATAATATATTGATTTTTAAGACCAACATTTTTGCAATAAAAAAAAATAAAAGAAAATAATATTATATATAACACAAATATTTTGAAAAAAAATTAATCAATATTTTTTAAAAAACCAACATAAAAATTACAAATTAATTTAAATGTTAGTATAATAAAGAAAAATTGCTGTTTTTTTAAACTTTTTTCTAAGCGAAGCTAAATTTAAGAGTATAATTAAAAGGTATAAATAAAAAGTTTGTCAAAAAAAAAACCTTTTGTTTTCGCGCCGTTAAAATCGTTTAAATTTTACAAAATTGTTTTTAGTCCATTATTCTGGAATATTCTTAGTAAGCTTTTTGAAATTTTGGGAAAATTTTGGGACCATATTAGAGAATAAGTATACGTTACTTGAAGAAAAAATGTTAATAGTTCACTTATTTAAGTTATCTATAAAGGATCGAAGAGATTTAAGTTCTATTATCGATTTTAAATTATTAAAAATTTTCTATTTTAGACACCTATAATCTAAACACCTATTAAAATTTGTTTTAAAAATTAAATTTTGTACATTTTATTTTAAGAAAATATTGTGTTAAGAACTGTTTTTAATCCTAGATTACTGTTTCCTATATTTATTATAAAATTCTACTATCGTCTCGTAAATTTTCCAACTTGCGGTTCACAACTTATATTTTTAGACTAATTATTAAAAAGGACAAAATAAACTTTTGCAAAAAAAAATAATAACATTTAAATATTATTTTCCAACGTAACCAAAATAATCAATTTTTCTGAAAAAAAAAAAAAAAATTAATAAAAATCATGAATATGTAACACACATATAAAAATTCTTGACCTATTATTTCACACAGGAGCTGCAAATATCAATATTGGCTTTATATTCTCAGAGGTAATAAAGTTTTATAATATCTGGCAATACTATTCTGAAATTGTATTAATATAACACTGCCATATGGTAGAGACTAGATAATGCAAAATGAAAATACATAAAATTTTGGAAGAATCAGATGAATAGGAAAAAAAAAAAAGGCAAAAAATATTATCGGTTATCAAAATTAAGATTACCGGTAAATTAAGGTAAGGAAGATTATCGTATAATATAATCTTCCTTAAAATTGAAGTAAATAACTTTTAATTTTTCACAATTTTTTCTTACATAAAGAATTTGAAGGAAAAATTAAAAATTTTGATCCAAAAGTAGTCACAAAATTCTTTTTAAAAATATGCGCTTATAGTTTTATAAAAATTTTTAGTTTTAAATACTTCCTTATTTTACTTTTATTTAACATGACTTCTGTCATAAATCGATATAAAATTTTCAAAAATTCATTTTTTAATAATCGTATTTTATTTTAAATAAATAAAATATAATATTTAATTAAAAAACAGATAAAAATATAATTAAAAAGTATATTACATATTATTTTATTTAAAATCATAGAGCTTTATTATATCCTTATATCCTTTTACAATACAATTATAACAGTACCAAAAAAAAAAATTAAATTATTTTATTTGTTAATATTGAGTATACATGTTATTTATCAGATACAGATATTGTAAAATAATTATAAATATGTCATGTTTATTAAAATGTTAATGTTTTGAAATAAATAGGAAAATCCCACAGGGTAGATTAATATTAATTTATTAAATATACGATATAAAATGTTGAATGTCTTATTTTATTCAAGCGTACATAATACAAGTTTTCATTTTAAAAGTGGATTTATTCAATGAAAAAGATAACGTCACATAATGTGTCTTTGTGCTCTTTTTTTTTTGTTTTACTTTTTTTTATTTTAGATGACTCAGCTTTTTTTTTTTTTGCCTTAAATGAAAATAGCAAGTGAAAGCTTTTGAATATCGGAAATTAATTTTCAAATTATACTTAACAAAAGTATTTTTTTTTTTATTTATTTTTTTCTTTTTTTGCATGGTCGTGTAAATCACACTCTATAAATCATTTCATTAAAATTTAGATGTGATTTTTTATAGACAAACGATTTATTAATTCAATGAAAAATTTATTTTCTTTTAATTTATTGACTTTAAATTACTTTGGACGACGGCATGGCATAGAATTTAATAAGACGCAAAAAAAAAATTTTTTCTTAAAATTATTTTAAAAATATTTACATAAAAACTTTTAACACAATTCAACTATAGGAATGTGAAAAATAATTCAATTACATTTAATATTTTCAAAGTTTTCTAGAACATATCAAAAAAAAAAATTTGAAAAAAAGTGCCAATTAGTTTCTCTGTGTCCGTCCTTCCGTTCGTCTGTCCGTCTTTCCGTCTCTTTACAAAACTTCTACACCATTAAAGATAGAGAAAAAAAATTTGAACAATGGATATGTCTCATAAAAAAATTAATTTTCTGGAACAACATTTTCATGTAGTCCCATCCATCAGAGAACTACAGCCCCCCAAAATTGCAAAAAAGCCCCATTTTTAAATGTATATATCTCAGGCTCTGTGTAGTACTTTTACAATCTAAAAATACTAGAAGACCGGAAATTTTCTTACCTCTATAAAACAATATCAAAATTGTGCAATATTATGTGATTTACTATTTAAATTTACCGTTATGTGAAAACCAAACTTTACATAATATTTCTTTTTTCATAACTCCGGCACACTTTCAGATAGAAACTTAAAATTTTGAGACAAGAAAGAACTTTAGAACTAGTTTAAGTTTCCTCAGAAAAATGTTCGTACCACCCCCTGTTTAAGAGCCACTATGGCTCAAAAATTGAAAATATGCTGTTTTTAAACACCTGTAACTTAAACACGTGTACACATTTTTCTTCGGCAAGACAGACAAATTAAAGCTGCAGTAATGGTAATGGTTTCTTTTAATTGTATAGGGTTCCGGACTTACAGCCTCTCAAAATTGCAAAAAAGTCCTATTTTCCCATTTTTTCTTATACGAAATTTTATAATTTTGGTGCAAGTCAAAACTGTTTGTATTATCTTTTGGTAATGTGCGCTTTTAAAAACCGTTGGTTTGCATTCTGCTTTGTTTTTAATTAAATTAAAAATGAGGGATTAGTTTTTGTACTTCTTCAAATTTAAAATATATATAATATTATGTAAAAAATTATTATGTTATAAGGAAAAAAGGTCTCTGTAACACAAGCTTGCTTAGTCCGATTAATTTGCTTATCATTTATTTTATTATAACGCTTTTGAATATTTCTGTATGCAAACAGAAACAATGGGAGGAAGATCTCGAAGTCTTAAATTTCTTCAAAATGTCGTTTGAATAAAACCTCGGTATATTATGCATATGTTAGATTCTTTATTAGAAGAAATTTTATAAATAGATTATAAAAGTTGAGATTTTTTTTATAGATTTTGAAAAGGGAGATTAAAGCTCAAGATTTTAAAACGTGAGTTTTCGTAGCAAACTTATTATATCCTTAAAATGTTTCAATAAAGAAAAATTAAATGTCTCTATGAATTTTTATAACTACTTTCAAAAATCGATAAAATTCTTTAATTTTATCTTGTGTTTCAAAAAAAAAAAATCCAAAACAAATTGATCATTTCATCCGAAACGGAAAATTGAATGAATTTATTTTAACTTATTATACAATCATGAATCACAACAATATGACAAAGGCAGTGATCCTATCGGACTTTTGACTCTTTGATATCAATCAAAAAGTCCCAATGTCAAATTCGATAAACTTATAAAATTTTAATTATTTCATAAATAATCGTCAATATTACAACGTGATCCAAAAATTTTGACAAAAATCATTTTCGGAAAATTAGAAATATTTGTAAATTGTAACTTGCCTCCATGTATACTTTTATGAAATGAAAAATTGTAAATAGTCAACTTTTAATTGAGAAATTTTATCATTATTGTCAAGTTTTCTCGTATACTTGCTCGACTTTTTAAAATAGGCTCCCCGCTAATTTTAAATTATTAATTTTAAATGAAAAATCATGAATAATGCACTTTTTATTTATAATACTTTAACTATATGACGTAAGTACAATATGGTAGCTTTCGTTCAAATAAAAGTATTACAAACTTGAAAGCAATTTACACTTTACATTTTTATAAAATCTTATTAAATTAAATATTTCATTACTTATCGATTAAGTTTTCTAGCTTCCTCTTTTATTTCGTTTGTTTTTAAGATTTTTCTTTTATTTTTTTTTTTTTTCGATGATTGAAATAATCGTCTTTTCCATCAAAAAAAATTTTTTTTTAAATCCCAGCGGGATTACGGAAAATTCAAACAAAATCCGAATGTTAAACAAATCAAATGAAAATTAAATCATTTTGAATCATGAAAAAAAAAAAAAATAATAATAATTTAAAATAAAAATTGACAAATTATCTTCTCTAAAACCAAAAACAAAAAGAAAAACTGCGAAATAATAAATTTTCTTTGTGATAAGAAAAAAAAAAAACAATAGAAAAAAAATAAGATATATTTAGAAGTAAACAATTGATTTTTTAAAGAATTTTTTCCTTGTAATCTTAGATTTCAATTTGGATATGGATGTGGATGGATCCTAGAAATAAGGAAAATTAATGAAGTCAATAGAATTTTGGTGATATATACATAAAGTTTTTATAGAATTTGATCTTAAAACTTAAATAAAAAATATTAAAACTATAAAGCTAAATTTAAAGTTAATTTAAAAAAATATTCTTTCAAAATTTTTAAACATATATTTTGTTTAAATATTATATTAAATGTTTAAGAGAAAAAAATGGTTATTTTGTATGTCTTTGCACGTAACCATATCTTACGTTCCCGTTTTCATCACATATCTTATACTTTCATAATTTTCAGAACACGTTCATATTCAATATTGCATAATATGTTCCAAATGCATATAATTTTTGCAATTTACCTGATCGAATATTAAACTTAAATAATTTAAAAAGGACCTTATATCAAAATTATATAACTAACATATAAATTATATATAAAAATAACGGAAATTCAATATACAGGATGTTGTAAAAGAATTTTAATGAAACTTCTTCACAATATCGTAAAAATGATATAAATTTATTACGGTAAGTTTTTATATTTACTTAAAATCATTATAAACTTGGCGCTATAATTAAAGAAACTTACAATTTTTTCATTACAACTCATATTGTTTCATTAACACATTACGCATCAAGCTATTTTTGTAAAAATTTCCATAAAGTCCAAAGCCTAAAGTTCATAATATTTTTCTTTGTAAAGTTATTTAGTTATGGTCTTTTAAAACTTCGACTCTATTAGAAATTATTGGCAAGTCAAAGTATTGGCAAGTCAAAGTATTGGCAAGTCAAAGTATTGGCAAGTATCTACAAAGTGGTCATAGCTAAGCTGTAAGGTCGAAAAATCGATTACAAATTTTACTTTGCGGTACATTTTTTACTTTATGGTACATAGTAATAATGCAGTCTTATAAATAAAGGAAGAAAGTTGCATAGTTAGTATATCGATCATTTTTACATCATTTGCCATTTGGAATTTAAAAAAAAAAAACTCATTTCGTCGGCACCCATATAAAATACGAAGACATATAATAAAGTAAAGCAATACCATCATTCATATTTGGAATAACGTCGCCCCATATAGAACTGAAGTATCATTCAAATATGAATGTCGTGTCATGCAAAATGTTAAATGGAAAAAATATTGTACATTTTCGAAAACTTAATAGATTTTCTTTTTAAAATATGTTGTGAAGTTTAAGTTTATTAGCCGCTTCTTTAACAGCGGTTTAACTTTACTGTTGAACCATTACATTAAGTTCAAATATTTTGCTTCTATCACCACTTTGTTCAATATCTAAAAAAATTTCACGTTTCTTGAAGTGTCCAAGTAGCTACTATACTATTTTTGATTGAATTTATTCCAAAGGCATTAAAAACAGACACCCTGCATACACTCTCTACATATACTAACAGCTATAGCAAAAAACTATGTCAGAGGAAAAAAAGTATTCTTAGTTATATATGTATATATAATTTTATGATAAAGGTCCTTTAAATGTCTCGTATATTCAATTTTTAAACAGAAAAAAATTAAAGAAAAAGGTGAAAATTTAACAAGTTATTGAAAAAGCATTTTAATGAATAGTAGATCCAGTTGTGAAAATAAAATTCATTGTACTAATATTATATATAAATAACTTATGTAATATGTGCTTTCATAAAAATTGAACGTGTTCACAGAGCACTTTCTTTACCGTTTTCTTTAAAAAAAAACAGAAATTTGTTGTTATTTTATATTTTTTTGTAATATAAAATATAGAAAATTTCAATAAGGCACTGGGTAATAACAGAAGCAAATAAATGAATGTAAAAGAGAAAATATTATGTGTATAACTAAAATAGTAAATTCGATGTGTTTATGTGCTTTGAATACATATATAAAATATATATATAAAAAAAAATCATTTTAAGAATAAATTTCAAAATATTATAATGAAAAAAATAAAAAAATTATTCAATATCATATTTTAAAATTTCAATATTCTATTACTTCACACCTTTAAAATACACGTCAGGCAGGTGTATAAAAATTCGTTTTAGGGTAGAAGTAAAACATAAAAAAAGCCTTCAAAAAAAAAAAAAATATAGAGTAGGAAAAACTTAGGTAGGTATACTTTGATCGTATACCTATTTATATAAATATAAATATTATATATATTTTTAAATTTATTTTTTTTCTCATATATTTACACATACAGTACTATTCACTTGTCCAAGGTTATAGAAATGAGATACTTCCTCTCTTACTCTTAAATGTTTAGGAATTTAATTAAATATTTTTAATTAACGTTTATAAAATACAAAAATTGTAGGATTAGATATTAGATAAATAGATATATAGGTAAATAAAACTAATTATATTTACAATTTAGTAATTTTTAAACTCTAGCCAAGTACATATTAAGTTTTTTTTCTCAATTGAGAAAATAAGTTGATTTTTCTCAAGAAAATTATCTAAGAAATCAAAAGTTAACACTAAATATTAAGATCCTTAAAAGAAATATTTCAATTTTTATAACAATATTCAATATTTACATTATGTATTTTTTACCTTTATGTTCCCTTCATGTATTTGTTTTTTTCTATTCGAATTTTTAATAGTGGGATATTCATATTCTTTTATCCTTAATTTCATTAAGCCGTTATGTACTCGACTTGAGCAATATAAATGTATTTGGATATGTAGTTTTTAAAAATACTTTTTAAGGTTTGTGGCCCATATTATTATTTGGTATAAGAATTATTTAATTCATTATTTATGTTTATATTTAGTTATTATTTTTTATTACTAAAATGTTATACATTCTTTTGATAACAATTTAAATCAAGACGAAATCTATAAATTAACGGACAAAATCAAGGGGAATTAACGGAAATTTCTATAAATTGCATTCAAAGAGAATATAATATTATTATTATACTTCACTATCAGTTTACTATTATAATAATTTGTAATTTGTTCTTTTTCTTTAATAGCTGTAACACTTAAGAGTCGAGTTGAGATTACTGCACTTCAACAACAGAAAAATAAGTCTTCCTTAGGTAAGATTTTCTTTTTATTTTGATTTACATTTTCATAGTTGATATAATTTTCTCTGCAAGAAAAGTAATATTGCAATTTTATGGAATTGTATAAAATGAGTTAAAAAAAAAATTCAATTCATTTCGCTTCACAAAATTTTGCTTGGGCTGATCTGATGCGTCTTTCGCTGTATAATACAAAACTTTCTTTGATCAACTTGAATTCCGTTCCAGTCACCCATATCATAACATATTTATTCAGAAAATTATTCACGGTAATATTACTTCCCCTTTTATTCGAAAATAAAATTAGGTATAAGAAAAATTTAAACAATTTTAAATTGATCGAGCTTTTCAATATTTTACACTTCTCTACAGACATGACAAAATTAAACCTATCTCGCGTATATAAAGAAGTACCAAAATCAATGTCTGAATTCACAAATACCATCGTTAACAAACTAATACTAAAGAGCAAGATTTTACGGTAGTATGATTAACACCTGCAGTCTGATTGTTAATCTCGCATTGCAATTTGCAATCCTTAACCAATAACAGATTATCTTTTCTCTATTAGATCACATAAATTTCAAAATCATCATTTAACTTGACTAAATAAGTAGTTCAATATGTAGTTTAGTCTTTATTTACTAACTATTAACAGCTATTATAAACCTAACTAAGATTAAATCAGTTAATAACAATTCGCAATAATGATGAAATAACTGATTCTTGCACTGAACAATATACCTATCTCATACTTATTTGTGTCATTTTCACGTTGTTAAAACTAATTTTTAGCTTATTATATTTTCCCGTTGGATTTAGTATTTTTAAACTTATATTCTTATAAATCTTGTCATTCTTTTTAGTATCATGTATTTAGAACTTATCGCACTTCGGACTTTATGCATTACGCTTTTATTGCCAATATCTAGTGCAGTTAAGAGTAAGTACACTAAAAATATGACAGATAAACAAGTACAATATTTTAGAATACAATAAATGTAACAAACATGTCGAAGTTTTTCCAAATTAATTAAGTGCAATAAACAGGTAGTATTTAGTGCGATGTGTGATAGGTTGGGAAATGTTTTTATTATGCAGTTTTCTAAAATAATAAAATCAAACTACAAAAACTATTTTGATTTTACGTATCGTAGTGCAAGTGTAAATACATAAACATTTAAATTTTACAAAAAAAAAAAAAACAAAAAGTTTTAGCTATCCTTTATAGATCCTTTTATTGAATCGTAATTTATATTTTTTGGCGTTTTTTTTTTTCATTTTATTTTATTCCCTGATTGTTAATATGTATAATATCTGTTCTGTTTTTTTTTCTCCCTTTAATTTTAGTTTTATTTTATTTTTTCTTTTATATGTTTATATATTATGTTTGGAAATTTATTTCTACCAATAAGAAAAAAAAAAAAAATTCAAAGATAATATTCTATGGGATTTTTTTTATTTTTTTACCTTTCTCAAAAGGAAATTCAAATTTATTTAAATAAATTTAAATTGATTTTTTTTTTATTTTTCATTTATTTTTATTTGCTTTTTTTATTTTTCTTCATTTACTTTTTATTGAAATAATAAAATGTATTTTAGTTGAATTTATGAGAATATATATATGTATTTAAGTACCATTATAATATATATATATATTTCCTGTCGAAAAAATTTAAGGACTTACTTTATACATAGAAAAATCTTCTTTTTTTTTTTTTTGAAAATAATAAGAAAATGTTATGAGTTATTGCGGCATTAATAATGTAGGTAGGTACCCCTGATTAAAACATAAATGGTTCCTATATATTCTAAAATATGAAATTTAAAAATGGAATTATAAATATAGGTACATTTATTTTAATACTAATAAATAAGGTGAACATTTGGAATAAATTTTTTGTAATTTTTAGATTTTCAGAAATTATTTCTTTAAAAAGTTTTTTATATAAGTATTTTTAATGTCCAAAAATAGCACACAGAAAAGCTTTATATGGAATTTTTGGTAGGTAGTTTTAAACATTATTGGAATATTTTAATAAATATATTTTAGGATCGGTCAACATTTTTTTATTGTACAATGGGACAATAGATGGATAGAATGTGTATTGTTCAATTTAAATGTTTTCAAATGGCATGCCTTGAATTTAAAAAATAATAATTTCGAATCTCCATCCTATTCTATCCTATTCAATCCTTATTCCCTAGTCAAGATAATTCTTAAGGAGATTATCCCATCACATAACTCCGTACAGGGTGAGATGCATTTGACGAGGAATAATCTCATAATATTAAGATGACATATATTTTCTTGGCGACTTTTGAAGATTCCTTTGTGAGGAAAGCAAAAAATTATAATTAAAAAAATCTCATTCTGGGATTAATTGCCCGATATCTAATACGTATGTGACAAAACGATTCATTATTTACACCCTTATATTTTTCTGCATTAAAATGCAAACTAGGACGAGTTACAGTTTTATAGTTATTATAAAATAATATATTGAAATACTGTACTGTACTAAATGTGCTGAATTTATAATAAAAATCAACAGGATTTTCTATTATAAAGTCTACAAGTTTTACAAGTAAGTTTTTTTTTTCAAAATAATAAGGTACAATAATAATATAGTAAATCATGTTTGCGTCGACATCAGATTTTAAATGTATTTTTAACAAAAAGTTTATTCGATTCACGTATTCATATCATATAACGTAATCCTATATACTTTGTTTACATACATATATTAATAGACAATATTGTAAGTTGACTTATTATTCCATTATGTAGTTGATTTTATACGATCATGACAAAAAAAAAATATTTTACTTTATTCCGTATTTCCTCTGTATTAAACTTTTTTTAACAGTTTTCGGATAAACTTCAGCAAAGGGGTTACAAGTTATTAAGATGACGTCATCATATAACGGTATTTTATATCTTCAAGTTTCTGAATAGGACCGATGCCACCATTTAGTCACCGAAAAATGTATTAGAAAATTTTCTTAACATTTTGTAGTATTTTACTTCATTATATTTTTCCTCTACCACATGCGCAATCTTAATACAAATTTAAATTCACAAAAATAACTTTGTATCTTTATACAAATCCCAGCTCTATATTAAAAAACTTGCCGTTTAGAGCAAGAAAGATTAAAATAACTGAAAAATGTGGAGCAAAATAACAACTCTCAAAAATGGAAGCAAATAGAATTAAAGAAACGGCACTATTAGAAAAAGCAGATTCCAATAAAAAGAATTTTTAATAAAAAACAAGTAAATGTAACAGTAAGTCGATGCAACCGACTTATTAATACCCTACACCTGAATAATTCGAATTAAATTAAAAATCCATAAGTGTTTTTGGCAGCTGCTTGAACCTCTTCCCTTTTCTGTCTTATTCAACTCGAATTTCAAGAACGTAAAAGAGGTATCCGCTTGGGATATGCTTGACACCCTTGTATAAAATTTTAAGTTTCTATCTTAATTATTTTCGAAGATTGGTAGTCCTTGGGATGTTTGTGTCAGCTACCCGAATTGCCACTCCAATTCATCGAATCCATCTCAGGAACATAAAGAAAACTTGCCAGAACACCATTCTATTAAATTTAAAGCTTCTACTTTTGTTGGTTTTGGAGATATGCTCGTTGCTCTTGTGCTCGTCCGGAAGTTTCCAAAATACGAACCCATGGTTCAAATTCTTTCAAATGTCAGTTTCCAATTTTACAGAAAAGGAAACATAACAGAACACCTTTGTACTAAAAATAAAAGTTCTATCTTTGTTGGTTGTGGAGATATACTCGTTTGCTCTGGGGCTCGTCCGGAAGCTTCCAAGATTTGAACCCATGGACCAAATCCTCACAAATTTCAGAAACATAAATCAAACATGAAGGAACACCATTCTGCCTAATTTAAAGGTTATATCTTTGTTGCATTTGGAGATAATCTCATTTGCTCTGGGGCTCGTTCGGAAGCTTCCAAAACCAAACCCATGGACCAAATCCTCTTAAATTTCAGAGACATAAATCAAACACGAAAGAACACCATTGTACCAAATTCAAAGGTTCTACCTTTGTTCGTATTGGATATAATCTCATTTGCTCTGCGGCTCGTTCGGAAGCTTCCAAAATTCGAATCCACGGTTCAAATTCTTTCAAATTTAAACCCATGGCCAAATCCTCTCAAATTTCAGAGACTTAAATCAAACATGAAAAAACACCATTCGGCCAAATTTAAAGGTTATATATTTGTTGTTTTTGGAGATAATCTCATTTGCTCTGGGGCTCGTTCGGAAGCTTCCAAAATCCAAACCCATGGACCACATCCTCTTAAATTTTAGAGACATAAATCAAACTGGAAGAAACATCATTATAAAAAATTTAAAGGTTCTATCTTTATTGGTTTTGGAGATAATCTCGTTTGCTCTGGGGCTCGTTCGGAAGTTTCCAAAACCCGAACCCATGGACCAAATCTTCTCACATTTCAGAGACTTAAATAAAACATGAAAGAACACCACCCTGCCAAATTTAAAGGTTATATCTTTGTTGGTTTTGGAGATAATCTCATTTGCTCTGGTGCTCGTTTGGAAGCTTCCAAATCCAAACCCATGGACCAAATCCTCTTAAATTTCAGAGGCCTAAATCATACATGAAAGAACACCATTCTGCCAAAAGTAAAGGTTATATCTTTATTGGTTTTGGAGATAATCTCATTTGCTCTGGGGCTCGTTCGGAAGCTTCCAAATCCAAACCCATGGACCAAATCCTCTTAAATTTCAGAGACATAAATCGAACGGGAAGGAACATGATTGTACAAAATTTAAAGGTTCTATCTTTGTTGGTTTTGGAAATAATCTCGTTTGCGGAGATTATCTCCAAAAGCCCGGAATCATTCGGAAGCTTCCAGAATCCGAACCCATGAACGGATTTTGTCCAGATTCGAACTTAGCCTTTCTTTCGTAATTAGTAACCTACTATATAAATTTCATCAAGATAGCATCATTATTTTTTGAGTTATCGTGCGTACGGACGGACGGACGGACGGACGGACATCGCTAAATCGACTCCGGCGGTGATCCTGATTCAGAATATATATACATGTCTATACCTAACTCGCTTCCTTTTGGTGGTTACAAACACCATACCAAAGTTAATATACCCTATACTTTAGGTGTAGAGTATAAAAAAATGGCGTTGGAAACAAAACAGATTTAACTAACGAAAAAAAACATTGAAGAGAATAATAATAATTAAAATATATAATTATTATTTTTTTAATTAACACAAACACACCTTTTAGCTTAAGATTGTTATCACACAAAAAAACATTTTATAAATTGAAACTGGTAATCAAAGTGGGATATATTATTGGGAAAATAATTATAATGTAATAAATAATGTTTATTTAATAAATAAAATTAAAAAATTATGTAGGTACTTACTGAAATTTCAGCAATCTTGTAATCTGCAGCATGGGGTTTTTTTTTTTTTTGAGGTTATTATTGTTACTAAATAAAGTTTTTTAGCTTTTAATAACTACAAATAATTGTTTCTTAATTTTTTTTTACCGTGAGGAAATAAAATCGGATGATCTCCGATTATAAATGTCAATCTTATTATACAAACCGAAGTTTTAACTTTATCTCCAATAAATTGCAAATATGTTTCACAATATTTTCTTTTTATCTACAATTACACATAATCTAACAAAATGATTAAGAAGTAATTTTTTGCTGAATATCTTAAACTATGTTTCATTAAATTTCACACATGATAAGCACCCAATTCCAAACAACTAAGTTGTTGACTTACAGAAATAATTCATCAGGTTTTATTTTTTCAGTCTCATCACAATAATACACAGTTTATTAAGCAGTTGTTTAGCGTCACTTTTAAATATGGTTGTTTATCAATTCATTATATTCTCTACAAAGCTTGAGCTCATACAGAGTATGTATTATAAAAAAATTTTATTAACTAATCAAATCCAACAAGTAATAAATTTGTGCAAAACAACTAATTATTAAAAATTAAAATGTTTTTATTAAGAGGAAAAATTAAATTGAGAATCGAAAGATTTAAAGCGAAAAAAGCCGAATATATCTTATTTAAAATAAATATTATTTACTAATTTATTAATTCTAAGAAATATATTTTTATTTTTCATTTTATTGATGTTTTTATCATATCTGGTATTTTATTATATATGTATTGATGGCCGTATAATAGATTCCGTCAAGATTATTAAATTTTGCTTTTCTATTTATGCAAAATTGAATGGTTCACAACACATACTTCACAACACATAATTTAGCTATCCCAGAAATTCCGTATTTCGATGCTTGTGTACTTGTGCAAGTACCTGTGTGTATAGCATAAATTTATTTTAGACTCATTGTTCAGATTTGTTCCCCATAACCCAGTTTCAAAAAATTTCACCATTAAATTTCATTATTAGTTAAAATATTTCTTATTTTAATAAAAACAATAACACAATCAAGAAAAAAAATGTAAAATAACTTACAGTGCCTACATTGTGACCAAAGGAATGTATATATTTATAACCAACCAACAATATAATATACACATTTTTTTAATAACTAGGTACATTGATATCAGGACGAAGTATATGCATGTTTAAGTAAATGAACACTAACATTAAAAAAAAAAACAGGTAGAAAAATCATGAATTCTGTTTGTCGCAGTAGTAAATATTAATTTAGTATAGCCGCATTAAAGATGAAATTTATCTAAACACTAAAACAATTTATAATAAATTCTTTTTTTTTTTTTGTTCATCCAATTTTTCCGTGATCATACTGCATTTAATAGTTAAAAGATTAGGATTAGATCGAAAAATTCATTCAAAATGATTTCAATTACTCCTGCAGTTTTTTTTTTTTGGGGTTCTTCTATTTTATATTTTTTTATTGCTAACAATTTTATTTAGAACAGTAGGTATGTAAAATAAACGGTCTTTAAAGGGGCACATTTTCAAAAAGACAATAAAAAGCGTTCTAGAATTTCGACAATTTTTGTATTGGAATTTGTAATTTTTGTTAGAATTATTTTTTGCTTTTGCTTTTGCTGTAAGGAAAATTGTGTGAAAAATTAAGAGATATTTTCTTAAAGGAAACCACTTTTAAATATATCAAAACTTCTTAACATATAGGTTACTTATACCGGAAATGTAATAGCGGCTGACATACCAAAAGTTCAGGACTCGCATCAATAAGGAAGCTAGAGGTTGAAGAAGTTCTGTTCTTGCAAAGATGAAGAGGTTCTTGTTCTAAAAAGCAAAAGTTTCTGGGAAAATTTTTCTTAAACAACCTTTCGGATTTATCGAAGGTGGACTTACAAATTTAAATACCGAATACCAAAAATTATGTTATTTTTATTTTGGTTTATAGACTTAAAAATATTTCTTCAAAATTCCTGCATTTCTACAGAAATAGTTTGGGTGAAACTTGTGTTATAACCCTTTAAGTATAGGGCATTTTGAAATTTAGAAAACTTTAACTGTCTAATAGTTATAGGGATATAAAAAATGTTGATTCAACAAAATTGTTCAATTAAAATTTCATTGCTTTACATCAGTTTTGTAAATAAATGGACAGGCGAACCGACAAACGAAAGAACTGACAGACGAATGCATGTACAAGCAAAATATAATTAATAATCAAATTTTTAAAAATTTTTTTTGGACAATGTGCCAAAAAGCTCTACTACTGCACAGTTACTATTAACAGAATAAAAAGAATTGTTATTGCAAGAAAATTTTTTAAATGTTCTGAAATCTGCATAAAGTTATGGTAGAAGTCCAGAAACTAATGTCAGTGCCTTTTGTAATTCAGGATAAACAAAAAATATATATTTATTTTTTAATCAAAGATATCAAAAAAAAAATTCAATTATAGTTTTTGTCATTCCCATTTTTAGATTCTGTATTTCTGTTCATATTTGTTTTAAAAGTTTTATTAAAAGAAATAATAGATTATCATTATTATGGATGATGATGAAGAAAATCAAAGGCCACCTGATACTTTGGAATCTTTGTTTGATGAATACGCTAATGTTTGGGCTAATTTTTATGATGATCCAAGTACAGAAGTAGAAGAACATCGAGAAGAAATTTTACTTTCGCAATCTGATCTTTGGTTAAAAAATGCTGAAGTAATTAAACGTTATTATACAATATTCGATACCGGATTATTGTGGTTTGAAATGTGAGTTACAACAGTACATTAAATTTACAATAATACAATAATAGATTTTATATTACATTATTATAATTTTTTTGTTTTAGAGGAAAATTAAGAATGTCATTTGATGAATATATGAAATATATTGAAATGCTATCTGATAAAAAATATATAGATCCAGATGAAATTAAAGATATGATGTTAGAAGCAGGACCACCTGAAGAAGCGCAACTTATATAAAACCCTATTACATACAATTAAATTATCGACGAAAATTATATTTTCAAACAATATAGAATTATATAGAATAATATACATAATAAAAGACTAATTTTGGGTGTAAATATTTGAAAATTTTATTAATCAAGTACCACTTTTTCAGATGAATTTTATGTAATCGCAACTGCAGGCTTCACAAAGTCATAAATTGTTAAAATATGTATGTATAATATTTATTTATATTTTACATCAACAGCTAAAGAAAATTATAATTTAATGAAAGGAAAATAGAAAATCTTGCACCTTTAGTTTTTAAATATAAAGTATTTGCACAATATTTTTATTTATAAAGTATCCGCGTAAAGTTATATTGACTCAAACATGAAGAATAAAAATAAATAAAGGTGCGTTAATAATATAAGATTATCTGAATGAGTTACTGACAAAATGAACATAATGTTTCAGAAAAAAAAAAATCATTAGATTTTAAAATCTACAAATAAATAAATAAAATAAAAACACAAACTCCATATCCGAAAATACTGGAGGATTAAGGTGACTGTATCTTAAATCAATTTTATTTAAAATTTTACTTGAAATGCGATAGTTTTCTTCTAGTTGTGAAATCTTGTATAAATTATATCTAATACTATGTTCATACTATGAGTATTTAACAAGAAGTAAACAGGTTTTGAAAAATGGTGTTCATACTACACAACTAATTTAAGTTTTGACAGCTATCAAAATCAAAAATGGATACTAGAAAAATGTTATTAGGTTTATATGCCAATTATGATTATTGCAAAAAAAAAAATTAAACCTTTTCTCTTTTTGCTTGGTAAAATATATGTCTAATAATAAGTCTTTATTTTTACATCTTTTTTTTTCATTTTGGTTAGGAATGTAGTTATTAAAATGTAAAAAATAGAGTTTTTTTTTTACAAACAAAATAAACATTGGTTTGTAAAAACACAAAATAAATTTTGGGAATTAAATATTTTGTATTGATCATAAAAAAATGTAAAATAAAAAATTTTTTCGTCCATTTTTACATTTATAGTTTAACAATGCATTTAAAAAAAATTAAAGTAATCAAAAAGTTATGAAAAATACAGAAAACTTCGATTCATCGAAAAAAAAAAATCGATTATGTCAAAAATTTAAATATACAAACTTGAAGATTAGTTTAAAAATGACAGATTTTTTCATAGAATATTTTCTTGTTAAACAGGAATTAAACTAGTTTATCGAGTTAAACATGTTTAACTGTGTAGTATGAATATAGTATAAATAAACACTTTCGAAAGCTATATAAAAAAAAATATAAAATTTTTCACTTATTCTTCTGCAAATCTTTGTAAAAACATTAATTGCGAACAAAAACTAACCTTTTATTCCATTTTTTAAACCTTTCAGACACATGACAAAATTTAATTTTTATTGTTTTTGTATGTAATTTTTGGTCAGCTACGTCGAGAGCTTTTTATGGATAGAAAAATTAAGTGTACTAAAGCTTTAATATTCATTTATTATTACTAATTATATTCACGTTCCAAAAGTTTGTTTCAGCTTTTCGTAAGCTTAAATCATAACCTGTCTTAAAAATCACGTAATCCGAATATAAAACAATTTTTAAGTTTTTCACTTTCATTAAACTTCTTCTGATGTATATAATGAAAATGGTAATTTACATTTTTATCAATACTTTATTAATTTATTATAACCATTATGTTTTTTTTAAATTTTGATTGAATACACAATAATATGTAGTTTGATTTTTGAATTTTATGTCGTGAATTTGAAAAAAAAAACTGACAGGAGTAAAGTATAATCTAAAAACGTCGAAATCGTTACGGTTTTTATTCATAATCGAATTCATATAATTTGTAGAAAAAGAGATGGAAAGTTAGAATTGATGAAAATTGATGAATTAACAACAAAACTATAGCCTTGCCTTGCCATATTAATAATTTTCAGAAAAATCAATTTCTACACTGGTGAAATTAAATGCTAAAATACAGAACTAACTGAAGACAAGACAGGGTATTACGAAAATATTATGACGTGTATAAATAATACCTATAATATTATATACATACTCTATTAAATACAATATTTTCAAACTATATATAGACATATAATGTACCTAGTCTTAAAATAACTGTTTTCCCACCAATTTTAAATGTCTAAATTTTATTAAATGTCTTATTTTTACTATCAAAAGAGCTTATCCAAGTAAAATAATAAACGTTCACAATTAGTTTAAGTTTTCTTCAATTTTCTATCGTTTAAATATTTTAATTTTCTTCATTTAGGTAAAAAATTTTTTATTGAACACCAATATTAAAAAATTATTTCACAAAAATATCAAAGAAATAAAAATAATTTAATAAAAATTTCAATTTTAGCTTGAAGGTATTGATACAACGAGTAAGTACTTATTTGCTATTTATTTTTTCTTCACTAATTTATAAATTTAACAAATTTTCATTTTTTTTTTTTTTTTGTATCTTTAACTGCTATGAGGCATTTCCTCTTAAAATTCATCTTTGTTAAACCCAAAATGATGAAAATATTAAATTTAACAAAGAAAAATTTTATAAAAACAAATAAAATTTAAAAATGGCGGTCTCATAAAATTGCAATAAAAACAAAATTTTTATATCGTGAATATTATACAAAATTTTAATTTAAAAATCTCATATTTTAAAGTGTATACATTTTTTAGTAAAGCATCTATAGCATTTTTGATAACAGTTTAAAAATATTTAATATTATTTTGTTTTGTTTTATTTCGTAGAAAATATAAAATTATACAGTGTGATGGTTTTTCATGTTCTGATATTTTTAAGTGTTATTAGATCTTGTGGATTAAAAGTGAAACTATTTGTGTTAGATTTTATTATACTTTTTATACTTTCTTGATACAAACCCAATTTTGAATAATTAAGTAAAAAAAAATTATTTTGGGTATGTGACAGTTAGTATGAATCCATTTCTCAAAAAGACCCTTGGTGTTTCATAAAAGAACTATTAGCAGAAAACCAGTTAACTGCGAAAAACTATTTTTGGCAAACAGGACATTTGATACAAAACATTTTGGCAAATGGATATTCGACATAAATGTGTTGTAGATAATATTTATTTTGTTTGTTCTGGAGTAGGATTGGTGTTGTTGTTTAAAATGATGATAATAATGATATTTAAAACTAACAGGCAAAAATTTACAGTTCAATGTTAACACCCTTTTAATGTAATCTCTAAATGTATATTGCGTATCTTAAATAATATAAAGGCAACCTAAACAACAAAACATTTAAACAATAAAGAATATTATTGAAACCATGATTTTATACCCAACTTTAAAATAGATTTTAACTATTTTTTTACATATATTATATTTCAACAGCAAAAAATTCATAACAGAGGGGATTGTCAGCTGCCCCAAACTTCCATTAAACAAATTGTAATCAGTTCTAAAATACCCATTTTTTATATATTTTTATTCATAATATTTTATGACCTATTTTAAACTGCGATTATACTTTTAGGACATTTGCTAGAACTAGTCGGGCACCTATTTCATGGAAACATAATAATGTATTATATTGAAACCAAAAAAAATGACTTAAAAATTTAACTCTCTTCAGCTAACTAGTTCAAAACAAATTAATTTGCTAGTACTCGTTATTCTAATTGATGTTATTGTTGTAGTTGAGGTAATTGATTTTTCCACATCAATATTATATTTGATTTAATTTGAAACTTTTATTTTTTAGGTTGTAGGTAATTGTAGCTATGCGTTGTATATTTGTACCTGGGCGCTGGCAAGAGTTTTTATTTATAATTTTATTATATTCTTTATTGATTTTGTTTTTTTATTATTATTTTTTTAAAAGTGAAGAAGTGTTATGAAATCAAAACAGTATTCGAATGGGATAATAATATTTAAACTCTTCCTCTGTTAAGTACAACTGTTTTGTACAATAATCATTTTTAAGTAGAGTGTGATTATATTATGTCCTTCCGAAATTCCAAAGAAATACAACAAATTGCTTTATTATTTTTACTTGTGCCACATTATCAGCATTGGCAAATACTATTAATCAAAAATATTAATTACCGCAGATATAAAATTCTTCTAGTTTGACCTTTGACTTAATATGAAAAATAATTCGGAAAAGTATTGTTCTCAACCACTTTTACTACGAGAAAAAAAGCATCTATAGAGATCATAGACTTTTCGGTTGACACAAGCATGATTCTAAAAGTAGTATTTTTAAACTCAGGAAGATATTAAACGTTGAATCTATCTACTATTTTATACTTCGAAAGGTAACACAGAAATTAACAGGTGAGTAAATTAATTTTAAATACTGTATTGGATCCGGCGTTTGAGTAACTTAAGTGCAGAAGAGTAAATTTAAACCTATAATAAAAATATTCATCTAACTACAGTAAATTTTTTGACCTTTGGAATCTTTTCAAAATGTTTGTATTGCTTCTCTTTAGTTTCTCTTATTTAATTGGGGCTCAATTTGCTTAAATGCTATTTGGAAGAAAATTTAATTTACTATAATTTTACTTTAGAACGTACCCCTGTCCGATGGCTTTAACACTATTTAATATTATCTACTCATTGTTTTTGTCTAACATGATCTCTAGTTTTTTATATTAATAAGTTTAATACTTTATTTTTAATATCTACAGATCTAGAATTTTAACCCTACATAAACCCATAGCATAAGCCTTCAATTTCCCTGATTTTATATGTATTTGTAAATTAAAACACAATATTTTTTTTAGTGCATTTCCCTGCCACATAAATGTAATTAGGAAATTACACAGCCTTTCCTTTTCAGGCGTGCCTGTATATGTCGTAAGTGGGATTTATTATAACAATGTGTGTGGGATTCGAACCCACACTCCCTCGCTGTTTAAGGCGTATTTTATACGCTTTTACGCACAAGGACACCAAGTTCCCCTAAAACGCGATATTTATCATTTCTATTCAAATTTTGATTAAAACAAAACTAACTATGGATTTCCAAAAAAAATGTCCACAAAAAACCCACACTCCCTCGGTGCTTAAGGCGTATTTTATACGCTTTCACCCACAAGGATACCAAGGTCCCTTAAAACACGATATTTATCATTTCTATTCAAATTTTGATTAAAACAAAACTAACTATAGATTTCCAAAAAAAATGTCCACTGAAAGTGCATAATATTATTGTTGTGACTATCGATGTGTTATAATTTATAAAATTTTTAAATGCCTGCTTCTCTTTATCCAATTACTAAACAATTTTTAATTAACATTTTTTTTTTAGAGTAGATAACCTAAACAGGTAACATTATAACAGAAGATTAGATTAAAAATTTTTAGTTAAAAGAAGAAGAAAAAACTGAAATATTAAAGTTAAAAAAAAAGAAAATGAGACTGTAAGTGTCATGTTATAGGTTAAATGGTTAAATTGTTCAAATTTTTTAAGAAATAATGGAATTATTAAAATATGAATAAGCGTTGCATAATTTATTTTTTCTAACAAAACTCGAATTAAAAAATAAAAACAATATTTCGATTGAATTTTTTTTTAATGCATTTTTTTGCAACAAAAATGTGGACAGGAAATTACACAGCCTTTCCTGTTCAGGTGTGGCTGTAAATGTCGTAAGGGGGAATAACTCTTACGACGTGTGTGGGATGTTTTACAGAGAATTTTATACGCTCTTACCCACTGGGCCACCAAGGCCCATTTTGAAAATATTTGAAATTTGATATTTAAACTAATTATAAAAAACAACAAAATAAAAGATATTATGTTAACGTTATATTGAAGATATTGAAGGGAACGCTTTGGTGTTTTTTTACCAAACAAAATATAAAATAAATATTTATAAAAAAAACAAAATAAAAACACAAGTATAGAGGTACAACATAAATAATTTGAGTTTCAAATTATACCAAGTATCATATTGATGTGGAAAAATCAATTACCTCAACTACAACAATAACATCAATTAGAATAGCGAATTGGAAGTAACGATGTATCAATTTTATCGCCATCAACTTTGCACTTTTCTTCTTTTGTTTGTTTTTTTTTTTTGTTTTGGTTTTGTATGATTATCTTTTGTCCCGATATTATTATGTGAAATAGTCTGTTTTCTATATAAACAATAATAACAACTATAATATAATTTGAAACAAAAATAAATTTTCTTTTCAACATTCGTTTTTTGTTTTTTTTTTCATCTTTATTGATTTCTTTAGTTTATGGTAAAAAAAAAAGAAAATAAATAGTAACTTGGAATGCAGGAGGCACTATTTTTTTTTTTTTTTTATAATAGGTATATACGATTATATCAGCATCAGAACATCGCCAACGAACAAAATTATTCAACAACCTGTAATCCGTACTCTTTCTCATGAAAATCTTAAATTTTTTTTTTTATTTTTTTTTTTTTTTTTTAAATAATAATTTTTATTTTCCCTTTATTTTCTTTAGTTTTTAACTTTTTTTTTTGTTTCTTAAGTGCAATTTTTCGTTCCCTTTATACTCTTATACAAACATACATGGATTATGTTTTAGGATACCATGTTTAATGTTTTTTGATAAATAATTTACATTTTTTTTGTCTTATATCTATATATAGTTTTTATTTGATTATTTGATTGTTGTATTATGCATGATGGGTTATCTTAAATGAAAACTTTACCAAATTTTTTAAAATCGATCTTAAAATTTTTAACTAGATAATAAAGTAACTAGCAAGATAAAGCTAATTATTTACTATTGTGAATCATTATGAATTATGGAATATATCAAATAAGTACTATCCTCAATATTGCAATGTTTTTATTACAAAGTACACTTACATATTATGGTTACTGTGTCTGGCATATGCTCTTTTTAATTAAAATTTGTTTTCTCTTCTCTTATTTCTGTTTCTATTGTTGAAATGGTTGTGTTTCTATTTCTGAAATGGTTGTAGAACTTACCAGAAAGCTGTAGTAGAGAGTATAGACTATGGTACTATCTACAGTTAGAAACCTGATCCCTTTCTTTGATGATCTTTTATATGATAAGGTATATATTTCGCGATAGAATTTTATGGCATAACCAACCTAGCGAAATCTCTTTTTACAAGTCTTCCTTTTTTATTGATGTAAATTTTTGACTATCCCATACAAAATTTCTTCATCCCTGTTCTATGCTCTTCTATCTTTACTCCTTAGCCATTATACTGCCTTAACAGTAATGGATTCAATTGGTTATATTGGACAAAAGTGGAGGTGGGTATATTCTTGGTGTCTTTAGAAGATTCCCACCCCCTTAAGGAAAAAAAAATGAAACAATCCCTTTCCAGCCAAAAATTACTAAGTTAATTTTAGAAATTGGTTCAAAAAAAGCCCGCATTCAATGTCTAATTTATAAAATAGACCAATACTTATAATGTAATTTATTGTGATTTTTTTTTTTAATGTATTTCTCTGCCACGTAAATGTGAACAGGAAATTACATATCCTTTCCTGCTCAGGCGTGGCTGTAAATGTCATAAGGGGAATAACTCTTACGACGTACGTGAGATTCGGAACCAAACTCCCTCGCTGTTTACAGCGAATTTTATACACTCTTACCCACTAGTCCACCGAGGTCACTATTGTAATTCTTTGAAACAAAACTTTTATTGAATTAATTTTAAATTGCCCTTAAATTGCATCAAAATAAAAATTGTAAAATTTAGTTCGTTCAACCATGAGCACAATAGTGATTATGTTAAAGATGGAGTTGAAAACGAACAAAAAAAAAATTATTAAAATGAAGGTTTTGTACATAACAATTTGCACATCATTATTGAATTTGCATTATCTGGTCATGAAGAATAATATGGTGAAGAAATTTTTAAAATTGTTACGCGGTGACCATCTGAAAGTCGTAACACTATTTTATTTTTTTTTCTGTTCTGGTTTTTTTTGTTTTTTGTTTTTTTAGTATCTAAAAGGGTGAGAAGTTTTCAAATTATTTCAACCATACTCTATTATATGAAAATTTAATGGAAGAGTTTGTAACAAACGTTAATAATTTGCACAAAAAAAAAGAAAAAAACAGCATAGAAAAAAAAACAAAAAACATTAATTTCATTTGCAAAAGAATAGATTTTATTAAAAATCTTATAATTATTTTTAATTTTTGAATTATATAGAAATTTTTTTTTGTTTTTTTACTTTAAAAGTACTAATTTTATTGTAAGGAGTGTCATAAAAAGATTATTTATTTTAAAATAAAATGAAATTCAAAAAGAATATCCATGGCAGACCACTTATTAAAATTAATACTATATCATAACGATAAGTAAAGTTTGTTTTTACAATATAGGTAACACTTTTAGATCTTGATTCAAATTGCAATTAATTTAAAAAAATGTTTTTTTTTTTTTTAATTTTATTTTTTAATTAAATGTTAAAATATGATATTTGTAAACAATTGCAGTTTCCGTAAATTATTTTTTATGTAAATTTAATGCACCATTTTAAATATAATGCGTAAAACATACAATTAAGTTAAAAAATGTTGTGGAAACAAAAAAAACATTTTCAATTTCAGGAACAACTACTTCTCTAACCTTAAGTTTTTGTAAAATATAAAAATATCCATAGATTTTAAAAAGGTAATAAATCGGCAAGATATTTTAAGCTATATTTTAGCTCTCGAATCGATTTTTATTTTTTATACATCGTACAATGATTGAACATGTTGGTCTGTTGTGGTAATGGTTGTTAATGTGGACGTGATGACGTTATATTAAAAGGTAATTTCATCACTTTGAAAATTTATGAAGTTAAATGAACTTTTCTTAAATTAACTCCATTCATAAAATTTCTTAAATTAGATGAAATTGTTAAAGTTCTCGTAACCTTACAGGCAATTCGGAAATCTACACCAAAGGGAATTAAGGGAACTAAACATCAACTATGACCGAATTGGTTCACGTACTACGTTTTGATGTCACTCTACAAAACAAAAAGTCTATTGATTACTGACACATTAGCTCAGATTTCATCAAAAAAAAACTAATTTTTAATTCTGTGACCACCTTCGGTAAAGAAATAGATCACTTATGTGAAACTTAAGCTCAATTTGATCTTTCTGCTCTAAATAATAGATTACATATTTAAGTCTTTATTCAAATATTTATTTGGACAGTAATTTTTTTTTATTTTTTCTATTTTTCACTGTAATTCTTACTTTTTCTTTCAAAAATTCTTATTTTATTCGCTTCGGATCATAAAAATTATTTGTTAAAACCATTATTGTATGTTCATTTTGCTTTACATTCTTTATTTCTCTTAATCCTTTCTTGAAAAAAAAAAAAAATATATATTGTACAGGGGCAGATATGTTATTATTTCTTTAAAAAGTGAACGAAATTACTTTGAAGGGCGTTATCTCGGAAACCGTTAGAAATAGACCCCTACCCCCTCCACCTTCAGAATAATTTTTGTTTTTTATAAACTTCTCTAATACTTCCGTTCTTCGTGACCTTTGAGTTTCGAACACCCTGTATAGATACGTTTCATAAATTAGTTGGCAACCTTTAGAAAATTAGTTAACATTATTAGAAATTAAAATTTCCTTTCATGTACTCTAACCTTGATTTTACTGATAATAAATTTGTAATAATATTTTAAAACTGCACTATAACAAGTGTTAACCATATGACATTTTATAAATATTAAATAACAGTAACTTGGTACAAAAATGATCAAATAAAATGATTACAGTTTAATGGTAATAAATTTGATTTTTAATCATATAACATTTTTAAACAAAACAATAATTTAATTTATCTGAAAATTAAAAATCAAAACTATAAATTTTATTACAAAAAAAAAAAAAAAACATTTTTATTTATTTTAACACACAAAGGCCAAAAGTATCTATACAATAAAAAAAAAATTTTTTAAACTGCATATAAACATTTTTTTTTCTATTTAATTTTTTTTTTTTATAAAGTCATCGTCTATTTTCCAAAACTTAATTCATTCATTTCACTATTAATAGATACATATGTTTATAACACTGAATTTTTTTATTAGAGTTTTTGGTTTTGTTAAAAGAAACGTGAAAATCTTTTTTTTCACTATAATATGAAATTATAATAAATTCAAACAGGTTTAAAGTAATTTATTTAACACGCAAATTATAGGTAACGAATTCCGATGCTAAAAGAAAGTAAAAACAAATCAAATTTAATCGATCTGATTTTTATATTTTTAAAAAGTTCATTTCATATTAAAGGTGGATTTATGTTTTTCTTTTATTTATTTATTTTTTTTTTTTTTTACTTTTTTTGGATTTACAAATTTTTAATCTAAACTCTTTGGGGTAAAGTGAATTTAATCCATTTATCTTTATATTCATGTGCACATAATAAAAATAATTTTTATAGATATAAAAACTAGCGTATATTATATAAAGAAGATAGATAAAGATACACCAAAAAGGAGTTAACTTTGAATATTATCAGCGCTTCAAAATAAACTATCAATAAGTGAATCGATTTGTAAACCAAATCGAAATAAAAAAAAAAAACCAAAAAAAAAAATAAAATAAAATATTATTCTTCTGGTTGAAATTTATTTAAAATTATATTGGCTTGAATAAATGGTTATTATATAGAAAACGTATTGTAATAATAAAACAAAAAAAACAAAAATATATAATTTAATTTTGAAGTTTATTTAAAAGATTAAAAGAGAAAATTTATCTGAACTATTTAATTTTCATAAATTTTGGGTTTACCTGCCTCTCTGACTTTTAGCGTAGTGGTTAAGTCGCCAACCTTTCAATCGGAGCATCTTGGGTTCAAACCCTAGTCTATCTAGGTTATATATAAAAAAAAAATATGTAGTAATTTTATATCGTATTAATGTATATCGTATAATCGTATAATTAATAATTAATAATAACAATAATAACAATAATAATAATAATAGCTGCTACAGTGGAGCTATCTTTGGTTATATCATGCAGGAAGGTATTATATACTACTGCACGAGGTGATCCACTGATGACTCTGACTCTGTAGTAAAATGATAATAATATTAATATTAATATAGTGATACCCATAATAATAACTGCTACAGTGACGGTGAAATTTGCCTTCAATTATATCCTCATACAGGAAGGTGTTATATACTACTGCACGTTGTAATCCACCGAAGGTCCTGACTATGTAGTAAATGCAGTAATATTAATAACTAATACCAACATTCCAAAAATAATGGTTTTTATAGTGACAGTGGGGTTGTCTTCAATATTAATTATGGAAGGAAGGCATATCAGAACGTATATAAGAACGCATGATATAGCTGTTAATGACTATAGTCACTGTTAGCAAAATACAAGTCCAACAATCTTCCCTTACAGTTCCACTCCTAATTCAAAGTTTCCCCATCATTATCCTATCCTTTCTTATCCCTACTCTATGACCAATATATTGCGTTAGCAGGTATGGGTTTCATCCCATTATATTGGCTAAAGAGGATGGTTGGTTTAGTCATTAAGAGTATGACACTACCAAGGGGGAACATTTTGAATATTAATCATATTGCTAAAAAAATTTTGAATATCTTGGAATCTTAATCATCTTCTTAATGAGTAAGTACAAGATTTATTTTAATTTTAATAAAATTTCGAGATATTTTTGAATTTTGGTTTTTACGGTAAACAAATTTTTAGATCAAAGCAAATTTACATAATGTACCTAGCTATTTTCAAGAATTGTATAAGCTTATTCTAAAACGTTGGAGCACCACGAAATTCCAAGAAACAAAATAGGTATCTTAAATAACAAAATTTCAAAATAAACATATGCTGTAAATCGCACAAATACGCAAAAATCGGAAAAATTTATTTAAAATTACAAATTTCAAAATCCTTAAACATAAAATTCCAAAACTTCAAGAAATATTTTAAATATAGATATGTACACAGAAAATAAACAATAAAATAATAATTAATCCTAGGGGACTCGGTGGCCTAGTGGGTAAGAGCGTATAAGATACGCTGTAAATACCGAGAGAGTGTGGTTCGAGTCCCACACACGTCGGAAGAACAGGAAAGGCTGTGTAATTTCCTGTCCACACTTATGTGGCAAAGACATGCATTAAAAAAAATTAATCTTAATAAAATAATTAGGAGAGATTTTAGAGTTAGTTACAAAATTAAATTACCAATAATTTGTTTAGTGGCAGTCTCCCTCATTTTAAATGATTTGTTCTTGAAATATATATGTATGGAAAAATAATTAGAACAGATTTTATATTTTTAATTTATAAGTCAGAATTTCAATAATTTATTTGGTGGAAGTTCGGGGAGGGCTATTAAAGTTATAATATTAATATTAATGATATAATAGGAAGGATAATATGGAAGGATTCAAAATTTTGTTTTTCAGTTGTTTCTTTTTTTTCTTGCAATATTTATTTTGGTGAAGATTTTTCTTGTTTCACTTTGTCATAAAACATTTTATTCAAATCCACCTCTTCTACAATAAATCTCTATAGAATTAATCTTATCTAATATATTACAGTAATAGTAGTTTAGTACAGTATTTAATTTTTTTTGGTTTGAAATTGTATTTTGTATTTGGAGTATCAAAGAATCAAATTAATTTCTTAGATCTGTTTTAAGTATTTAGAACATCTTTATTATTATTATTAGTATTTAGAAATTAGACTCCTAAACTCCTAAAAGACTTTTAAACTCCTAAAAATTCCAACAATTTGGTTAATTATGCAGGAAAAACCCAAAAGCAGAAGCGGTGTTAGAAGAAAGTAAATATCATGGTTGCATAACGTAAGAAGCTGGAGAGGAAAAATGCGGATGGGTACATCAATTTCCTAACTATATTTCTATCCAACAGAAATAATATGATAACTTCTCTTTCATCCAGTAGAAGACGCTCCATTTAAAAATTTTATTTTACTATAACTTCTAACTTTTCTTTTTATAAATTTCAGCAGTACTACTATCCATTTAGAAATTTTTAAAGATTGCAAATCTTTTTTTTTGCTTATTTTTTTACAGTTTTCTTTTTAGAAATTCAATTTTTTTTTTTTAACTTCAATAGATTCAATGCACATAAAGGTGAAGAAAAGTTCTTTTCAACCAAATTGTATATAGTTAATTTATAACAACAATCATCCAGATTGGTTCAAACACCTCATAGAAATTTATAGGTGCTGAAGCATTTTACTTTTTATTTAAAAAAAAAAAAAAACAGATTGTATTTACAATGTTAAAATGAGCCTTAAGTAAAAAAATGATGCGACATAAAATTAAAATAAAAAAAAAAAACCAAAAAAAAAAAAAAAACTTGAAGCGATTAAATTTCAAACAGAAGTCAGCAGGATATTGAAGATGTTACCACCTTCATATCTACTTTTAATTCTTGTCTTATAATTTTTTTTTTTTAATATTATATGATTTATGAGGTATTTTAAGATTTTTTTAGTAGATGATGATAAATCTGCAATACAGATAATATTTTTTTGTTTTTTTATAATATGATACTTGAGATATAATTTTTTTTTTTTTTTTTTAATCTTTTCATCGATATGAGAATAGAGTGCAAATTAAACCCACAATTTAGTTGAATATTTTAAATGATGTAGTAATTTATATTGATTATTTTAAAAATTGAAAGATACTATCATTTTTATAAATTTTTCACTAATTTAATACATTTTTGTTTTTTTATAACATTTCTCTGAAGATTAGATAAGGTAATATTTTTTAGAGGAGGTCTTCTTAAATAATTTTTTGAAAATATTATATTTTTATCTTTTGGAAATAAAAATAATATTGTAACTAAATTCAAGCCAATGTTATTCAATTTTGAATCATATCAAATCAAATTTCAGAAATACCTACTATCTACGATTACATATTTTTCTATTAGGTATGGCTATAAAGAATAAAATTAATTTAATTTTTAATTTTTATTCGAGATTATCATAACCATCTTTGTTATTAAATTTAATAACATTTTTTTTTTTAAATTTTTATTAGATTAAATTGCGTATTAATGTGCTAATCCACGTCATTGAAATAAATTATTTTAGAATCGTTTTTTAACCCAAAAGAGGCTAGCGATAAGTTTTCATGATGTACAATTAACATTTTACGACAGTTTTAGTTTCGAACAGTTACATAACTTTTCATTACATAACAGTTACATTACTTTTCTGAATTATATTGAACGAGTTGAAAAACACGCGATTTTCCGTTCGTTGATGATCCCCTTGAGATGAATACCCTATAATCTCTCTTGAGATTCGTTGTAATATTGGAACTCTTTCCCTTCTAGATAATGATACTTCATTAGATGAAATTAAATTGTTGATATCTTCTCTCAAACAATTCCAACCTACCACTAAAGTAACTGCAATTACTTATTTCTACTACGTGGAACTAGCTAAGCGATACTATACTGGATATAGAGATTCATTTGTTGTCAGAACTGAAAAAATGTGGAATTTATTACCCACCAATATGTTCCAAAAAGCTGGAGGTATTTTGATTTACAATTTGTCGAAATACAAGATGAATCTAAATATATTCATTATTCACTTACCCCCCAACTTCCTTTTAACTGCATTTTCCCATTCTTTTCCTATTCGATACAACTATTTTTAGTACAAAGGAACATATTTATAGGAAACAATTGGCATGATATATCTCGTTGATTCAAAACCATTAATCCATTAATGCTTTATTAGAACCGAATAAATGTAATAGGATAAGGGAATAAATGCATAGAATTCGGGTTTATGGAATAAAATGCTAGTTATATTTTATTCCGTAAACCCGAATTCTATGCAATTCTATGTAATTCTAGCAATTCTATGCCCGAAAAAAAAATAGATATTATGAATTTTATTCGGCATTGATCATTTTTGGTATAGCTTTTAATATTATTTATGATAGATAGGCTAATTTTGATATAAATAAAAGTAAGAAGGCCATCCAAAAAATATTCTTTATAATTCTTTGGTTAACAAATTTAATTTTCAATTGCGGAATTGCATTTAAATGCAAATGAAGTATGTGGATCACAATCACAGTTATGTACGAAATTTATTATATTTGAAAACAAAAACATGTTAAATAGTTAAATAAAACATAAAATTTATTATCTTATTCATCAATTATTAAATACGTATATATTAAATTTTTATCCGCAATAAGTTTTGCAATATTTGCTAAAACTTTACTTTAACCCTCAAGCTATGCTGAATAAAAATGACAGCAAAAATTCCTAGGGTCAATTTTTGCCCAGCATGTAAATAACGTATAAAAATTTGAACATAATTTGGAGATATTTTATCCGAAAAAAATTTAGATAATGAGTACATTTCAAATCGCATTTTTCAAAATTTTATCAAAATATAAAAATTTAGGTATTTTACAAAAAGAAGTATATCCCATCAAATAGACAAAGCTGTATGATTTCAGTAAAAGTAATGAAAATGAAGATGCCATAAGTTATTGGTATAGGTGGATGGATATCGCCGCTCATGGCAGTTACCCCAATGAGCGCGTTAACACCGTTTTGCTACCCATAAGTTATACATTACTGGATATAGAGATACATTTTTACATTTTTATCCGAAAAAAAAATCTGACGAAGTATTTTTGATCATTGCCATATTGCCTGCGATATTTTTAAATATTTTTTATTTTATTTATTCTGCTAAAAAATTTTTTTTTTCTTCATTAGCTGTGGAGGTGTGGGGATATTAACAACTGTGCCTTAAAGTTAAGAGATACTCTAGTTTTTAAAGTTAAGAGATATTCTAGGCTAAAAAACTTACTGATAAACTTTTAGTCACTTTTTAAAAAAAAAAAAACATTTTTAACAGAGATTAGAGCTTCTATGATAAATATCCAAAATCCGCCCAAAAAATTTTTTTTCAGTAGATAAAAACAAAAAATAGATATGCTGAAAGGTGTAATTTGGTAAAAATTAACCCGGGAATAATATGAGGGTTAAAGAGATAAAAATACATACCTATTCTAGATTTATACATTTCAAAATATAAATTAACTTTACACTTACAAATTAAAAAAATAATACTATTTTTTTTTTTTGTATATCACAGAACCATACTTATGTCCAACGTTCATAGAAATAAATATAAAATGTTCTTGAAAGTTTTTTTTTGACTATCGTTAGTCAGTAAAGAAAAGTTTTAACATAAAAAAAAAATATAATATATTTTATATAGGTATATAATATACTAGTATTATCTACATAGGTAAATACAGATACATATTATTTAAATAAATTTATATAGAATCATATAATATAAAACAGTTGTAATGTTATTTGATTCTGTTCTTTCTATAGGTATATGTACATACATAGGTACTATTATAGCAATAATGATAAAAGCGTGGTATGTTAAGTAGGTATATAGTGAAATATGCGGAAATACTTAAAATTTATAATTTTCGTTAAAAACGTTGTTATGGTGTTCTTTTGATACTTTCTTTTAAAACATAGAACTTGAATAAAGATTGTGTACGTCGTTTCTAAGAACGCTTAAAACGTGCACAAAATAATTTAACCATTATAATAAATTATATGAAAATGTTCAAATTTAAATAACATGAAAAGTAATTTACTTCATTATAGCGACTACTAAATCTTATAAAAAAAAAAAAAAATTAAGGAAATATATTTTTCTTTGAAAGTTTCCAAAAATATATGATAGTTCATATGTTTTTTATATTTGTACTGTTATATATTATTTACGGTTAATTGTTACTAGAAATATTCTTAGAATATTCAAAAAATGCTTTAAGTTAAAAAAAAAAAACATATTATTTGAATTTAACAAAATTGAGCAACTATAAAAAAATATTAACATCTACATATTACTTTAACATGCCACAAGTCATTATATTATTAACCATTAAATATAATATAATGTCTTGATTTAAAATATTATTTTGTATGTTTATTCAAAACTGAATTATTGCTTAGTAAAACTTCATTTAAAAATTTTAAAAATCTAGAATAAGAGATATTTAATGCTGTGACTTGTGAGTATCCATTTAAACATTTTTTACATCATCCTTTAATAGATAATAATGTCGCAAGTTTTTATTTTTAATTTCTTCGTGCCTGTATACTAAATCTTTTTCCATAAGTTTGAAAAATATTAGGCAATATGTTATTATTTTGAGTCAAATATTGTTTTATTATAGTTAAAAAGTTTCTTTAATTCAATGTTTCCGGATCGTTGTCCTATCCTCTGCAATATACTGCAGCTAGCAGTTAGGAATTTCATTTCATTATACTGGCAGAGGAAAGTGAGTTTTGTCAGTTGGAATCTAAGATCAACGAGGGGATATTCTTGATAACTTTGGAAGATTTTCACCTTCCTTATAAGAAAAGAAAAAGACAGTATACCTTTGAATAAAATTAAACTTTTTTCTTACGCCTAATTTTCTCTTATATTTTTGAAGACTTTAAGCTAAAGTATACACAAACACAATGTTCAAGGGGGTTTTTTTTTATCTTTGATCAACAATGTATTTTTATTAGGTTTTTCTAATGAAAATGCAGAACTGATCCATAATATGTAAATGTAAGAGGAAATATAATACAGCTTATTGCAAAAAGTTCAAATGGTTAAATCCAAAATTATTAAACAGGTATTAAACGTATCTTTTAAATTTATTTTGTAAAAAATTAAAAAAATTCACTTCATCTTTTGTTCATAATATGGTCTTAACTGTTAATATTATAAAACAAGGTAATAAGTAAATTTTTTTTTTTTTTTTCAAAAAATAACTTTATAGGTGAACAAGTTAGAATGGGCAATAAACTTCCTGACTTTTGAAATGAAGAAAAAATTTAATTGTTCAATATAATTTCATTTTCTTTAGGTTTAGAAAGTATTTTTAATTTTTAACAAAAAAAAAAAAATATTACTTTTCCTTTTTATGAAATTTTTATTAAAAAACGTACAAAAAAGTTTTTGATCCTTATCTTTTATTTTTTTGTTACAATTTTTTTTTATTTGTAACATTTTCTTATATAAAAATTTACAGATAAAAAAAAAAAAAAAAATTGGAAATTTTTACTTCCTTATAAAGGAATGGATTTGTTTGAAGAAAGGAATGGATTTGTTATACCAAATGTTTAGAACTTCAAAAGAACTTATTTACTTAAACATCTGTTTATATAAAATATCGAAATTTTTTAATAAATATTTTTAGTTTGAAAATGCGTGTATCTATTAATAGTTATATTAACATCAGGTACAGTGAGAAACAAAATGTTTACAATAAGTTTAAAAATTTTATTTTTAATTTGTTTGTAAATCAAATGAAATTTTTTTTTTTGGTGTAAATCTGGTGTATCAAGGTTTTTTGAAAACTTAATAACTGTATTACATTGAAATTATATTTATGTCACAAACTATAAAATCCTTCTAAATATTATTTGTACACACATATTTCAACATTATGTCACAATAGTGAGGATTGCCGGCCCATATCCCGGTAAACAAATTATTGATATTTTGATTTTGGAACCAATTAATTATTAATTTCTAATTATTTTTGTTACATACATATTTCAACAACTATAGGCATATGAAATAGTGGAGCCCACCCTCAAATCCCCAATAAAAAAATGATTGAAATCTTCATTTTGTAATCAACTCTAAAATCCACCCCAATTATTTTTTTAACGTAAACAACCGACTTTAAAAAAAACTATATTTTAAAAGCAGAATTTTGATAAAACTGGATTATGATAAACCGGCTTTCGATACGATTCCTATTTTTTTATATATTCACTTATTTAAGTAGTGAATGTCGAGTAGTGAATTTTTTACTAATCAAAAATATAGAATTAGATTTTAATTTTACGAATTATTATCTTTAGTATTGATTCTTGTTATTTTTTGTTATAGAATACGATATAATAGTATATATTGCCAATATAGGTTCATAATATAACTCATTCTCTTCTAGATTTCTTTTCAATTAAGGAGAATGTGCTGAGTCTAACATTTATCTTTATATTTATAAGTCATCAATAGAAATAGATGTAGTAGTCATTTGGCGGCTAATGAATTACAAAACAAAGGAATAATATTATGACAGAGGATAAAAAAAATTATTTTTGAATATAAGTAGATACTATAATCTTTAAGAAATTATTTAAATTAAGATTCATTTTCCCTTAGTATATTGTAAGATTTAATTTAAGAATGTAAAAACGATTACCACAATATGTAGGTACTACAAATCCATTTATGCACAATATTTGCCTCTAATATTCAGTGAATCTTATTTTAATACCTAACACCTCAAAATAACCAATTTAATGCTTAACACCTCAAAATAACCAAAAATATTAATTAAAATTTCATTTAAGAATTATCAATTCTGCAAACTGTACAGTGTAAACCTTTTTTTTTTTTTTGCTGTGAAGTATTTTTTTCTTTACAATTCAAGTTTTGTCCTATAACGAAAAGTAGGGATTTTACAAATTCTTTTATTGGTCAAATTTTATTTCTCGAAAATAAATAAAGTAGATAAAAATAACTATTAATTAAGTATTACTTTACGATTGTGTTAGTAAATTCAAAATTTTTTCAGCTTACCCTATAAAATCAAGTTGTTAAAGTACCCATTATTATTATATTGCTTATTGGAACTTGACTTTCTCCTATACAATAATTTAATGATTAAAATTCTTAAAATATCATAAATTTTTTTAACACCTTGCCAATTAGGCTAGTTTTGACTTGTTACCCATTTTGTCATAGCAAAAAAAAAAAATAAGTAATGAAAAAATCAAGGATTTTCAAAAAAGCACATTTCTAAAATTAGATTTTGGTAAAGAGTACAAAAATATTAAGTAGTTATATTAAATAAAATAAATTAAAAGAACTCGTTAGAATAATTTGTCAGAGAAAATGGCAAAAAATAAGTCACACTTTCGTTAATTTTAAGGTAACCCTATATTATTAAGAAAAATTATTAACGCAAACAAAAATACAATGTTGGAGCTTTAATTTTTCTATATCACCTCAAAAAAATTTGGACTGGTACCCAAGTTACAGGTGCTAAAAAAATAGAGAATTTTTAGTTTTTGACCCCTTACAGCTCCTTTAATTACAGTTCCTAAACTTTACAGTTCCTAAACGAGAGCGATACAAAAATTTTTCTGAAATGACTCATACTTATTTCAAGAGATATAACTCCCCTCAAAATTTTAACTCTCTAAGTTAAACCATTTGAAATATTTAAGGGGCCTAAATTTTTACAAAAATTGAGTTTCACATAACGGTATATTCATATACCACATGGTAAAGTTACATATTTATTTTATATACATTTATAAAGCTCATAAAACTATATCGACACAGGTTCTACAAGACATATTTCCAGATTGAAAAAATGTCTTGTAGAACCTGTGTTATAACAATTTAAAGATAGGACTTTTTCGAACTTTGTAGGGCTGTTGCTCCGTAATGGGTGGGACTACAGAAAAAAGTTGTTCCACAAAATTAGTTTTTTGGTAATGTCTATCCGTAGTTAAAATTTCATTACTTTATTTCAAACGGTTTTAGAAGTTTTGTAAACACTCAGACGGACGGACAGAGTGAAACTAATAAGCACATTTTTTGAAAATGTGCTAAAAATAGGTAAAATCAATACGACTATGTAACTGTTTATACAATGCATTGAAAGAGTTGTGCCGAAATAAGTTAACATCTGGTGTTCTCATTTCAAATCCAGTGGTTCTTCAATGAATATAAAATGACGTTGTTAATTTTAATTTCGATTAACTTTTAAGTATTAAATTTTTTTTTAAAAAACTTTATTCTAAAATAAATTGTCAAAATCAAGAGATACTTTCTTCAATTTTTAAGAAATTCTATAAGCATATCACAATACGAAAAGGCATTACCACATTGTTCTAAATTTCTTTCTTGTCTTAAAATTTGAAAATTTTTTCCTAAAAGCGCATCAGAGTTATTTAAAAAACAAAATATTGCACAGCGGCATATAACGATAAATTTTTATTTGTAGCGGTATATACATATAACAATTAACTTATACAAAAGCAAGAAAATTGTATAGTTTTGATATTGATTTGTAAAGCTAAAAGAATATTCAGTCGTTTAGTATTTTTATGTTTAAAAAAAAACTTAACCAGAACCTGAGATTTGAAGAATCTTATCAGAACCTATACGCATTAATTCAAAACAAAGCTTTTTTCAACATTGAAAGACTGTATATATTATGTAAGTATTATCGCTCAAAATTATTCAACAATATTAATTTGCCATAACGAAGCTATTCAATAGTTAAAATTCCATTTTTCTATTTTAAATCTTGTAGAACTTTTGTAAAAAGATAAAAAGAAGAATGGACGGACACAGGAAAACTAATGAGTACATTTTTTGAAAAAAATTTACTTATGGTTAAATTAAAATTTTTGACAATAAATTCTAAATAATCTGCACATAAGTTAAAACAATTTTATTGTAATTGAATGTAACGGTAACATTGCAGTTGTAAGACTGAAGTTAAAATTTTTAAAGCTGAATTATGTTAAGGTTTAGATATATAATTATTTTAAGAAATATATAGGTAACCCAATGCAAAATTAAAATATAAACCATGAACGCTGAATGTTCAATAATAAATCTGAAGCATTAGATCACAGCAGCATATTTCTCAGACCATATTAACTTAAAATTAAAAATAATTTTTTTTATTTTTATTTTAAAAGCACAAAACATTTACAGCCACACCAGAAAAGGAAAGGCTATATAAATTCCTTGACACCTTTATGTGGAATATACCACTAATACCGAATACACAGGGGAATACCCTCAAAAAAAATATTTAATGTTTATATTTAAAGCAGAAATTATCAAGGTTGAGGAACACTGAATATAATTTAATTTTACTTATCTTAAAATGTTGTCAAAAAAAAAAACCTCTTTGTCAAAGAAGAATATTTGTAAAATACTGAACTATTTAAACTTATGTAGTGTCATTTTAGTTTTTAAATTAAATACTGTTCAAATCCTGCCTCTCCACAAAAAAAAAAAAAAAAAACAAAACAAAACAAAAAACATAATGAAACACATTTGATTGTTAAAAAAAACGTGACTTGAAACTGAAATGAAAAATTATTCAATCATATTCCAAGTTTATTTTTTATTTTTATTTTGAAATTTCACTCATTCACTCATTCGCCACAACATCTTTCAGATGAAAAATGGAAAGAAAATAATAAATGAAATGAAAGTTAAAATAAATATATAGAAAATAAAAAAAAAACAAAAAAACTAAGTAAAACTTTGACTTACATATATGTTTTTACTTTAATATTTACGAAACGAAAAAAAAAACCAAAATTTTAGTAAATAAAATAAAGATGACCTTTTTAACACTTCATTGGATTTATATAAAATTACTCCACTAAAGATATAACAATAATTTAGTATTGGTATGGGATTGGAAGAGTTTGGAAAAATACAAAGAAAAATTTAAAGGACAAAACAATCATGTCTTATATAAAAGCCTTCACAAAACGACGATGTTACCTCATAAAGAAATAACAATAATGAAATAAAATACATAAAGAAATATTTATAATATAAATACCAGGACTTTGAGTATTTATACAAACATTGAATATAAATAATACAAAAGGATATGTTAGTTATTAAAGGAAAAGCTTTTGAAAATATCAAAGATTAAGCTATTGAATAAAACATTTGAGTTAATTTACTTTATATTTTTTTTTTTTTTTATTCATTTCCATTGTCCTAAATTTTGACCTTTTAAAGGACACTTAAAAATTCATAAAAAAAAAAAATAGAAAAATTATAAATTTTCTTTGGCTTTTTTGATTTTGGAAAAAATATTAAAAACTTCAAGAACTTAAAATGGAATTTCATGAATTATTCTATAAATGGTAATAATTTTTCTTACTATGAGTTCAGATATGACTAAAAAACTGTATTCCAACCAAAATTAACAATTCACAGAGTGGTATAGACATAGTTTGTACAGACAAAGGTGAAAGGTAAAAAGGTTTCTATTTTATTCTTTAAAGACGATTTGTTTCAATGACAAAAAAAAAAGTCGAAAAATACTTTCAATTTTAATTGAAGGATTTCAAAACAAAATTGATGGATGGATAACAAATTTCTATTGTCTTGTTTGTAATTTATAAAACTTTACCTGGTAAAGCTTTTGTTTGAAAATGACGGTTATGACGGTTTAAAAAGGACCTAGAATAAATAATTTAAATGAAACACTTAAAACTAAATATTATATTTAATAATACTTATTATAAAATTTATTTATTGGAAAGGACTTAAAAACCTATAAGTTTTGCTACCCACCTTACTAACCTTTAATTGTAATGGTTTTCATCTATGGTTTTTTTGATTTTCGGATTTTTTCTCTGGAAATTAAAAAACAGTAAGTATTTTGTTTTTTTGCGAATAAAGCACATTAGTTTCCATTCTTAAAACTAATGCATCCTTAAAAATATAAATCAAAATAAATATAGAGTTTGTACAAGGCTTGCGATGAACTTTTCTCTTATCAAGTTCAAGTATTTGCAAAAATTACAAATTTAAAACACTTGATCCTTCTTAAACGGGAGGAATATACAAAATTATTCTGAAGGAACTTGGGCTTATTTTCAAAGATTTTACTTTTCCCAAAGTTGTAGGTGGAAGTATTTGTAAGATACTGTTTTAGTGGGAGTTTAGTGGGAGTTTTGAGGCATTTTGCTTTCATATAACGGAAAATTGAAATTCTAGAATACAAAAGCAAAAAATTTTTTAAATTATTTAATTGACTTATAAAACTTTTTGTTGGTTGAAGTTTCCATATGAAAAAATATTTAATAAAATTTTAGTGGTTGAAATTGCAATAAAAAGAATTTTCATAAAATTTAAATTTTAATGAAATGAATGCATAATATGTACGTATTTATTTACATTTTTAAAATTTCATATAGTTTTACTTAAAAACAGGGTATAATTTGAATTAAAATAGAAAATTTCGGATTAGCAAAATAAAATCACCATTGTTGAACACAAATGAAAAAAAAAATATAATGAATAAACAAATTATTTATTCTCTCACTTTAGATGATTATTTGCTGTCTCTGTGTTACCAAATCCTTAATAATATTATTATTATTGTACCAAAATATGTGATAGAATTTATATGAACTTGTCATTGTCCTTTGCAGAAAAAGTGAGTTGCAAATAAAATACTAAAATATGATATTATATATACATATATAATTTTCTATTCATTTCACCTTGTCAATAATCGAAACAATTTGCCATAGTAGAAGTTTTTCATTAAATTCTTTATTTTTAAAATTGAATATCTGTACAACAAATCTTATTATTCGTATTTCGTACAAGGATAAATACAAATAAATTTACATATTTTATTATAGATATCCATTTAAATATTCAAACATAATATTTACATTGATTCGAAATTTATTTTCAATAGCACTTCATAACATAATGTAAATCTTTAAGGATTTTTGAAAGGATATTTCAAAGTTATTTTGTGCATTGAAGGAGTTCGTTTATCTTGCAAACTTTTACACCTTTGTTTCATTTATATGCAAAATACAATAACAACCAACATTATGTATATATGCGCAATAATAACTTTTATGAATAAAATATTTAACTCTTAACTTTATATATGTTTGTTATTGACGTTATTTAAATCGCTAAATGAATTTTATCTTATTGTATTGACGTTATTCAACAATTTGAGTAAACTCGACTTTTTTATTTTTCTGTATTTTAGAGAATAATGATACCTCACTCTTTTCTGCATCAAAGATCCACAATCTAGGAGTAAATAATGTGTGTAAGTAGTAATTCAGTTTAATAAGATAATTTTTTTATAACTCGAACATCGCGAATGTAAAATGTTCTACCATCTCATATGTTCCTTAAAATTTGGGATGATTACATTTTTAATTTACAAAGGTTTAAGCAAAACATAAACCTCTTCGTTGATCATATTGTTGCAAACCTTAAGCCAATTGTTTTTCCCATAGCAGAATTCTGCTCATGCCCAAAGAGTATAACTAATAGTACTATAAAGATTTCCTATAACTTACTGTTTGATCGAAAAGGGAGATGATGCTTAGTGGATTAAAGTCACACACGTTAATATAGGAATCATGCTTGCAACCGTCTTTTTTAGGGTCTTTCGATGATTCTCACCTACCTCTTAAAAAAAACAAAAGTTCCTGCAAAATATTTTCTTTTTAATCAATGTAATTTTGTTAGTGCTTTTGTTCTATAATACCGACAAAATTATCTTAATTAAAATTAAAAACAAAATGTTTCAAACAAATTTAATATATAAACTTACCGTTATGGGAAAACAAAATTTTGTAAAATTTTTCTTCCTTTAGATCTTATACAAACACTTTTAGAGAAAGCCTTGAAATTATGGTGAGTTAGCTACATCGCTCCCTCTTTAAAAACTGTTAAGGCTAAAATATTTAACATTCGCTATTTTAAACACCAGTATCGAGCAAAAAGTACAAAATGAAAAAAAAAGTGTTACTTTTAAATAAACTCTATTTAAATTTTTGTCAATCAATTTTATAGCATTGCTTCTTGGAAATCATCGATAACGGTAACAGCCCAAAATGTAGCCCAAAAAATGTCGCAGCAAAAATATCACATTGAAAAAATGTCGACGAACAAAATGGCACGGGGCGGATTTTTGAGTTGGATTCAAAATTAGGGTTAGATATATACTTTTTACTGAATATTTGAAGAATTTTAGAGTTGGATTCATAATCAGGATATTCCTTTTTTCCAAAATATTTCGAATTAAATTTAAATTAGTTATCGCGACATTATGATCCAGAATTATCGATTACAAATCTTATTTCTGTAGAAAATTTCATTCTTAACTAATACTCGGTCAGTTTTATAAAAATAACAACTACAATTTTGATAACTTTTGCCAAATATAGGCTGGAAACACTATAATTGACATTCAAACATAGTTTTTTTTTTGTAAAACTTGATTTGAATTTATTTAAAAAAACAAAGGTAGAATGTAAACCAACGGTTTTTAAAAGCGCGCATTTCCAAAACTCAATACAAACTGTTTAGAATTGTGATTTGCACAAAAATTTGAAAATTTCATGTAATAAGAAAAAACGTGAGAATAGGACTTTTTTGGAATTTTGAGGGACCGTAAGTCCGGAATCCTATATAACTAAGAAAAGCCGTTAACACGCGTAAAAATATATTGTTGAACCTTTAATTTTCATGTCTTGGCGAAGAAAAATTTTTGCAGGTGCCTAAGTTACAGGTGTCTAAAAATAGCAAATTTTCAATTTTTGAGGCGTAATAACTCTTAAAAACGGAGTGCTACCAAAAAATTTTCTGAGGAAACTTATACTAATTCTAAAATTTCTTTCTTGTCTCAAAATTTCAGGTTTCTATCTAAAGGTGTGCCGGAGTTATGAAAAAAGAAATTTCATGCAAAATGTGGTTTTCACATAACGGTAAATTTAAATACTAAATTTAAAAAAATTGTACAATTTTGATATTAATTTACAAAGCTAAAAAAAATACCTGTGAATGACGTTTTCAGATTTAAAAAATCTTAAGCAAAACATAAGATACATGCATTTAAAAATAGGGCTTTTTCAAAGTTTGAGGGGCTGTAGCTCCGTAATGGGTGGGGCTACATGAAAAAGTTGTTCCACAAAATTATTTTTTTTATGAGTCCTACCCATTCTTAAAATTGTTTTTCTCTATCTTTAACGGTGTAGAAGTTTTGTAAACAGACGGACGGACGGAAGGACAGAGTGAAACTAATAAGCACATTTTTTCAAATTTTTTTTTGGAAATGTGCTAAAAAGTAATATTTTTATGTATTTAAGTATATTAGGTATATGTAAATACTTCGGAGATTTGAGAATTTACAAACTTTAAACAAAGATAAAAATTAAGAAAAATTTATTATTAAATAAATCAATTTTTTGCTGATTTTAATGAAAATTTTAATATTTTATGAGACAAAATAACGGAAATTATTTTGTTTCCCATATGTATAAAATATATTTAAAAAGAAAGCATTTATAATTTAATAAATTTGGATAATATTATAAAAACATTAACAATTCATTAGGTACAAATACTAAGAGTTAATATAAAAATCTATCTAAAAAAAAAATCAAAATAAACATTATGTATCTGAATAAAAAACAGGCTGGTTAATAAAATATTCCATTTTCCTTTTAATTAAAGTTATGAAAATATCAAAAATCTTTCTGTAAAATCAAATACTTATTTTGTATAGTTGTACAAAAAAGAGTTTTAATAAGTTATTAAAACCATAATTTTTTTAATAAAGTCAGCTCCCTCTCTCTCTCTCTTTCTCTTTCTCTGTAGAGTTCTAAGAACACTTACGTTATATTTTGTTTATTACACCCTTGCATAATCGCTCATATAGGTATAAAGAATTACTTAGACGTTTTTGATTTCGTAAAATCAAAAATCGCCCATGTGTAAGTGTGTGTATTTTTATATAGGTACTTCAATAATTAAAAGTATGGATTTTAATTTAATTATAAATAACATGTTTAATAATAATAAAAATTTTTAAAATATAATATACCTATATATATACTTTTCAAAATATTCCGATATTCACGTTTTAAATTTTAAGTAGGTAAGGTATGTATAATTAAAATTTCTCTTCTAGGATTTGTATACACAATTTATTATTTAGGTAGGGGTCTCTGTGGCCTAGTGGATAAGAGCGTATAAAATACGCTGTAAACACCGAGGGAGTGTGGGTCCGAATCCCACACACGTCGTAAGAGTTATTCCCCCTTACGACATTTACAGTCACGCCTGAACAGGAAAGACTGTGTAATTTCCTGTCCACATTTATGTGGCAGAGAAATGCATTAAAAGAAAAAAAAAATTATTTAAGTACATCTAATTATTATAACAACATTTCAAAATGATTCTAGTTTATATCGATATGTCAACAATTTTCTTCTATGTCAATTCTAAGTTTTTTAATGAATTCTTTTCTTAGTTTATTTATTTTTGTGTTTCCTTAATTTTTAATTGAATTATAATGAACAATTCTTTTTAAAAAGTCAACTGAATTTCATGGAAAATAAAAAAAAATGGTTTAAAATCAATTTTTAAGTTATAAATAAATTAAAAATTAAGAAAAAAATAATGACAGTTAAAATAGACACAAACTTACGAAATAATTCTTAATTTTTTTTTAAATTCCTTTACATTATTTGTTTTTTATATTGATTCCCCCGTCCCCATCACATGCAATATGAAGGGAAATAAATTAAACTTTTGCTTCCAGCTCTGTACGTTATATTTTTATTTTTAGCACATTTCCAAAAAAATTTTGAAAAAATGTGCTTATTAGTTTCACTCTGTCCGTCCGTCCGTCCGTCCGTCCGTCCGACCGTCCGTCTGTTTACAAAACTTCTACACCGTTAAAGATAGAGAAAAAAAATTTTAACCATAGGTAGGTCTCATAAAAAAAATAATTTTGTGGAACAACTTTTTCATGTAGCCCCTCCCATTACGGAGCTACACCCCCTCAAACTTTGAAAAAGCCCTATTTTTAAATGCATATATCTTATGTTCTGCTTAAGATTTTTTCAATCTGAAAACGTCATTCGACAGGTATTTCTTTTATCTTTGTAAATTAATATCAAAATTATACAATTTTTTTAAATTTAGTATTTAAATTTACCGTTATGTGAAAACCAAATTTTGCATAATTTTTCTACTGTCATAACTCCGGCACGCTTCTAGATACAAGCTTGAAATTTTGAGGCAAGAAAGAACTTTTAGAATTAGTATAAGTTTCCTCAGAAAATTTTTTCGGACCACCCCCTGTTTATGAGCTATTAGGGCTTAAAAATTGAAAATTTGCTATTTTTAAACACCTGTAACTTAGGAATCTGCACACATTTTACTTCTGCAAGATGTAAAAATTAAAGCTACAATAATATATTTTTACGTGTGTGAAAGGTTTATTTTAATTGTAAAGGGTTCCAAAGTTGCAGCTCTTCAAAATTGTAAAAAAGCCCCATTTTCAGATGTATATATCTCGGGCTCTGCGTAATAGTTTTGCAATCTAAAACCAGCAGAAGATCGAAAATTTTATTATCTATATGAAACAAAATCAAAATTATGTAATATTATGTAATTTACGATTTAAATTTACCGTTATGTGAAAACCACATTTTGCATGAAATTTCTTTTTTCATAACTCCGGCACCCCTTTAGATAGGAACCTGAAATTTTGAGACAAGAAAGAACTTTTAGAATTAGTATAAGTTTCCTCAGAAAATTTTTTGGTAACGCCCCCTCTTTAAGAGTTATTACGCCTCAAAAATTGAAAATTTGCTATTTTTAGACACCTGTAACTTAGGCACCTGTAAAAATTTTTCTTCGGCAAGACATGAAAATGAAAGCTACAATAATATATTTTTACGTGTGTGAAAGGTTTATTTTAGTTGTAAAGGGTTCTAAAGCTGCAGCTCTTCAAAATTGTAAAAAAGCTCCATTTTCAGATGTATATATCTCGGGCTTTGCGTAATAGTTTTGCAATCTAAAACCGGTAGAAGATCGAAAATTTTATTATCTATATAAAACAATATCAAAATTATGTAATATTTTGTAATTTACGATTTAAATTTACCGTTATGTGAAAACCACATTTTGCATGAAATTTCTTTTTTCATAACTCCGGCACCCCTTTAGATAGGAACCTGAAATTTTGAGACAAGAAATAACTTTTAGAATTAGTATAAGTTTCCTCAGAAAATTTTTTGGTAACGCCCCCTCTTTAAGAGTTATTACGCCTCAAAAATTGAAAATTTGCTATTTTTAGACACCTGTAACTTAGGCACCTGTAAAAACTTTTTTTCGGCAAGACATAAAAATTAAAGCTTCAATAATATATTTTTACGTGTGTTAACAGCTTTTCTTAGTTATATAGGATTCCGGACTTACGGCCCCTCAAAATCTCAAAAATGTCCTATTTTCAAGTTTTTTCTTATTACATGAAATTTTCAAATTTTTGTGTAAGTCACACTTCTAAACAATTTGTATTGAGTTTTGGAAATGTGCGCTTTTAAAAACCGTTGGTTTACATTCTACCTTGTTTTTATTGCATTTCTCTGTGTATACGTTAAGTCCCCTCTCTTTGCGTTATATTATTAAGTTTAAAAATCTCCCAATAAAAATTTAGAACATTTTTTTAAAAGGGTAAGAAAAAAGAGGCTGATTAAGAGGTTGTATTAAAAATAATTAAATAAAAATATATTATAATAAAAAAAGGATTGATCAATTAAATTAAATTAATTTTCAAGGTTGTTAATATATTGATTTAAAATATTTTATTCAAATTTTAAAATTTATTATTTTTTATTTAAAATTTATTACTCTATCTACTGCCTAAAAAAATAATTTATAAATGTTTTGAAAATAAATTATATAATTTTTATCAAATTTTAATTTTCATTATTTAAGCACGGGATCTTAAATCATTTGATATTTAACCACTAACTAACTAACTATTTAAAAAATTCGAAAGTATAGAACATACCTTTGGATACTATATTATATAACTGGTGAAATAAGTGTTAAGTCGCCCATTTTTCAATAAAAGGTATTGAGTTCGTTATTCGGGTTGGAACATATTTAATAGTAGTAATTTATATCTTAATAGTTTATGTCTTAATAATTAATATCGTAAAATAAAAATAATTAATTTATTATAAAAAACTGAATTCTTGTTTGTTTGTTCACTATACTTTGCTAAACCGTTCATTTGTATGAAACCGAACTTAGCAGGAATGTTCCTCAGGAATGTTCCTATGACCCTTAAAAGATCAATCACTATTAAAAAAACAGCTTTTATATTTCTTGATTCTCCTTGGTAACAGGTACTATACCATGCATGTTTTGGCTCCCTTCAAAAGCAATTGAACATGGCACCTTAAGATATAAAAAATTTTTTTTTTCACATTTAAAAACAACAGTTGTTTCACTCTAAATTAAAAACTGTTTGACTATAATTGCCTTCAAATTGTAAATGTGCTAATCCTTGATAGTAGAATTAACTATAACAGACTTAAAATTCGTTCACCTCGTTTAGGTGCGACGTCTTCTCAAACAAACCCTAAAAAAAGTTTCAAAAATATTTTTGTTCAGTTGACTTAACCCATTGTGTCATAACCTATTGACCGATTACTTTTTTTTCCCAATCAAAATAAAAAACAAAATATATTGGAAAGAACCCGATGAAAGATTGGGTGATTCTGTTAGTAAATAAAAAATTCTTGTGTCTTGTCTCTCACAATTCACAAACTTATATACCTAATAGCTACTGTCGAAAAATTAAAACAGCTAAACGAATAATATTTATTCAAAAAAACAGAAACTAAGTCTATTTTGATTAAAGGGGCTTATTCATGGATGCTTCTTATAACAACTTCTATTTTAAATCAAATTTTCAGTGTCAAAATAAAGAATTAATAAATAAACACATATCCTTAAAATAACAATTTCCAGCTAATAAAAAATAAAAATTGGTTTTTGTTTTTCAAAACGCGTTATTTACACAAGACTCATTAGAGTATGAAGAGCCAAAAATGCGATACTAGATTTATGAGCACAAGAATGGTGTCATAAATAATGGATGTATCTAATAAATAAGGAAGAAATTCTGTTTGTTTGTTTGTTTGTTTGTTTGTTTGTTTGTGCCCTTTTCACGTAAAAACCACCAGTCCGATTGCAACCAAATTTTGCAGGAACGTTCTTACGGCCCCGGAAAGTGTTATAGGCTATATCGCGTTTCGGTTCATTAACCCATTGCGGCCCGAGAGCCATTTAAAGCCATTTCGTTTTTTCGTTGTCCTGCCTAAACGGTTTGATCGATTGAGTTGAAAATTTGTACAAATGTTCTTCCCAGCATTGGACGGGTGCCTAAGAAATCTGGATTCAATATGTTACCCGGATTCGGCCCGGCGGGCTTCCAAAATTTTTTGTTTCCGATTTATGTCCAATTTTGTATGGTGGTTTTATGGTCTGAAAAAAAACCTGTGATAAATTTTTATGAAGATCCGGTAACTCGTTTGGGCACGAGAGCCGAAGAAAGTTCATTAAATTTTTCTGTTGTCCTGCTAAAACGGTTTGACCAATTGAGTTGAAATTTTACAATAGTGTAGCTCTTTACCACAGGAGCTCACTGAGTTGATTTGGTTTCGATCCATTAACCCGTTTCGGCACCAGGGGTCAGTGAAGTTTTGTAATTTACTTAGATGTCGCACTTAAACTGTTTGGCCAATTGAGTTAAAAATTTATCAAAGTGTAGCTCTTTACCGCAGGAGCTCACTGAGTTGATTTGGTTACGATCCATTAACCCGTTTCGGCACCAGGACTCAATGAAGTTTTTCAATTTCTTTGTTGTCGCGCTTAAACGGTTTTGCCAATTGATTTGAAAATTTACAAAAGTGTAGCTCTTTACCACAGGAGCTCACTGAGGAGATTTGGTTACGATCCATTAACCCGTTTCGGCACCAGGGCTCAATAAAAATTTTTAATTTCTTTGTTGTCGCACTTAAACGGTTTTACCAATTGAGTTGAAAATTTACAAAAGTGTAGGTCTTTATAACAAAAGCTTTCTGAGTTGATTTGGTTACGATACATTAACCCATCAGGCTTCAGGCCAAGAAATGTCTCATTTTTTGTTGTTGTGCTTAAACGATTTGACCAATTGAAAATTTGCACAAGTATTGCACTTTGGCACACAAACTCATTCAATAAATTTTGTTGTGATACATTAACACATTTCGACACGATAGACTGTCAAAAAAAAATTTTGTTTCTAAGTTCGGCCTAATTTGGGAGGATGAATTTATGGTTCTAAATAAAGCCTGTGACAAAATGTTTGTTAACGTTTATTAATCCATTTCCGCACGAGCACTTATTAATAATATTTTGCCTAATTTTGTGTATTGTTATTATTATTAAAAAGATATTTCCAACACTCTTTACTTTTATCTATACTGTTTCTAATATTCCATAAAAACCTTTCAGTGCAAATTTCTAATACAGAACAGTAATTAAAGTAACCTTATTAAGTATCTTAAGAATACTGTTTTTAAGTCTTAACAACATAACATTTTCATGTTAAAAAACAGAAACAATCTCCTACATTAGACAATCATCATGTCATCATTCAGAAATGCAATACTTAAATGTGGTCTTTACATGTGGTCTACCTATATAAGATGCATGTGTATAACATGTTTCCCATAAAATATCATTGAAATATGTACATATAGTATGTATAATATCCGTATATTTAAAAATACTATAAACTTAATCAATTAAATTAGAAAACATATTCACATTTCTGTACAGCATTTAATCAAAAATGAGTACATACATATTTAAAGAACAGAAAACCTTACATTCTTATCCATATACAATTTTTACACATATTTTTAGCCAATCAATTTGGAAACATAATTAGAAAAACTAAACGAAAAAAAAATGCTGGTTGATTTATAAAGGTAAAAAACAATCATGTATTTTTTATATTGAAAATATGTTAAACAGAACCTGAAATGTACGCATTTAAAAAGAAGTTTTTTCAAAATTTGAAGAGCTATCGGTGCTGTGGGATCTCCAACGGTGAGGGTATATAAAAACGTTGTTCTACAACATTACTCTTTTAAGAGACCTATGCATAGTTAATATTTTATTGCTCTTTATTAAACAGTATATGAGTTTTAACAGACGAAGGGACAGAGCGAACTGAAATAACAAATTTTTCAAAATGTGCTTAAATAATTCATATTCATTCACCAATAATTGATAATTCACCAAAACATGAAGTGACATTACTTACAAAAAAAAAATTGATTACATTATGGTCTTTTATAATTTAAATACGATTTTATGTTTCGGTATTAACGCATATTAACGAATATATAAGTTTGGAAAACAGACGGAGGGACAGAGCGAACCTAATAACAAATTTTTCAAAATGTGCTTAAAAGGATAATTCACAAAAACATGAAGTGACATTACTTACGAAAACAAATGTACTACATTATGGTCATAATTGAAATTCACTTCACCGTCATTGTGTACTTAGTAGATTATTGATTCCTTTAAAAAATTTTTGTAGAAGAATTGTCTCTAATTCTTGGCTCTGTTTATTCAATTTAACTAAATCTAATAAAAAATAGAATCTAAACTACCATAAATGCATAAATACAAATATAAATGCATATAAACTACCATAAATCTGTAAATGCATAGTAATAAGGTAACTATATTAATTAAATTATATTAACGCAGAAACAAAAGTTAATAATTTTTATTTCATAAAGCCAATAAAGTACTCCGGGCAACGCCGGGTACTCTGCTAGTATGTATATATATACTAAAACAAAAGACATTTGAATTTTTCTTTTCTTGATGAAAGAATTTATTTGTTTTTAATAATTAATTATTTATAATTTATTACCATTTTGATTTTTTTATAATTATACATACATGATACATCTATTATTAAATTTAAAAGCAAAAATAAAAAAAAAATTATATAAAAACTGATATGTAAATATGTAAACTTTAAAAGGCTTTAAGTTTTTGAATATTAAAAATAAGTCCTTATATTATATTATATACTTAAACTAAAGCAACATATTCCAAAAAGAAAATTAATTTTTCTTTAAAAAACAAAAAAAAAAAAAATTAATAGAACACGTCATCAACTTTTTTATCATTATTTACATCATGTTGTGTAAAACCAAAAGAAAACAATAATACAAAAAATAAAAAAAAAACAAAAAAATTTCATCAAAGAAATTTTTTTTTTTTTTGTAAATACAGTTTTTCATTGTTACTGTAAATGTTGATAATGATAACAGAGTACAATAACCTTCCGGGTCCTTTTTATTATTTTTGTGTCAATTTTAATCATTTGTTCTTTTTTGTTGCTTTGTAAATATTTTTGACATTTTTCTCTTCATGTTGTTTCCTTCCATATCTGTTTTAAATAATAATATCTATTTAAACGTTTTACATAATATTATTTGTTGCACTGAACAAAAAAAAAAAAAATTTAATTATACAACAAGCAACAGTTAAAAAGAGTAATAAAAAGGACAATATAGTAAGAACAAGAAAAGAAAGCATGTAATGTTTTTAAAAATATTTAATTTATTATTCACCTTTTTTTTTTACTATTAACTATTTTTTTTTTTTTTTTTATATCTTATCAACATTAAAACTAGCAGCATTTTAATTAAGAACTATAATAATTTATGTTAAGTAGAAAACAAGATCATTTTGATACCCCACCGGTGGTATTAATACCCCAACTTTAAAAACGATTTGTGAAGCTACTAATAGATATTTTTAAAAAGATTTTTTACCCAAAAACATAATATGCATATAAAAATCTTAAGATTTTAGAATAAAAATTTTTTAAATGAATCACTTGGTTTTTCTAGCTGCTTTTGTTTCTTAAAAAAAACTTCGGGTTTCGTTAATTTTTCATTTCGTATTGAAAATCTGAATCTATATGAAAATAAAACATATCCAATGATAAAAATTGTAAGAAAAAATCGGAACCATTACTGAAGTTAATTATTTTTAGTAAATTTTTTCTATGCAAAATTACAAAACAATTGGCGTATGAAAAGGTAATTTCAAGACGAGCCTCACATTTGATTTGTTATATACGTGTTTTGACAAGTCAGATATTTATTGCATTACATTTTTTAAAGTGTTGGAAAGTGTTTTTAAAGTATTGCATTTTTTAAAGTGTTGGTTTCATCTTTTAGTTATTATGTTAGAGTTGATTACATTTTAGATTGTAAATAAAAATATTTTCTTAAGGTCAAATCTTTTTATTTTCTTTAATTTTTTAAAAATTAAATTTTCCTAAAGTTGGTATGTAATATGCTTCATATTTTTGTTGTTATTAAAGTAGCCGTCAATACAATAATTATTTTCATTAACATCCTTATGATATAATAAGTAATGTAAAGTTATTTTAAGTTAAATTCATTATATTCAATCTATAAAATAATTTGGATTTTCTATTCCCCTGATCAGAAAATAAAAATAAAAGAAATAAAAACAATAAGAAAAGTCGGAATAAAAAGTATGAAACAATTTCCCATTAAATATAAACAAATTTTTTTGGTAAGTATAAATAAAATACTGTACAAGATATTCGCCTATAATAATTTTATTTTTAATTCCTTATAATATTTATTTTGTTTTTGAAAAAGATGATGATGTTGATGACATTGATGATGGCTTATTTAGTTGGGTAGTTTAATTGTATCTAAATTGGAATAATTTTAAAAAGAATTCCTTTCATTTTCTTTTATATAAATACACGTTTACATAAATATTATATACTTGAATATTACAATCAATCGAATAGAATAGTGTGATCCGTATAATGTGATTGGCAAATATAATAGTAAGTGATATGAAAATTAAAAATAATCTCTTTAATAATATTAATCATAAGACACAAATTTTATTTAAAATAATTTATAATATCTACTCTTACACAACATGTACTAAAATTGTTTACTAATACTTCAAAGTACTTACTAATACTTCTGAAGATAATGGGCCAGTAGTACTAAGGCCACGAACCAAATACTCAGAATGGCTGGGAAATTCATAGGTGAACTGCAACTCCCTTTACATTTTCCGAAACTTTTTGTGGTATAGGTAAAGAAAAGCATTAAAAGTCAAAGTGGCGAACTGTAGGAGCAAACTATAAAATAAAATCTTCATGCTCAGACTATCTAAAGAGCTTTAGGAAAACTATAACTGGAAAAGATATGGAAAAATCATAGGATCCAGTAAAAAAAAAATGAAAACAGGATTCCAGTCGAAACCCTTTAAGGCGACACTTAAAGAAGATTGTAATATAGAATGACGACCCATGCAGATTCTGGCAAGAAACAAGAAGAGATTGTAATACACCTGCTCAAAACCTATAGAGCTTTACTCCGAGCAAGATATGTACATCTAGAAGCACTTTGCTTTGCCGAAGATTAACTGCCAGCAATGAACGATATGCAGATCTTTACTTTCTTAAAGGCAATACGGCTGATAGAATTATTATATTTACAGACGAAACCACGTAGTAACAGAGGTATCAAAATAGAACCAACATCCAAAGCATGCAGTGACCATACACCCCTAAAATAACAATTATAATCTAATAATATCATCGATAATAATAATATGTACTCTAGTTAATAGAAATTATTTAATATTTTTCAATATTTGAATTTGGTAATGTTAAATCAAAAAAATATAAACAAATTTAGATTTATTTGTTCAATAATATCTATGGTAAAACGTTAAAATAAAGCTTTAATTGATTATAAGATTTCTCATATCTCATACCATTCTCAAAATAATAATATTGCGTCTTTTTAAACAACGGTATAAACGATATAAAATTTCTTGTGGAATAATTTATTTTTATGAAAGTTTTAGGCTTCATTATCTCATGAACAGTATAAGAAATTATTTACATTACCACCTACACTCTCCTTCTGCTTTAAAATTTTTCAGTATTAATTTTCTGCAATACCTATATTACTCTCACCTCGATCTAATGCGGATCACTCTCTGTAGAGGTAATAAATAAAGCACCATATATACATAATAATATTCTACATAACTAATTTTTTACATATTACGTCCATACATATATAATATATATATTTTATATATTTTATAATATATATTTTAAAGGTTCGTTTTCCATGGTTTCGAAATGTGGGACATTTTTACGTTTTTTTTTTATTGCTTTGAATAGAACGATATGACTTTAGGCTGTTTATCTTTTATTATTTAGACAAAAATAAACTGAAAAAAAAAAAAAGAAATGAAGAAAAAAAGATAAAAGTTAGATTCCTTGTTTTTGCTTTTTTTGTATTCTTTTTTGAAAAGGATTCAACTTAAAACGAATTAATTTCTTCCTTTGAAATATTATTGGTAAAATAAATGAATTTATCTCCATTCTATTAAATTCATTAATTTTTTGTATCTATTTTGTTTTCTTTTTATTAAAAACACAAATGTGGGTAAATTAAAGAAATGGTTTCGTATTAATTATGTCCTTATGTTTCTGTATATATAAATGTATATAACATATTATAATAAAGAAAATTTATGTAGATATATAAATTTTGTATTATATAATATTCTTTATATTTAACATTCATAATATTATTTGATTTTAATTATTCTAATTTAAGATTATTATTTCAATTAATGGGTCATTGTTCGACAAATTAATGAATAAAAAGAATGAAATAGACAAAATGAAAATAGAGGAGAAAGAAAAGTAAGAAGAAAAAGCTTAAATTACGTGATGATTGTCTTCAACTTTGTCCCGTTTGTTGTTTTCAGTTTTTCATTTCCTCTTTTTTTTTTTGTTTTTTGGTTTTTATTCTGCTTTTATTGAAGTCAGTTCTTCAATTGAGATAAATATTGAATATTATTCAATTTATAAATATTGAATATTAGAAAGAGTCAGCAACATTGGGAAAAATATAAAGATGAAAAATATTTTATTCATTATTAAAGAATGTGTTACATGTACATAATAATATTATGTTGATGTTTTTAAGAGGCAAATTTTTCTTTTTATGTAATTAATTAAAATAACGATAGTTATAAAATGGTTTACTAAAAACTTTAAAAAAAGTCAAATAAAAATTTTATTAGAAATTAAAATCATAATAAAATTGACTTAAAATAAAAATATTCAAAAAAAATTAATAGATTCGAAGATGGGTTATGAAAAGATGCTTAAGTTTAAATTCCTAGCATCGTAATGCATTCGATTTTATTATTGACAAAATCTTGTTTTTTTTTTTGTTCTTGTTTATTTAAAAAAAGAAAAATATTGATTTGTCAATAGGATGATACTAGTAATGTGAATAATAAAAATTTTTGTTACACTGAAATCCGTACTACTGTTAAGAAAATAAATTATCATATTATGTTGCACTTCACACTCCTTTCTTCTTTTAAATCACAACTGTACTCACAAGATGATAATAAAGAAAGAGAGATATTCTTAAAAGTTTTCGGAAAAAGGACATCTTCAAAGCTTGCAAAGTAAAAAAAAATTTTTTCATAGTATTCTTTAAAAAAAATTTTTTTTTTTTGATTAAAGCTGAGCTACAAACACATCAGTAATCACTAGACTTTAGATCTGCAATCACCACCTTTAAAACGTAGGACAATCTATTCGACCAGAGATGGTGTTAAGTTTCCGTAGATTTATGAAACGATGACACCAGAAGAAGTTTTGTAAACTTCTCGTATCCATGTAATAGAGTTCATTTTAATCTTAGCAAAATAATCTATCGAGATATTTCCACCTTTTACCTGGCATACTGGGACACGAGCAGAGATGAAGCACTATCTTGATCTCTATTCCGTTAATTTCTCTGCCAAGTTTTACGGTTAAAATTCACATTAAGATTTTTGAGAATACAATGTGGAAAGTTTATTGCAGATTTCAGATATAATTTAAAGTAGTTACCATAAAAATAAAATTAATATAAATCCATATAATAAATAAATTTTTGAAAGCAATATTTTAATACATTTTCAGGAAAGTTTTAGATATATGTTATAAGTCTTAGCTAAATTTTCTAAGCTTTTTAATATTCAAAAAAATTCAATTCCTGGATTTTGAAATACCAATTAAAAAAATTTTATTCCTGGAATAAAAATTTTAGAATTTTTTTTTTTTTGTCTCTCTGATTTCCGATTCTATTGTTATTTGATTTCAGATCTTTCCGTTGTTGGTTTTGGATATACTTAATTTAGGTACTTCGAAAACAAATTTTTTGCAACTAAAGAAAAATAATTTTTAGTTCGCACTACAAGAAGGATAATAAGGAAACCTAAATATCATCTTCTTACAAAATTGTTTCTGAAATTATTACAATGTGTATATTTTAGCCTTTGTTATTTTTTTGAAAATAACACAAAAAACAATATTAAATCCATTGTTCTTCCTAAAATTTTAGATAAATAAGTACGCGTATATCTAGATTTTTTGCTTCTTTTTCTCTGATTTCTTTTGTTATTGCAATGTTACTAAAAAAATCTTTGTAGGAGTAAAAAAAAAACTTTTAATTATTTTGATCAAAAAAAAAAAAATATAGAGTTTTTACCAAAATTAAAAAACATTGTTTTTTTTATTATAGAAATATCTGTTTGTGTTGTTTCTTTACAACTCTTTAGAAGATCCCCCCTTAAGAAAATTTATGTCAATCATTAAAAAGGTTCTTTTTATAGGTCAACTTTATTTTCTTAAATATATTTACATTACCTATTTTAAAATTTTATTTTTAACAATGCACTATTTTTTTTAAAATTAATTTTGAGATTTATTTTAGGTTGAAATAACACAACGATAACAAATCGTATTTAAACAAAGATTAAAACGTAAGATCATCCACATGTCAAGGATTCGGATATTCTTTTTGACATTTGCAAACAAATAAAAAGAGGACGTTAGCAATTCTCCTTTACCACCACTGTTGATAAAAAAAGCAGAGCGGTATCAAATTTTAAAGAAAATGTAAACTTGTTTGGCAAACAACTCTTTCAACACGATACTGCCGCACAACTTTAGCAACATCCATGCATATTTGCACCTCACAACCACAAATTTTATGCATCTTTTGTGCAGAGCCACTGACAATATTATGTTCATATTCTTATGGCGTGTCTGAGTTTCCATACGAAGCAATCGCTTGAAATACTGAAGGCTGAAAACAGCAGCCAGATAAGTCAAAACAAATAAATATGCAGAAAGTTCTATATAGGTATGAGAAACACTATAAAAACGAAAAATAAACAAAATAAAGGAAAGAGTAATAACAATTAAATAAATAGGTTAAACGTCAAGAAAAGGAAATAACATACAATACAATAAATTATAATGTAAAAAAAAAAAAAACTACTGCCTAACCTGAATGGGAGAGACAGACTTCAGGAAAGGCTCTGTAATTTCCTGTCCACATTTATGTGGCAGAGAAATGCATTTAAAAAATTATATATATATATATATATATATTACTTAATGGTTTATTAATAATAATTACATAGTTTTATCTTAATTTTAAACAAATATATATACATATACATACATGTAATCCTAAACAGCTAGCCGCAGGACTTCAAAGTTTTAGATTTAACCTTTATAGTTCATAAACATAACCATATATAACGATTTTGTATAGGAAATATAAATATTAGTGGATATATTTTTACTCGTTTTATAATAATTTGTACGGAGTCCTTGTAAAAGTTTCATATATTTTCATTATAAGTAGATAATATTATATAAGACTTAGTATTAAAATATTTTCGATAAGTCGAGGAAAAAAAAGTCTATATTATTTTTTATTAATCTATATAACCTGAACTTTGAACACGATATTTTTTTTTTTTTTAAGAAATATTGAGTTTTTTAAGAAATACAACGAAAAAAATGAAACTATCAAATTCAAATCTTGAATAATAAAATTCTTTCTTGTAATTTTATAAATTACATATAATTATTTGAATCATAATGAACAATAATAAGGCCTACGCACATTATCTACAATAAAACATTGTTTTCTTAATAATCAAATAAAAACGAAAACGGAGAAACGAAATAAAATAACGAAATTTTAAACTCAGCTGATTGAAAAAATTAACTGATTTTGACAGTACATAAAGTATGTTCTATGAAATATAAATCTCATTATATTATAATATAAAGTATGTTTATGTGGTTCTAATCAAATAATTTTTTTTTTTTTAAGTTAAAATTTTGAAAGTTTTGTTCATAATTTTTGTTTTGTTTTTATATTTAGTTTATTTTTTAATTTTTTAATATTATTTTCCTATTTAGTTTTTTAAATATATTTCAAAAAAAAATTAAAAAAAAATTATAAAATAAAAAATTCCGTAAAAAAAAAAAAAAACAATTATGACAAAATTTGTGAATATCAATTCAGTTGACTTAGATAGAAAAGTTTCGTGTGAAAGAGTGTATTTCTACTTAGTTGTAATAACAGCTATTATTTTGATAATATGTGTGGCAGTATTAGGATTTGTACTTTTTGATTAAGCAACTTAATTGAATACCTACCTACCTAATAAAACAAAACGGGAATATTTTTTTTTTTGGATAACAATAACAATATACACCTATTATTACGAGAAAAAAAAATATTGTTGTTTTGTTTTATAATAATTATCTAAACAACTATCTAAATATACTGAAAAAGAGAAAACAAAACAATTTGTTGATATTCAAGACATCATAAAAGTAAAAATTAAAATATTTATGTTCCAAAACGAATTTTCCAACCAAAAAACAAATCTTCTTTACAATGCTAAATTAGAAAATCTTTATTTGTGCACGAATACTGAACATTTTAAAGGAATTGGTAAAACCAGCTGATATCTTTAAAAAAAATTTAATTATTTTAATTTATTTAATTTCTTAATTAAGTTTTAATTGTCAAATATGTAATGTTGAAACAAAAAAAAAAAAAAAATATATGAAATTTAAAATTTTTGATTGTTTTTGTTTTTATTTAAATGTCAAAATTTAATATTATTTTTCTTGTCACTCTCATTGTACTGTGTACATACATACATTATAATACATATGGTTCGAGAAGTTTAAATAATATTTTGTTATACACAAATTTTTAATTTTAATTTGAAAAAAAAACGGAAAAAAATAAAAAGAATTTTATTGGAGTTTGTTGTTTTTCTATTTTTTTTTTTGACAAAAGCATTTAACGAAAAACTATTTTTATTATAGACAACTTGGTTTGCGGTTATTAAAAATGTATAAGTAAATATGATTTCGATGGCAGTTTGGCTATATTTTGATAGTTGATACAAATTGCAGTGGTATGAAATATAGATTTTGATTTAATTTATTTAAATATTAATTTTATATTTTTAAAAATGTGTTTGTTAAATTATTAATTAAATCATTTTTCTTTTCGTAATTGTAAAAAGATTTTAGATTGAATCATATTTAATATTAAATTTAATTCATCATTGAGTTATAAATTATTAGTTTTAATTTTTTTTTTATAGAAAATAACAATGGAATTAGAACAAGAGATAAGTCGATTTTCAAGTAACTTTACGATAAAAGATGCGAAAACTATTAATCTTGTCGATTATTCGGCATAATATTATATTAATATGATTTAAAGATTCTCTTTTTAAAATAAATTTAGTTTTAATTTATTAAGCGATTCTGACAATAATGATTCATTTAATGTTAAACGATGATTCAAATGATTCAAAAAATTAACCACCACACTTAAACATACGGAGTTAACTTTAGTATACAATTTCGAAAAGTTGACACCTGTTAAATATGTAATACAACTGTCAAAATCAGATGGCGAAAATTTATTTATTTAAAAACAAAATTTATTTTTGTAGGCTCTAAACAAACAGTAGAGCCTACAAAAAAAAAAAAATTTGAAAAAGTATTATCAAAGTTTCCAACGTTTTGTATTTGTACTAGAAAAATTTTATAACAACTTCATTGCTGCTTTCGTTTATGTCCTGAACAGCAAAAGATAATTTAACGTATATGGTATACTAAAGTAAAGCTCGGGAAAGAGGCTTTTTGAAGCTTTAAACACCAAAAAAAAATTTCATATTAAGTTACTTATTAAAAATAAAATTAACATTAATATGGTTAAAAACAACATTTTCTTCTATCAAAAATTAACAAAATTTAAAATTTTCAACTTTTAAACTGAAAAACATTGCTACTGGCCAGTGACTACTGGCCAGTGACTTGTGATGATTCCGACTAACCTGGCGATGTCTATGCGTGATTTGGATATCAACTCATTTGATCTCCTTTTGTTGTAGGTGGGCCACAACGTTCTAGATATGGTACAATTGTTCAGATTACTCCACCTCTGTTGCGATTTCGCTACATACAAAGAAAATATCCGTTATTTTACGGCACTTATTAGATCACTGCACTCTTCAGAGAGTTAGTGTTTAGAGTAATTCCTTTCTTTGCTAGTTCGTCAGCTTTTTCATTTCCTTCAATATTACTATGCTCAGGCACCCACATGAAGGTTATGTTTAGCTTTTCGTTTATTAGGGCAAGTTCTTGTCAATTTTTAACATGAATTAAATTAAAATATTCGTCTAGCCTAGAATATATTGTTCTAAAATGCACAATTAACAGATTAATTTATTATATAGATATAAAATGTATTTTCCATAATATTTTTATTAGTTTAAAATTTTATATTTATTTTCATTACAATTTAACAATATTTATTTTATTCATTGAATTTTAATATTGTCCTTTTTTTGTCTTTTGAAATAAATAAATAAATATTAAAATTAAATAAATATATATATAAAAAAGAAAAATTTAAATGTTTATTTTTAATACAAAAACATTTTGTTTTTGTTTATTTTATTTAACTCTTTATAATTATTTGAAGTTTTACGGACATGGAAAAATTATTTGCTCTTTTTATCTCTCCCTTTTATCCCTTTTTTGCTATATAGGAATTCGTTATAGTAACATTAACTTGATTTTTCAATTATTTTATTTTTTCGGAAATCGGAATTTAGAAAACAAACAATATTTTTTTTCGTTGAATGTCACTAAGTTCTGATTAGAGTGATAGGAGGAAGAAGAAGAGCTCTATTACTTTTTTTAAGGTTGATAAAAATTTGTTAATGTAAAAAATTTTCTGTTATTTTTATTCCAGGTTCTATTTCTTTTGGCTGCCCGAAGCTTTAACAAACTAAATCTCATATTTTTTTATTACAAAAACAATGAAGCTTCGAAGCGAGTGAACTGCAATTCAATAATATTATGAAATTGAATTTTTAGAGAAACATTTTAAATTATTATTATTAAATTTAAACATTCACTTTAAATTCAAATTTCCCCGGAAGGTGTATTGTCCTTAAAATTGAAAGGTTTTTTACGATATATCCTTGTTTTAAGATTTTAAGATTTGCAAATTTGAATTAAACTTTTTTTTGAAATGATATTTAAGTTTTTTTTAATGGCTATTTGAAACAAAAACTAAATTGAATTTATTTTTTTATAAATATTTATAAATGTATAATTTACATCTCTAAATATTATATATATATATTATATATATGTATATATCTTTTATATAATTTTATAATTTATTGTGTTAAAATTCAACTGGATGAAGCTTATAAAATTTTAATTGTCTAGACGGAAACGACATGATATTAAAATAAATAGTTAAAAAATCAAGGTAGAACACAAATTTAAAGGTTTTTATCGGCGCACATATTCCAAATATAGTTTTAGCATTAAAAATAGTTTAAAATACCTTTCACCAAAATTTGAATTTATTAGATTTAAATATCTAAGAAAAAATTATAGGAAATCATGAGATACTTTCTTTAATTTTAAGAAAACCCTATATAATCCAAAAAGCTGTTATTACCATACGTATAATTATAATTTTGGATCTTTAATTTTATTATTTTATTTAAAAAAAAAAAGAAATTTGTTCAGGTGCGATATTTACAGAATCTTTCTAAAAATAGCTAATTTTCAATTTTTGACCCCTAAATAACTCTTTAATAGGCGGAGTACAAAGCAATTATGTTTTAGGTAATTTATGCAAATTTTGAAATTTTTGTTCAAAGCTATATCTGTAAGCGTTGCGAAAATATGAAGAAAGCAAAATTTTTTGTTTCTTCATAACGGTAAATTTAAATACTAAATTAAAAAAAACTATAATAATTTTGTTATTGATTTATAAAGATAAAATGCAGTCCTGACAGTCGGCCTTTTTAGATTGGAAAAGTATTAAGCAGAACCTGGAGATTTACATATTTGAAAGGATTTTTTCAAACTTTAAAGAACTGCTGCTTCGTAACTGCTCCGTCCGTAAAAACAAACGGATGAACAGGATGAAATAAAATTTTAAATTTTTCTTGGAAAATGTGCTAAAAGAGCAGAAACAACAATTCTGATAAAAGAGATTTTTAAAATGTTTGCTTCCTTAATCAAATGCAATCTGATTTTTCCAAATAAACATTATATACTTTTATAAAGATCTAAAGATTTCTTAAAAATTTTCTCTTAAATGTAAATTTATTCTAATGTGGTATAAAAATCTAAAATCACATTTAGTTTCAAAATTTTTAAGGAAAAAAATATATATAAATATATATATAAATATATATATTATATAAATTAATATTAAATAAATTTCTTTGTTTTTAAAGTATTACGTATACAATTGCTATGAAATAAGAAACTTATTAAATTATTTATATTTTACTTTTCTTATTAAATAATAATATGTTGCTCATATTTATTTATATTTATTTAAAATGAAAAATATACTAGTTTACATATTCTATAGTTGTATGAAAAATGCATTTTATGTGTTAGAAAATTTCAACATTAAATTTAAAATTTTTAAATCGAAAATTTTTAAAAATTTAAATTAAACTTTCTGCAAATTAAATTGATCTTTTCACATATTTTAAATGCATAATTATTGAGATAAATAATAAATGATTATAAAAAACATTTAGTATATAACACTAGACCAAAACTCACATTACAAAAATTAATTTTTTCTAAGATCATTTGACTAAAAGGTCATTTATCGAAATAAAAAGCAGTTATCAAAATCTCGATTTCCATAAAATCAGTTTGGAAATTTTTACTCCCACTATTTTATTATAATATATAACATATTATACCGATTTGCAAATACATAAATATGTATATTACATGTTATATATTAACATACAAAGCTATTATATTTCGGCCTTGAAGAAGGTGCACATGGCGGACGAAAACGAACAAATAATTGTTCTGTAAGGGAGGTGGGGTGTCTATTTCCCTCGAACTAATGAATACATTTGAAACACCGCGAAATATATTTTATAAATATTCAATATCAAAAGAAAATCACCCAGTATATTAAAAGAACAAAGCACTTTTTAAGTTAAATTCACATATTATAATATTTTTTTTTTTTTTCAATTTTTTGACAATTAATAATGGACATTTGCTAATATTGTCATATTGTTAAGTGAGAAATTTGCAAAGTATTTCTTTGCATTTTCAATTTTTTGATAATTGGACTTATGTGAAATAGACCTTAGTTATTTTAGTTTCGTCAAGAATAACAGAAAAGATGTAAGATATTTTATAACTAAAATTAAAGCAGTCTAATGTTAATGTTGCGCTGATGAGTGATGTTAAGTTTATGGTTTAAAACAATAATAAAATCATGGAAAAGAACGCAAAAGAATAATTATTGCAAAATAATTTTTATTATTACTTGCAACTGAAACTGTTTGGTGAAATCAGAGGAATAAAAAAAAAATTATTTAACTAACTTAATATAATGGTTTGGTAAGACTGGGAATATAATATAATATTATATCCGAAAAAAAAAAGTGTATTTCAATAAATTATTAATTTTTAATTCTTATTATCTTAAAATTTTTCTTTTGTTTCACTATACTTAGAGCATCCTCTAAGACACTTGTTATTTATTTTAGACCTAGGTTTAGTTTCTTGAATCATTATGTCCACTGAACTGTTAATTACTCGGCTATAGCTTTATTATACAAGATGATGATAAATACAAATCAGATAATCACAAATATTATAATAGTTGTGTGCCATCTATTATCTGAGACCGAAATTATCTATTGAAAAATTATTTTTGTATTACGATATAGATATGGCTATCGCACGATATAAACTATTACGATATAAATATACTACTATTGATTTGATTTCGTCATCAAACTTCATATTGAAAATAAATATATAGAAAAAAAATGTAACAAGTAAAAAAAAAAAGTAAAACAAAGTTTAAGTTTTATATACTTCATTAATTGATCTTAAAGTTAAATGTTACATTATTTACATACATATATATACACATAAATATAAAATATTAGTTCAAGTACCAATATTGTTACGAAAAAATTTAACAAGAAAACGAAAATAAAAAAAAATCGGAATTATTTCGTTAAAAATATTTATCTTTATATTTATACATCATTTTCTTCTTATTATCTTTTTATTTTTGTCTTTTTTATATACAAACATACATAATATAAAAAATATTTCATCCTACTTTTAAAATTGTTTTATATTTTCAAATCCTTATTTATAAATTGTCGTAGATCCTCTCATCTTTTTTGTTGTTAAAGCATATAATAAAGTAAAAAACATTAAAAAAAAAAATGTTTGCACCCTACTTTTACGCACCAAAGAAAAAAATAAAAATTGTGTTAAAAGAAAAAATTTAAATTTATGTACGTACATTAATATATTATAATACGACTATAACATAATAACATATTATATACTAATGTATTTATGTATATTGTGTATTAGCATTTCTTTTTAATAATAAAAGTGGAAAAACGCTAAAATTTGTGATACTAAGTAAGGACTCAACAAACGACAAAATAATAAGAAAAACAAAAAAAAAAAAAAAATGAATATTGTCAGGCATAAATTTTTACTAACCTTGTCAACTTCGCAATCAATACATTAGACTTTAATAAAAGTGAAACAAATTTCCGTATGTAATGAATGGATTTCTTGTATACAAGAAAAAAAATTAATAACAAAAAGAAAAGAAGATAGGAAGAAAAACAAGAACCAGGAAAAAATTAATTAATATAAATATCCATAATATGCCATATAAGTGCGCAAAAGTAAGAGCAAGGAATAAAAAGTTTTTATATTTTGAAAAATATCATCACTCACATTTTCTAGGCGGAAGTACTTAATTATGCAAAATCGTATGCCAAATCCCAATACAAAATTAACATCTGTGTTGATAGATAATCAGTTGATTCGGTTACGATCATATACAAAATAGTGAGATTGTCGCTTCAAATTTTCTATCAAAGTCAAGGTAGTTTGGCTTAATGTATAACATCAAGAAAGATGTAAATAATAACATAATTACTAACTTAGATGCATGCAAATATAAGCTATAATGGCTGACAATTGGCCGGTAGAAATCCATTCAGCTAGACAATATACAGTGTAGAAGTTGCAAAGAGAAGGAATGGAACAGATTCTTCCAGAGAGAAAGGAGAAAAGAAGCTAAATGTTGTATTTTAAAATTAAAAAATGTTTTATTTACATAAAAAAAGAACACTCTCTAGCATTGGCTAAACCTTTTACATATTTCAAATAAAAGCAGCATTTTCTTCTTCAAACAATTCCTTTACTGACTGTATTTTGAGTTAAAAAATATATTCTTCAATACACTATGGATGGATATTTCAAATCAAAAGTTTGTTTGCAATATGATGTCTTTAATTCATTTAACTGTTAAATTATATTAGAATTATCATTTTGTCGCAATTTAAGTTTTATATGTCTAGTAGCATGGATTAGAATGGATTGAATACTATATCTAGAATAGATTGAATGCATCTAGAATGGTTTGAATATCTACTATATTATATATTATAACAAAATTGATAATATTTTATTGCAAAGGATATTAATTTTTTTTTATAATTAAAATGTTTGCGACTTAGTCAGAATTTGAATCAACACTCGATCATTTTCATGGGAAAAAAACTAAAATTACACACCATATGAAAGAATTGCATATTTGCAGGCGAGATTTTTTAAAGCTTTTTATCACTTGATCTACACCGTAACATTGTTTTCTACGAGTATTTAACTACTTTTAAGAAATAAATTTTTGTGATCATAAAATTAACCCAAACTTTCAGAGTTTTTTTAATTTTCTTCCAAAAATGCATTTAATTAGTTCAAATTAAGTGGACTTGTTTATGCTGAATTTACATTAGAAGGACATAATAATAAAGCGAATTTTTTCTCTAAAATACTGCAAAAAATCCATTTATTATATTGTATTGTATGTAATCCCAAATGTATATATATTATTTATATTTTATAAATTTTTACAAAAAAAAAAATATAATATGAAACTTTGTAGTTTTAAATAATTTGTTTTTTTTTTATACCAGTATAAAATTTCAAAAATGAATTCATAAAAAATTCAGCATATAAAGAAAATTAAAAAAACATTATGTTGCTTTTAAAAGTTTAATAGTATAACAAAAAACAATCATTATAGAGAAAATAGAAAATAAATAATAATTAACATTTTGCACTTGCTTTCATTTTCTAAATTTAAGAGTTTGTAAAATTGCAACTAATGCTTTTCAAGTCAAAGTTTCTTCGCATAAACAAAAAAAAAAAACAGAGAGAAAAACACTTAATTAAAGGAAATTTTATCAATGAATAAATTTAATTTAAATTTTTGGTGCTGAATTTTTTTTTTATATTTTTGTTGTATAATCAATTTTATTCAATACAATTACTGGTAAATAATTATGATTTTAACTTATAAGGATAATTATTATTGTTTATATATTTGCGTAATTTATTTACCTAATATATTGCAAAATCCATAGCCGCTTCTTTGGTTTCTCCAAAATTAAAAACAAAACTCATTTTGTACTTAAAAATAAGTAGATGATAAAAAATTTTGTCCACGCTTAATTTTGTATAGCGAACAAAATTATATTTACATAAAATGCATTTTCTTAAATGAATTATTCGTAAATGAAATTTATCAACACAGACTTGAATTTCTTGCAATTTTAGAATATTTTTGTTGTGGACAATATACAGTGTTTTTTGGTTGGATCACAAAATTCGACTTGTCTGACTATAGACGCATCGTATGCATATCACCTAATCTAATTTTTAGTTTTCTTTTTTTTTTTGTTTTTTGGTGGGTAGGTGGAAAAATTGAAGATATCAATTAGGTCAACTCGCGACTTCTCTTTGGTAGTGTTGAACTTTAATCAACCAAACGCCATCTCTTTTTAAATGATTCCATCATCATTAGATTAGTTTACCAAATATATTTTTATATAAAACAAAAACTAATTTCATAGTAACAAAATTTGTAATAGTTTTAATTTAAAAAAAAAAAAAATGAATTTAAATAAAATTGTAATTTAAATTGTTTTTTAATTAATTTTGTTTAAAATTTTTATTGTATTATTCTGTGGACTTTAGAATACGATTTTCCTCAATCCATTTTTCTTTTTGGCTTTATTTTGTTCTTCTGAATGTTATTTAGATACCTACCACCTTCTAATTATTATTGTTTTTAAATTTTTGGACGATTTTTTTTTTTTTTTTCTCCATGTTCATTTCAAAAAATATTATTTTGTTTTATGATTTCGCAGTACTTAAAACTCAATTAAACCTTACAATACAAAATTAATTTAAACTTAGCAAACTTTTAATTAAATATTCAAAACAATTTTTATCATCATCAAATTTGGATTATTAACGGTATTATAAAATATAATTACCAGTACTACGGCCAGAAGATACAGGACTTAAATACTTAAAATATGCAAAATCTTTTTTTTGCATGAAAAAATTGGGATTTTATTTTTATTAAACATAAATAAAAAATAGAAGAAAAATCATCCTTTGTTGGTACGATTTGCATTAACCGCGCTCCATTGTATCTCTTGATTTTTGATGATTGAATGATTTTGGAAGAGATTTGAAATTTATTTAAAATACAAAATTTTAAGAATCTAAACTTGATTAAAAAAAAAATAAATAACACACGAAAGTATAAATAATAATGAATTTTGATTTACAACACTGTTGGTATATTTTGTTTAATCTTATAGTTTGTTTCTCCTTCTTATTAAATTTTTTTTTATTATTGTTTATTTATTATCTGTAGGTTTGTCAAATATTATGATGTTATACCTACCGTTAAATAATTCCTTTTTATTGATAAAAGCTAAGCAAACAGTAATTACTAAACTCTTTTTAAATCACTTTTATACTTTGTTTTTTCTTAAATATTTTATAATTTCTTTTTGTTCTGTAAAGTTATAACAGTTATTACTCGGTTCTATTATTTTTCTTTAAACAATTGGATATACATTTTTGGACTTTTCTATACTTTTTTTTGTAATTTCCATTTTTTAAAGATTGTCTTGTATTTCCTAAAAGACATTTATAACCACAAACAAAATAGAATTTATTTTATTATATAAATCAGTCCACCTCGAATGTTTCTCAGCCGCGATAGTGGTTTTCTTTCTAAACTACAACGTGTATTACTTCTATTCAGTCTTCAATAGTAAGCTGTCATATTTTGTTCTTTGTGCTATTTTTCAATTTTTCATCATTTAAGTTTATATATTCTTTCTTTCTGAAACCTTTGTAGTAGATATAGGTTCTATAAAGGTTACAGAAAGTAAAATTATTAACTAATTAAATGCATTTTTGGAAGAAAATTTAAAAAACTCTGAAAGTTTGGATTAATTTTATGATCACAAAAATTTATTTTTTAACATAAAAATAATTAAATACTCGTAGAAAACAATGTTACGGTGTAGATAGCCAAGTGATAAAAAGCTATAAAAAATCTCGCCTGCAAATATGCAATTCTTTCACATAGTGTGTAATTTTAGTTTTTGTAAGTTATTTGCAATAATATTATGATTTGCCTACGATTTCTTTAACAGACATCTTTAGGTTCATATCTTAAATTTTTCTAATTCGTTTATAATAGCTACTTTAAGTGTCCAGGCTTCTTACTCCATATAATGTTATAGATCACTCGAAACATTTAACTAATTAATTGTATTCTTTAATTAATATTGACATCACAATTATTTAATGTATTTTCTTACTTGTTAAAAGCATTTCTTCGATATGAGCTCTATTCAGATAATTAATTTCAAAGTTATGCAATTGGATATTATAGCAAAATTAATTTTACGAAACCTAGTTATTACTCTTATTATAATGCGGTTTCAACTAAAAAGTAAAACTTATAAAACAACTTGCGCATTATAATGAATATCATTAAAGTGTGCTTCTATAAATTCTTCCACTACTTAGAAAATAAAATTAAAATTTCATAATGTATGACTATTAGCAAATTATATGACATAAGTTTAGGTTGGTAGAGGTAAAGAAGGCAATTGTTGAACATTTAGGCAATTTTAGACTCGTTTTTATACTCCGAATATCCAATAATTTTACATTTAATAAAAAATTCTACTATCCTTAATAATTAGTGTATTATATTTAAAATATTTATCAACATTTTTTTTTTAACACATTTCAAAGTGAACTGAAGGAAATGTAATTTAGTTTTATTACTTTTGAGATGGGTTTGATATTTTTTAGATTGCCCATCCGAAAAATATTTAAATATTTATGATAATGTACATTAATTTTGATTTCTAAAGTAAAATTTTCCATTTTTTTTTCCTCCTTTATTCTTATTCCTTAATCTTAACTAATGTAAAATTTAAAAAAAATTATTTACGCAATAGTCCGTCTGTGTTGATTTAATACTTCAAAAAAGTGATTATTGCCGTTGTCACTGTCTTTATTCTACTTTTTATTTCGAATAAAAAAGTATAAAAGTAAAAATGTAATAATAATAATAATATAAAATTGTAAAAAAATAGCAGCTAATTATTATTTATACCAATTTTTTTTTGTCATTTATGTTTTGTACATTTTTAATTCGTAAATAAAAAAAAATCAAAATACAAAAGGCATAGGTACATATAAAAGGCATCACATTTTCTTTTTGGTTTCGTTTTCTTCACTTCTATGTTCTTTGTTTTTTTTTCTTGATGCTGGGTTTAATTAGATTTTTAAAAAAAAAACAATAGTAATTAAATTAAAACATTCAAGAAAGGGTGTTAAAACAATGAAATAAACAATTGTAAGAGAATCTTCATTTTACTTTGTTAATTTTGTGGTAGGTATAATTTAAGAACAAAGGTATTAAAAGAAAATGAAGAAAATCATTTGGATGAAGATAACAAAAATATTATTTTGGATTTTTTAGATTTAGATTATACATTTTTTTTTTTAAGAAATTGTTTTTTTTTTTTTTTCAATTAAAAAGGTTAAATAGACAATAAGTTTTAGCATCTATATTCTTTTCACTCAATTATTGCATTAATTTTAGGTTTTTTGGTTTAGTCTATTTTATTAACCCTATTTGTAATAGATCTGCTGCTTTATATATTTTGAAAGGTTTGATAAAGTTCAAAAAAAAAAATTTTATTTAATAATGCAATATTACTAAACCATAGGCTACTAAAGCCATTATAGGTCGAATACTATTATTCAATTATATACTAATATTATTTATTTTGTTTATATTATATATTTTATATTTACGCTATATTTGGTAGCAAGAGAGATTTGTTTTCAATTAATAAAACTTGCTAACTGTGCAGGATTTGAACCCGCACAACCTCGGTTAATAAGCCACGTGTTTAATTACTAGGACACTTTTTGTTTATATTATATATTTTATTTTTTTTTAATGTTTTATTTTATTTATTTCCTTATTATAATATAAAATTCAAAATAAAACGAAATGCAGTTTACATAAAATTAGATTTGATATGCACTTAGGCTGTAAGTTTAACTAGCACTCTAATTTACACTTATTATCTATGTTCTTTCATTTATACTTATAATTTTTAATTATAACTAACATAATATCTAAGAAAAACTGAATTATTGATTTAATCTAGTGATTATTATTTTATTTAATTTTATTTGTTAGGAAAATTTATACAAAAACCAATTCTTTATAATATATATTATGTTTTTTTAAAAATTACTTAAATTTATATTATATTGTATATATATTAGTATCTACAACATATTTGGCAGCAAGGGGGATTTATTTTCAATTAATTAAACTTGCTACCTATGTAGGATTTGAAGCCGCACTCTCTCGGTTACTAACTTACGTGCGTAACCCCTAGGCCAGTGAGGCTCTACCAGATTTATTTATTTATTTATTTATATTAATATTACATACATTAATGTAGTGCAATATTATTGAACCATCGGCTACTAAGACCATTATAGGTTTTAATACTATTACTAGAAAATCCCCTGTGCAATTGCACAATTTCTATAGATTCAAAAACATTTGCGGTATCATACTTACTCCCTTAATAAACTACCTACAAATTTCATTTTTACATCAGCACCATTAAAAAAATGTTGAAATCACTTACTTACTTGTAATAGAAAAAAACATAAAACAAATCTAAACACATAAAATTAAAAATGTTAGGTACAGTTTATTAATTTATTCTCGCCGTTTTTTCGTGGCGGTAATTTTTGACAGTTTTTTAATCATTGAGAAAAAATGGTCCAAGCTAAAAACACATTCAGGGTAAAAGTTCGTGCCGTTATCTCAAAAATTGTTTGAAACACATGTATAAAGTGCACAATAAAAACCGGCGAAAAACCAACCAACACCAACCGCTACGACATTTTTTTTTTTTTGTTACATTTAAAACAATACCAATAATCGAAATAATTTTAATATTTGTTTACATTTTTCCAGACTCTCTATTTTTCTTTAGTTTTAAAAAAAAAATTTTATGTCGATAAAAAACAGTTGTTTTCGCCGCGAAATTACTTTAATTACCAAAACTATTTTCAAGTCTTTTGCGTTTATTTTTTTTTTGCTTGAAAAAAATTTGCTGAATTTATTTTATTTAAATGTACTTTGGAAGAAGTCTTTGGTATATTTAATAAAAGATTCATGTCTCTGATAATGTAATTTCATAAATTTTCGGGGCCCTTTTTTTTATGACGGTCGTTTTCGACAGCTTTTTAATTTAATGGTCTGATAATAAATTAGTACAAAATTATGAATCTATTGTGAGAGAAGACTTCTAAAATGATATTTTCTATGTTATTTTTTCTTTTTTTTTAAGAAAAATATCCATTTCTATAATATTTAGTAAGTTTCTGATTTCTGTTATGAAATATAATTATTTAAGTCTGCCGAATTTTATATTAATAAAAAAATTTCGAATATTTTATGTTATACCAGTTCTACCGAAAATTTAGCTTAAAAATCTAAATTTCAACCTAAATAAACAAAACTATTTTAAAGTATGTTACGAAGCTTTTACCAGCTTTTATACTAATGAAAACAAAATCAAGAATAAAATCGGCCTATTATTTTTTTCTTATAAATATAAGGCTTACTACAAACTTTGCTCTTTTCACTTTCAGGTCTTTTAATTTTATTAAGAGTATTTTTATTTTTTTCAAAACAAAGAGTCATTTGAAAACTGTCAACAGAAGATTAATAAAATAATTTATTTTTAATTTACCGCTGCGCCCAGTTCATTATGGATGTGACGGTCAAATTTAAAAATTAAAAATTTTCTTTAAATTATGTGTCGAAAGTACTTTTTAAAAAGTAAAAGTTTGTGTCTCTGATAAGACTTTTAGTCGAAGATTTGTGTCTCTGATCATAAAATTTTAAATTATTAAATAAATATACAGAAATATCATAATTGCCAGTTTAGTTTTCATTCAGTGTGAGTGTTTTATTATAGATATAAAATATATTTTTTTACATGTTGGCAAGATCTCGCCAACATCTTGTGTATTATATTATAGATTAAATTATATACTAATATTATTTATTTTGTTTATATTATATACTATATATTTACATTATATTATTTCGTAAGGGGGGTATATAAAGAAAAAAACTTACGACCTGTGCAGGGATCGAACCCACACTCCTTCGGTTAATACGCCACACGCCTACCCACTAGGCTACCGAATCCCCCAGATTTATTCGTTTCAGGTACATATTTATTTATTTATTTATTTATATTAATATTACATACATAAATGTAATGCAATATTATTGAACCATCGGCTACCAAGGCCATTATAGGTTTTTGTACTATTATTAAATTATATACTAATATTATTTATTTTGTTTATATTATATACTATATATTTACATTATATTTGGTCGTAAGGGGGGTATGTAAAGAAAAAACACTTACGACCTGTGCAGGGATCGAACCCACACTCCTTCGGTTAATATGCCACACGCCTACCCATTAGGCTACCGAAGCCCCGTGGTACATATTTTACATAGAAAAATCTAAAAATTATTGCATACTTTTAGGAGAAATCAAAATATAAGAACGTGAGAATTGTAATTTACGTACCTAAATAGTTTAATATAAATTCTTTGCAATAATTTTGTTATTACTGGATATAATGAGTTGTTGATCAAGTAAAAAATATGATCGCAAAAATTCAATTGAATCACAAATTTCATAAAATCATAAATCTAAAATAACTTTACTTTCATTATTTGAAAGTTATACAAATTATAAAAACAAAACGAAGCAACAGTATATTATTATTTTGTCGTGCTCTTGAAGGAAATTGTGAAAAGTTTTTCTTACAAATGAAAAATAACTTAACTTACTGTCCATTTGTTTGTTGAAAGCTGTTGTTAATTAAAGCGGTATTACTGATTATTAAATGAGTAACTAAATGAGTAGTAAATAAAATAACAAAAATTCTGTACTCTGTTTTTTCTTCTTTTCCTTATTTTTTTTTTTTTTTTTCGTAATAAAATTATGATAAATTTAAAATGGGACTATAATTTATAATTTTTGACTTTTTAAATAATATAACGGTGACTTTTAAGTGAATTTGATTTATTTACTTAATGCATATGATATACGCTTAATGCATTGCATATGCATTATGATATACGCATAATGTGATCTTTATTACTTGAGAAAAATAATTCCTTTTTCTTTTATCAGTTAATTTAATTTAAATTAAATTTTTGAAACTTAAAATATTTTAAAAAATATCTTTGATATGAACTGCACTTTTTAAAGATCTGCATTTTGTTTCCTTCTTAAAACTTGTTATTTAGTTTTTCTCATTTTTTTTTTTTTTAGTAGCTGAATTAATTAATTATTTTATATTATTTTCATCTCTTTCACATTGTAAATTGCTATTAATAAAACACTTTTATTTTTTAAATTTCCTAAGATAAAGTTCTTGTTTTTTATTTAGTTTATTTAAACTTTTGATAATTTTTATTTTGTTTACCTTTTAAAATATAAAAACCCCATTTTAACTCCTTACATCTTATCTAATCTCTTTTAGATCTTAATTTTTTTTCTTTCACTAACTCTTTTATTGTATATTTAAAGTTACATAATTAAAGAGTTAAGAATCTATTTTATTGTTTATTTTTTCAGACACATGTAAATGAATGCCTTAAAACCTTTAAAATTTTTATCAAGGTGTTCTTAAAGGTAACACCATTTCATAATAAATTTATAACAAACAATGGAAAACTTATCTCCATAATATATTCTTTATAATATAATTTCCGCCATTTTCCTTTGGGATTTGGTAAACATTATATTCTTTAGACACTATTTATTTTTTAGAATTAATAAAAAAGGGAACAAGAATAAAACTAGAAAATAAATAAAAAGAATAAAGAAAAAAAGAGGGAAAGACTTTAAGGTAGATTAATGATTTATACTGTATTCACGTGATTATTATGTTTTGCTCTTTTCCACCTTTTTTTTTTGTAGTTTTTATTGTTTGATAATTCCTTTTTTTTTCTTACCAAACTTAGTATATTTTTTTTGAATTTTAGCTTTCCTAAGTTTTTGTTTTGAAAGTTTTGTTTTACCGTATTTTCTTTTTTTTTCCATGACCTTTTTTTGTACTACTTGTTTTGTATTTAAAATCTAAAACCAAAACATTTTGAAACCTAAAAATGAAAAGAAAATTTATGACTTTTAATTTTTCTACAAGGAAAAAGATGTATATACAGAGTGGCTCAACAGTTAATGGCTCTTTTTAAGACATTTGACACATTACGTAATTGCTGCGCGAATATTCTGCTTTAGTTCCCGATTGTTTTGTGGTTTACGTAACGTAAACCCGTTTCTTTAAGAAATCCCCAAAAAAAAAATCAAAGGCCGTCAAATCTGGAAAACGATTTGGTCACGCGAAATTCTGAGAAGGTGTTATTGTCGTTGATGCACTGCTCTCGGATTCTTCGTACCTTAAATTCGGCAGTGCTGTTTATTGACATATCCATTTAAATGAAAATGTGCTTTATCTCTCATTATCTGTTGAAAAAATTGATCATCCAGAAACATAACAAAATTCAACAATTTTTACACGTTCTTACACTGAGAATTTTATAATGTCATGTCATCATAATATGACATTATAAAATTCTTCATTATTTGCAAAAAAAAATAAAATAAAAATATTATAAGTATTTCAAATCAGTCAGTCCAAATTGGCCAACCCTTTATTTAAAAATCAAAAATGTATTGAACTAAAGCAATATCTAAAATTTGTGCACTATATACAAAAAGCTAGTTTCAAGCAAATGCATGAAACCACTTCGTATCAAAAAGATAAAGCACTTCTAGATACGTTATAAGGCATTTAAGAGTTTCGTGTGATATCCAGAAAAATCAATTTGACATTGAAACTTTTCGATTCCAAATCAGCTCTTTTAGCCCTTTATAAGATGCATGGAGATTTTAATATTCATACCCAACCCGAATGTCAATCAATATTTATAGCCTTCAGTATAAAATGCAGTGATATAATATAATTATATTGAATATCATTGAAAAGATCTTGGCGAGTTCAACAACTTTTGTTTGGAGATGATGGTTCCAAGTCGTCCTGTTGTGGTGCTAAGGAAATTTTGAAGCCCGTACTATAAAACGCAGCGATATATCATATTGTGGAGTATCATTCAAAAAATCTTGGCAGATCTACAACTTTTGTTTCGGAGCCATGATTCCAGATCGCACTGCTCGGCTGTTGAGATAGTTTATAATCCGGTACTATAAAAGTCAACGATATATTATCATGTGTGTTTAAAATGTCATGCGATTTAAACAACAGATTGAACGTTAGAAATACAAGTACACAATATTAGTAGTATTATTACAAAAAAGGGTTTATTATTTTTTTTCAAAAATTTGTTTCATCTAATTATTTTCAATATTATTTTTGCCTTTTAAAATTCATTATATATTTTAAGTAAAGATTTTCTTAAATTTAAATTTTTTTTCCAATATATTGTTGAGAATGCTTGAATTGCATCTATCAGTAATAGTTTCAATGATACCAAATATAATATTTTTAAAATTAAATTTAAATTTTGATGTTTAACAAATAAATTTTTAGCACATTTTACAAAAAATTTTTCAAAAATTTCATTATTAGTTTCACTCTATCCGTTTTTCGAATAAATAATGTCCTTCGGCAATAAATTCAATTTAAATTAAATATTTTTTTAATGGTTCAATAAGTGGACAAAATTTTATTTATGTAAATTTGCAACATTAAACGAAAGTAATTATTTTCAGAGCAGTATTAAGGCGCACATTTCCGATAACGGTATTAAGACGCTTTTAACGGTATTATTATATTATATACATTTTTAATTGAAGCTAATATTGAAAAATTAATTTTGATCATAAGTTGTTCTATGTTTTGAAGATGTATTATAGACCTAAAGTCTAGTGATTACCCACGTATTATAGCTGAGTATTTATCAATAAAAAAAACTAAAAAATTAATTATAACTATTATGTTTCCTTTAAAATCCTGAATAAAAATTCAATTATTTGAAAAATTTATTTAATTTTCCTTCAAGAATTTATTTTTTTCTTTAAATATTTTCCAAATAGTTTTTAAATTAATTTCAAACAATTTAATATTTCGAAACTATTTTAAAAACTTTTTTTGTATATTGGTACCTATTCATAAAATCATATTATTGTGATATTGAAACCACTTTTGAATAAATATTTGGTTTTTTCTATAAAACGTATAACAAAAGAAAAATTTCAATAACATTTTAATGAAATTTTTTTGTGTTTTATCGTTCATGTTCTCAGTGGTAACAAAATTATAAATTAAAAATTTCCATGAAACCGAACGTATAAAGAAATGATAAGGTAGCCAGCCTATGAATCAAAAATCTCTACTAATTGTATTATTTTTTTTTTTGCATTTTAAATCAATCAATCTAAAAATCATAGTGTGAATTGGAAAATATTATTTCGCATTTTATAAATTTCTATTCGAATAATTTCGAATAATAATAGGTATTTATGTAAAGTTTAAATTTGTTTGAAATCCAGCATCACAATATTCCAATATTTCGAAATTATGGGAAACAAAATGAAAAAAAAATTTCTCAAAAATATTTTTTAGATGATTTTTAAAAATTAATTTTGAAAAAAAGGATTGGATTTCATAAAAAAAAAAAAAAAACTATAAAATACAGGAGCAAACCTTATGTTATTTTTCAATGTAGAATAGTTAGTTTTGTATATTGGACGTTAAAATTTAATATTTCTCAGAAAATCAAAATCTTTGTATTAACAGTTTAAATTTTTCTAAAATCATCGAGATTCCAAAGAAGTGAGTAACAATTTTTTAGTTTTGTACCTATTATAACTTATTAGAACTGTGTATATTATTAGAATAATGCTCGCGTCGCTCTTAGTGTTGCATCTAGCGCCACAGACCAAAATGTTAGCGGCATTTTATGAAACAAATTAAATTATGTATGTAAAAGTTATGAAAATTACATTGTCAATACAATCAACAACAAATATAAAATAAAAAAAAAAAAAAAAAAATTTTTGTCAATGCGAGTAAAAGTAAAAAGTTCCTCTACTCTAACGCCACTTTGTGCGATGCTTCTAGCGTCACTTTTCTATTTGGTCAAGTTCCATTTAAAACAATTTATTTCAAAGCAACCCTAGAAGTGACGCGAGTATTGGATAATCACCTTAAGAAACAATTACCAATGACTAAATATTAGAAATATTTTAAAATTGAAATACAAGGATTAAAACTCAAGAAAGATAAATACTAAACGTTGAACATGTCGAATTACTATAAATAAAATAAAGTTAAATGATTAACATCAACTTGAAAAAAATCAAAGAAGGGGAAGAATTGATAAAATTAGAAGATCTATAAAATATTATTCAAATCATCTGAATGTAAAATTCTCTGATTCATAAATAAATGAATCATAAAGTAAAATAAAAAAAAAAATGAGAAAGAATACAGTTACCTTTGTCAACTCTTAGAATCCCGTACGAACAGTTAGTATGTTCACAGCCTGTCACTCTGCTTACACTAATATTTTTTTAATATTTTAGTATTTTAAAATAATTTGGGTGAATTTTATAATTTCTAGAACTATGGTACATATGGTACATATATTCAAACTATATGTTTATACATTCTTCAAAAGCATATTTTAACCTTCCACATAACGATTATCAATCCAAAACTTTTTCAAATATTCTATAGTACCATTTAATACTAAGCGGTAAATGTATATTAAACGAGGAAGAATATAGTTGACTTTGTCAACTCTTAGATACCCGTACGAACCGTTAGTATGTTCACAGCCTGTCACTCTGCTTACAATATTATTTTTTTAATATTTTAGTATTTTAAAATAATTTGGGTGAATTTTATAATTTCTAGAACTATGGGTTGTACATATATTCAAACTACATGTTTATATGTACATTCTTCAAAAGCAGATTCTAACCTTCCACATAACGATTATCAATTCAAAACTTTTTCAAATATTCTATAGTACCATTTAATACTAAGCGGTAAATGTATATTAAATTTACTAAGTACAAAACAGTAAATACAATTTTAAATATTATATTATATTATATTTAAATATTCCATTGACAGAATAATTTCTTATAAGTACAATAAAATACATATATGTATGTAAATACGGCGCTATATAATATACATCTATACTCTTATAATTCATGCACTAGTGACATATACGATATGTAAATAAACATGATATTATATAAGTATGTATATATATCAATATCATATAAATAAAAATTCTTAAAGCAACCGTTATGTTGTTTATTTAGTTACATTTTTTTGTACTACGCATTATATCCTGAACAATTTCAAATTATCGAGTAAAACAATATGCAAAAAAAATTCGTTAAAGAAATTTGTTAGAAAATTTGAAAAAATCAAGTAACACTTTCGTCAATTATAAAGTAACCGTATATTATTAAAAAAAGTTGTTAACAGAAATAAAAGTATAATATTGGAGCTTTAATTTTTATGTATTACTTCAAAAAAAATGTTAACAGGTGTTTAAAAATTGGAAATTTTCAGTTTTTGACCCCTTAGATCTGCTAAACGGGGGGCGATACAAAAAAATTTCTGAAATGACTCATACTTATTTTCAAAGATCTAACTTTTGTCAAAATTGCAAGTTTCCAACTTAAACCGTTTAGAAGATAGAAGCGTTCAAGGATTTTGCAATAATTCAGTTTCGCATAACGGTAAATTAAGACACCGTATAGTACAAGTATATATTTATTATATACATGTTTGTAAAGCTCATAATAGCGCCTATAGTTTGGAATTTTCAGATTGAAAATATACCTTATAGAGCTTGTGTTATAACAATTTAAATATAGAGATTTTCGAACTTTAAGGGGCTGTAGCTCCTTAACGGGTGGGGCTACAGAAAAATTAATATTGACATAAAATGTATATTTTTATGATATCTATCAGCAGTTAAAATTTCATGGCTCTATTTCAAAAAAAATTTAGAGATCTGAAAGTTAGTTGTTGGGGAGCTACCCGAAGTTTTGGTCGGAACTCAACCAAAAAAAAGGGAACCTACAAATTGCTTCCAGAATATTTTGTGTGAATTTCGAGATTCTAGATTTTTTAGTTTTTGAGTTAGCGTGCTGACGGACGGACGGACATGACTTAATCGACTCAGAATTTGATTCTGATCCGATCCATACCTTTGAAGGTATATCTAGCTCGCTTATTTCGAGGTGTTACAAGCGGAGGAGTAATTTTATTATACCCGATACTTATCGTACGGGTATAATGAATGCAACGAGTTGAGAGAAGTTCGCGAAAAATTCATTAAATGTGTTTGCTTCAAATTATAATCTAACTTAATAAAATTAGAATACATTTTTATAGCTTTTAAGTTTAAATAAGAACAAAATTTTCCATAAGAATCTAAATTCAAAAATAAATTGCCCTCAATTTGTAATCTACAATATTAAAGATTTCATACAATCTGAGTTCGAATAATAATGATGTTGTGCATTTTTTTGTATAGGTACAGATCTATTTTTTTATTTTTTTTGTTGAATTTATTGAAAATGAGAATCAATGATTGATAGATAATTATACATCATCAATTTAATATTTTGTTTCATTCATAATGAAATAAAAAATGGATAAATTTTAAAAACATGTTTTGTTTTATACAGAAAAATATTTTTAATATTTGAAAATATTCAAATTAGTGTTCAATTGAAAGAATTTGTGACAGTAAAATTTGAGTTCTGACAATAACCAAAAACTCAAATGGAATATTAATTGTATCAGCAATATATTATTATTTTTGTTTTTTTTTTTTTTTTTTTGGTCTTTAATCATTGTTAGTTGGTTATATCTATAATATCGTATAGATTCTGTCATTGATTCATTGGTTAGAATAACATTTAGGTAAAATTTGATTCAAAATTCAAAATGTATCCTATGTTATTATGAAGCATAATAAATAAATATAGATGTCTCTGAAAATTATAATTAATTAATGCTTACGTCATACATAATATACATATACAGATTTCACTACAAATATAATAATCCTTTAAATTGTCATTTTTTTTTTGTGGATGACGTAATGTTATGTCGAAAATAGAAATCTTGAATGTTTTTTGAAATTTTTTATTTTTAAAATCTTTTTTCGGATAAAATCTCGAGGTAAAAAAAATCATGAATGAAAAAATGTTGAAATTTTATATTAAAATCAAAATATATGTATTTGTTTCATCATTTTTAGAAAATGACTACTAATATGTGTTACACGTTGAATCCCACTTGTATTACCCGTGAACATGATATAAATGCCTCAAAATCTCGCACTCACTAGTGAAAATAAAAATAAACTTACGTGTATCACCGGTGAACATTGCTGAATGTTCTCAAAAGCCCGAATAAATTTAATATACGGTTTTTTACCTTTAAAAATGTTCACCGGTGATACATTGGGACTTAATCCAAGTTTGTTTTTATGTTCACCGGTGATCACGGAATTTTGTAACATTTTAGTGGTGTTCACCAGTCATACATGTAGGGCTTAAAGTAAGTATTTTTTTATGTTACTGGTGAGCATGGGACTCAACGTGTTAAAAAAAAATTTAAAACCGATTTTATAGTTGATCACAAAATTTGGCAATAAATTTAGGAGGTAAAAATAATATGATTTTTTCAGAATATTTATTAACTACCAGGAATCTCCGACATTTTTCCTGGATCATTTTATTTGTATGAAATAAAAATTATTAACTTTTGATTTGCTGTAATTTAGTTTAATATTTTTTTTAATTTATAAATTATTTTGTTTTAACATATGTTAATAGTTAATTTACTTTTTAAATTTAGTTAATATCAGCTTGTTTACATTTCATTCAGTATGAATTAGACATTTCTGATTTTTATTTAAAGTTTACTAAATATTTTAATTTGTATGCCGTCCTTCAACACTACTGGATTCTTCAGTAGGCTTAGGTTTTTTTCATAAAGGAGGTGCTAATCTTCTAAAAAGACATTGAAAATACTCCCTTGGTAGTCTAGTTTAGTTCAATTCTTACTGACTAAATCTATCTGCCTCTTAGCCAAAATAATAGGAGGAAACCGCTAGCTGCTAACACAGTATATTAGTCAGAGAGTAGAGGATAAAGGACAAGGATCGGGAAACACTAAATTGGAGAGTGTGACTATAAGGGAACAAAAAATCCACCTATTATTATTACAATTTTGCTATCAGTGACTATCCATTAATAGTTACAACATGTAATAATATATAAAACGTTCCTGCATGAGGTAATAAGACAATCTCACTGTAGCAGTTATTATTATTAGTATTGGTATTAAATATTAATATTTTTATTATTTACTACAGAATCATAGGGCCTCAGTAGTTTTAGTATTTTTCACGTTATTTTATGTTACTTTTAAAATATCATCATATACTTTCATAAATTTATTATGATATTCTAAATATTAAAATAATAGCTACCTAATATTATAAATTAAAAATCGGAAAATCTTCTAGAATTTCCTAAAATTTTATTTTATCATTTTACATAAAAATTTTTTATTTTATTTAAATCATAGATTTGATGTTGACAAAAACCATATTATGATGTTAAAGCCATAAGCTCAAACATCATAAATGTAAAAAAAACTATACGCCATAATGAGGTTTTTTTTATAAAACAACCAAAATCATTCTAAAACAAATAATATATTAAACATTTTAGAACATGCTTTAAATATTTCTAGTTTTACTTTACTTAATACAAACTATCCTTTTTTTTGTTGTCTAGAATTTTTGCTGCCGTTATTTCCAAAATTTTGGTCCCCATCAAAATGATTTATTCATGCTGCTCACGAAATTTAAATTTTTTTCGTTCCTTTTAAACCAGACAATATTTTAAGAGAGGTTTAGAGTAATATGAATTTTGAATCAACATTTTTAATTGTTGATCTTATCCCCTTAATGTATCCATCACCAATCGGCGCTCCTGTTCACTAAAATTCATAATTTTTACAATATTTTCTTTGTGAAAAATTAAAAAAAAATGGTGCGGGGCAGCGAGACAGAAATAAACCCATTTCATTTTATTAATTTCATATTTTATCGATACTCTGAGCATATATTTAAAACCAAAAGCAACAGATTAAAGAATCCGATATGATAGTATTACTTCAAAATAAAAGAGTTAGTACCTAATAATATAATAAAATAAGCATAAAATAGAAACGTGCATATATGTAGATCTTACACTTTTATGTATAGGTATATGTACAACTATGTTCGTTTTAAAAAATTATTATAATAAATATTGCGCCAAAGTTATTTATCAAAACATAAAAGATTTAAACACCCACTACCAAGAAAAAAACTTTAACAATTTTTCATTTTTTATGGAAAAAATAACAATTTGTGGAAGAATTTTTCAATTTACCGTTTGTTTCTTAAAAAAAATATTTATTTTTTTTTCGTTCAATTCTGATTTTTTTTCTTATGTGTTTCAATGTTTAAATTATCGTTTCTTGTGTTTTGTTATATTTATTTCTCTAAAAAAGAAAAAACACATTACATATATCCTGTGTAAGTCAAAAAAAAAAAAATAACTGAAGTAATAAATATCCTACAAAAAGCGCTATTTGTATGTAAGTTTTTTTTCTACTCGAACTCATTTACAAAAAAAAAAAAACTTTATGGAACTTTACGATGAACGTGTTAATAATGAACACGACTATATATAATAAAATTATAATATTCACAAATCTAAAGTTAATCCTATTATATATAGGTACATGTAATTAATTATATCGACATCATTTTCATACATAAATCATCATAAAATATGTGAAGTAGGAATATGTGGCCAATGATCAGTCATAATTCAATTTTGTAAAAAAAAAAAAAGCGACTCAAATAACAGCAATTAATATTAATTTGAGTTATTTTGGAGTTATAATAGAAATTAGGGGCTCGGTGTCCTAGTGGGTAAGAGCGTGTGAAATATGCTGTAAACACCGAGAGAGTGTGGATTCGAATCCCACACTCTTCGTAAGAATTATTCCACCTTACGACATTTAAAGCCACGCTTGAACAGGAAAGGCTTTTGTAATTTCCTGTCCACATTTATGTGGCAGAGTAGAAATGTAATAAAAAAAAAGTGTTAGTGTAACATAAATATTATCTAAACTTATTTATTTATTTTTTAAAAGACTATACAACTTTTTAGGCTTTTTATTTTTTTATTCATTTTACGAGTCCTTCCCCAGAAATAGGTTAATTTGTCATCAAATTATTATACATTCTTTAAAGATCACTTTTTAATATCCACGAAATAATTACTACAGATTTCAAATGTTTTTCTTAAGTTCATGAAAAATAATTTTAATAACAATGGGTCTTCAGATTATTGGAGTTATCTAAAGAACCATTTCTGATTTTCGGATTTTTACATTTCGTCTATTTAATTTACATTTCTATTTAAAATTTTAAAAGTTTTTAAATTTGACATTTTTTCGTTAGTGTATAAAAAATGAGAAGAATTTTTAATATATATATCAATAACACAGGCTGACTTAGATAGATAGACTCCAATAAATGAGTAAATTAAAAGTAAGATGGACGAAATTTTTCAGTAAAAATTTCCAAGTAAAATTAAAATGGAAAAAATAAAAAAACAAATCAATGTCAATTTTGTAGCCGTAGATATATTTGTAGCCGGTGTGGTATTTTAATCACATTGATTCTGTTACTGAGATTTATAAATAGCAATTACTACCTGTTATTAATATGGGAAATTACTAGTGATTGTGATTGTGTTGTGAATTGTGATTTTCCATATAATTTTTTTTTTTAATACTAGACACATATGCACATCATGTGATTAATACTAGGTCACATGCACATCATTTTCATTCAATTTACTCCTCTACAAACAATAATAGCAATAATAAAATAACATTTTAACAATGACGACATATAAAATTTTAGCAATTTACACAAACACACTACTGGATTTCTCTAGTACGTAGGTATTTATTAAATACTTTTATTCTCACGATTCAATTGAGCAATAATGTTCAAAACCCACCATTTTTATTACCATTTCTAGCTATTTTTTGTTATGAATTTTCATCGATTTAGATTTTTTTTCTTTAACATATCGAAATTTCAGTTTTTTACTCGAAATTTTAAACATTTTTAGAGTAAAATATTTTTTCTAGTTTTTTTTAGCTTTTCATTATAATTATATCGCGCCATTTTATACTCTAAAAAAACAAAGAAAGCTGTGATTTGTCAGAGTGATTCAAAAGCCAGAATTCCTGTTAATATCAGTGTTTTGAAAATAACTATTTATTCTTTTACTACGTGGAAGTGACAATTCTGCAAACTAATTAAGATAAATTCCATAATATTAAAAAATATACCAAAAAAAGTTAGTTCCTGAAGAAAAAAAATGGCATGGCGTGATAATTGTTAATTTTGTAATGGTATTAAAACATACGAAACATTTTTTTTTTTTCTATAAAATTAAGTATTTTTATATTAATACCTATCATTTTTAAAATTAACAAAGTTTATACCTACACATAATTCAGTCCTTAAAAAATATTAATATTTCTGATAAGTTCGAATACGGATATGAATGTATGGGGAACTCTTCACCCCTGATCAGTAAGTATCTAATTCAAATTAAATTTCGTTACTGAGGGTTAAAAATGTTGTGTATTTTATGAAATGTTAATAAAACATTTACCATATTTAATTATTTTTCTTATATATATTTTAATTTTTTTTTTTAATAAAATATTATATGATTCCCTAAAGAAACTATTTACTAACTTTTATATCATTGTTTTTTTTTTTTTTGGTTAATTTCTTTTATATACAGTAAATAAAATTAATTTAGTTTCTTTATAATAGAGTAAATACAAAATAGGTATACAAAATGTTGATTTTCATAAAAAGAAAAGAAAATTCATTCAAGAAAGAAATGAACAATTCTTTTAATTTCATTTTTCCATTATATATTTTTTTTTTTTTAAATAAGTTGAAAACAAACTAAGGAAAAAAACTTTCGCTTATTAACCAAATTATCGTCAACTTCGTTAGTAGTTTTCATAGTTGCTTCTATTAAAACATTTCTTTGTTTGTGTTCTATTATAACATCCTAGAGCTTTATACAAAAAAAAAACAACTAAATAGTCTTTTTTACTGTTATTTTTTACTATATATTTTTTTAACTCAATTCTTTTTAAATAAATAGAAAATTTTCCTTTTAGTTATTTTCTTTTTGTTTTCCTTTAACCCAGGATATTTATACTTATTTAAAAGAATATGGTGCAACATACCATTAAATATATTTTCTTTTGAATAATAAAATATTTTTTTTTATTTTCGTTTTCTTTTTTTTTTTTTTTTCATAGTTGAAGTAAAATTGTAACGATTATTTATTTATTTACTCCTTCAATTTATTTATTTTAATTAAAACAATTTTCTTATTTTAATTCAGTCACTCAAGGATTTTACGGAAAAATAATATAGAATTGTGCAGAAAAAAATTGATTATTATTTTAAAAATTATTGCGAATAATTAATTTTTTCGGAAATTTTTTCATTTAGTTATTATTAGATTCATAAATAATGATTCATATGACTCATCATCTATTATTAATATGATTCATCAAAAAAAGTTTCTCAAATAGGTATACTTCTTATTAGAATTTAACATTATAAATTTTACATTAATTACTTTACTTCAATCATGACGCCTTATATAGGGTGTTCAAAATTGAGGTATCATTTTGATTTTGCCGCCATTTTTTTTCTACGAGGAATTTTTATACGAGGTTTCTTTAAGTATGTACTAAATACATTCCGGTTAGTTAATATGGAACGTTACACAAAGGAACAACGTGTTTTTGTTATTACAACATTTTTTGAAAATCGTAAAAGTTTTCAAGATGTAATTAGGAAATTTCGAACAAAATTTGGTAGAGAAAATGCTCCAACAAATCGTGCCATCAAGGTGATGGTTGATAAATTTCTAGAAACTGGATCTGTTCTTGATAACAGAGGCAACATTTATCAACGTAGTGGCCGTTCAACCGAGAATGTAGAAGCTGTGAGCAGAAGTGTTGAAGAAGATCCAAAAACTTCCATTCGTCATCGTTCGCAGCAATTAAACATCAAACCATCCACATTACTCAACATTTTGCATCGTGATCTCCATTTAAAGGCTTATAAGATCCAGCTGACGCAAGAATTAAAACCAACTGACCATGCATTACGTCGGCAATTCGTTTCTTGGGCTTTTCAACAAGAAGAAAATGAGAATTTTTTTAACAAAATAATCTTCACCGACGAAGCTCATTTCCAGCTGAATGGCTACGTCAATAAACAGAATTGTCGCATTTGGGGTGAAGAGAATCCAAGGGTTATCTTAGAGCAACCAGTACATCCACAAAAAGTTACGGTTTGGTGTGGTTTGTGGTCAGGAGGAATCATCGGACCATATTTTTTTGAAAACGCAAATGGAAATGAGATTACGGTCAATGGAAATCGTTACAGGGAGATGATCCGAAGCTTTTTGTGGCGGGAAATTGATGATTTGGGCGTAGAGAATATGTGGTTTCAACAGGACGGTGCCACTTGACACACAGCAAGAGAAACAATGGATCTTTTGAAGAAAAAGTTCGAAGATCGCATTATTTTTCGTAGAGGAGGAGTGATGTCGCCACCAAGATCGTGCGATTTGACACCGTTGGATTTTTTTTGTGGGGTTTTGTGAAATCGAAAGTGTACAGCAATAATCCCACAACAATTCAAGAGCTTAAAAACAACATTATCGAGCAGATTTCAACCATTGAGAACAGTTTATTGAACAACGTGATTCAGAATTTTGGTAAAAGATTGGAAGCCTGCCGAAGTAGTAAAGGGGGCCACTTGGCCGACATAATTTTTCATTATTAACCGGAACCTATTTGTAATAAATTAAAATAAAAATATATTTAATATTTCAAAAAAAAAGTCTTTTTTTATTAAAATTAAAATGATACCTCAATTTTGAACTATATTTAATAAATCACTGTTTTCTATAGGTAGTCCTTTTTATTGTGATGAGAATATTGTAAGTATCATCCTGAGTTGTTTTTAACGTTCTATAGCACACATCTAAAGATTTTATTATACAGTTAAAAACGAGAAAAAAATAACTTTAGTGCATTAGAATATATTTAAAAAATTTGAATAAATCTAACTTAAATTATGTAAAATTTCGTTTAAATATCACATAATGTGTTTAGATAATATATTAATTATCAGTTGTCAAAAGTTTTAAATAATTACAAAAAGTCGTGATAATATTATGAATATGCTTTTAATATTCTCCTAAATTTATGCAAAATATTTCTTCAAAAAATACACTATAAGTGTAAAACATTAAAAGGGGCTTCGGTAGCCTAGTGGGTAGGCGTGTGGCGTATTAACCGAAGGAGTGTGGGTTCGATCCCTGCACAGGTCGTAAGTGTTTTTTCTTTACATACCCCCCTTACGACCAAATATAATGTAAATATATAGTATATAATATAAACAAAATAAATGATATTAGTATATAATTTAATAATACCTAGTATAAAAAACCTATAATGGCCTAAATACATGCTATGGGCAAACTGTCATCAGATATATGTCGGCAAATAAACAACAAAAAATGTTTAGCTGCTTGTTTTATCGACCTAGAGAAAGCCTTTGACAGAGTTTGGTTAAACGGACTTCTATACAAATTATTGAAATATCAATATCCTCCTCATCTTGTATATTTAATAAATGATATGTTAAAATATAAATCCTTTAGAGTGACTTCTTTAAATATGAAATCCTCTAAAGAGTTTGAAATAAAAGATGGCCTACAACAAGGGACAGTAACCTCACCAATCCTTTTCAACATATATATAAGCGAACTACTGAAGTCCCTAAATATAAGTTTAGGGCTTAAATTCAGTATAGCTTTTGCTGATGATCTTTGCATTTATTCATCAAGTCACAACGTTAATGCGGCCCAAATTATGGTACAAAAAAACTTTAACAAAGTCATAAAATATGCTGAAAGGTGGAAACTGAAAATAAATTTTAATAAATGTGCAACTGTTCTGTTCAGAAATACTGTTAAAAATAACAATGCTAATATCAAAAAGAATTGGAAAACATTTTGTATTAAAGCCCCAGATCTATCAGTCTTATATATCACTATAAAAGAAATGCCTCCAATAAAAAAATTTCCTTAAATTTAAATAACAGCATAGATATTAACGATTCCAGCAATTTCAAGTATGATCAATTCATTCCTAATAAAGATAAACTTAAGCCAAAAATGATATACTTTTGGAAATAAATTATTAAGAAGGGCAATAAAGCCACAATTTTAGTGCTTAGTTCTTTAGGGTAGTTAAGGGTAGGATAGGGTAGTTAGTTAAGTTAGTTCTTTAGGGTAGTTGGTTTTAAGTAGTTATAAGTTTTATTATTTTAAAACAAAAATTACTATAGTTGTTTTTTCTCCTTTTCGGCGAAGCCGATAAATTGTTTTTTACAACACAAAATTATACTATAAAAATACAAAAAATGTAAAAATTTATTATAATAGTTATATAATAATTTTAAATCAAATATAAATAAGAGTTTATTTTATTTATAATACAGTTATCACAATTTTAAATGAGAGAGTTACTATTGTAGCCATGCACATTAAAATGTTATAATATTTCAGTATTCTTTAGTTTTATTTAGGATAAGTAATAAATGTATCAAAACAGGTAATAAATAAAACATTGAAAAAAAAAAAAATAAACAAAATAAATAATATTAGTATATAATTTAATAGTACAAAAAACCTATAATGGCCTTGGTAGCCGATGGTTCAATAATATTGCATTACATTTATGTATGTAATATTAATATAAATAAATAAATAAAACATTAAAAAAGGAGGCGAGTACTCTGCTCAATGAAAGGAAATTGGATTCAAAAAAGTCGACATAATTTTTAATTGAAAATTATTTAAAAAGTAATCCATTTTGTGATCAAATATAGTGGAATAAAATATAATATTATAATGTATTACAATATAAAGAAAATAATAAATATTACCTCATCTTCACATTATAATGTTCTTAACAAAAATTACAAGTAAATATAGTGTCCAACAAAAATGCATAGGTCTGTAAAAAAAATAATGTTCGGCAACAATTTTTTTCACAACACTGCTCAATATTTTAATTTAATCTAAACACGTAAAATGATAAGACATTCATTTTATATCTGCAATTATGTAAAAATTTTGCAAAATTTGACTTCCTTCATAACTCCGGTATGCTTTTAGTTAAAACCTTGAGGTTTAAGGAAGGAAACTCTTTCAGAATTAGTTAACTAAGAAATTATTCCTCCCTCTGTTTAATAGCTGTTAAAAATCAAAAGTTTGAAAATTTACTATATTTAGATACGTCCTGCGAAAATTTTCCCAATGTAAAACTTAAAACTTTAAGCTTCACCATTACATTGTTACATTATGTATTTTTTAAATTTTTTCTTTAAAAAAATTACAAATTTTTGTGCAATTTACAATAAATTTTAAACTATGTTTTCATTGTGTGCATTGTGTGCATTGTGTGGAAAATGTGCATCTTTAAAAATCCATGGTTTTACATAGTTCTTAACTTAAATTTTTAATTTAAGAAAAATAATTTTTTTAAGATATATTTTTTTTTATAACAGCCCAAATTATCGCAAACGAAAATGTCGCAGAAAAAATATCGCATTTAAAAAATGCCACCGGACAAAATGTTGGATCCAAAAAGAGGATTATATGCTTTTTGCAGAATATTTAAGATATTTTAGAGTTAAATTCAAAATTAGGATATTTCCTTCCCAAAATATTTCCAATTAAATTTAAATTAATTATCGGGACATTTTTGTCCGCTACATTTAGTCTGGCGACATTTTTCAGTGCAATATTTTTGCCACGACATTATTGTTTCCGACCTTTGTTAGTGTTTTTATAATTTTTTTATTAAATATTAATATAATAAATTTTAGTTTGTTCTTTAATTTCTAGGATTTTTATTCTGAAGACATAAAGTTGATAATAATGTTCCACAATTTTTATATAAACCTAAGTAATATTCAAAGGAAGTGTGTGCAAGTAATTTAAATGTATGTTGTGGGCGATTCAAAAAATTAAATTAATATTAAAAGTCTTAATAAATATTGACAAATAAAGTAAAGAAGTCATTTATGATTTCGAATTGCTATAACTAATATATATAACTATATATATATATTCTTAATAAAAATAGCTATATATAAAAAAAGTTATTGAAAACATAAATGAAAGAAACTTCTTTATTATTTTATTCTTTTTATTTTTCAAATTTGTAAGCTTTAAAATTATCAAATTCTTAATAATTATTTATATTTAGACTTAGATTACTTTACAGTATAGTCACAGTACTTTTAAAACTTTGTAAAAATAATTTTCAAAAGAAAATAATATAGAATATTTTGAATGAAAATTAGATTTAGCACGAATAAAATCATGAGAATCATATTTTTGAGAATAAGAAACTCATAAGGGCATGAAAAAAAATTTTTCACTTAATTTGAGTAAATTCTTTTGAAAAAAATTATTAAGATAGATTATATACAGATATACATTAATATTACATAAAAAGATAATATATTTTTAGATGTTTCTTATGAATATTTTCAGATTCAAATGAAAATATCTACATTAGCAAAATCAATTTTAAAGAGTGTACTATTCTTATACCATGAAAGTTAGTGTTAGATTTTTACCTTTTTTGCTTTCCCATGAATTCATTGCCTCTAAGGGAACTAAACATTAAAATACAATTTTTTTTGTCTGGCGAATCTTAACTCATAATATTATCCTGTATTACCTAATCATTGAAAAAAATCATCCGTTACTGCAAATATATTATGAAATTAACGAAAAGTTTAGAGAAAAGTGTTGAGCTCCGATAAGTAGGCAATCTTGATATGATTAAATTCACACAAGAAAACAAAACTATATCATAGAAAGAAATTAAAACAAGGTAGAATGTAAGCCAAAGGTTTTTAAAAGCGCACATTTCCAAAACAATACAAACTGTTTACGATTGCAAACTTGCAGAAAAATTTGAAAATTTAAAAAATAAAATTTAAGAAATTTTTTGTAATAAAAAAATATGTGAAAATAGGACTTTTCTGCAATTTTGAGGGGCTGTAAGTCCGGAACCCTCTATAACTAAGGGAAGGAAGGGAAAATTTGTACAGGTGCCTAAAAGTAGCAAATTTAAAAATTTTCAGCCCTAATACCTCAGGTAGTGGTGCAAAAAAAAATTTCTTGGGAAACTTATACCAATTCTAAAAGCTCTTTCTTGTCTCAAAGTTCAAGATTCCTATCTAAAGGCCTGCCGGAGTTATGAAAAAAGAAATTTCATGCAAAATGTGGTTTTCACATAACGGTAAATTTAAATACTAAATTTAAAAATAATGTATAATATTGATATTAAATAAAAAAGTTAAGAAAAATACCTGTCGAATGACGTTTTCAGATTGAAAAAATCTTAAGCAGAACATATGATATATGCATTTAAAAATAGGGCTTTTTCAAAGTTTGAGGGGCTGAAGCTCCGTAATAGATGGGGCTATATGAACTATATGAAAAAGTTGTTTTGCAAAATTATTTTTTTTATGAGACCTACCCATGGTTACATTTTTTTTTCTCTATCTTCTCGGACGGACAGAGTGAAACTAATAAGCACATTTTTCCAAAAAATTTTTGGAAATGTGCTAAAAATAAATGGACATCTCTTAGACGTTAGATAATAGCAACGTAGGTACTTAACCTAAATACGAATTGAAGTTTTCTAAAGAAAAAAAATAAAAAAAGTTTAGAAAACTAAATTAAAAAATAATATAAAAATTTAAACTTAAATTAAAATTCTTTATCACAATATGGGCATAAAACTACGCAAATTGAAACTTCTAAAATTTGAAGCTTTTGATGCTTTCAAATAGAAGTCGTCATTCAAAAATAATTGAAAATAAATCTTAAAATAAAATCTATTTTTATTTTTCTATTGAAACATCCTTTGTTTTCACTCAAGATTTCAGATAAAAATTTTCAATTCACATCCTACTATAATTTGACGTTTTTTGCTTCCATTGCAAAAAAACTAAAATAATTTTCAACGTAATAAAGAAAAATATAAATCTTTCCTTCCAAATCTGTTAAGTGACAACAGAAAGACACTTCATTATTTTCTAACGTATAGTGATATATTGACTAGTTTATTTTTAGTTTCAATTCTTAACTCTAAACAATATGAGGTGATAAAATAAAAATAATTACAATATAACTTCGATAAAACTTAAAGGTTTACAAATTGAGAATTGATCGGAAAATTGAAGAAAAATGAATGAAATTAGTATCATTAATTTTTATTTTTATATTCTTTTTATTTTTTTACCTTTAATTTTACCTATATATTCTTACATTACTAACAACCATAATAATAAACGTTACTAGAACTCACGTAAACTTGAAACGAAGGGTTCCAACAAGTTCTCCACACATTGTCTTAATAGTCATAAAACTTTAATTAGAACTTAAAATTCATATACCAAAGCCTCATTATAGGAGCTGTAATAAAGAAGAACTTAATAACAATTCAATATATTATTGAAGAAAATTTTGGTTAAAAACAATAAGTCCGAAAATCTTAAAAACAATAAACGAAATCTTCTGTTTAAGCTATAAATGAAATACGAGTAGATACTTAAAAAGTTGAAAAATAAAAAAATTAGGAATGCATTTACTACTTTTAAAAATGTATCTAATCATCAAATTAGAATTCAAGTTAGATATTAATATTTTATTAATTTTTGTCAATAATTTCTGCATAATTGTAACGATTCTTTAATAATTTCTCCATAATAATAATTGTATTTCCATAATTTCTGCATAAGAGTAACGATTCTTTAACAAGGTTTACAAGGATTATTATTAAATGCGAGCATTTTAAATTTTGACTTGCATCAATATTTTTAATTTGTTTTTAAATTTTATAATAAAAATTGTGAAAAATTAAGTGACATTTTCTCGAATTTTAAGCAAACTCTATACAAATAAGTAGAATAACCTTTCACGGATATTTAAATATAATGTTCAACCTTTCATTTTTGTGTTTTACTTGACACAAATTTTTATAAGTGTCTAAAAATATCAAATTTTACAATTTTTGACCTCTAAGAGCTCTTAAACAGGGTGAAGTACAAAATTTTATTCCCGTAAAGTTTTAACTTTTTTTTCAAAATTCTTCCTACTTACAAAATTTTATTTTAACATAAAGCAATAAACACAATTCGGACCATTGACCATCGTCCATTGGCGAAATTCACTTTGCCCAACGATTTTTCGTCAAATGAAAATATATAATTATTGTAATGAAGCGGAAAATAAAAATATAGTTCAAAATATAATAGATAGTATAACGTTTTTAATTTTTCTTGCTTAGAAATAAATGTACAAATCGACCATCAGCGAAAAAAATAGAAAATATTTTAATGTGGACGACGACGAAATTTTGGTTGAACGTCGATGGTCACAATTGTAAGTAAATACGAAAGTATGCATAATATATTTCAATTTTTTAGTCGCGCATATATCTTCGATAGTCGCAATATTGTATTTATTACTTAACGGTAAATTTAAATGCTAAAATGTCAAAATTTTATGTAATTTTTAAAAATGTGCTAAAATTATATAAGTTTTAAAACAAAATAATGTATGTTTTCTAAAAATAAATACATTCATTAGATCCATCGGTTCAAGCTTACACCTTTAAGTTATGTGAATGCTTATATGGTAGAACAGTTATACCATCTTGCGATTGCCAATCTATAACAAAGAGAAATAATTTATGATTGTGATAATTATCTAATGAACTTTAAGTTTGAATACGAATTTTATTACGCATTTTAAACTTTCAAATTGCAATATATGTAATTGGGTTTAATTTAGGTAACGGGTGATTAATAAAAATAAAAAAACCAGAAGTTAAATAACGAACAAAAAAAAAAAAGATTGGATACAATTTAAACATACCTATTTAAAAATTTAATTATTTTAAATGTCATGATTTATTATTTGAAAATTTTGAAAAAGGACTATGATGACCCTTTAAAAATTTATTCTTTGAACAAATCATGTTAAATCATTTTCAAATTTTTAAAATGATTTTGAAAGAAAAATTAATATTTTAATTGGGATAATATTAAAGATAATTAGACTGAAAAACAAGGCAGAATGGAAACCAACGGTTTTTAAAAGCGCACATTTCCAAAAGATAATAAAAGGGTTTAGAATTGTGGCTTGCACCAAAATTTGAAAATATCATATAAGAAAAATTATGAAAATAAGATTTTTTTGAAATTTTGAAGGTCTGTAAGTCCGGAACCCTATATAACTAAGAAAAATCGTTAGCACATGTAAAAATGTTTTACTGGAGCTTTATTTTTATGTCTTGTCGAAGAAAAATGATTACGGCTGCCTAACTTTATAGTTGTTTAAAAACAGCAAATTTTCAAACAGCAAAAACAGCAAGGGTGGTCCAAAAAAATTGCTGATGAAACTTATACTAATTCTAAAAGTTCTTTCTTCCCTCAAAATTTCAAGCCTATATCCAAACGCGTGCCGGGTTTATGAAAATAGAACACCATGCAAAATTTGGTTTTCACATAACGGTAAATTTAAATACTAAATTTAAAAGAATTCTACAATTATGATATTGACTTAAAAAAGTAAAAAAAAGGTTCCAGTCAAATTGCTTTTTCAGATAGAAAAAATATTAAACAGAACATGTGATATATACGCATTTAATAATAGAGCTTTTTCAAAGTTGAGGAGCTGGAGCTCCGTAATGGAGGGGGCTACATGAAAATGTGGTTCTACAATATTAATTTTTTTATGAGACCTACCTATGGTTACATTTTTTTCTCTCTATCTTTAACGGTATAGAAGTTTTGTAAACAGACGGATGGATAGACGGACGGACGGACAGAGTGAAACTAATAGTCATATTTGTTCAAAATTTTTTTGGAAATGTGCTAAAAAAACTAAAAAAAGATATTAAAATTTTCTTAATTGGATTGCTTTTTTTCCTTCTTTTAATTTAAATCTTGAGTACTTAACTCTTGCCTCCTTCATTATAATATAATTTTTTTTCCATCTTTACATAAAAACAATTTAATTAATAAGATTACTGTTAAAACGTGGACTGATTTCAAACGTGTTCTTAAATAATTTTTGAAATTTTTTCAAAAATATCCTTTCTTTTTCTAAATTCATAAAATTAATTTTTTTAATTGTAAATTGAATTTGTCGGACTCTATATAGAATCAAACATTTGTGAAAACTTTGAAATCAGGTTATGTTTAGATTTAAACTTTATTGCGTTAAAATAATATAACATGATATTTAAATTTGATTTTAATTTTTAATAACAAAATTAAATAAAATAATGTTTTATCATTAATAAATTTATATTTTATATTGGGTTTCGTATCAATTCTTGTTTCTCAAAATCTCATTTTTTAAAATGCTTTCTTAAAATCACGTTTTCTCAAAATCTCGTTTTCCTAATTCAAAATCCTAATTATTGTTCTTCATAAATATTATAACATCAAAACATTTAAGAAATTGGATGGAATACCGCTCCTAACCCTCCGCTAAATAAATTAATGAAACCCTGATTTTGAAACCAACTCTAAACTCTTAATTATATTTTTTCATACCCATTTCAAGATCAAAATCTTTAAAATAGTAGGAGCTGCCGCCTCCAAATTCCCGTTAAAAAAATGATTGAAACTTTTATAGCCAACTCTTAACTCCCTTCTAAACATTTCTTTTCATAATATATTGCAACATTAAACCGTTTCATACTTAAGTTTCATATTAGACCACTTCATTCAAATACAAATTTTTGTAAAATTGAATAAAAATTTTACTAAAATATTTAATAAATTTTAATATACAGCTTTATAATAAAAATGCTCACTATTTTGTATTCTACGAAATAGCAAGAGATCGTGACAGACAGAAAAATGGAAACATGGATGGACTAATATAAAAGCATATAATAAGTTTTCAATAAAATTTTCTTAGATTTATGCCTAAAACCTTAAGAAAATTCCAAACTTTTAAATTTTTTTTAAATCCTAAATGCAATGTTATCTCATTAATTAGAATGAAACCATGTCACCCTGTCGGTCTACCAAAAAGATGTTTCCATATTCTTTCCATGTTTTGATTTCTAAAATAGTAATCAATTTTCCGGAATACGTAGGATCTAGCTATCATATGATGTATAATGAAAAAAAAAAATTAAAGATTTTTTTTTTACTGTCTATTAAATTCAAATTTAAAATACTTAGGTTTATTATAATAAAATAAATTCAAAACATTTGTATTACTTTACAAAAAAAAAAAAAAAAAAGCCGTCAATCTAAACTTTTATGAAAAGTGTCATAAATAATAACTTTATATTATTAAGTCATCTAAGAATCTCATATTTCAATAGTATTCAAGGATAACGTTGATGCTTGATAGTATAATAAATTATATTTTTCTCTTTATACATAATACCATAATATGGTATATCTCACAACCATTTGAACAATATTCTTGTACTATAGAAATAACCCAATATTTAAATGTCTAGACGAGGCAAGAGACACTTTAAGAAATTAAAATCAACCATGTGTAAAATAAAATAATGGTGTCGGCACGACATAACACAAACAAAATTCTTTTTTTTTTTTTATAATAATTTTAAGGATGCCTTGGTTCTGAAGGATTCTAAAACATTTTAATTTTGTATTGACATGCATATTATCTCGTATTTACTACAACCAAAAAAAAAACTCAATTTCGATAATAACATAATATCCTTTTAATGCAATATGATATTGACAGGAATGCTAATACTCTAACCAAACTTTTTTTATATTGATAAGATTTGGGATGTGAAATATACATAATTACTGATATCTTTTTGTAATATTATTTACAGTGTAATGAACCTAAATTTCTATAATGATATAAGTATTACGACTTTTGGTTCAGAAAGTTAATTAGAATATTTTTTTTTATAGAAGATAAACTCACGTGCCTATTTTTTTAATTAACTAGTTACTAGTCCTTTATAATATATACATATTTAAGTTTTTATATTACATCTTGCTGAAATGTTTCAAAGTGTAACTTTTAGTTTTATAAAACAACAGAAAGATATAAATGACTTTAAAAGCATGTTAAATAGTATATCCTTAAACTAGAGCATATCCTTGATATTAAATTAGAATATATACTTAATATATCCTTGAATGTATAAATAAAATAAAAAGATAAATGATATTTAATCTACCGTCGATTAACACCTTACAGCAAACAGCAAAATGTTATATACAATGCGACAAGGTGTTATATACTATACTACATGCTGCAACTGTTGGCTAGTCACTCCTACAAAAATAGTAATAAAAATAGGCGAATTCATTGTTCCCTAACAGTCCCTTTCCAAAATCAATGTTCCCACGTCCTTGTCCTATCCGTTTCTACCCTTATTTCCCAGCCAATATACTGTGTTAGCAGTAAGGGTTTTCACCCATTATATTGGCTAAAGAGGGAGTTTGGTTTAGTCAGTAAGAATCTGCCATCACCAATAACGAATTCTTGATGTCTTTGGAAGATTCCCATTTCTCTTAGAAAAACAACAACAAAAACGAGGAAGAATACAGTTGCCATTGTCAACTCTTAGATACGGTTACGGGTATCTAAGAGTTGACAATGGCAACTGTATTCTTCCTCGTTTTTGTTGTTGTTTTTCTAAGAGAAATGGGAATCTTCCAAAGACATCAAGAATTCGTTATTGGTGATGGCAGATTCTTACTGACTAAACCAAACTCCCTCTTTAGCCAATATAATGGCGTCAACATCAGTATATTCATAGTAGGCCACTCAGCTCATAGATAATATTATTTTTTTAAATTTTCAGTATTTTAAAATAATTTTGGTGAATTTTATAGTTTCTAGAACTATGGTTTGTACATATATTCAAACTATATATGTTTATACATACATTCTTTAAAAGCAGATTCTAGCCTTTCACCTAAAGATTATGAATTATCAATATTAACCTTAATTTTCCTAAAGATTAGATAGATATTATTAAAAATTTGATAGGTATTATTATTAAATATTTTAATATTGATCAGAACCGGTTTAAGTATAATCAAAACAAAAATAAAAATTCATTAAATTTTCTTTAAGGCCCTAAAGATCCAAAGTCGTGATACAACAGTTTTGTTTACACATATAAAAAATTAAAGTATTTAAAAATTGGATTACAACTAGACCAACTCCATATCACAATTTGGTAATTTTCACAAATAACTAAATTAATTTAAATGTTGTCTTATTTTAAAATTAAATGTTAGTAAAAAAAAACGATACAAATAATTTTCCTCCTAAATTGTTTTAGATCATTTAATTGTTTATTTCTTTTGGTAATTCTTTATAAACTTGTAAATAAATTGCATTTTCGTTATTAAATCTAACTTTTGTCGGTATTATGTACATACGTATCTTCTTTGCAATACTTTGAGTTCTGTATTTATCTACTTAACTGTTTAAAGTAAAATTTTACATTTGTGGTTATGTTATTACTATATACAGTACACATAGAATGCAAAATGAATTGTCAGCTCACTTTTATTAATCAACAGATTTACTGGTAGCAGTTTCTTATTGATTGCATTCAGCTGAAAATTCTCACCGAGAATTCTTAGCGGGAACTATCAATATGTACGGTGAGCGAATCGCTCACTGAGAATTCTAACTTGGTATTTTCACTGAGAACTGAGAATCCTCAGTAAAAAAAATTTTGATTGAAATCAGCTGATTGTTGTGATTTTTATGAAAAAGGTAAATAAAATAAGTTCTTTGCTTTTCAAAATCTAGGTATTTGTTTTTTTTAACGGACCTCCATATTGCATATATTCTTAAACAAAAATGTTTTTTTAAATCATCTAAGGAATATTTTTGGATGATTTTTCATAATTTTTCTATATTATTTTTAAAAATAGAGACTTAAATAACTTTTTTTTTTATTTTTATTCATCATTAAACTTTTAAATTTTTTCTTTTTTTTCGTCACTGAGAATTTTAAGTGAGGATAAATTCAGCTGAATGCACTCTGAACTAAATCTGCTGAGTTGCCGTTCTGTTTTTATAGTCAAATAAATTTTTTATTACTTCATTTTAAATAATCTGGATATTCCGTTTGAATTTAATGATGTATAAAATTTTTTTATTTTTTAATTTTAATAATGAAAATAAGTCATTATCAAGCATTTAAAACAATAAATGCACTCAAAATGAAGAATGAATGATACAATAAACATTTAAAACGGAATTTCATATTTCTTATTAGTTGCATAAGCAATTAACGAATGTAAAAATAAAATAGCTATTTAGTTTACGTCAATAAAATTTTTTTATTGCAACTATTTTGTAAGATTTTTTGAAACTATTATTTACACTGTCTTACATATATGTATAAAATTATATATAAAAAACAAAAGTTAGAATAGTCAAGTGATACTTTAATTTTTAAAAACCTCATTTTAATAATGCATAAATATAGATGACAGAAACGTTGATTGGTTTAGAGAAATGTTTACTGGTATCTTTCAAGATATGTTGATTGGTATCTTTTAAAAATGTCAAATTAAATAAAACGAAATTTCAAAACCATACAAATATAAATTACTAGAGTTAGCGAAATAAATTAAAAACATTCGGATAAAATATTGTCGCATATTTTTTATACATGAAAAAACAAAAATTTCTGCCAAAAATTTCCACCGATTCTATGCCATAAGATGTACTTTTGTGTGAAAACTCTTTATGTTTTATTAAAATGAGGTTTTTCTGACATTTTTTTTTTCCAATATTGTAATATTATTCACCCTAATTAATTATATGGAATATATTTTAAGTGCTATGCCTATTGAATTAAAAATATTAGTTTTAAAATACAATATATGTATATAATATTATTGTTAAAAAATTCTAGGAATAAAATTTATTTTTTACAATAAAATTGATTTTGAAATATAATATTGATTAAACCACAAAATGAATTGACAAATGAACTTTTATATAATAAAATTTCGGCATATCTAAATTTGATAAAAATACAAAAGGTATTTATAAAATATTTTATTTTATTTATTTATTTATTTATTTCCTAAGGGAGGTGGGAATCTTCCAAAGACACCAAAAATTTCCTTTTGTTAGTGTGAGATCTTTAGTGTGATTTCCTTTTGTTAGTGTCAATATAATGGAATGAAATCCTTACCTGCTAATGCCTAATAGAAAATAGGATGCGGAAACATTGAATTAGGAGTGAAACTGTAAAGAAACAATGAATCCGCCTATTATTTATTGTTTTGGTAACAGTGACTATAGCCGTTACAACAGTTGCAACATGCAGTAGTATATAACACCTTCTTGCATGAAGTAACTATTGAAGGCAAACTCCACCGTCACCGAAACTGCTATCATTATTAGTATTAGTATTACTTATTAATATTATTATTATTTTACTGCAGAGTCAGAGCCATACAGATTACAACGTGCAGTAGTATATAACACCTTCTTGCATGTTATAACCAAAGATAGCTCCACTGGTAAAATATAACGCAATTTTATCAAAATAATAATGCAATAGTTTAAACATTGTGATTGTTTTTTTTTTTTATTTTAATAGATTATTGTGTGGTTGCAAATTTTTTGGAAACTTAAATATACTGCTTATAAAGATTATTTAAAGTTCATCCCTATAATTAATTAAATTTTATTTCAATTTCAGAATTAAAACAAAAAATTAGAGGTAGATATGTTCATAATTCTGACACCAAAAACATTTAAAGCTATTTGTGCGCCATCTTTTATTTTATACAAAAATTATTTAATTTTTTATTTTTCTACAACAATATAATATTTATTTGTTTAATTAATCTATATGCCCCAGCCGAGGTTAAAACCCGAAATCTTTCCATTGAAAGGATAATGTCTTAAACACTACATCATTGGCTGGTTTTTTTTCAATAACATCTACCTAGCAACATAATATTCTGCGGAAATGGAGGTCAGCAACTGTAAAATATGATTTTGTTTTAAATATTGATAATTTCGAATATTAACATTTGGAGATGTGACAATTTAGTTTTATTGGTTTATAAAATTAAGAAACCGCACAGTTTTAAAAAATAATCAAAAAAAGTAATTTTATAATAATGGAGTGGTTTATTTGATTGTCATTTTTAATTGAAATTAAAAATATTATATTTGTTTTCATATATCAAAAAAATAAATGGATTAAAATATCATTAAAAGTATTTCAATTTAAATTTGTATAAGTATTTTATATTATAAAAGACACTTTTTTTTTGTTTAATTTTTTTTTTTTTTTTTGTTTGGGGTTTAAAATTAAGGACAAATTTACAGATTAATACTTTTTATCTAGCACTTTACTACAAGGGTCGGTTTAATGTTCTTGTAAAGAACGATCCCCTGTCGATAGCCTGATCATTTATTGATGTACCATAATATTAATGAATGGTTTACCATACCAGGTTTTAGTTTAATTAATTTAAAATTAAGTAAATTATGAGGACAACACCATAATAAAACTCTATTAAGTTTTTGTGTTCTCTTAAAAGTTTAAGAGAGATTCGATTTGAAAATACAAAATGAATAAATTTTTATCATGATGAGTTCTTATTTGATTTTTCTTAATTTATTTTTTTTTTAAGGAAAATCATAAGATATCCCCACACAATGTACCATTAAAGAAAGCTCTTAGTTTTTCTTCTCTTTGATTTTAGTAGCCCTCATGATTTCTTTTATGTACATATCACCATTTTGGAAAACAAATACTTTTTAATCGACTAGACATGATTTACACACCCAACCCTGTGATACTCTAATAATTACAAATGTAAGAAACGCTTACAGAGCGTAATCTGTTAATCGAAGGAACATTACAAAATGAACTTAAGTTTTCTATAGAAAACTATGAAATAAATTATTGTACTTTGAAAAACAAATATACATAATATAGGCATTATTTATATTCTGTTGAGCAGAAAAAAGAAATCATAACATATTATGAAAATAAAATCCGAATATTTTAATACAAATCATGATATTCACGATTTAAAATGATTTTTATACATTTAATTTAAATAATATACGCGAAAAGGCAAAAATGTTTATTTTACATTTTAAATTCTCTTAAATGATTTTTGCATAAAAAGCCCTGAACTAAAATGGTAAAAATGGTTTCGCATTTAGAAAAGAGTAAAAAAATTGTATACACAACTTTAAAATCGATCGTATGTAGGTACATTTGTTACTTATTGCAAAAAAAAAAAAAAAAAAAGTTTACCTGCTCGAAATAAAGAAAAGAAAAGGTGAAATGTAAGACAAAATGAAAAATTTCAATATATTTTTTTTTTTGAAAATAGAAAAATAAAATTCATAAGAAGTGGAAAAATTCACTCTTATTTTATAAATACTTATTAATGTTTAGTGATAAAAAAAAATTTTAATGTTTTTATTGATGGAATTTGAATAGAAGATTGAAACCATTTAAGTTTTGTTTTATTTATACCTATAATTTTTCTTTCAACTTTTTTATTTTATTTTTCAAGGATTTATCCAAAAATTATTGATTTTAAAATTCATATTAGGATGGATTTTTTTATATTTAAATTACAAAAAATAATAAAAATCATCAAATACCCAAATAAATCGTAAAATAGTTTTAAAATTAAGAAATAAGTTGCATGTCATTTAGTTTTGAGAAATGCTATTTGTCAGCGATCAGTTATCGGTCAGTTTTTATAGTATATCACTGTTCTCTTGTAAATTCTGTTGGTCGAAAGTTCTATAAGTTGATTAGACTTATCATTAGAAAGAATAAGAAATAAGTACTTGAGCTGCGTCGATTGATCATAATAAAAATATGTTATATACACAAATTAAAACAAGTCTCGCGTAAAAATTTTTTGTTCTATCCTAATAACTCGCAGAAGATTTCTGTAGAAATTTATTTAAATAGGAGTTCTTTAGGCAATTTCAATATTACAAATGCCTATACTGATGAGTCTAATAATGTTAAAAAGACAAAACACACCAAACATATTATAAAATACACAAATTACCAAAATAATAATATAAACATAAACAAAATAAATAAAATATGAACTAAAAATAAATAAATATAAAAATTCTTGTGCAAGATAATAGATGGCGGGTAAATAGTATAAAATAATTTTGTGTTTTATAATCTTATTGTATATATAACTATAGCCGTGTCCATGAGCCAAATAATCAACGACTTAGATAGTGATAATAATGATTCAAGAAACCGATGATGTTAAGTCTAATATAAATCAGCAACTTTATTTATACCCTATGCTCAAAACTAAATAATAATTATGCAACAGCAAAATATTAAATTAGTCAAATTAAATTAAATTAAATCATTTACAACTCATGCAATACCTTAAGTTAATAGACTTTTATATGGCATACACGCTATAATGTCTAATTGCCTAGACTTATTATCATCAAAATTTTTGAATAAAAAATTGTTCGCAACAGCCACATTATACTATTTAAATAACAACTGCTTCCCATTTTAACAGATTTAAAAAAAAAGTGTATATTCATATATTATGTACATTGTCAGATTATCGAAAAAACTATATATTAATTTTATGTCACAAAATGTATTATTTGGAAAAAAAAAAAAATTTGTAGTAATGGTATAAAAGATGTTTTGCTATTAAAATAAAAGATATTTATGTTGCTTGAAATCATTTGAATTGCTTTTTTTTTTTGTTCATGTACATATGTACCTATTATATAGCAATGATTTTTTATTTTATGTAAATCGCGAAAAAATGTTTAAAAAAAAATATATATATTTTAAACGGATACATAAAAACGTATATTATTCCATAAATAATAAAAAGAAAATATTTTATATTCAATGATTGTGGGTGTTTTTTTTTTTTGTTTTTCTTGGATAGAGGGTGAAAAAATATAAATAATATGTATTTCATAGAAAAAAAAAACAAAAATTTTCAATAACAAAATAAAAAAAAGTTATTTTGTTGTTGAAAAAGTTTTGTCATAAATTACATGTTGAAAATTGATTTTGACATTGTTATTATGACAATATTTTTTTTTTTTTTTGTTATTTTATCTTTTTGTTTCTTTTTTAAATAAAGTTCTTTGACATTATCTCAACACCTGGATTTTCTATTGAATTCCATTTAACGCTTTAAATATGAATATTGTGTATTCATTCATAATAAATAGGTAATAACAAATTAAAAATCACTTTAAAAACATATACAAAATATTATTTTTATATTGAAAATTAATTCGTTACGACGGTTTTTCATTTAAAATATTTATTTTTAAGGAAAAGGAAATCAAAAAAAGGACGTCATGGAAACGAAAGTTCATAATAGGTCAATATATATAAATAATATTTTTATATTTTGAAATATAGAAGATTGTGGGTTGTGAAAATTGTTTTTTTTTTTAATGATTTCTTATTAATATTTCCTACATAGGTACATATTATGTAATATATATATATATATTATATTCCTATATATTGTATTATGTATATAAAAATAATAGCATCCAGTAAATTGTTATAAAATACTAGGGAACAGTTACTAAAGAACTTTTTTTGACCTTTTGGTATAGCCAAACCTGGATAATTTAAACCTGGGTAAGTGGAAAACCTCTATAAAATGAACTCTCACCTTGGTCCCTACATTTTTGTGATAAAAAACCTCTATAATTGGATCTTAATTTCAAAATTTTTACCTCTCTAACTGAAATTTTATAATTCGTACCTATTTTCATGGCACAATTTTTTTCACTTCTTTACATTACAAAAATTTTTATTTATTTTATTTTGTTAAATTTAAAAAATTTCCGTTAAAGAACCGCTATTTTTGTGTTTTTCTTTTTGTATGAACATTTTGGATTAATATAGGTATCTATTCCGATTTTGTTAGTTCTAGTTTGTTAATTGGCTAGTTATAAGCTAAAATGTAAAAAAAAAAATTTTCTGCTGTAAGTGATTAAAAATTAAAAATTATTTTAAACTTTCAAAACGGTTTAAGTTTCAAATTTCCAGAAACCTTTTTAATTGGAACAATTTACATAAAAAACCTGGCTGAGTGAAAAACTGCATAAGTGAACTACCTCTATAAGTTTAATAAAACTATAGTTGCTCCTAGAGGTTCCACTTATCCAGGTTTGACTGTAAATTAAATTACATCTTTAGAGTAATCTTCATTTTTATTGAACGAAAAATATTTTTTTTTTCAGATAAATTTAAATTTCTATACGATACCTAAACCTTTTTTTTGTAACGAAATATTTTTAATTTTATTTTCATAGCTGTAATTATTTTTATAAATCTTAAGTATCAACTTTTAGTAGCCGAACCTTTGATCAAAACCTTTTAAAACATTAAATTTCGTCAAATTAACATTTAACTAAAGGAGAATTTTTTCTCGAATTATCATTAGGTAGCTGTAGAAATAATTTTAAAAACCAAAGATTAAATTTAAATAACTTCCACTTTAAATTGCAACAAAAATTATGAAATTAAATGTACTTATATGTATGTTGTAGAACAGATAATCGAACGTAAATTTTTCTACAACTAGAAGTGATTCTTTTTACTATTTTATACGAAAATGACATTTTCTAGTATACAAAAATATAATTGGTACTCCTTAGTACGCGTAAATTGAACTTTACCTAGACCACTTTTAAATTATTTCTCAAAACTCACAAACCTTAAAATTAATAAAATCGTCTGTGAGTTGAGAGACAAAAAGCAATCATACGTCAATTTTTTCAAAAAAAAATATTAAATATTGATTCAAAAATTTATTTTTGATATAAACCTCTAGTATCTTAAATTGATAGGTTAATAGTTATTGGCATAATTGATTAAATTAATTAAATTCAACTTTTTTGGATTTTTTATAAATTATTATCTCAACAGACAAATTACACCCATATTGAAAGATTTACAATTTGTCAAAGCAATTGTGTGCCACAATAATCTCATATTCACTTCAAATAATTGTGCAAATATTGTACCAAAAACAAAGTGTCATTAGATAGTAAAGGAGAAGGAGTAGGAGTTCAGAGAGTAAAAAATAAATTCAAAAAAAAAATAAATATATATATTATATACATATAATATATATTTATATATTCTATTATCTATATTAAATTATTTTCTTCTGCGTACGGAAAATGGAAAAGCTCCTTTTTTAACAAATATTAAAATGAAATGCTTTTAAATAAATGACTTTCTATAGGGTGCTTTAAATCACTGGTAATAAAAATGAAGAGGCTTTTTTTCCAATCGAATTTAAATCCTTCTTTAAAGAGAATCGATTTATCATATTTTCTTCTTTTACTATTTTTTTTTGATTTCAGACAAAAATATACGTATATATATGAGTATAGTTGTACACATAATAGATATACATATATAATGTATATGTAATTATGTTTTAGCATTTAAAGTAATAGAAAACAAATTTCATTTCTTTTCATTTTATTTTAGTTATTTATTTTTGAAAATGTTACTTTAAAGTTATAATATAAATATTATGCATAAAATTGACAGTTGCGGTTAAAAAAATATAGCTATATGTAATGAAATTTTATATTTAATTATTTTTATAATTAATTATATTGAATTTTAATAAAACTTTTGATTCAAAAATGCATCAAACAAATTACAAAAGTCGAACGACAAAATTATCAACTGTTATTAATGTTGTTAATTATTAGTCGTTAGGGACTGACTCTTATCCTAAAATAGCATAAATAAAAAAATGTTAGTTATAGTTTAAGATATGACATAAGATAAGTATTAGTTTAACTTAATTTTAAAATAATAATTTTTCTACAGATTTTTCATTTGTTTGTTTTTCGCTAAAACAAAATAATTTTAATGTAATCTTATAAGCTTAAGAGATATTTTAAGCTTAAGAGAAATTTTAAGAATTTTTTTTAAATATTTTTTGTAATAAAATTTATGCTTATATGTATTATATTTAAATCTATACATACATACGTACATAGAATATTATATTCATATTCTCTTTAATGTAGAGTTTTCTATTAAAAAAAAATGATTCTAAATTTTCATTTAAAATGAAGATTTATATTTTTAGAACCTTTTTTAAAACTGTCAGTCAATAGTATCCGTTCCTCTGTCTGTTTAAAAAATTTTTACATAGTTTTTTTTATGCCTCATTCATAATTGCAGGTTACCGTTATGTGAAGCAAAGTAGTACTTTTTCTATAACTTCAGCATGCTTTTAGTTAGAATTTTGAGCTTTGAGTAGAAAAATCTCATAATAACAATAAGCTTACGTCAGAATTTTTTTTGTACTTTACCTAATTGTTTAAAAGCTATTAGGGTCAAAATTTTATAATTTACTGTTTTTAGACACATTGTGTAAATTTTTTCAAAATAAACTCGAAAATTTAAAGCTCCTATATTATAGCTTTTAATAGCTTTCTTATTATTTAAGAAAGTTGTCTCTTGATTCAAAATTTTTGCTTATGAAAATGTACCCCTTTTAAATATTCTATATTAAAAACTGCCATTACAGGTATTGGTTTCTTTTTAGAAATTAATTTCGATATCAACTTATTATAAAAAGTGTAAAAAGAGCCGGTTTAAGTGTTCTTTTTGTATACAGTTTAAATATAAAAAATTGTAATAAATCTAAATTATTGTTAGCAATATTTTTTTTAAATGAATACACGTTAAATTTGCCTTTTTTTCCTTGTAAAAGTTTTAACGTTAAGGATGGTTTTATTATGTATACAGAAATTCAAGTTCAAATACTTTGCATTTTAAGATTGTTAATTTTATTTAAGTTTTTAATATTAAGTTGTTTTCCAGGTCGTGCATATGTGATTACGAAAATATTAATTTACTATTTAATAGTTTTAATTAAATGCAATTTATTCACAAGTGGTTATTAAAATTTCTTTTATAAATAAAATAATAAAATGCAATACTTACAACATAATAAAATTAAATTAGAAAATTTATTTCATTATTCAAAATCTATGGTCATAATGTGTAATTACTGAATTTAAAACGATGGTTACACGTCAATGTTTTCCATCCTCTTGCTTAATCCCCTTCTTTTAAACTTTTTTAAAATGACAGAAATCTAATTTTTTTGAAGCGTTTAAAAAATAGAATGTAAAATTAGAGAAATTTACTTTTTTGAAGCGTTTATTTATTTTTATTGTTTGAAAATTTTTTTTTTAATGCATTTCTCTGCCACATAAATGTAGACATGAAATTACACAGCTTTTCCTGTTCAGACGTGGCTGTAAATGTCGTAAGGGGTAATAACTCTTACGACGTGTGCGGGATTCGAACCCACACTCTCTTGGTGTTTATAGCGTATTTTATACGCTTTTACCCACTAGGCCACCGAGGGCCCCTTATTTATTTTTTATTTTTTAAAATGTTTAGATACTTATTAGCTATCTCTCACTTTTTGTTAAAATTAATTTTTTTAATATGGTCAGATTAAAAAAATTAATTTTAAAACGAATAGTTTGGAACTCCAGAAAAGTTTCCAAGTTTCACCGGTATACATAGGTACAATATATAAAAGAAATGTCAAAAAAAGGTGAATAAAAGTGGAGACAAAATAAAGAAATTGCTACATTTTAGTTTCAAAAACAATGAACAAACTGGTAAGAAATGGGGACGTTTCGAATATAAAAAAGAGTTAAAAGGTGATTATTCTAACCGGTAAGTAAGTCAGTCTTAAATTGAATTTTTACAAAACATAAAGAAACATACAAAACATTCTAAAAATAAAAAAAAATATTGTAGAGTTCATTTCAACTTAAATTTAGTCAAATTAGACTATTAAATTAAAATCAACATATTCGAATTGTTTATGAGTTGTTCAAGCAAACGGGAAACGAATATTTTAATCCGAAAATAAATTAAAGAAAGGCGTTGTACTTTGAAATCAGCTAGATTAAACTGTCTTATATAAGAATTTTTATAGAATGAGGAGGTAAGAAGTACCTACTAAAATAAATTCTATAAATAATTGTATCTACAAACATTTTATAAGTAATATTTTTTTATGGTAAAGTTTTCTGTCTTATATTTTCTGTGCTTTAGATAGTCAATTCACAATAATGAGGTAAGTACTTTTTGTGCAACTAATTCGTTCTATTAAGTTTTTTTATTGTTTTTTTTTTTTTGCTTTTTTTATTTCTTTCTCTTTTGTTTTTGTTTTTTTATGATTTAAGTAGATACGTCTTGCTTCTTCTTCAAGATAAGATATTTAAATAAAAAGAGTATTGATTAAGTTATTTTTTTTTTGCAATTTATCTAAGGAAATTCAATCTATAAATATTGCATTAAAGAGATTTTATGTATAGAATGATAGAATGTCAAAGTATTTATTTGATCTATTAACTAAAAATAACTGACTGACTGACTGACCATCATATTAATTAAATGACATACATCATTCTTAACTATCTTTAAATTTATATAATAAAAAAAACCAATAACAACAAAGTTCCTTTGTATGTATTATAATACAGTCACGTGAATGTATATTATGTGCTTTGAATTCATTTGATATTTAAGATATTCTTAAACTTATTTTATATTACAATGTTGTCAATTAATTGAAAGAAAATTGTGATAAACTGAAAATGTTAAAGAATCTTTTTAGGATTCTCATTAGATTTTAGAACTACGGGATGTCGAATGTTAAATGTATTTAAGAATATAATCAAAAATTGAAATTTAAAATATGTATATAATATATTTTGTTATATAATTTGCATATTATATTTGAATTTGTTTACCTACTGTATGTAACTTATTATTTGAGAATAATGCTGCATAAAAAACTTAGTTTCAAAAGTCACCTCAACTTGATTATTCATAAGACTAATATAACATAAATTAGTCTTTGTTAGATCTGTACATAACAAAGTACTTTTATATCGTATATTTAAAAAATAACACAAAAATAAACATAACAATTTGACTTCTTCCAATTTGACTGTTATGTTTGGTTTCCTCATCAAAGAGTAGATAATTCAATTGAATCAGTCCAAAATGGTTTTTTAGTTTTGTTTTAACAAATTTGTCATTGTCAAATCCAATTCATTTGCCTTCTTATAAGGATAGATTTTTTGTTTTTTTCTAAGGGAGGTGGGAATTTTCCAAAGGCACCAAAAATATAAACATGGTTATGTCAGATACTTGCTTACTAAATTCCCCTCTCCCTTTAGGTAATACACTGGTATGAAATCCCTAAACTTTCTTATACAAAATACTGACTAGGAAATACGTATAGCAGAGGATAAGGCAAGGATACGTAAACATTGAAGTGGCTTCCGTGACTAGGATTTCAATCCAAGATCCTCCGGTTTAATGGCAGACGAAAGGCACCTTAACCATTACGTAGTGGTGATCATGAGTCAAATGCTCTTAATTGAATTAGGCAGATAGTGAGTCAGGTTAATCTTAATTTATCTTCATTCTCTAACATCTCGTAGATTAATGGTCGATATTTTCTTTTATTCATCGAAATTATTGTAACGCAATTATTTGTTAGCTCCTAAATAATTATATTAACTAAATATTATATAGATAATATTTTTAAACAATTTTAGATCTTTTAAGCTGTTTAATATTCGAAATCATAGAACTAATTATGGTCGAAACGACCGAATATTCAGAATGTATTCCTTTCACTTAGATATTACTCTTATTTCAATATTGGTTATAGCAAATCTGTATAACAGCACAATTTCACCATCTTTTCAGATTCAGATTTCAGTAAACATTACTTACTAACATTATTTTTGTAATTTAGTAATTTTAGATTATAGCTAGACTATAATCTTGTGTAGAATCAGAACAGTATGTATATATTTTTTTAATTTTTACTTAATTTTGGTATTAAATTTTTCTGAACTCTACACTCTCCTCGTTGATACTCGGTGTTTTGTATGGCCATGGCAAAAAATTGTTATTAAATATAATATGCAAAAAAATGGTAGACAGTCTAAAAACTTTTAATAACACTAAAAATACAAAATTCTAGATATGATTTTTATTGCAAATTGTTGATTGACATTATATGATTTGATTAGGTTACTGAGAGATACGCGGTAATTACCTATATTAGATATTTTGTTAAAAAATATTGTGATTTTAATGTGAACTTAACAAATAAAATTTTTTAAATTTTAGGTTTAATATAATTTATAACAAACTTAAATTCAAATCAAAGATTATGAAATTAATTAGGCAGTTGAAAGAAATATTTAGAAATACTTTTCTTAAGAGTAATTATTTTTAGTTTTATTCGATTAATTTATTTAAATGTTTAAACAAGAAAATCCAATTGATAAAAGAATAACCGTTTTCAAATGAATAAAATATACCGCAGTATTAAAAATAAAATGCTTCAAATGGTTTTTGTTTGTTTTTTTATTACCAATCTTTTATTGAAATTAAAATAATTGTAAACAATTTTTTCTCATCATTAGCAGTTTTTTGATTCTTTTACATCACATCAAATAGATACTTTAAATCAATTGCGTATAATCAAATACAGCAATTCATCGATTGAAATAAAATTTAAAGAATGATAATTTCTTTAATTTATTTTATTCGAAAAAAAATTTTTGAAACAATTATATCACCAAGAAAAGTATTTTTATTGATTCCATAAAGTAAAATAAAATAACAGAAAGCGCAAAAAAAAAATAAACAAACAAACTTAAGATACATTCATTTATTCAGAAAAAGAAACAAGGTAGAATGTAAACCAACGGTTTTTAAAAGCGCACATTTCCAAAACTCAATACAAACTGTTTAGAAGTGTGACTTGCACAAAAGTTTGAAAATTTCATGTAATAAGAAAAAATATGAAAATAGGACATTTTTGAAATTTTGAGGGGCCGTAATTCCGGAATCCTATACAACTAAGAAAAGCCGTTAACACACGTAAAAATATATTATTGAACCTTTGGTGTCTGAAAATAGCAAATTTTCAATTTTTGAGGCGTAATAACTCATAAAGAGGGGGTGCTACTAAAAAATTTTCTGAGGAAATTCTAAAAGTTCTTTCTTGCCCCAAAATTTCAAGCCTCTATTTAGAAGCGTGCCGGAGTTATGAAAGTAGAAAAATCATGCAAAATTTGGTTTTCACATAACGGTAAATTTAAATACTAAATTTAAAAAAATTGTATAATTTAATTTAATTTACAAAGTTAAAAAAAATACCTGTCGAATGACGTTTTCAGATTGAAAAAATCTTAAGCAGAACATAAGATATATGCATTTAAAAATAGGGCTTTTTCAAAGTTTGAGGGGTTGTAGCTCCGTAATGGGTGGGGCTACATGAAAAAGTTGTTCCACAAAATTATTTTTTTTATGAGACCTACCCATGGCTAAAATTGTTTTTCCCCATCTTTAACGGTGTAGAAGTTTTTTAAACAGACGGACGCACGGACGGACGGACAGAGTGAAACTAATAAGCACATTTTTTCAAATTTTTTTTGGAAATGTGCTAAAAAGTAAACTCAAGGTTTTAATTTTTACTTTCAATACAAAATAGTGAGTAAATAGAAAACAATTTTGATTTTTTTGTTTGCCTTGCTGTTGTGTCACAACTGGTTCATATCTGAGTAATAAAATACTTCACAATACTTTTGATGAGTTGAAGTGATTCGAGTCATCACTGATATGAATCAAGATTGACATTAAAGTTAAAATGTATTTTCATCAAATTAATAAAATCACGCTGAAAAATAAAATTTATATCTGATGGCGGCGACGTTTAGTTACATTGTGTACAATGGATAACATAGAAAAAAAGATAAGTGGACATAATATAATAAATTAAATTAAAAAATAATACCTTTGTATAAGTATAAACGTATATCTTTATATATATGTGTATACATTATATTAAACATATATGTAAGTATGCTGTAAATTGAATACTCAACGAGTTGTACTGGGACAAAAAAAATATAGTTTTTCTTTTAGTTCTTTTTTGTATTCAGTTTAATCAATTTTGAACTGAAAACAAGATTCGAATGGTCTTCGAACTCTAAAACAAGTGTTATTTATATTTTTTTATTCGTTGTTTTTTATAATGTGTTTTTTTTTCCACACTGAACGTGCTACGAATTAAAATCAATAACAGGAGAAATTAATTGTAAGGTGAATCAACAATAATATACGATAACTAAATGAAAGTAGTTAACTATCATGTTAGATCTTAAAAAGGTTTACTTAAAGTAAATTCAAACAATAGTAAGAATTTGTTGTTAAATAGCAGCTGGCATGGTTATTCTGTAAAATAAATTCTTTTGGAAAACGAAATCAACACCTTTGTATTCTGTAAGTAATTATGTTTGTTTTACCGAGAAATGCGAGAAAATTCACCTTGGAGTTATTAATCAATTCAAATTTTCACTATTATTATTATGTTGTTAGTTGCTATTATGAGTATTCATTCTTTTATATGCTTACATTTTAAGAAAATAAAAAAAAAATTTATTTTAGGCACATTTTTGAAAAATTTGGTTATTAGTTTCATTCTGTGCGACTCCTAAACGGTTCTTTTATCAACAAACTAGCTACACCGTTTAAGATAGAATAACGAAATTTTAACAATGGATATAAGTCTCATTTAATGCTATAAATATTTTTATGTAGCTCCATCAATCTCCCAAAATTGGAAAATATATCAGGCTCTGCTTGATATTTTTACAATGTAAAAGTGAAAGACGACAGCATATTACAAAATATTTTTAGCATATTATTATGAATGTGTGACTTCAGTAAAAGTTGTTGTCATTCCCCATGTTTTTTTTTTTTTTTTTCTTAATTTCTTCTACATAATTTATATAAAAATAATTTATTTTAATATATTCATAATTAAATAGTTTCTGACCTTAGCTAACAAGAGCTGTGTGGTCTTATAATGCGTAAAAAATAATGAACAGAGTTTCAGACACAAAAAATAAAAGAAAAAAATTTTTTATATTATAATAAATGAAAATACAAAAAAAAAAAATCAAATAAAAATCGAATTTTCATAAAATTATTTAAATATTTTATATTTAATAGTAAAAAATTTTAATTTTTTATTTACTATTAATTAATGGATTTAACTCAATTTACTTTAACTTAAGGTTTTCAAAATTCGTCATTTGACGTTATTGTTAGTGTAACTGTATACTACAAGATTATATATATTATGTTAATTTTGTTAGTATAGTTCTTTAATTTTCGACTAAAAGTGCTCTTATTTTTTTTTTGAATACGCCAAAATTAGATAGAATTTTCAAATCTTCGGGTTGCTCGTTGAAGGCTTTTAAGCAATTGTATAGACAATTATTTCTTTGGTTTCCGATTCTAAATAAGGAGAGAAAAAATTTGATTTGTTCCTAGTGTTGTGCGAGTGAATGTATAATCTTCTATTTAAAATAAAGTTGTGTTTCAGCAGGTTATATACTATTTTAAAAGCAGTACAGTGCAATTCATATCTATTTATATTCGTAAGACTAAGATATTGTTGAGAGTATAATAAATGAGCGGGGTATTGAGAGATTTTTAAAGATTTTAAGGCATTTTTTGTGCACAATTTTTAGCTTATTTAAGTAGATTTGGGGAGCCCTGTTTTAAGAAATACTAGGCGAGAAAATCCATCTGAGAGTTGGTATTAAATCTACAATTATTATTTTTAGCTTTTTTCCAAAAAAAAATTGAAAAAATATGCCTATTAGTTTCACTTTATCCGTTCGTCTGTTTACAAAACTTCTGCACCGTTAAATATAGAGAAAAAACATTTTAACTATGATTTGGTCTTATAAAAAAATTAATGTTGTAAAACAACTTTTTTATGTAGCCCCGCCTATTAGGGAACTACAGCCCCTTAAACTTTGAAAAAACCATATTTTTAAATGCGTATATCTCATGTTCTGCTTAACATTTTTTCAATGTAAAAATGCCATTCAACAGGAATTATTTTTGCCTTTGAAAAACCAATATTAATATTATTGTACCTTTATTATTTGATATTAGATATTTTTGTACATTATTAGCTATTAGGGCTCAAAAATTGAAAATTTGCTATTTTTAAACACCTGTAACTTAGGCACCTGTACACATTTTTCTTCGGCAAGGTTTTGGAAAAAATTTATAATAAGCAAAGACAACCTCTTTTACTAATACAATTTTCAAGACAACTATTTTTGTCTCCAACTCCATTAAGCCCTCAAATTTATGGAGAGTTGAACAATAATTAATAATTAAAAAAATAATAACATATTCTTCAATCTTCTTCAATTATCGCAGTCCTAGAGATTCTAGTTAGGTATGTTAACGATTTATTAGTTTTATTACGTTAAAAAGTTAACTTCGTTAAAATTTATATTTACAGGTACATATTTAATTTTAAGATGTGATAATTTTTCGTTATTTCGTTATTGTGATAATTTTTCGTACGATAGGATCGGGTATAATAAAATTACTCCTCCGTTTGTAACACCTCGAAATAAGCGAGCTAGATATACCTTCAAAGGTATGGATCGGATCAGAAAAAAATTCTAAGACTTTTGAGCCATGTCCGTCCGTCCGTCCGTCCGTCCGTCCGTCCATCCGTCAGCACGCTAACTCAAAAACTAAGAAAGCTAGAATCTTGAAATTTACACAAAATATTCTGGGAGTAATTTGTAGGTTCCCTATTTTTTTTGGTTGAGTTTGGAGCAAGCCTTAGGGTAGCTCTCGAACACCTAACTTTTAGATCCCCACATTTTTTTTGCAATAGAGCTATGAAATTATTATTAAGTATTAACTACTGATAAGTATTAACTACTGATAGATCTCACAAAAATATTAATTTTATTTTTAATAACTTTTTTTTGTAGCCCCACCCGTTACGGAGCTACAGCTCCCCAAAGGTTCAAAAAAGCTCTATATTTAAATTGTTATAGCACAAGTTGTATAAGGTATATCTTCATTTTGAAAACGCCAAACGATTACTACTTTCATTAGCTTTAAAAGTGTATATACAATAAATATATATTTTTGGCATACGGTGTCTTAATTTACCGTTATGCGAAACTCAAATTTTGCAAAATCCTTTAACCCTTCCATCTTCTAAACGGTTAAAGTTGGAAACTTGAAATTTTGACAGAAGTTAGATCTTTGAAAATTAGTATGAGTCATTTCAGAAATTTTTTTTGTATCACCCCCCGTTTAGGAGCTGTAAGGGGTCAAAAACTGAAAATTTCCTATTTTTAAACACCTGTAACTTGAACACCTGTTAAAATTTTTTTGAAGTAATACGCAAAAATTAAAGCTCCAACATTATATTTTTATTTCTGTTAACAACTTTTTTTAATAATATAGGGTTACTTTATAATTGACGAAAGTGTTACTTGATTTTTTCAAATTTTCTAACAAATTTCTTTAAAACGAATTTTTTCCATTTTGTTTTACTCGATAATTTGAAATTGTTGAGGATATAATGCGTAGTACAAAAAAATGTAAATAAATATACAACATAACGGTTGCTTGAAGAATTTTTATTTATATGATATTGATATACATACATACTTATATAATATAATGTTTATTTACATATCGTATATGTCACTAGTGAATGAATGATAAGAGTATAGATGTATATTATATAGCGCCGTATTTACATACACATATGTATTTTATTGTACTTATAAGAAATTATTCTGTCAATGGAATATTTAAATATAATATAATATAATATTTAAAATTATATTTACTGTTTTGTACTTAGTAAATTTAATATACATTTACCGCTTAGTATTAAATGGTACTATAGAATATTTGAAAAAGTTTTGGATTGATAATCGTTATGTGGAAGGTTAGAATCTGCTTTTGAAGAATGTACATATAAACATATAGTTTGAATATATGTACAACCCATAGTTCTAGAAATTATAAAATTCACCCAAATTATTTTAAAATACTAAAATATTAAAAAAATAATATTGTAAGCAGAGTGACAGGCTGTGAACATACTAACGGTTCGTACGGGTATCTAAGAGTTGACAAAGTCAACTGTATTCTTCCTCGTTTTTATTTTATTACAGATCATAATGTTTCACTAAATATTTGAATAATACTTTCTGTACTTAATATAGATGCAAACCAGAGCATAAAAATATTAAAAAGGGTAAAGAAAAATATTAAAAAAAAAAACAAAAAAAGAAAAATAATGCTGTATCTAAACTGATGGTTGCATTTATAAGTTTTATAGATCATTTGAAAGAACATTTGCAATTACTTTTAAGCTGTTAATTGATATTACGTAACTTTGCTTCAATATATTTATTCAATATATATTCAGATATTTACGGTACATTAAATTTTACATCAATATTTTCAAAAGCTGATATTAACGCTTAAATGCTTCCATCGCTAATCCGGAAAATTCGCCACAAAAGTTCAATATTTTTATTGATAAGGATCGGGTATATTAAAATTGCTCCTCCGTTTGTAACACCTCGAAATAAGCTAGCTAGATATACCTTCAAAGGTATGGATCGGATCAGAAAAAAATTTTAAGACGATTGAGCTTTGTCCGTCCGTCCGTCCGTCTGTCCGTCAGCAAGATAACTCAAAAACTAAGAAAGCTACAGTCTTGAAATTAACACAAAATATTCTTACAACAATTTGTAGGTTCCTTATTTTTTTGGTTGAGATCCGACCACAACTTCGGGTAGCTCTCGAACACCTAACTTTTAGATGCCCACATTTTTTTTTAAATAGAGACATGAAATTTTAACTGCTGATAGATAACATAAAAATATTAATTTTATAATTTTACAACTATTTTTTGTAGCCCCATCCGTTACGCAGCTACAGCTCCTCAAACTTTTAAAAAGCCCTATTTTTAAATGCATATGTCTCATGCTCTACTTAAGATTTTTTCAATTAGAAAACGTCATTCGACAGGTATTTTTTTTAAATTTATAAATTAGTATCAAAATTGTACAATTTTTTAAATTTAGTATTTAAATTTACCGTTATATGAAAACCAAATTTTGCATGATGTTTCTACCCTCATAACTCCGGAACGCTTTCAAATAGGGACTTGCAATTTTGAGAGCAGAAAGAACTCTTAGAATTAGTATAAGTTTGCTCAGAAATTTTTTTTGGACCACCCCCTGTTTATGAGGTATTAGGGCTGGCTCAAAAATTGAAAATTTGCTATTTTTAAACAGCTTTAACTTAGGCACCTGTACACATTTTTCTTCGGCAAGACAAAAAAATTAAAGGTCCAGTAATATATTTGTACGTGTGTTAATGGTTTCTTTTAATTGTATAGGGTTCCTAAGTTACATCCCCCCAAAATTTCAAAAAACCTCTATTTTCAGATGTATATATCTCAGGTTCTGTATAGTAGTTTTACAATCTAAAAACACAAGAAGACCGGAATTTTTCTTATCTCCATAAGACAATATCAAAATTATGCAATAGTTTGTAATTTACTATTTAAATTTACCGTTATGTTAAAACCAAATTTTGCATGATTTTTCTTTTTTCATAACTCCGGCACGTTTTGAGATAGGAACCTGAAATTTTGAGACAAGAAAGAACTTTTAGAATTAGTATAAGTTTCCTCAGAAAATTTTTTGGTAGCGCCCCCTCTTTAAGAGTTATTACTCCTCCAAAATTGAAAATTTTCTATTTTCAGGCACCTGTAACTTAGGCACCTGTAAAAATTTTTCCTCGGCAAGACATGAAAATTAAAGGTTCAATAATATATTTTTACGTATGTTAACGGGTATTTTTAATTATATAGGATTCCGGAATTACAGCCCCTCAAAATTCCAGAAAAGTCAATTCTTCACATTTTTTATACCGTACGATAAATAATTTATACATATGTATAGTATAAATTATTAAACTTAGGCATTATACATTTGCCGTTTAGTATTAAATGGTACTATAGCATATTTGGAAAAGTTAGATAGATAATCGTAATTCGGAAGGTTAGAATCTGCTTTTGAAGAATGTATAAACATATAGTTTGAATATATGTACAACCCACAGTTCTAGAAATTATAAAATTTCACCCAAATTATTTTAAAATACTAAAAAATTAAAAAAATAATATTATAAGCAGAGTGATAGGAATACTAACGGGTCGTACGGGCATCTAAGAGTTGACAAAGGCAACTGTATTCTTCCTCGTTATTATATGTATTTTTTTTCGAAAAACTTTGAAATAGATTTGACCAAAATTTTTTGTTAAGTTACATATATTAGCAGCTTCATAACATGGTAACAGTTGTTTTATCCAACAATACAGCAATTAGAAATTGAATAATTGTGAATCCTACCTTTCTTAATCATCCTTTCTTTTAATACACAAAACATTTTCCTAACATTTATATTTTGCTCTTTCATCAGTTCTTATCTTTTCATTTTGAAATGTAAAGTATTTAAAAATTAAAAATACATTTACTTAATTAAAAAGTCTTTAATGCAAAATTGTGGAAAAACTCGGTTTGTTAACGAAAAACTTTTTTTTTTAAGTATAAGTAGGAATAAGGTTCTAAAAAATAGATACATATATATAAAAAATGCTTTAGTTTAATTGAAAAATTAAACACAAGCTGTTGTAGAATTACCTAAACCTACAAAAACTTTAATATGCCATAAAGTGTGTACAAGTAAGAAGTATTGAGAATTCATTTTGAATTTTGGTTGTGTATCGTTATAATATAATGATTCCGTAAGTATTGTATCGGGATGAAAATGTTCAAACATTTTGGTTTTTGATTTTTGTTAAATTCTTTTCCGGTTGTTCTATAGTTTGGCATATAAGAACTCGAGTAGGCAGTATAAAATCTTTAAAATTTTACTAACATTTTTATTTTTTTAATTAAAGCGCGATGGAAAGGAATATTGTAGAGATAATGAAAAATAGTATCTATAGTTAATTTTTTTTTAATTTTTCGTGAAGAAAAAAAATTTTTGCATCAAAAATGTTTTAAATTGTAGAATATTTTTAAAAATTTTGTATTCAAACTTAAAAATTCATTTTCTATTAGAATACAGGAAATTGAAAGTTGTTATAAAAATGTTGAACAGGTATTTTTTTTTAATATAAAAAATGTTTAATCGATTTAGCTTACGATTTCCGTTGTGCAACTACATTAAATTTAAGTGTGTCGAATTATGCCCGTAAAAATACCGTAAAAAACTAAATTTTCCCAAGTTTTTATCCATAGAAGTTTTATTAAAACAGAAAGTAATACAAACAAGGCAGCATATTAAAAGTGCATATTAAGTAAAAAATATTAAAAAGCATTTTAGAATTCTGACTATTTTTGCATCAAAATCCGTTTTTTCTTTTGATTATTTTAAAATTAATAGAAAATCTTTTCATTTTCAAATGTAAATCTTATGCATAATTAAAAAAAAAAGTCGTTAGAAAATTATAAATACATATATAATATTAAAATTTGAATTTTGATGTCCTATTTACAATAAATTTGCACAGGTATTCAACAATAGCAAATATTCAATTATGAAATCTAATAAATTTTAAACTGAGATAGCTTTATGATAATTCTCAAGGCGCAAACTAAGAAATTCTACTCTTAAAATTTGAAGACTCTGACTAAAAGTTTTTCGAAGATACGGCGGAACCAAAATTTTACAAAATTATATTTTTATCTAAACGGTGTATTTAAATCCTAAACTGCATCAAATTAAATAATTTTTAAGCTTAAAAAATTTCCTGTCATTTGACGTTTTTAGATTAAGCAGAACTTAAGATGTTCATAATTGAAAATATCTGAGATTTTTTCATCTTTGATGGGCTATTATAACTGTACAATGAGTGGGGCTACATAAAACATTTCTTTTTAATGAGACCAATCGGTATGGGTTAAAATTTAATTCCTTAATTTTAATGGATCAAAAGAAACAGACGGACGGACCACTAAATAGTCGTCAACACACAAACTTTGTTTGAAAAATATGCTAAAATATTGAAATAGTTAACATATTCAATAAAATAAATTACTAATAATTTCGTTTGTGGAAAAGTTGAATGCAAATGCAAAAAAAAAAAACATTAGCAAGACTTGATAGATTCTGTTGATAACAACTGATTATCATTATGTAAAACTGCAGTTTTATCTAACCTTCTCTTGAAATATTATATCTTATCTAATTTATAATCTTTATTTTCAATTTTAAATAAAAAATTTATTTACAAAATGCAAATATAATAGCAACTCAATAAATAAGGAGATTACATTTGAATTTTATAGATGCATAAATTTCAAATTCTAAATCTTTTCAGATAAAAAATTACCATTTAATGCAATTTAAATTATACTTAATAGATTAATATAAAAACAAAATTTTAAGATTTAAAAAAAAAAAAAATACCACACTGATTCATTTAGCAATGAAATTTAAATGACTTCAATAGAATAATCAAATCATTTCGTCAGTGTTTGCAAAATCACTCAAATATTTAAAAGAAAAAATCGTAATAATAAAGAGCGCGTAAAGTGCAGAAAATTTAAAGTTTTTGAATTCTTAAAAAAAAATTTGCATTCAAATATAGGTACTTAAGTTACATTGCATTGTATTAAGTTCTATCAGGTTCTATAGATAGCAATTTAAATAAATGTTATTTCCATTTTTGACATTCACCTTTTCATTACCTAGATACTTTTTTTATTGTTTTTAAATTCAAATATCAAAAAAGATTGTCTCAGATCATTTGCAAAATCATCTTTTTTTAGCAGATTTTTCAAAAAATTTTTGAAAATTTTGATTATTAATTTGACTTTGTGCGTCAGCTCGTCCGCCAGTCTATCAACAAAACAACTAAACAGATTAAAATAGAATAATGAAATTTTAATAATGGATATTAGGTCTCATCATATGCAACAAATTGTTTTATGTAGTCCAACCAATACGATGGTACAACCTCTCCCAATTGGAATAAGCCTTATTTTCATGATGTATGTCTCAGGCTCTGCTTGACATCTTTACAATGAAAAAACGGCAAACGACAGGACAAAATATTTTTAGCATATGAATGTGCAAAAGTGACCTCAGTAAATTTTTTGTAGTTCTCTATGCTTAAGGGCGACTAGAGGTCAAAACTTGAAAAATACCTATTTAAAAACCTTCAATTCTACATATTATTTTGTTTTATTTTGAATTACTTTTTAACAGTATATGTTTAAAAACCTTTTACATTGAATCTGATATAATGATGATTAATTTTTTTAATCTTATATTTATGGTCTCAGTTTTAAAATAAGAAGGTATATATTATGTATCACTGATTCATACATCAGTCATGGATCTCAAAAATAATACTGAATTTCCCTTACATTAGAAAAAATTAAAAGTGCTCTATAAAGAGCATAAAAATTTTAATTTGCTATAGCAGAAAAGAATTTAAAACGTTGAGGAAATAATATAAACACTATACATTTTTTTATAACTAATAAACTTTTAACTATTTTTGACATTAATGATAAGATAGGAAACATTATTGTCAATTATTATTAGTATTAAAATAATATAATATTATAATGATAAGATTGTTATATTAGTAGGTTACATTTAAGTAATTTTAAAACTGTTATAGGACATTATGTAATTGGACTAAATTTTTTAGCATTACGCTATCTTATAATATGAAACATTTTAATGGATAATAAAACTTTTACCAAGAATGTTTTCTTTCTCTAAATTCTATCATTCTCTACTAATTTTAATATTAAATCTAATTTTAAACTTAACGCATGGTTTAAACTTTCCAATCTTCACTCTCGAAAGTCATAATTCTAAAAAATAAAGCTATAGGTATTTCATGTAATTTTTTTATTTTAAAGTAAAACTTGGATTATGAGAACAGTTTTACGTACGATTTTTAAAAGGACAATAAAAATATTACAGAATGGTGGCACTCCCTTGTCGTGACCCATTAAAATTTGTAATATTTTATTTTTAGAATTTTTTAAAGTTTAAAATATTTTGAAAAATCAGGAAATACTTTTTAAGGAAACCGGATATAAATTAGTAGTTATTAACACGTTAATAGGTTCCAAGTGTTTAAAAACACCAAGTACCTATCATATGTATGTATTTAACTTTTGACTTCAACTAGTTCCTACTGCCTTGATGTTTTGGTTTAAAAAAAATATATTAAAATATTGGCGTTACGTTACGAAATCTCGCATTTCAAAATCTCTAGTCTTAAAATCTTGCGTTTTAAAATCTCTTTTAAAATTTCGCATAACAAAATCTCGCGTTTTAAAATCAAGAAATTTTTTCGTTCGTTACCTATTTAAATAGGTTGGATAGGTATGAAAATTCATAAAGTACAATAAAATTTCACTTTATACAAAATTCATTTTATACAAAAAAAGTTCACAAAAAAAATTTCAAATTGTAATATTAATGTTGCGTGTACACAATACAATTCTAAAATTCCTTCAAATTAAAGATCTCACAATATATACATCATATAATATATAAATATTATGAAAAAACGTGTAACCCTGCTTTTAAATTCAACTCTAAAATACCTTCTAATTTAGAATAGCGCGCATAATATAAATATTTTGTAAAGAAGAATACTTGATTTTAAATAAAACTCAAAATCCTCCTAATTATATTTTTATGTACATATTGAAAAAAGAAACTTTTAAAATAACAAACCCCCACTAAACCAATTATCGGAACCCTGATTTTGTAACTATAAATCTAAAACCGCTCTTAATTATTTTTTTTACATACATATTTTAACAACAAGGCAGATTTTGTATTCAATTCTAAAATCCCCAGTATTATATTATATTTTTTGATTGATCCCCCATAAAAATCCCAAATTATACATATTTCGATATTTCGTGACTGATAAAAGTTTTTTTTGTTTAAGGTATTCCCCTGCTACATAAATGTGACAAGGAAATTACACAGCCTATCCTTTTCAGGCGTGGCTCTAAATGTCGTAAGAGGGAATTATTCTTACGACGTGTGTGGGATTCAAACCTACACTCCTCGGTGTTTACAATGTATTTTATACGCTGTTAATCAATAGGACACCGACGGCCCTGATAAAAGTTGATTTTATAACCAGCTCAATTTTAGAAATAGAAATTCGACAATTTTTTACAACATATTTTTCCCAATAAGCAAGATTTTTTTTTAAATATGCGAAAATTAATTTAAAAACGCAAGATGTTAAAAAGGAGATTTGAAAAAGTACGAGATCTTGAAACACGTAATTTTAAAATCGCGAGATTTTGATACGCTCTCTAGAACTTCAGATAAATATATGAATTTATTAATGAAATAAATTATCGTTGCTCAACTGTTGCATACTGAAGTTTTGCAGACAGATAAACGGGCGGATAAAGAGAGACATAATAAATAATAATAATATGCCACAATCAGTTACCCACAGGGAGTCAACGGGGTCATTATTATTATACCCGTACGATAGGATCGGGTATAATAAAATTACTCCTCCGTTTGTAACACCTCGAAATAAGCGAGCTAGATATACCTTCAAAGGTATGGATCGGATCAGAAAAAAATTCTAAGACTTTTGAGCCATGTCCGTCCGTCCGCCAGCACGCTAACTCAAAAACTAAGAAAGCTAGAATCTTGAAATTTACACAAAATATTTTGGGAGTAATTTGTAGGTTCCCTATTTTTTTTGGTTGAGTTTGGACCAAGCCTTAGGGTAGCTCTCGAACACTTAACTTTTAGATCCCCACATTTTTTTTGCAATAGAGCTATGAAATTTTAACTACTGATAGATCTCACAAAAATATTAATTTTATTTTTAATAACTTTTTTTTGTAGCCCTACCCGTTACGGAGCTACAGCTCCCCAAAAGTTCAAAAAAGCTCTATATTTAAATTGTTATAGCACAAGTTGTATAAGGTATATCTTCATTTTGAAAACGTCAAACGATTTCTACTTTTATTAGCTTTAAAAGTATATATACAATAAATATGTATTTGTGGCATACGGTGTCTTAATTTACCGTTATGCGAAACTAAAATTTTGCAAAATCCTTTAACCCTTCTATCTTCTAAACAGTTTAAGTTGGAAACTTGAAATTTTGACAGAAGTTAGATCTCTGAAAATAAGTATGAGTCATTTCAGAAATTTTTTTTGTATCACCCCCCGTTTAGGAGCTATAAGGAGTCAAAAACTGAAAATTTCCTATTTTTAAACACCTGTAACTTGAACACCTGTTAGAATTTTTTTGAAGTAATACACAAAAATTAAAGTTTCAACATCATACTCTTATTTCTGTTAACAACTTTTTTTAATAATATAGGGTTACTTTATAATTGACGAAAGTGTTACTTGATTTTTTCAAATTTTCTAACAAATTTCAACAAATATTTTGCATTTGTTTTATTCGATAATTTGAAATTGTTGAGGATATAATGCGTAGTACATAAAAATGTAAATAAATATACAACATAACGGTTGCTTGAAGAATTTTTATTTATATGATATTGATATACATACATACTTATATAATATCATGTTTATTTACATATCGTATATGTCACTAGTGAATGAATGATAAGAGTATATATGTATATTATATAGCGCCGTATTTACATACATATATGTATTTTATTGTACTTATAAGAAATTATTCTGTCAATGGAATATTTAAATATAATATAATATAATATTTAAAATTATCTTTACTGTTTTGTACTTAGTAAATTTAATATACATTTACCGCTTAGTATTAAATGGTACTATAGAATATTTGAAAAAGTTTTGGATTGATAATCGTTATGTGAAAGATTAGAATCTGCTTTCGAAGAATGTACATATAAACATATAGTTTGAATATATGTACAACCCATAGGTCTAGAAATTATAAAATTCACCCAAATTATTTTAAAATACTAAAATATTAAAAAAATAATATTGTGAGCAGAGTGACAGGCTGTTAACATACTAACGGTTCGTACGGGTATCTAAGAGTTGACAAAGTCAACTGTATTCTTCCTCGTTTTTTTGTATATTTAGTCGGAGAGGTACGACTACATACAAAGTCATTGTATTGTAGTTTTGTTACACATTGTTGTAACAAAATAAAATAAAAATATTAAATAGCGAATTATAAATATGTATTTCAACAATTGATTATAAACTAATATAATAATACTTTTTCAGCCAAATAATATTTTAAAATACTTATGATAAAAAGAGAAAACATAAAACTTCAAAACTCTATTTAATTTCTTTAAAGTTTTTCTTAAAGTTCAAATAAACTAAAATTCTAGACCGGCATCAGAGTTTAATTTATGTAATTATAAATTTAATAAATTGATGCTAAAAATAAATTTATAAAAAAACAATAAATAAAAAGTAAAATTTTATAAGATAAAAAATAAAATAAAAAACAACAAAACAATAACTTATTTGTAGTGAAGTCAGAAAATATTCAAGAATACCGAAAAAAAAAATAACTTTAACAAAAGCTATTTAACAACATTTAAACTTTTAACATTTATCATTTAAGTTTAAGAAAATAATAAATTTAACTGGTCAAGATTTTTATTTAATTTGCATAATACAATATGAAACACCATTAGATACGTTTAAAATAATTGAACAGTAATTTACTTTGTTGCAAAAAATAAAACATTGAAAAACAAATTTCTGCATAAAAGGCATTTTATTAAAATATTAACACACACACACACACACTTTTTAAAAGAAGTTTTTGTTAAATTTTATTTAAAAAACTTAAAAAGATTTATATAAAAGTTTGGAAGTAGATATTTTCCTTCTTTTCTTTTTTTGGTTTAACTTTTATTTAGAAAGATGCAATGGTTACCATTTGAGAAACATATTGTAGAATGAAGATGTTTTGCGAAGTGAGGTTTACACTAATTAGCACTCTCAAACTCTACTGGTTATGTTGGATACTCTAGAAATACTAACAATAACTGTTGTCAAAGTTGAATTGACTAATTTTGCATTTCTGCATGAAATGGTTTTTAATATGATAAAGTTTTTTAGCCTTAATTATAATCTCCGAGAAAATGTTCAGTTATTTTATTTTTAATTATAACTAAAATATTACGTTATACCATTAAATTCAGATTTTTTTTTTGAAATTTAAAATTTTTCTAAATAAATTCAGATTTTTACTAAATAAATTCAGATAATTTTTTTTTTTTTTCCGGTTTTTTTTTTCAAATTAGGAATTGTAAAAATTAGAAAAGAAAAAAATGTTCAGTGATACAGCAATGTCAAAATAATAATAAATTAAAATAATATTTACTTCAAAATTTTAAATATCACAGAGCAGCCTATCACTGATTTTTTTTTTTTTTTCAAAAGAAAATATGAATTTACTTAGCAAAATTCTGAATATTAAAAAAAAAACCTGAATTTATTTAGTAAATACCTGAATATGAACAGAAAAAGATTAATATACATATATTTAACATTATATTCATGATTATTTCATTGTATTTTGTTTGTATATACCGTTTAAGTAATTTTCTTTACATTTTACAAATATAAAAATTCAAGAAATTCCGTTAAAAAATATCTTCTAAAAAAATTTACTTAATATTTCACAAAATTTCGGAAGTCAAAAACTCCACTCCTTAGGTACTATAATTTTATTTTATATTATTGTTATATTATTGTTAAAATTGTTAAATAAAATAAAAATATATGAAATAAAAAAAAATGAAATTAATTTCTCACTTTAAAAAAAAAAAAAAATAGTGCTAAAATTAAATTTTAATAAAGTGCAACTCTGTTCACTTATTTTTTGGCACATTTTAAACTTTTGCAACAATTAAAAATAAAAGAAAAATAAAAATTTAGTGTGACCATGTTTTCTTGGGCTGTCATTTTAAATAAAATTCTTAAATACATTCTGAATTTTTAGTTTACATAAATAATAAACCCTAGTTATTTGACATTATGAATAATAATTTGAGTACTGATTTTTATTAGTTAACAGAGTTAATCTGTAAAATCTGTTATTCTCAACTCAAATCTTTAATAGAGTTAATTTTGGCTAATCAACAATTTATATAATGCAAGAGGTCTGGAAATGTAATGTAACATTATTACTGGGGCGCTTAAAAAATTTAATTCTTAAAGCTTATAGCTGTACCTTTTTTACTTGAAGAAAATGTATTTCCAATTTAAGTGCAAGGATTTGTTTTTTAAATGCATTTCTTTTTTTTATTTAGAGCAATTTTTTTTTTTTTTAAATTCAAGAAAATTATTTTATAAAAGTTTTGTCTGATTGAAAATGTAATGTTTTAAAAATTTATATAAAAAGTAAACCTATTCAAATGTCTTGCAGACAGTCTGAAGTAAAACTTTCAATTACAAATTAATGTGACAAAATATTTTCTAAAAAAAAAAAAAACGAATTCCTACATTTCCAAAACGGAAAGGATTAAAATACAAAAATTTTATATTGCATGACAACATTTTTTGTAAATTTTATTAATAATATCTATAAAATATTTTGTGAAGTTAATAAATATTTGAATAAATTCTATATAAATTCTTTCATTAGTTTTTCCCTTATGTTTTATATGGAATTCGTGACTAGCATTTTTTATAAATTTTTTTTATTCATAAATTTATTTTTTAAATTCATTCTCAACAAAAACACAAATTACTTTTTTCATGCATAATTTTCAATAAATTTTTTTTAGCAGGAAAAGAAAATTTATATTATGCAATTTTTCATCACTTTTGAAAATTATTGAACTTGAAAAACTGTTTTTTTTTTTTTTTTTTATTTAATTCTTTGACTACAACGTTTATTGTTTCTTTTTTGTAACTTTTATAAAAATGTTATGAACCATAAAACAAAAAAAAACAGACAAAGATTCTATATCAATTTTTTATGATTGAAACAATAACCACTTTTTTGAAAAAGTTTTTCCGAACTCCAGACATAGACACAAAAACAAAAAAAAAAAAAAAATGATAAGAATGTGAAAAATTGCTACAAAAAGTAAAAGCCAAAAATAAAAATAAAAAACTTGAATTCCAACTCTTGTTTATAATCCAAAAAAATATTTGAATGAGTTAAACAAAAAAACGCAGACTTTTCCAAACATTAGCAATTACGGAAATTATAATGTGTATTTTTAAGCACTTTGTTATAAGCTTTAGTGTTTTTAGAATATTTAAAAAAAAAAATTAAAAAAATGTGTTTATTAGATTGGCTTATGGTCAGTCCGCCGTTTGACATAAGCTGCATAAATCAATAAAATTTTAAATATCAAAGAATATTTCTACATAAGTACTCGTATATATTTCTTCAAAACGATTTTTTATATTCTGGACAGGAGCGGTAAGGAGACAGAAATCCAAATTTATCAGCTGATACCACATTTAAATATTTTGATGGTTAGATGTTGTAAAATTTATTTTAGGTGGAAGTTATTAAAAAATATTGCCATATAATTTACGAATCGTTATATGTATATATATAATCTTACCTACATAGGTGTACGCTTTTTTAAAATTGAAGAAAATTAATTTTGAGGAATTTTATTTGTCTTATTTTAAAAATGATTTACCTACCTAAAATATTTACTTTATTTTTCCCAAAACCTGACGATCTTGTATTTAGTGTGCTGGTGATATGAACCTTTAAAATCTTTTGGTTTTTATTAGAACTATGCTTTTTAGCACATTTTCTAATACATTTGGTATTGGTCTCAAGCTGCCCCTTCCGTTCATATAACAGATCATTTGTTTAACTTCCTTCTTCTTAACTCTGAATTTAATTTTGTTTCCTTCAGAATTCCGGCACGCTTCTATTTAGAACTTTAAAATTTGATTAAAAAAAAAAAGATCTTTCAGAATTACTATAAGTTATGTCAGAAAAATTTTAATATTTGGTCTTTTTAGACACCTGTAACTTACGTATCACAACAATTTTTGTTAAAGTAAAACACAAAATCTAAAACCATTATAATTTTATATAATGTGTTTACTTCTCTTCTTAAAAGTGTAGTGTTGCGTCAAAATTGAATTGTCTCAATTTTGTACAATTTTTTCTTACATTATGAAATTTTAAGAATAATTACATATTTTGGTTTTCTATTGGATTCTAAACAGTTTTTATTGTTTTTTTTCAAAATGAATACCCCTAAAAACCTTTGATTTTACAATTTTACTTCCATTTTTTTATTTTTTATCTGTTGCATCTCAGTATTCTGATTAATTTCACAATAAAAAAAAAAAAAGATTTTTATTGTAAAGCATTGAATTTTGTAATTTATCATACCTTCTTTTTTAGCACATCCGTAATATTTTTGTGCTAAGGTACTGGCGTAAAAAGGATGAATTCTTTTTTCAAAACAGTTTTAAATTGAAATAGAGTAAAAAGAGTTTATAAATAGGTAGGTAGTATAAAAATAATTTTTACCGAACTTTTAGATGAAGGAACATTTTAAAAATAACCCAAAATGTTTGGACAATAAATTTATTCAAATCCTTAAGAATGCCGTAAGTATGTGACTAACATTTTATTTGCACAAAAGAAAACAAATTTAAAACAGTTTATCAGGGATCAGGGGTCAAAAAGAAAAGAACCGAAACGCATGGGAAAATAATGTTAACACTACATTTTTAATACAAAATCGTATTTATAATCGTAAAACAAATTACAGTTTTATAAAATTTAAAAATTTTTGATATTTTCACCACGTCCTTAAGATACTTTTAGATTTCAAGTATGTAGAATATTTTGTTCCCCTTGACTAGTGAGAGAACTGTTATGGTTTGAAATTGACTCTTTCTTGTTAACAAGGAACAAAGTGTTAGAATTACAATTTGATTTCAGGACTAAAATCCTCTCTTCCATTCAACACTATTGATTTATAATTTTTCAAATACTATTTTCAATATTTGTCTTAATCACAATTTTGAAATAAAAAGTAAAAAAATTAATATGTAGATAGATATTATATAGGTACAAAACAAAAAATATTTATCTGGTAAAAATAATTTTGCATGGTCATAGCTAAAAAGGAAAATATTATTATACAGCAGGTATCGACCGTAAAATCGAAATTTGCTTATTAACTTTTATGACTTGAATTATTAAAATTAAAATAATAGGATAGAGAGGGGAATGATGATTTTTTGTATTTTGTAACAAACTTTATAAAATTTATCAATATACATTTTTTTGTTAAAAGAAAATTCAAATAGGTATATACTTATTAAATACATTTTTTTATTACTAAAGTACAAAGGAAAATTAATAAATTGATCAATTTGAAAACTTTTTCCAAAAGTTACAATTCAGTTTAATTTAAAAAGTTAATTAAAATAATTTTAAAATTTAATTTTAATTTATTGATATTGAAAAATTTGGAATTATATGATAATGACTTGTATTTTTCTATGTTTTTTAGCATATTTTCAAAAAATTTCAAAAAAAAATGTGTTTATTAGTTTCTCTCTGTCCCTCTGTCCGTCCGTCTTGGTGTTTACAAAAGTTCTACACCGTTTGAAATAAAGCAATGAAATTTTAACTACGGATAGGCATCGCCAAAAAACTTTTTTTCTGTAGCCCCACCCGTTACGGAGCTACATCCCTACAAAGTTCGAAAAATCCCTATCTTTACATTGTTATAACGCAGATTCTAGAAGACATATTTTTAATCTGGAAACGCCAAACGATAGCTATTTAGGGCTGTATGGCTTTGCCATACGGTATTTTGATACACCGTTATGTGAAACTTAATATTTGCAAAAATTTCAACCCCTTCTATCTTTCAAACGGTCCTAGAATCTTGAAATTTTGAGAGGAGATCTTTGGAAATAAGTATGAATCATTTCAGAAAACATTTTTGTGTTGCCCCTCGTTTAGGATTTGTAAGGGTCAAAAACTGAAAATTTTCAATTTTTAAGCACCTGTAAGTTGGGCACCGGTTCACACTTTTTTAAAATAATATACAAAAATTAAAGCTTCAACATTATGTTTTTGTTTCTGTTATTAATTTTTCTTAATAGTAAAGGGTTACCTTATAATTATTGACGAAAGTGTGATTTGATTTCTCACAATTTTTTCTTACAAAAAAAAAAAAATCAAACAAATTTATTTTTCAATATAATATCTAAAGGCTTATTATGGAAAATTTTTTAATTTTGGAAATGTGCTTTTTTGAAAACCCTCGGCTTTTTCTATTACTTGTTTTGTATATGATATGAGTTTTGTCAAAATATCTAAAAGATATAAAATTAAATTATATAATTTAGATATAATTTATTTTGCCTAAGTAAAGGGCATCCAATTAAATTTTAATTTAACTTTTACCTTTCTTAAACATATTTTGACTAAACAAGTCATTTTTTTGCATTCATTAAAATAAAATAGGAGACTCCCAAATTAAAATTATTAACATAGGTAATAATATAGCCAATTATTAGGGGATATTAAGGTATTTTAAATTTCTAAAATGTGAAAGAAAAATTGTTGAATCATTTAATTTGTTTTTTTTTTATTCAACATTAACAGCTGAAGGTGAGAGAAATTCCAAAACATTTGGTAATGTAATTTTGAAAAAAATTCACTTTACAAACTTGACGCAGAGTAGATGCAAAAGAATTCTCCGCCCATAAAAAATAAATAATTCGTTACAGATTGTTATGACATTCCATAATGATTTATAAAATCTGTGAAATCAATAAAGAAACTCACTAGTCACTATGGTTATAATTCATAAAAAAAAATATATTTTTTAAAATTTTCCAGTGTTATTATAATAATGACTTAGAAATAATATGTTCGCAATTTTTTAAAGGGAATGACTTCGAAAAATTTCGCGACAATAAAATGCATAGCGAAATACGCCTGAAAAAAAAAATTTGACTTGTGCAGACTCTTTTGATTTTTGTATTAGGTATACAGATTTGTACAGATTCAGTTTCAGAGATGCAATAATGAAAATTAGTGTAATCAAATTATGTTTAACGTGTTACAAAAATTCTCCATATCTAGAGTTTAACAAATTTTTTAACTTTGTTGTTACAGATAAAGGGTTTTAAATCTGATTCTAGTATTTTTTTCTCGTTTTAAAATAAAATTAAAATATGCTAATTTATTAACTTAGTTTTTATAAGGTTTTATTTTCACAAAATGACATATTGTTAATTTTTGTCAATTTACGTGTGGTGTGACAGGTGGTTGTCAGTTTACATCAATTTTTGTCAATTTGTATATTAACTCAAATTACAATAAATGATTTCTATTAAAATATTATTCTTAAATATCTGTTTTCTAAAATATAAATGCTAAAAGAAATAAAAATTAATAAATAATTATTTAAATGCTTTACATTAATGAACAATAAAAGTTATTGTTAAAGTTTTATAGCTGTATAATAAATTATTATTTTGTTTGTTTTTTTTTCCTGTAAGGAAGGTGGTAATCTTCCAAAGACATCAAGAATTCCTCTTTGTAGTGTCAGTTTTTTACTGACTAAATCCATCTCCCCCTTTAGCCAATATAATGGGCTAACGCATTATATTGGTTAGAGAGTAGGGATATAAAAATAAAGGACAAGGATGTGAAAACATTGAATTTGGTATCAATCATTTAAAGAAATTTGTTTAACTTGAATTTTAGAGGAGGGGTATTAAAACTTTATTTTTGCTATAGGTATGTAATTTTTATTTCTCTACTTCCCATTTCTATAAGTAGCAAAGGACATCCACAGACTAAAGGACTTTCCACTTTTATTATTCGATTTAGATTCAGTTTCTGGAATCATTAGTTTTAATAAGTTTTCAATTAATCGATTTTGGGATATTGCAAAATACTATGAAACGCAAGTATTTTTATTTGAACACTTCTGATTATGATGAAATGATTATTAACTATTCTGTCAATTAATTTCACCTGATTTAAAATTTTCTTTTTATTGTTTTTCTACACAATTGCTTTAAACTTTACACATACTATTTTCTATTCCAAAACAACTTCATTGAATATTTTCTTTATGAACTTTTTTATTTGAATCGTTACATTTCGTAAATAATTTAATTTAGTTAAAGGTTATATTTCCTATTTCTTTTTTTCTTTAAAAAATATTACAAAGTCAAATTTAAATTAACCCTCTCTAAATGAAATAATTTTTTTCTAATATCTAAAAGTAACTTCAATTCAAAAATTTTGTATTTGAAAAAAGAATTCCAAGTGCAAACGTTTTTTTTTTATCGTAGATAGGTACCTATCTATATTATTAGATATAATACCTATAGGTACCTATCTATATTATTAGATATAATACAAAATATTTACCTCAGAATCCTTAATCAATTTCAATTGAATTACAGTTATGGTTTGTAGGAAATCTGCGATGATTTTATTGCCTGAAGACAACTTAATACAATCAATACTCAATTTGAAAACTTGAAATAATTCAGGAAAAATCCAATCATATTGAGGGATATTTTACCAAGTTTTTATTAAAGAAAACTGTAAAGACAAGAATTTCAAATTGATCAATTCCCTTTTGTTGAAAATTAACCTTTAGGCGATAAATCTTTACTAAAATACATTGACTTCCCTTATTTATTAGTATGTTTGTTTGTTTAAAATAAAAACTTGAAATTGAAAATAAATTTTAACAAGATTTGAATAAAAACGAAAATTTTGAATTTTATTTAATTATATTGAATTTACACTTAATTATCGTTTTATATATTTAACAATTTTTACTTTATATGTTATTTTTATAAATATGTCGGTATAATACCTAATATTATATTATTCTTTGTGTAGTTGTTTAAAATTTTGGATAAATCTTTGTTTTTAGCAAAGTTACCAGATTTTAATAATAAAATTTAAGAAAGTCTTCTTTTAATTTTTTTTTTTTAATAAATGGTTTATTATATTATAATCATTTTTATTTTTGTTAGAAGATTTTAAATTCCTAGGGAAGTCTATGAGAAACGATTTTTCACTACTATCCCTTTTTCACTTTTGTTTTAAACTTTACACGAAATTTTTCTATGCGAAAAGTACTTCATAAAACATTTTATTGATGTTTTCTACGGTACCGTTGTTACAATTTCGACTTTTAAGTTTTAATTGAAATGTATTTTGTACTTTACCGTTATATTTCGTAAACCGTTTTTTTTTTAAATTATTGCCGATTTAGTCATCATTTTTAGCACATTTTTCAAAAAAAATTTGAAAAATTTGGTTATTAGTTTCACTCTATCAGTCCGTCCGTCTCCCTATCTATCTTCCTGCCTGTTTGTTTGTTTGTCTGTCTTTCCTTCTGTTTACAATGAAATTTTAACCATACATTGATCTCATAAAAAAATTAATGTTGTAGAACAATTTTCCAATCCAACCCATTTGGAGCTACAGTCTCTCAAAATATACCTCTACAGTCTTTCAAAAATAGCCCCATTTTTAATTTGTATATCTCATGTTCTGCTTAATAATTTTTCAATGTCAAAACGCCAGATAGCAGGAATGTTTTTTACCTTTTTAAATGAATGTCAAAAATTTCAAATTTTTTCAAATTTAGTACTTAAATTTACCGTTATGTGAAAAGAAGATTTTATAATATTTTTCTTTTTTCATATATTCGAAATGCTTGTTGGTAAAATCTTGAAGTTTCGAGAAAAATATTATATTTTGAAGGTTATCTCAGAAATTTTTTTTACTACTATCAGAAACCTGTAACTTAAGTAACTTTGTAAATTTTTGAATAATAAAACGCAAAAATGAAATTTTTACATCGCTAAACCGTTTAACTGGATTTATTAAAAAAATGTTAAAATTTGTTGCACCTCCCGACCCTAGAACCTTGAAATTATAAGAGTAGAAATATCTTTTGGAATTAGCATAAGTTACGTTAGAATTTTTGTGAGACCTCCCCCTTTTAAGAACTATTAAGGGTAAAAAATAATAAATTTAAAATTTAAAAATTTACTATTTTTAGACACCTGTTATAACTTATATATCTGTTTTATTATCTTTTGAAAAATATATACATCTTTAAAAACCTTTAATATTAGATTGTGGGAGCTTAGATTGAAATAAGGCGTACACTTCCTTAAGGGACTTTATTAAAATTCTTTTTTAAATTCGAAATAAGTTAAAACCAATTAAAATTCGAATCTATTATCACAGCAAGATATCTAAATTCATTAATTTTTTCAATACAAAAGCAATTGAATGAACATTTAGAATATTGTTATCAACAGAATTAACAGATATTTACCGCAACTTGGATCATGATAATAAATATCATAGTTCAAAAAAGGATCAAATTTATAACAATGAGTAAATGAATATATTAGTTATCAAACAACTTCATCTGGTGTTTCCACAACAGTTCTGTCAACTCAAATTGAAAAGAACGCAAATCGAAGCAAATTATACTATATCTAAACTTTTTTAAAAAGGACAATATAAAAATATGTTTAATAAATAGTAGGTACTATTTTACTATTTTTATTTTTTGGATTTTGTTCCAAATTTTTTAGTAGCTCTGTATAATGTATATACATAATATATATCTAATATTGTTTGGTAACATTTCTGTTATATATATTAATTACCTTATATACAATCAACATACTATGAATTAATGTTAAAAAGGTATACTTACAAATACTTAGGAATCAAATATTTATTTGAATAATAAACATATATACCCAGACCCACTATGTCTAATACTACTATACATCCAATCCAGGGTATAATTTCAATTACCTAATAACTCTAAAAGGTGATACATTTTTTCGTAAAATGCAGATTAAGTTGGATCTAAAAATATTTCTTTAAATGTATAATGTATTTTACTTAAAACAAATATGGAGGGAAAATTTTTACAAAAAGATACTATGAAAATTTTTTTGTACTACATAAATAACTTTTAAATCGGCTTAAGGCGATCTAAAATTTATTTTATTTCTTAAAACAAAAAAGAAAAAAAAATATCTCAGGATAAATAATTTATTGTTTTAAATCGATTTGCATAATTGATTTAAGGGAATTTTAATTTAAATTGTTGATAAAAAGAGAATGACTATTTCTTTGTTTTTTGATTATTTCATTTTCTTAAACATTTTTACTCCCCATTAAAATTATAACAAATTAGATTTTTATTTAAAATTTTTTTTTTTGTTTTTTGTTAACTTTAAAATTAATTATTTATGGGTAAAGTTTCGTAATTTTATTTTTTTTTTTTAATTATTATGTATTTAAAAATTTCCTTCATTTAATTTCGATTTGTTTGTTAGATAGAAATTTTCGACTTTCAAAATTTTTAATTTGTAGCTGACGTAATCTATAGGATTATTCCATAGCGTATTAATTCGTTAAAATTTGAAGATTTCAGGACAGTATTTATTTAAATGTTTGAGTTGAAATTCTGAGATAAATATAGCGTGTTTTCTAATTAATTAGAATCCTAGGTATTTTTTTTTTGTGTGCTCTAGAAACTCACGGCTTTCTAATTTTTAAAATATGGAGACTTAAATGAAAATTTCATATTTTTTTTTTGTTTCAGTTAATAATTGTCATTTAACTGGTTTTCTACACCATATTGTATAACCAATATCTATTCATTTTTTCATCTTTTACCATTTTAAAACTACGAGCTTCTAGAACTATAAAATTTTTTTAATTGTGCATGTTAATATGATGACGTTTTTGAATGCATTTTGAAGAATTTCCATATCCAATATAGAAACGAAGTTAGATGCCAATTTATTAAAACTACAAAAAAATATAAAAGTTCCTTTAAATTCATTATATCTGGAAACTAAAAGTACAAATAAAAAAATACTCACTAATAAGTTTTTATGGAGTTGTACATAGAACTTAATCATTCTGTATTTTTATTTTAAGCGACAAAGAAAAAAATGAAAATCTTTTTAATTCAATATTTTCTACTGGAAAATTGAAAATTTAGGTGAGGCGATTATAGATAATAATCTGACTCATGGCGTATAGAGGTTAAAATGTAGTAATTTTATATCGTAATAATTTATATATATGTATAATTAATAATATCAAATAGTAATAATAATAATAACAATAATATTAATAATAACAATAATTCTACCATGAAACTATATTTGGTTACATCATGCAGGATGATATTATATACTACTGCACGACGATGAAATCCACTGATGACCCTGACTCAATAAATACCAATAATAATACCAATAATTAATAGTAATACCAATAATAATAGATGCTACAGTGACAGTGAGGTTTGCCTTCAATTATTGTCTCATGCAGGAAGGTGTTATATACTACTGCATGTTGTAACTGTTGGTAGTGACTAACTGTTAGAAATATAATAATAATAGGCGTATTCATTGTTCTCTTTCAGTCCCTCTCCCCAATTCAATGTATCCGTATTCTTGTCCTATTCTCTTCTAACGCTACTCTGTAGCCAATATAGAAGTTAGGAGTTAAATCTCGTTATATTGGCTAAAGGGTGAGATGGATTTAGTCAGTAAGACTCTGACACAATAAAGGGAGAACTATTGCTGTGTTTGGACGATTACCATCTCCCTTGGGGGGAAAAAAAAACACGGTCGAAGGAATCTTCAAAATGTGAACACTTTTAATAAACATTTATTATTACCGACCGCATACAATTCTTATACATAATTAGGTATTGGTAGGTATTGTGTTCAAACTACATAAGTAGGTATTGTTTTCATACTAAAAATTTGTACCCGAGATTTTGGCAAATATGTACTACTCCGGTGTAGAGAAGGCTGTAAAAATTTTTTTAGTATGATGTCCGTCTGTGTGTGTGTGTGTGGGTATGTCTGTGGGCACGTGTACAGCTTAAACGACTGAGCGGAATTTTTTGCAATTTCATATTTGAGGTTTTGACGTAAATATCTCGGATTGATAAACTTTTGTAGCAAATCGAAAAACCGCAAGTGGTAGTTTACTAGTGTTTTTTTTTAAGTTTTTTACGAATATTTCGTAACAGAAAAATTTTATGAGAAAAATTATTAAGAAAAAGTTGTTACATACATAAAGAGGAACAACTTTGTCATAGAAAATTTTTTGATCCGACTAACTTTAAATTTTATTTAATTTTTTTTCTAAGTACAAATTTCATACATAACACTCCATATGAATTTATATGAACAATTTTTTTTGTTTTTATTTTTATAACTCTAAAAATTTATATATGTATATATACATATTGTACTTATATCTATGCATATTATTCTTTTGTTAATGACATAAAATTAAAACGGTAAAATTTTTTTTTGCAGATTCAATATTAATCTTATGTTTGTTTAGTGCTTACAGTTTTTATTATTTTTTACTTCTAATATTTTTGAATGAAAAAAATTCATGTACATTACATAATAATGTAAATGGGTGTATCAATGAATGCACATATTATATTTTTACGATTTCATTGCTTATTATTATTATTGAATAAAACAAAATGTTGTTAAATTATTAAAAGTTATTTTGCTTTGACATAAATTATTATGTAAAAAAATCTGTAAATTTTGGCATTGGACTTTTCGTGTAGTGGCGGTCAGTCCTGTGGTGGAGATAGCTGATTTTTTTTTTAACTTTATAATGCAATATTTTCTATATTTTATATATAATATATTTATATATATATACATATGTATATATTTAATTATAATTCAGACAGCATCTAAAAAATATTATCTTTCTGCTTAAATTATTATATCCTTTTTTCAAAAATGAATTTATTATTTTTTAAATTAGAATTTATTTTAAAAGTTTAAAACTATTGAAATAATTTTCAAAATAAATTTTCTAATATAACTAAATAAATTGTATCTACCAACTTAAAATAAATAAATTAAAATTCAAAAAATTTATTTTATATTCATACAAAACAATAGAATTGATTTTAATATTAGGTACATATTATATTTATTTTAGTATTTAGATCTAATTTTTGAATTCTATATCGGACAATCGGATCGAATTTATTTCTTTGTTATTACTTAAATTTTAATGTGTTAATAATCATAAATTGTGTTATGGAGAAGGAGTACAAAATTAACCTAAAATATTTAAAATAGATTTAATTTATTTTATTTAATGGTTTTCGTTTTTTAATTTTTAGCACATTTCAAAAAAAATTTTTAAAAATGTGCCTATTAGTTTCACTCTGTCCGTCCGTCCGTCTGCCCGTCTGTCGACAGAAATTTTCTTTACCTTTGTAAATCAACATCAAAATTATACAATTTTATTAAATTTAGTATTTAAATTAACCGTTATGTGAAAACCAAATTTTGCATTATTTTTCTACCTTCATAACTCCGGCACGCTTTTAGATAGGGGCTTCCAATTTTGAGACAAGAAGGAACTTTTAAAATTAGTTTCCTTAGAAAATTTTTTTGTACCGACCCCTGCATAAGAGCTACCAGGGGTCAAAAATTGAAAATATGCTATTTTTAGGCACCTGTAACTTACGCACCTGTACAAATTTTCTTCAGCAAGACATAAAAATTAAAGCTCCAATAATATATGTTTATGGGTGCTAATGTTTTTCTTAGTTATATAGGGTTCCGGACTTACAGGCCCTCAAAATTCCGGAAAATTTCACGTTTTTTCTTATTACATGAAATTTTAATTCTAAACAGTTTGTATTGCCTTTTGGAAATGTACGTTTTTAAAAACCGTTGGTTGACATTCTACCTTGTTTAATTTTATTTATTATATTTTATTATGTAATTTGTGCAATATATGCAAGTTTCCTTTTCTAAAAAGTTATTAATTTATTTTTAGTTTTGGTCATTGGATATTTTAATAAAATTTCAAGATAAAGGATTCAGATTTTATTATCCTTTGTTTTTAATTTTGGGAAATCGATCAATGATATGAAAAGTATTTAAAAAAAGTTTTTTTTAAATATTAATTTAAAGTTGGGTTACAAAATAACAATAATACAATCTAAAAATACACTGTTTAAAATTTTGGTGGAATTTGCATTTCAGATAATGAGCGGGGTTAAACCTTAATAATAACAATAAAGAAGGTAGTAAATTAAATCATTGAAACTCAAAGACGCACGTACTTGTACAATCGTACATTTTTAGATCAAAAATAAAGTTTATGAAAAAAAAAAATTATTTTTGTTTTAAAATTCTAAATTTTCCTACAAAAAGTCAAAAAATAAATTTTATTAAAAGTTGTAGTTTTGGTGAGTTGTTATTATTATTTCGAACGTAGGGGATTCTAACTGGTCTTGCAACCTGCGATCCATTATACTATCCTCATCGATAATCTGCTTGTTATTTACATAGAATCTCGTCGAGTCAGTCTATATATACTCTTCATAATTTACGATTTCCCTGGTTGAGCATTTTCATTTTAGATTAATTCTTCCAATGTCTTTTACTCAAGATTGTCTTTCTTTGTAATTCCAAGATTTGGTATTGGCAGAGAATGTGAAGTACTACTGTTTCATTCTTTGGTCTACATCCCTTATAAAGGTACATTTTGTGATTAATTTCATTAGTTGCTTTTAGAAAGGTTACATGTATTGAAGAGATATTTTTTAAAATTCAAGACTCGAGTGCATTTAGAGACAAGAACTCTAATGCAGCTTTATAAGATGCATTTTTAAATATACATACTGTATTTTTTAACAAAAGTTATTATTCATCATTTCACTAAGATTTATCCTCTGCAAACCTATATTAATAGTTAATCTGTAGTTCCATTCTTTATACAATAATATTATTAATTTTTCGCTGGCTCTAAGATTAAAAATAAATTTTTTTTTTTTTCAAATTTAACTTTTTATTTTATTTTAGTCTTTTTTTTAGCACATTTTCGAAAAATTTCACAAAAGTGCTTATTAGTTTCACTCTGTCCGTCTGTCCGTCCGTCTCGGTGTTTACAAAACTTCTACACCTTTTGAAATAAAGCAATAAAGCTTTTAAGCAATAAAGCAATAAAGCGTTTGAAATAAAGCAATAAAATTTTAACTACGGATAGGCATCGCCAAAAAACTAATTTTGTGGAAAAACATTTTTCTGTAGATAAATACCCGCCCTACCCGCTACAGAGTTACAGCCCTATAAAATTCGAAAAATCTTTATCTTTAAATTGTTATAACGTAGTTTCTGGAAGACATATTTTCAATCTGGAAACGCCAAACGATAGCTGGTGTTATAAACTTTATAAATATATATAAAATAAATATGTGGCTTTGCCATACGGTATTTTAATATACCGTTATGTGACACTAAATTTTTGCAAAAATTTGGACCTCTTCTATCTTTCAAATGGTTTAACCTAGAAGCTTGCAATTTTGAGAGGAGTTAGATCTTTGATAAGTATGAGTCATTTCAGAAAATATATTTGTATTGCCTCCGGTTTAGGATCTGTAAGGGGTCAAAATTGAAAATTTTCTATTTTTAAACACTTTAACTTGGGCATCTGTCCAATTTTGTTTTGAAGTAATATACAAAATTACAGCTCCAACATTATTGTTTGTGTGAATAACTGTTCTTAATAGTATACAGGGTTATCTTATAATTGACAAAAATTTTACTCAATTTTTTCTTACCAAAAAAAAAAAAAAAAAAATCAAACAAATTTATTTTTTAATATATCTACTCTTTAATATATTTACTCTTTACTCTAGGATTATTAAGGAATATTTTTTAATTTTGGAAATGTGCTTTTTTGAAAACCTTTGGTTTTTTCTATTAATTGTTTTTTCAATAAAAGCAAAACAAATCATAAATTCATTCATCTATTTTAAATAATTCATAATTCAGCGAATGAATAGAAGTGAACGAATAAAAAACTTGTGATCCTTTTTTTCTTTTTTTTTTTTTACTATAAATGAAAAATAAACAAAACAAAAACTTAAAAATTGTTTATGTTTATGTCACTTTAAGGATATTTTTTTTCTCTTTGATATAAAATGGCAACATAATATTTTAAAAGTGAAAAACTTGTTGGTGAATTCTGGAGAAAACGATGTAATATATATGTATATGAAAGTATATAAATCCCATAAAATAAAAATAATATGTATGTATGTATGTATATGAGATAAAAACAATCAGTTAGTATATATATAGGTATTATATGAAATGAAAATTATCAAACAGTAGTGAAGCCTCTATTATTTGCCACAGGCATCGGAAATTAGTTGAACAATTTTTTTTTCTTTATAGTACCTATGTATAAGTAAATATATATTTTTATATACATACATCACTCATGTAATATATTGTTTAACAAGAGTGAATATAATATGTAGGTAGGTATGTTTTCTTCTTTGTTATTTTTTTATGTTTAAGATTTTTTTTTTAGCTTTGAAATTTTATTTTTTTATCAAAATTGATTTTTGGTTGGAAAAAAAAAAAGAAAATTTTCATTCTTGTTTTATTTTTGTTTGTTTGTTAGTTTTTTTTTTTTTTTTTGATGTTTTGTATTTTCTAAAAAAATTTCTATGGCAAACCAAATATTCCATTATTGATGATCATGTAATGCGGAAATTTATTTTTCATAAAAAAAAACAAAAAAAAAGTACAAAAAACAAAAATAAAACTTATAAATTTTTTAAAGCCATGTTATTATTATGATGTGTTCTTGAAATTTTTTTCTTTTTCTTTGTTGAAAATTTTTGTTTTTTTCTTTATTTTCCCTGAAGTTCACATGAAATTCAATTTATTTTGTGAATTAAATCCCAAAGAAAAAGAAAAGAATATTGTATTAAAAAAATATATATTATTATATTTTAGGAAATTAAATAAACTCTGCAAGAGATTTTCATTTCATTAAAGTTGTTCAAAAGCTAACTAAAAATGAATTGTTTGTTTTTCCAAGAATATTTTATTCTTTAAAATATATAAATTACTTTTAAATATTATTAGGACTTTAGTTAAATATGTTAAACAATTAATAAATATTAATAAAAGTGAAATATTTTAAACTAAAACCTATTTAGATTGACATTTTAAACTTATATTTAATAGTTTTTCAACAATAGATATTATATAGCAAAATGAAAAGCACGGAAAGTAATGAAATTTTATTTTGTACCAGTTTTCGATTTTCCATATGTGTTTTTCCTAACTTTCTTCTGATGGAGTATTGTATTTTGTATCTGAAAACTAAAAATTCATTCTTTTTTTTTTTTTAAACACCGTAATTAATCGAAATTAATAGAATCCAAACTCACAAAAAAAGAAAAAAAAAACAAAACAGAATGAAAATCAATGGTTTTTATTTTGTCTTGTTTTTCTGCCAATGGTGGCGCACATTTTTCAAAAGACATGATACAAATAATTTATAAAACTGTGACTTACACCAAAATTCGTAAATTTAAAATTTCATATATAAGAAAAACTGTGAAAAATAAAGAGAGATTTTCTTCAATTTTAATGAAACCCTCTATAATAAAGAAAAATCATTAACAACATTCATTATGTAAAATTATTTTCTTGAACTTTTATTATTTTGCGTTTTGTTTTGAAAAATGTGTACAGGTGCCTAAGTTACAGATATCAAATAATAGCAAAATTTCAATTTTTGAACGTTAACATCTTTTAAATACAAGAAAGGTATAAAAAAATTTTGTAAGTTATCTTATGCTAATTCTTAAAAGATTTTTCTTCTCTCAAAATTTCAAAATTCTAACTAACTAAAAGGATGCTGGAGTTATGAAGAAACCAAAATTTTGCAAAAATTTGTCTCCGCATAACGGTAAATGTAAATATTAAATTACCTACTAAAAACTTGTATAATTTTCATATTGATTTATAAAGCTAAAAGAAAAATCCTCTCATTTGGCGTTTTTTAATTTTTATTTTTGGGGTAAGGCTCTATACAGCGTTACATAGTAGAGTATAGATAATTAGGAACACCCTGTATCTAGTTGATAATTTTAAGCGACTAAAAGGAAATGTTTCTGGCATTTTTTTGATTAAATATTGTAATTATGTATTTCAATAAATTTAAAGTTACGATTATTAAGCGCGGTCAGAAAACATTAAGGTTGGGAACACTTTTGATAAACAATATTTATACCCGTACGATAGGATCGGGTATAATAAAATTACTCCTCCGTTTGTAACACCTCGAAATAAGCGAGCTAGATATACCTTCAAAGGTATGGATCGGATCAGAAAAAAATTCTAAGACTTTTGAGCCATGTCCGTCCGTCCGTCCGTCCGTCCGTCAGCACGCTAACTCAAAAACTAAGAAAGCTAGAATCTTGAAATTTACACAAAATATTTTATGAGTAATTTGTAGGTTCCCTATTTTTTTTGGTTGAGTTTTGACCAAGCCTTAGGGTAGCTCTCGAACACCTAACTTTTAGGTCCCCACATTTTTTTTGCAATAGAGCTATGAAATTTTAACTACTGATAGATCTCACAAAAATATTAATTTTATTTTCAATAACTTTTTTGTGTAGCCCCACCCGTTACGGAGCTACAGCTCCCCAAAGGTTCAAAAAAGCTCTATATTTAAATTGTTATAGCACAAGTTGTATAAGGTATATCTTCATTTTGAAAACGCCAAACGATTACTACTTTTATTAGCTTTAAAAGTATATATACAATAAATATATATTTGTGGCATACGGTGTCTTAATTTACCGTTATGTGAAACTCAAATTTTGCAAAATCCTTCAACCCTTCTATCTTCTAAACGGTTTAAGTTGGAAACTTGAAATTTTGACAGAAGTTAGATCTTTGAAAATAAGTATGAGTCATTTCAGAAATTTTTTTTGTATCACTCCCCGTTTAGGAGTTGTAAGGGCTCAAAAACTGAAAATTTCCAATTTTTAAACACCTGTAACTTGAACACCTGTTAAAATTTTTTTGAAGTAATACCCAAAAATTAAAGCTACAACATTATACTTTTATTTCTGTTAACAACTTTTTTTAATAATATAGGATTACTTTATAATTGACGAAAGTGTTACTTGATTTTTTCAAATTTTCTAACAAATTTCTTTAACGAATTTTTTCCATTTTGTTTTACTCGATAATTTGAAATTGTTGAGGATATAATGCGTAGTACATAAAAATGTAAATAAATAAACAACATAACGGTTGCTTGAAGAATTTTTATTTATAATATATTAATATATATACATACTTATATAATATCATGTTTATTTAGATATCGTATATGTCACTAGTGAATGAATGATAAGAGTATAAATGTATATTATATAGCGCCGTATTTACATACATATATGTATTTTACTGTACTTATAAGAAATTATTCTGTCAATGGAATATTTAAATATAATATAATATAATATTTAAAATTATATTTACTATTTTGTACTAAGTAAATTTAATATACATTTACCGCTTAGTATTAAATGGTACTATAGAATGTTTGCAAAAGTTTTGGATTGATAATCGTTATGTGGAAGGTTAGAATCTGCTTTAGAAGAATGTACATATAAACATATAGTTTGAATATATGTACAACCCATAAGTTCTAGAAATTATAAAATTCACCCTTATTTAAAAATACTAAAATATTAAAAAAATAATATTGTAGGCAGAGTGGCTGTGAACATACTAACGGTTCGTACGGGTATCTAAGAGTTGACAAAGGCAACTGTATTCTTCCTCGTTTTTATTTAATTTTATTATGTAATATTTCTATATACTTATTAATTATTATCTTCAATTCATATTTAATAAATGTTATCTTTCTATTTAAATTATTATATCCTTTTTTCCAAAAAATAAATTTATTATTTTTTAAATTAGAATTTATTTTAAAAGTAAATAAATTAAAATTAAAAAAATGTATTTTATATTTATACAAAACAATAGAATTGATTTTAATATTAGGTACATATTATATTTATTTTAGTATTTAGATCTAATTTTTTAATTCTATACAATCGGATTGAATTTATTTCTTTGTTATTACTTAAATATTAATGTGTTAATAATCATAAATTGTGTTATGGAGAAGGAGTACAAAATTAACCAAAAATATTTAAAATGTCGTATGGCGTTTTTAAAATTGGAAAAATATTAAGTAGAACCTTTAGATATGTAAATTTAAAAATAGGACTTGTTCTATCTTAAACCGAGAAGATATTTTGTAAACAGCCAGACAAACGGACGGATGATGGAAGAATTTTTTTTTTGAAAAATGTGCTAAAAACTACTTTTCTTTATAATATTAGAACAGATCATAAAGTTTCTTTTTCGTATACCATTCGTTGTAGTTAGCAAAAATATTTTTATTGATATATCCTTAATGTTTCTTCAATAAACTCTTCAAACAGTCTAGAATATACAATTGATTCACTGAATTGATAAATACTTGGCAAGAATAAAAAGAAATTAAAATTACTACTTATTCTAAGAAATTAAAAACTTATCGTTTTTCTCAAAATATTTTAATACTTAAACTTGAAAATTCTAAAAAAATTGGCCCACAATTGGAATTTTCTTCCTTCTTTCCTTCCACTGCACATATTCAGGAGTTTTATCAAACCTTTAAACAAATAAGTAGACATTAAAAATTAATTAAATTTAAAATTTATATAATATGATGTTTTAATTAAAAATTTAATTATTTGATTGGCTTTAACCGTTCAGTACTCGCGCAATATTTTTTTCATAACTACTCGTGCTGGGTCATATTCTCCCATACTTAGGAATATATAATCGTGTGCGTTAATAATATAAGATATCATCTGAATATTTTTTATTTTTTTTTTTTCAGATAAGTTTTGTTACAAATAATAAAACATTTACTTATATTATCCTTGATTAAATTTACTTGAGAAAGAGAAAACTTCAAAAAAAGTATCAAAATAAAAACATTCATAAAATATTTTATACTTATATATATTGCATTTTTCACTGTTTTTGTTTGTCAATAAGGTCCACCAAAGTTCATGAATATTACAAAGTTACAGTCTTATAAAAATTTGATAATATAAAAATTTCTTCGATATTCAAAGTTTGGAACAAAAAATTCAAAATAAAAACATAGGTATAAAGATTAATTGCAATATAATTTTAGAAAATAATAAAATTCCACTACTGGAAAAATAAATAGCATTATGGTTCAGAAAAAAAAATTATTGACTTCTAAAGTAGATTTGGTTCCAAAAGACCCATGCCGCATGGGCCATGCGTAGGTACTAAAGGGTTAATTTCAATTTTCAAAAATCAAATAATTTCTTGCCAAAAATATAAAATATTTTTTTTCACTTTTTTCAATATCAATAGAGTTCAATAAATAAATTTTTCAATTTAAAATGAAAAGGTATTATAGGTATTAGAACCATCAAATATGGGAAACTATGAGCTTTTAAATTTTCTTTTGTACAACTCTTATAATGGAAACAATAGTTTGAAAAAGACTAAAAATAAAACTGAATAGATACACCACATAATTTAACACATAAATACCAAAATCATATGTATATATTATATATATATAAGAATACATATATACTTCATTAATATAATAGATATGATAGTAAAATAGAAGATCCTTTTTGTTAATTGAAAATTCTTTTACTATTAATACCTTCTCATACTGATTGAAAATATTCTTAGAAAAATTGCTTTTTAAATGTTTGTTTTGTTTCTGTGGTTTTGATACTTCTCATTTTTTTTCATTTATTCTACTAATAGTTATTTACGTATAATTGGAGACATTTGTGCATTATATATATATTATATGGATATATGTGTAACTATGTAATATTTTGATATTTGTATGCACTATAAAACTAAATTAACCTACATACATCGTTACCAAAAAAAAAATAATGGAATGGAAAAATTTTCTTTTCTTCATTTCATAATCAATCCTTAATGATCCTCAGTTGCTTTTAAATGTGAATAATTTTAAATAAGTATTGTATATATGTATAATTAAATAAAAAGCATTTTATAATATTTTAAATTAAAGATTAATTTTTCTAACAAAATTTATGTTTTTGTAATGAAAATTTTTAAAAGTTAACACTAAATAATCTTAAGTTCTTTTGATTCCATATTTAGCTTTTAAGAAATTTGCACAGATATCAAAGTTTGAGCTATCAAAGAATTTCTGAATATTAATTTTTTTGCCTCATAGATTCATAATCATATAAGTCATAGATGTTAAACGAAATATATTGTATTATAAATTCTAAAGAGGCAGCTAAAATAACTGATTGAAGTGTTGCACTAAAAACGCTGATATTGTGAAGCTTATTATTCTCCTTGAGATCTGGTTAATATCTTAATGTATAAATAAAGCATATAATAATAATATTTTCGACCTAAGAAGGAGCTTTAAGTTCTCATATTTGATTTGAATTTCCCCAAATTTCATTGAGGCATTTTGACAATGTCCAAAAATGGTGCTTTACGCTTAAAAAGCAATTCAACGTTCAGATAACCTTTATTCCTCCTATCATACGTCGAAATATTGGAGAAGTATTTATAGCTGTTGTCATATAGGTAGTGTGACACTTATTCTATTGAACTAAAATCGACACTAACTTCAAATATTTGCAACGCTATCAGTGTGCAACGAGAAGCTATTAGTGTGCATTTCTACACCGTTCGCAACTGGTTAGAGAAACTCATTTATTGTGAGAACCACTAAAATTTGGAACATATTATACCTCCATACAATGTCTGATAAGAACCTAACATTTTACAATACGCAACTTTTTAAAAAGAATGTGTTTACGATCTTTTCCAATTTACCTTCAAATTCTTTCCTATCCTTCTATTTTACTGCAATTTCCCGTCTCTTAAAGTGGGTAACCTGCAAAAATTTTATTTAAAACTGAACTTGAACTCAAATCTCGCTTTTTCAAACAAAAACTACGATTGAACTCCTATTATTATTTGAAAAAATTTAATTTGAGCTCGAGCTCAGTTTTATACATTCAATCTATAAGAAAAAAATGTTTAAAATAGGTAGGAAATTGCTAAAAAAATGTTAATAATTTATGAGCTTGGTCATTGAAGATTGCATTTCGTTTAGAGATTAATCTGTAGCTTTATTTTCTATTCTTTTTAGTGTATCAATAATGGACAAGGGTTAAGTCGTTTAACGCTGAAATAGTCTGTAGACTCTGAACATTCATTAAACTTCAGTATTACTAGAATGTATTCATTTTATGCATAAAGTACCCAGAATTTTCAAAATATTTTCAATAACAGTAAATTTTAATTTTATTTTCTTTAAAAAACGGTTAATTTTTTTGAAAAAAAAACGCGATTTTGATATCATCCTGAAATGTTTTGAAAACTTCGTCCAATTTGAATTGTCACTATTTTTTTTCAATATCTCATCATTTAAATTTCCACTCATATAAAAATTAATTTTTAAATTTTTAATTTTTATGTTATTTAAAATTTTATATTTAAATTTTTTTTTGTTATTTATTTATAATTTAATAACTTTTTTTTTTCTTTTTTACGCAATAAGTACTTTTTTAATCCATCAGTTTTATAATCTTTAATTTATTTTTAACGTATATTTAAGATACTATATATATATAGTATCTCATAAATAAATTATATATTATATATTTTCATTTATAAATGAAAATGAAAGAAAAACGAAACAAAATAAATTATATTACTACGTCTTACCTGTGTTTATAAATCAATTATTTTTAAATCCATCTTTTGTTTCTTTTTATTTTTCAAAAAAAAAAAAATTTCCACCTTCATGCCTTACTTATTCTTATTTGATGTGATTTTATTGCTTGTTTATTTTAAGTCTTCATAAAAGAAAAATAGAAATAATTATATACATATACATACATACATAAGTATTATCCTTTTTTTATTCATTTTGTTTAAAAATTAAATTTTATCATAAAAAATAAAACCAAAATGTTAAATGAAGGAAAATTTTAATAAGGATAACAAAAAAAAAAACAATAATAATAAGTGTATTTTCTTGATTTATTTTCTTTCAAAAAACAAATTTTTATTTCAATAAACTTGAATTTTAGCAAATAAAAAAAAATAATTAAAAAAAAAATGTTCTTTTTCTAGTTTTTTTTTTATCTAGCCGTCCATCTTTACAATACTTCCATATCGTTTGAAACAAAACAGTCGAAAATCAACTGGGGATTTACGTTTTAATTAGAATAAGGAATAAAGTAGAGTGTGTGAACTCTCGGACTTTAGATGTTTAACTTAATAGAGTACAGCGAGATATATTTATATAAATTTTTGGAGTTGTATGACAGCTACCCCAATATATTGTGCTAGAAAAAGATTTTGTATGGCAGTTACTCAAATATGTCGATCGACCCTAATAACTAAAACACCTCAGAGTTAGAATTAGCTTGGTATACGGTCATCCATCAAGAACAAGAATAATAATATTATATTTTTTCATATCTATCTTTTCTTCTTTACCGAGTTAGAAATTTACTGTCCTATTTATTATATCCTTAGAATGTTAATGAACGGGTATAAAAAAAGCGATATTCATATTATAAATAAAAACTCAATTTCTACTCAATATTTTTTGTTTGACATTTTTGTGGTGTATGAAACGATAATGTTTGAAATGAAAGAGTGGTATCGTTTTAGATTCCCCATTTCTTCCAAAATCTTAAACTACAAAGTAATTAGGTTAGTAAGCTTGTGTGGACCACTGTTAATTGTTGAAAAAGAGCTGAAATGTATATGCCAAAAAAAAAAATTGCTAGATAATTTAGGTAAGTGGAAATATGACATATCTAAGAAAAAATAATATTGTATTCTGATCCATTCAATAGTGAGTGGGAAAAAAATTTTTGTCAGACCTAGAAGGTTGATATTTTTTCAAATATTCTTAAAGGTTCATTATATTACATTTTTGACAAGTGTAAATGACTTTTTTTACCTATAAGAAATTTCTAGAATCTAGACGGTTTCCAGGAATTTTCATATTTTTTTTAACAGAAAAAAATTTTAAGAAAAATTACAAATTCTGATGCGGAAAACATCGCAATTTTTGAATTCATTATAAAAACGATTTGAAAATGTAAGGCATCTTTTTATTCGTTTAACAGTGTTGTTTACATTTTGTTATTTTGTACAATAACAATCGCAAAATACAACCTTAGCGAAAGAGATATTTTTAGATAAGTACATTAAATATATCTACTTTTATATTAAAAATATATACTTCGTCATATTGAATATATGTGTGTATGTGCATGTCTTTACATATTATGTAATAATGTTATAATGATCCATATAATAATATACAAAACTTATCACAGAAGTTTATTAACAAAACTAAATTGTATGGATTATCAATGAAAAATAATGGAATACACATCGGTTCCATCCCAATAGATTGTATATAAACCAATGATAAAACATAATTAAAAATTACAAGACATTAATTGTAAAAGATGTGTTTAGTTATCTACTCTCACAACAAACTGATGCATTTTATGTAAATTATAATTTTATGTAAATAATTATTTTATGTAAAACTCATGTTTAATGACACTAATTAAATTTAATTAAGTCATTGAACCACCATATCAATACTTCAATAGTTGCCCAGTGTCCTCGTATCATAACTCAACTCTTTTCTCCATAAACAGTTTAGGTAATTTGTAATTTAATTTAACATTTTGTTAAATAATTTTTATAGGTTAGTAAATTTTGCGTTTATTGAAATAAATTAGTAATTCCTATTTTAGCACTCGAATTGAACTTTCAGAAGAAATGAAGAAGTAGAAATAAGTAAAGTAGAAATTAGAAATAGTTTGGAAAATTGAGAGATAGATTGGAAATAAATAAAAACAATGGTTAGAGGATGATATGAGAATAGGAAATCTTTTAACAGATTTATGCTAGTAAAGAGAGAGAGAGAGTAGAAAAAATACATATGAACTTTAAAAAAAAACGAGGAAGAATACAGTTGACTTTGTCAACTCTTAGATACCCGTACGAACCGTTAGTATGTTCACAGCCTGTCACTTTGCTTACAATATTATTTTTTTAATATTTTAGTATTTTAAAATAATTTGGGTGAATTTTATAATTTCTAGAACTATGGGTTGTACATATATTCAAACTATATGTTTATACATTCTTCAAAAGCAGATTTTAACCTTCCACATAACGATTATCAATCTAAAACTTTTTCAAATATTCTATAGTACCATTTAATACTAAGCGGTAAATGTATATTAAATTTACTTAGTACAAAATAATAAATATAATTTTAAATATTATATTATATTATATTTAAATTTTCCATTGACAGAATAATTTCTTATTAGTACAATAAAATACATATATGTATGTAAATACGGCGCTATATAATATACATCTATACTCTTATCATTCATTCACTAGTGACATATACGATATGTAAATAAACATGATATTATATAAGTATGTATATATATCAATATCATATAAATAAAAATTCTTCGAGCAACCGTTATGTTGTTTATTTAATTACATTTTTATGTACTACGCATTATATCCTCAACAATTTCAAATTATCGAGTAAAACAAAATGGAAAAAATTCGTTAAAGAAATTTGTTAGAAAATTTGAAAAAATCAAGTAACACTTTCGTCAATTATAAAGTAACCCTATATTATTAAAAAAAGTTGTTAACAGAAATAAAAGTATAATGTTGAAGCTTTAATTTTTGTGTATTACTTCAAAAAAATTTTAACAGGTGTTCAAGATACAGGTGTTTAAAAATAGGAATGTTTCAGTTTTTGACCCCTTACAGCTCCTAAACGGGGGGTGATACAAAAAAAATTTCTGAAATGACTCATACTAATTTTCAAAGATCTAACTTTTGTCAAAATTTCAAGTTTCCAACTTTAACCGTTTAGAAGATGGAGGGGTTAAAGGATTTTGCAAAATTTGAGTTTCGCATAACGGTAAATTAAGACACCGTGTGCTAAAAATATATATTTATGGTATATATACTTTTAAAGCTAATGAAAGTAGTAATCGTTTGGCGTTTTCAAAATGAAGATATACCTTATACAACTTGTGCTATAACAATTTAAATATAGAGCTTTTTTGAACCTTTGGGAAGCTGTAGCTCCGTAACGGGTGGGGCTACAAAAAAAAGTTATTAAAAATAAAATTAATATTTTTGTGAGATCTATCAGTAGTTAATACTTATCAGTAGTTAATAATAATTTCATAGCTCTATTGCAAAAAAAATGTGGGGATCTAAAAGTTAGGTGTTCGAGAGCTACCCTAAGGCTTGGTCCAAACTCAACCAAAAAAAATAGGGAACCTACAAATTACTCCCAAAATATTTTGTGTAAATTTCAAGATTCTAGCTTTCTTAGTTTTTGAGTTAGCGTGCTGACGGACGGACGGACGGACATGGCTCAAAAGTCTTAGAATTTTTTTCTGATCCGATCCATACCTTTGAAGGTATATCTAGCTCGCTTATTTCGAGGTGTTACAAACGGAGGAGTAATTTTATTATACCCGATCCTATCGTACGGGTATAAAAAGATAATGTAGGTATACATATTTAAGAATTTGTAAGTTATAAGAATGCTAGGGGCCCTTGTTAATGGGTAATCAAATTCTATGTTGAATCTCAATTCATATAATAGAGTTTAGAAATATAGAATTTATGAAAAATGTACAATCCGTAAAAAATCAGAAAGCAAAACCAAATTCGTCAAAACACTAACTGAAATTATTTTTAAAATAACGCCAAAACAGAATTAAATTGTATAAAGAGCCTGTGTAGTTGGTGTACGTATATTTAAATTATTTGGTATTGTGAGTGAAGACTATTACGTCTATTTATCTATCTAATTTTTTTATAGGCTACGTTGTCTGTAACAATATAACATTATTATTATGTCTGTAACATTATTACGTAACAATATTAATTTGAAAAGACGGTACATATGGCGTACAAATAAATATTGGCAAAAAAAACCGTACAAATATTACCACAATGGTACAAACGGTAAACCTGCATAAAATTGACATACAAAATATTTAAAAATAAAAAATTATTCAAATTTAATTTTGGTTGTAAGAACTGCTGTATACTAAAATTTGAGTACTTATATGAGAAGAAATTGAATTCAAAAAAGAAAGAAATTAGAAAACTTTTCTAATCCCTTCAAATAATACACAAACATTCATATATAAATGCAACAATTTAATAGAAAAGTACGAAACCAAAATAATTATATATTTGAATTTTAAAGAGACTCTGCCCGCTAATCAGTACATACTTAGATATATATTGATTATTAATATCAGATAAATATCATTCATCATTATTTAAAATTTCAATACATATTGTGATAAATGATGATTTTTATCAATTTAAAATTTTTTTTTTTTACATGCAATACATACAATAAGTACAATACATACAATAATATTACATGCAATAAGTTATAGTACATTACATACATATAGCCAAAAAATAGTTGAGCTGGTGAGGTCGAGTCGACACTCGAAATTCGAGACTCAAGAGGAAAAAAACAAAAACACAATTTTAAAGAGAGTAAGTGAGAATTTTTATTTTTATTTTGTTGTGTACGTTTTGTTACTACTACCGACTATCGTAGGTACCATACTAGATACTGTAATGTAAATATGAAATTTGTTGTTTATGTTTTATTATTAATATTATGAATAGGTTTTATAGTAGAAAAATCGTAAAAAATATATAGTTATTGATGTTCAAAGCTTGAAACGCAATTCATAATACGTAGTGTATGGTGAAAACTGCTAATTATAATGAAAGAAAGTTTGAAAAACATTGGTTTAATATTATCTTGGGTTTTTTTTTTTGTTTGAAATTTTTTCAGATATTTTAATTACTTTTCATGGTGAGCTTAAGATTTAAAATTTTGATTACTGCAGTTTGTATCCCGGTGACAATCCATGATTTTAATTAATAATTAATTAATCATATCAAAAAAGACAAAAGAAATTAATGAAATTGACAAAATTAATATTGCCTTATATTATCTTAAAATCATTATTTATAATCATTAATCAATATATAATAATGTCTAAAACATGTCTTTTATACAGTAGAGTAGACCATCTATTTATTTTAATTTTTTAATTTATCAGAAATTTTTTTTTTTAAATTTATAATAAATATTATGTTATGCATATAAAAATTTTTATATTACAGGTAAGTGAAGATTATTATATGGTTCGTTCTGAAAGTCTGTAATAGGTTAAATCTATCATGACGAGAATCCAGATATACCTATCGTCTTTTCTATTAATGTTAGGTGAAACTATTTGTCTTTACATATACCCCTTGCGTCCATTAATATTATATGGCTTATGGTGTAAAAGCATTATGGTGCAAAACCTCCATTTTTGCATCAAATAGATAGCAAAGCTTCTATTCTAGGCCTAAGAATAAGTTTGTACCTATTAGAATTACTTAAGGCAAAGTTCTCAAAAACTACAAAAACAAAATAAACTCAAAATAAATTCTGAACAAAATAAAAATACAAAATACTTTCTAATTTTTTCGTTTTTGTTTTCTGAAGTTTTTATATCCTTTATGTTAAAACTATCTTTAAAGGTGTCAAAACTATCTTTTCTTATTGTTTAATTACTTCTAAATTTCAGAAAATTTCAGAAAATTTCAATTTTTGTATTTTAAAATTATTTTATTTTTCTCTGGATATAGAAAAAAACTTGACAATAAATTTAATCTGGCTGTTTTTTTAAAGTACTAAGTACTTATTTAAAACATTGAACAAGACCAGATAGTGATCAATTTTATAATATGGATATATTTTTTGATGGTTTATCAAAGAATAAATAGTATTATAATGTTAGACTTAAATGCTTAAATACTTAGATGTTTTTAATATTTCTTAATACCTTTCAAACATGACTTATCATAGGGTGTTCGATGGTCTAATGGTTAAGAGCGTATAAAATACGCTGTAAGCACAGAGGGAGTGTGGGTTCGAATCCCACACACGTCGTAAGAATTATTCCCGCTTACGACATTTACAGCCACGCCTGTGAAGGAAAGTCTGTATAATTTCCTGTTCACATTTATGTGGCAGAGAAATGCACTAAAAAAAAAAATTACTTTTCCAATAAACTTTATTTGAGACATTCATTATTAATATACAGAATTTTAACAAGAGAAAAAAATATACATATCTTCACTATTGTCTTGATTCTGATTAAGTTTTAGTAACAAAAGTTACAAAATAATTTAAAATACTTAAAATACTTGCTTTGTACTCTAAAATTTTATTTTTGTTCCCTTTAATAAATTTGCAATTATTTTTGCAAGATGTTGTTTTTCTGTTTAAATATTGCACAAAAATATTTCCGTTCATTATTTTTTTCTTTTTGTTATGCATCTACAGATGATGATCATACAGGTGGAATTTTATTGCTAAAAAATATCTTTAAATGAATTTATTCATCTGCCACCACGCTTATTAAAATTTTCTATTGTTTGCCTTATCTGATATTTCATAGCTTGAAAAACCTTTTTAAAATATTATCTGTACAATACAGTTTCTCATATTATTTTGTTTATGTATAGCTTCTCTCACTAACTACTGTTATATACACATATAAATATACAGAGAATTTTTGATATTTCATATCTTAATTAAATGATCGAATGATATTTTTATACAAAACTAGTTAAAGGTGTAAAATTATTTTAAATTTTTAACTATTTTTATTGTTACTCGTTACTCTAGTGAGATTTCATTCAAGTAATGATCGTGGGAGTTTCCGTATTATTATTATTGTTTCATGTTTGTAGTAGTTACATTTCTATAGCGATGAAGGGCACAATGGACAAATTAAAATTTTAGAATATTTCAACATAAGAAAATATCTATATATCTTTTGTATACATTTTATAAACGTTTATAGGATATAGAGATTAACAGAGATTAATTATGGAAATCAGTTGTTATGTATTTATTTTTTGAAGTATTAATTTGCTGGATTAAAATAACGGAATTAACAATTTTTCAAAAGTTACGTGTTCAAAAAATATCAGAATCCTAGCTCCTTTATTTTTTGAATGATCGCCAGGCGGACAGATAGACAGGTGTACATGGTTTAATCGAATCAGAATTTGATTCTGATCTGATCCATAACTTGAGTTGACTTCTTTAAGATGTCACAAATACAATGGCAAATTTATGAAGTGTGAAGTATGTTCAATATACGGAAGAAGTATGTTCAATATACGGTTATCATACGGGTATAATAAATCCTTATTATTTCATATATTGCTAAAATAAAACTTTTAACATTACTTTTGTGTACTTATTTGTATGTATAGGTAATTATATAAGTATAAATATAATTAATATATTAGTATAACTATAAATGAGTATAGAGTACATCGAAATTAGGGTACAGTTAATATTATTAATGCTGTCAGTAGATTTTTTTTCCATCTAATTAATGTTTGTATTTTATGGTAAACAAAAAATTTTTCTACATTTTAAAAGATCTACCGGCAAGAACTATTTATTAGTTATTTGTATTTACTATAATTCAAGAAGCTTTCAATATTATTATTGTTTATAAAATAATTTGTTCATAGAACTATCACTACCGCATCATCGTTTTTCGTGTTACTTTTACATTCACTGACGCTCAGAGAAATTGCAAAATATTTTGCAAATTCCTTAATAAATTGACAGTAAAATATAAAGAAACCTAAAAAAAAAATTATCTAAAATGTACCATATTGTGTGGTCTTTTTGTATCTGTTTAATTTTTGTTAGAAAATTATCAAAATATATTTCGTCAGTCTTTTAGTTTGAGACCTAAAGACAAGACATAACAATTTATGCTCGAATTTTTTGTGTAATAAAAAATTTACATATTTCTAGTGGTAGGAATAGCGTTAAAAATTACGGTATGGAGCGAGTTAAAAATATAAATTACAATATTTGGGTTACATTATTTTTTAACAGACATATTTTTATTTAAATAAAATTTTCTGTTAATAATCTCTAAACTTTTTATACCCGTACGATAGGATCGGGTATAATAAAATTACTCCTCCGTTTGCAACACCTCGAAATAAGCGAGTTAGATATACCTTCAAAGGTATGGATAGGATCAGAAAAAAATTCTAAGACTTTTGAGCCATGTCCGTCCGTCCGTCCGTCAACACGATAACTCAAAAACCAAGAAAGCTAGAATCTTGAATTTACACAAAATATTTTGGGAGTAATTTGTAGGTTCCCTATTTTTTTTGGTTGAGTTTGGACCAAGCCTTAGGGTAGCTCTCGAACACCTAACTTTTAGATCTCCACATTTTTTTTGCAATAGACCTATGAAACTTTAACTACTGATATATCTCACAAAAATATTAATTTTATTTTTAACGAGGAAGAATACAGTTGCCTTTGTCAACTCTTAGATACCCGTACGAACCGTTAGTATGTTCACAGCCTGTCACTTTGCTTACAATATTATTTTTTTAATATTTTAGTATTTTAAAATAATTTGGGTGAATTTTATAATTTCTAGAATTATGGGTTGTACATATATTCAAACTATATGTTTGTACATTCTTTAAAAGCAGATTTTAACCTTCCACATAACGATTATCAATCCAAAACTTTTAATGAAAAGTTTTTGAGGAATGTAAATATAAACATATAGTTTGAATATATGTACAACCCATAGTTCTAGAAATTATAAAATTCACCCAAATTATTTTAAAATACTAAAATATTAAAAAAATAATATTGTGAGCAGAGTGACAGGCTGTGAACATACTAACGGTTCGTACGGGTATCTAAGAGTTGACAAAGGCAACTGTATTCTTCCTCGTTTTAACACATAATAAGTAGTTTATTTTATGACACATACTTTGTGAGTTTGTTAGTAAATGAATTTCAAAAAAAAAAAAAATTCAACTACATTTACATAGGAAGGACAATGATCTGTAAAAGGAAATTGGCAAAAATAACTTTTAATTTTTGTTTTTTTTTTTTTTTGAAACTGTACATTTATTTACCTATGACCTAAAAACTTTATCATGAGAAATATAGCATGCAGTATCGCTTATTGTATTTTTGTCCATTAATATAAATGTTTAAGTCCTACGGCTATTCGTATTAAATTCCAATTCAGTTATAGAAAAAATTGATTACCAATTCAGTTATATATTTGTTTAACAGCGTTATTGCATATGTATTCAGTTATTGCACGCGAAAATATTTGTCTTCATATATAGGACAAACATAAAAAATATTTATAAATACAATGTTTATACTTTTTACCAACCGGGACAACTTTATTAAATAAATTTATTATTGAATTAAATTGAAATTCTGAATCCTGAAAAATGTAACCTGCATTGAAATTCATTTCAATAATTATTTTATTTTGTTTTTGTGTCTATAGAAAGGAAGCTTTACGTTGAAATAAAAAGGAAACTTTAAAACAGAAATCAGATAGTATCAGTAGGTATACAATCTATACAATTAATTTTGAGATACTTCAGATTCTTTTAGTGCGACAGGATCTATAATAGTTACTTCAACTCGTTAACATTTTTTTTGTTATTTTATTAGTTTGTTATTTTATTGACTTTTAAAGGGAATTTTAATCTTACAAGTAAGATTTTATCCTTAATAATTTTAATATATGGTGCAATATACAAGTAATATAACAGGCTTTCTACAAAATTTAAAACAAATTGCAAAAGAAAATATTGTGATTGGTGTGAACGAATTCAATAAATTATAATTGAATTGATTTCTTTGTCAATTAATAGCAACACTTTTGAAAAGTTTCAAATGAATCAGCTGTAAAACAATATAGATACTATAACGAGGAACAAACCACCATCCATGGTAACCAAGTAATACAATGGTGAATGGATTAACTGAATCGAAGGAATTTTCTTTACTACAGTAAGTCACTCAGATGTCACATTTTTTCGTTACTGCGAGAAAGTAGTGGCCGTCTTCCTTTAGGTTTAGCAGAACATAATTGTAGAAAATTTGAATGCAATCAGATGCGTTTAAGAGTAAAACAAACTTTTGGTGACTTGATGTCTTTTTTCATCTTTTTCTTCGAATTCTTAAATACTAAAAGTTTAACTATATAAAACTTTCGTATTAAAAAAATCTTCTGATGATTAAAAGTCTTATAAACTTCCACATAAAATTATACATTTTATCATATTTCATCTCTTAATATAAATGCAATAAAGTGAATCAATAAACATTTTTCATGACTTAATAACTTTTTTATTATTTCTTACTCTCTCTCTTTTTATTGTAATTGTCTTCTTTAATTTTTATTATAGTTATAGAGTATAAATCTTGGAAAAACAAAAATCAGTTTTGTGAATCCTTGCAAGACATTGAAAAGGTCAAATTTTGTCATTGTTTTTTTATAACTGAATTTATGTAGTATATTATTTTATATTATAAATAGGGTTTTGCAAAATACCTGTCTTACCTACCGTTCTGCTTAGTTCCTTATAAAAATTTCTGTTATGAAGTATTTGAAGATTCTGAGAGAAATCACACTTACAGTGAATATTAATAGACAGCTTAAAATATAAATAGGCGATTGACATATTTTTGAAATATTCTAGAAAACCTTGTAAGATGATAAAGAAGATAATAAAACAAAAATAAACAATATAACAAAATAATATATTATCTTTTGAAGATAATAAAATTTTGTTCGATAAAAATGTTAAAAAAATAATGAGTTGATTTCATCTTTGACTTTTTTTGTTTTCACTGTTATTTTCTACAATTTTTTTCAGTTTTATATTCTTTTCTACTTAGGACTCCTTCTATGCCGGCGGTACGGTAGTTCAAAAATATAAGAAAAGTAGAAGAAAGATCTTTTTTCTCTCTATTAAATAAATAAATTATATAATTAAGCTCCCAGTCACGTTCTATTCGTCAGTTCAACATTAAGTTCTTAAGATTCTTTGACAGTACATTTATTCATCCGTTTAATTTGCTGAAGAAAGGATGAAAAAAAGAATCAAAAGGATACCTACTTGAAAATGAAAAAATTAAATTTATAAAATAAAATCATCAAATGACATTGTCACCAATTCAACACGTAGATTCATCAAATATTTTTATTCTTACTATAAAAAAAAAGAATTCTAATTGTAAAAGTTGTAAAAAATGAGGAATTTATCATTTTCGGCTTTTTACCATTTAAAGTTGTACTAATACTCTTCATACAATTCAAATTAATTAAAACTTTAAAGATTCATTCCCCTTACTAACAATAAATTGATGAATCAATAATTCACTGTACAATGATAATGAAGTAATAAATCACTAAACAATTTGAGTTTTTATTTTTTTTTTCTGATAAAAAAGCTAAGTTAAAAACTTACACACTAGCGAGATTTAGAATACCTTAATATTCTTTGATGACTAAAAGATCCTTTAGAATAATATAAAAATAAAGAACTGCAGCACTGGTTTTTGTTTTATTGATAATTCAGTTTTCTCACTAAATTATTATGCATATTTTGCAGTGCTTATTATGCAGTTTTAGACTAATTTATATACTAAAATATATTTATGTAGGCATATTTGAGAGTTGTTTAACAGCTACTCGACTCCGTTTCGCCAGAAGTTGTTGTAAAAAAACTGGATAACTGTTTTACAAAATTTCAGATGTTTATAACTTTTTATATATGAGGAAATAAATTTTGTATGCACTAGAACCGTATCTCTTCGTGGTAACGTGGTGATGGGACGAACGCTTAATATCCATATTTATCTCTTCTCCTGTCATAAGGATATTAAAATATGTCATCATCTGTTTATTAGGTGTCGTATTGTATTAGAAAAACATAATTTTAGAGTAAATATCTAAAAAAAAAAATTACGGAATAGAATATGAAAAAGATTTTCCAAAACGTTTCATTTTTAATCATAAACACAAATTAGAACAAGCAACCCAAAAATATGCAATCTTTATTTGGTTTTGCATTTAACATATTGTTATTATAATAGCCGATGGTTCAATAATATTGTATTACATTTATGTATGTACTATTAATATAAATAAATAAATAAATAAAATAAATATTGTTATTACACTTAATGGAAAGGGACCTTGGTGATCTAGTGGTTAAGCGCGAGGTTTATTAATCAAGGGAGTGCGATTTTTTCTAATTCTGCACAGATAGCAAGTTTTATTAATTGAAAACAAATCCACCTTGCTACCAAATATAATGAAAATAATATATAATAGAAATAAAATAAATAATATTAATACATAAATTAATATCAGTATTCGACCTATATAAAGGCTTTAGTAGTCGATAGTTTTGTAATATTGCAATATACTATGTAATATTTTGTAATATTAATATAAAATATATAAATAAATAAATAGATACTTTATTGAATTTCAAGAACCTAAACAGGTGGCCTAAAAGTTAACACGCAATATGTAGTCAAACGTGCTATAAGAAAGAGAGAGAGAGAGAGAGAGAGAATAAGTTTTACTCAAAAACTTTTCGTACTTTTTCCTGTTCTGTTTAATACCTATTAAGAGTCCAAAAAAGAAAATTCGGTACCTATTTTTTTTTTAACACTAGCTTACTAATATCGTTAAAATGGGATACAAAAATTAAAGTTCTAACATTATGTTAATTACAAATATGTTAAAGTAGTTTATTTTTAATTAAGGATTCCTTCAAATAGAAGAAAGGATTTATTGATTTTTCATAAGTTATTATAAAATAAAATTTAAAAAAAAAAATTAAAGACTTTGAATCATATTTTTTAGAATCATATTTCTAAAAAAAACGAGGAAGAGTGCAGTAGAGTAGACTGTGTCAACTCTGGGATACCCGTATGAACGTAATATATCCTGTTTCTATAAAACTTGATCATTCAGATGTTTTAGTACCGAACTACAGAGATATATTTATGTAAATTGTGGAGTTGTATGACAGCTACCTGAATCTATTGCACCTAGCTTCATTAAGTTCCAAGAGGTGCAAGAAGCCTGAACCGGCTGCTCTAGACCAACCAAATTTTACAAAAGTTGTTGGCCTATAACTCGACACCTCTTTACTAAATTTCAGGTTCCTAGCTTCAATAGACACTGAGTTATTCTCATTTAAACAGATAAGTTGTACGGCAGCTACCCGAACCCGTCGCACCACCACAACCAAATTTTGCTAAAGTGGTTGCCATAAAATTTGATCATCATTTGCAAGATTTCAGACGCCTAGCTTTATTAAGTTCGAAGAGGTGCAAGAAGCCTGAACCGGCTCCTTTAGACCAACCAAATTTTACAAAAGTTGTTGGTCTGTAACTCGACACCTCGTTACTAAATTGCAGGTTGCTAGCTTCAATAGACACTGAGTTATTCTCATTTAAACGGAGAAGTTGTATGGCAGCTACCCGAACCCGCCGCACCACTACAACCAAATTTTACAGAAGTTGTTGCCATAAAACTTGATCATCATTTGCAAAATTTCAGAAACCTAGCTTGAATAGATACTGAGTTATTTCTATATAAAGATAGAAGTTGTATCGCAGCTACTCGAACCCGCCGACCGAAAATGTTGGATTTAAATAGCAAAACTAACAATTTTGCAAAAGTGACGTAAAAAAAATTTCAGCCTCCTTTATTTTTTGAGTTATCGTGCGGACGGACGGACGGACGAACGGACGGACGTACATGGCTTAATCGACTCAGAATTCGATTCTGAGCCGATCCATACCTTTGACACTATATCTAGCTCGACTTCTTTAAGGTGTCACAAACGTAATGGCAAATTTATTATACCCTTGAACATAGTTCATACGGGTATAATTATATTGTCTATTAAGAAAATCCTTTAAAATCTTTTAAGTTTAAGTCATACTACCTTATTAACTTTTTAATTGTTTATAACATAATAAAATTTATTTGTTTTTTTTTTGCAGTTTAATTTTTCTTTTATTTTAAACAATACAAAATAAATATTGTATTTCACTTTTTCATTTTGCTTTTAAAGTTATTATTTTATAAAATATACCTTTTGTTTATTAAAATTCTTAAAGAAAAGGAAAATTAAAAATTAAGAATGAAAATATGGAAATCTTATAAGAATAACATAATATTATTATTATTTTAACAATATTGTTATTTTATTTTATTAAATTTTCAAAACATATTCCAAACTTTCTATTCACTTTAAAATTTTTCATCTTAAAATTATAAACACATATCTACAAACTAAATGCACATAAAATCTTACATATATAACTAGATATATTATATAACATTAAAAAGGAGCACATCAGGAACAGTAATAATATAAAATTTTATAATATTCTGAATTGTACTTAAAAAAAAGTTTTATTGTACTCTAAGTAGCCCAGACATTCAAAAAATTTTTATTTTTCAATAACTTATAATATTACAACTTAAAGAGGATTTCCGTAATATTGAACAAATTTTCAACTTCTCAAGATGCTTTTAAGGATTCTTTTGAGAATATTATAATAGAAAACTTGGCTATTTTTCTATTAAAAATATTTATTACAATATTTTATAATCTATACATTATTTTATGTAATTTTTACAGTGAGGGTAAAAAAAAAACAAAATACAGGTTTTTACCTGTTATGTAACAATATTGCATTATTTTTATATTCTTAAAAAAAAATTAATAGTTGTAAAAATGGATCTTGAAAAAAGGATTCTATTATCTACAAGTAAAAGATATCAAAGATATACAAACTTCATAAAATAAAATAAGAGCAAATGTTGATGAATTGCAGAAGACTATCTGCGTAACCTACTGTCAACACAGAACAAAAGTCAACAGAAAACATTTAGAAAGAACAAAATTAAATTGCTTTATTGTTTTCAAACAATTTGGTAAGTAGACATATTATTATAATCAATATGCCATTTCCTAAACAACTTCAATATACTAAACTAGAGAGAGAATATTATAATAGAAAACTTGGCTATTTTTCTATTAAAAATATTTATTACAATATTTTATAATCTATACATTATTTTATGTAATTTTTACAGTGAGGGTAAAAAAAAAACAAAATACAGGTTTTTACCTGTTATGTAACAATATTGCATTATTTTTATATTCTTAAAAAAAAATTAATAGTTGTAAAAATGGATCTTGAAAAAAGGATTCTATTATCTACAAGTAAAAGATATCAAAGATATACAAACTTCATAAAATAAAATAAGAGCAAATGTTGATGAATTGCAGAAGACTATCTGCGTAACCTACTGTCAACACAGAACAAAAGTCAACAGAAAACATTTAGAAAGAACAAAATTAAATTGCTTTATTGTTTTCAAACAATTTGGTAAGTAGACATATTATTATAATCAATATGCCATTTCCTAAACAACTTCAATATACTAAACTAGAGAGACTTCAAGTTCTAAATTCTACTATTTGGAACTATACCTATGCGCTAGTCTGCAATTTTGCCGAAATTCAAAACAATTTTTACTTACAATAGATTCACAATGCACTTACTTTCTTATTATCCCTTTTTCTAACTTTTCACATTCTTACCCAATGCCATATATTGTAACGCAACTATACTCAGTACTTAGTTGCAATAAAGTTCAAATATGATAAATTTCAGAAGAGTATCTCTGTATAGTCATAAATCCAATGATCTTAGCGATCTACCGGTTAAGCAACCTGCAAAAATTGTAAGATTTCTGAAAGTCACGAAATGGAGCCAAAATTAAATATAATATAGCTTTAATATAAGACTTTGGGTTATGAAAGTGGTAACAAAACAATGATAACGCTCTATTTGGAGTCTTTATCACAAATAATAACGAAACCAGCTACTTATACCAACCAAGTAATGATAAAATTCAATATTAAATGAGTACGAATATTAAAAATAAACCATTCGATGCAAAAAAAATTAATATTGGCATAAAGAGGAATATTAATTAAAATTCCGACAGGATAATAATAAAATACATAGTTTAATATATTAAGAATAAAAGGGTATATATAGTTTAATATATTAAATTTAAATTAATTAAATTATGTATCATCATTAGTTTAATATTAAATTAAGTCTTTGTGATTTTTTTAGGGTCTGCAACGAAATCTCCATATTATTTCAAAAACCCATCATTGAAAATCTTGCCATTGAAAATCCCGTCATGCAAAATCCCGTCATGCAAAATTCCGTCATTCAAAATCCCACCAGTTCAAAACCTCCCCGGATTTTCAAAGTCACATTAATGTTTGTTTTTAATTTGATTATAATTTTTACTGTTGTGGATTTATTAAATTAGTCTCTTCCGATATAATATTGATTTTAATAGAGTTTTTAGCACATTTCCAAAAAAATTTTGAAAAAATGTGCTTATTAGTTTCACTCTGTCCGTCCGTCTGTTTACAAAACTTCTACACCGTTAAAGATACAGAAAAAAATTTTAACCATGGGTAGGTCTCATAAAAAAAATAATTTTGTGGAACAACTTTTTCATGTAGCCCCACCCATTACGGAGCTACAGCCCCTCAAACTTTGAAAAAGCCCTATTTTTAAATGCATATATCTTATGTTCTGTTTAAGATTTTTTCAATCTGAAAACGTCATTCGACAGGTATTTTTTTTAACTTTGTAAATTAATATTAAAATTATACAATTTTTTTAAATTTAGTATTTAAATTTACCGTTATGTAAAAACCAAATTTTGCATGATTTTTCTACTTTCATAACTCCGGCACGCTTTTAGATAGAAGCTTGAAATTTTGAGACAAGAAAGAACTTTTAGAATTAGTATAAGTTTCCTAAGAAAATTTTTTGGTAGCACCCACTCTTTAAGAGTTATTACGCCTCAAAAATTGAAAATTTGCTATTTTTAGACACATGTAACTTAGGCACCTATCACCAATTTTTCTTTGGCAAGACATGAAATTTAAAGGTTTAATATTATATTTTTACGTGTGTTAACGGCTTTTCTTAGTTATATAGGATTCCGGACTTACGGCCCCTCAAAATTTCAAAAAAGTCCTATTTTCACGTTTTTTCTTATTATATGAAATTTTTAAATTCTGGTGCAGAGTCACAATCCTAAACAGTTTGTATTGAGTTTTGGAAATGTGCGCTTTTAAAAACCGTTGGTTTACATTCTACCTTGTTTTTATTCTTTTCTCTGAACATTTTTTCTAACTTTCAATAAAAAAAAAAAAAAAACTCAGGCGAAAAATAATACCTAAAATAGGTTTCATATAATGTGTCTCAGTCCATTGTTTATTATTTTATATCAATTTTTTCCGTTTTTTACCAATTTATTGATTTTCAAGGTTTGTTAGTTGATATTTAAAATACTTGCTTATAATTTTGATTATTTATTTTACTATTTGTATTAGGGTAATATGGTAATTATTATGTAGAAGAATAAAATGAATTTAATAGTTTCAGGTCATCAATATAATAAACAAAAAGGTCAAGGCTGGTTGGTACCTTATTTTTTATTGCGAACATTTTTATATTTTTATTTATTTGATTTTTTTTTCTTTTGTTTTAAACGGAAACTTTTATATTTCCTAAAAAAAAGTTTTATTATAAATTGTTTTTACAAGCAATTCAATTATTTTCCTTTTTAATTTGTAAATGTTGGGTCATTGTTTTTGTAATGGCATAAAATTGAAAAAAAAAGAAAAAGAGAAAAATTTACGGTTTGGTAGAATATGCGAAAATATTTAATAAATACTTTTTGTATTATTATTGACTTAATTAAGATCGATAATAATATTGTTTTTCAAAAAGGCAATTCAGTAATAAATTTCTAAAGAGCAATTTTAATTAATTAATAATAAAAAAAGGAAAATCTTTAATAAAATCAAAAAATTGTTATTTAAACAATTAGAATGCTCTTAAGTAATTTTTTTAAAATTAAGCGTTAAATTTTTAGGTATTTTTTGAAAATAATCTGTCTAACTATAATTCTTTTAGATACAATGTATTAAGACATATAATAATGTTTTCGTAATATTTGACTTGTCTTCAGTTAGTAGTAATATCTTTTGACATGACATGTCTTCTGTATAGTTTTGACAGATTGTTTTTCTTTCAATTTTCAGCAATTCCTTTTTACATATTTTTTAAATTTAAATTAAACCAATATTCAATCATTTAATAATAGACACAAACCATTCATTACACAATAATATCATTATGTAGTTTTAAGCCGATACCAAAACCTTGAAAGTATTCTGAATTCTCAGTAAACACTGCTAAATGTCATGAATTTTCAAAAAATATTTTAATTATAAACAACGGTATAAAAAAAAAATGTAAATTATAATTTTTCTTGAATTTATAATAAAATGTTTATATCTCAGAGTAATATTGATTAGTTCCGCCATTTGCAGTAATTTGGTAAATAGAATAATTTATTTTATTTTCGTCATTTATGACATTTTAAAGAACTTCTTCTTCTCTTTTCAGGTAACCATTCAGGGTGTAGTGACATTATATTCTATGATCAGATTATTTACATGTCGATACCATGTGGATTTATTTTGTATTATATGTAAGTCAAGTTACAGGACTAGTTATATATGAATATGACATATAATAAATGAAATAATAGTCATCTTTCAACCATGCTAGTAAAATATTTATTATAATGAAATTAAAGTTTAATTTTTTAATAAATTTTTTATATTAATTTAATAGCTAGATATTAGATGTTTATTATGTTATTTCCTATAAAAATACAAAATCTATAAGATAGTTGATTTGGACTTAATAAGGAAAAATAAAATTTTAGTTCCTTATAGAGTATTCAAACAATAATTAAGACAAAGATTACAATTTTAAGCTATTTGTGCGTCATTTATTGTGTAGTGTAGTAAACTAGACTTATAATTATTATTTTATGTTCCTATTTATTTATTTTTTTATGTTGAAATATAAAGTCATTAGATTGGGAATATCTTATGAGAATGTCTGAATATATCTTGCAAATCATTAATGATTTCATTATTGTTTCAACTTTAGCCACAGTGACAGTAAATATATAATAATTTATGTCAAAGAATTCAAAGTGTATAATTGTTCTCCATATAGTATATAACTATATATGTATTATTATTATAAGTGTACTGACTTCATGAAACCTTAACTATCCCGTAAATAACGAAATAGTTGGTAACCGTAACCATAGGTAACCAAGCCCTTAAGAAATTTAGTAACATTTTTTGTAATTTGTTAAAACAACTACTTAACATTTTTTTCCTAATTAAAATTACATATTTCATATTTTGACAGTTATCGAGAATTTGTGTATTTGATGAGATGTTAAGAGATTTAGGAGATGTTTTATATTTGTATTTGATAAGAGGATTTGGGTTTGATGATGCATTTGTGTATCAGTGTGGTTTGATTGAATTTAGTAAATATTTTTAGTATATTTTTTTTGTCAGCAGAGCAAGTTATGACGTATATTATAATGCCAAAAATCTTAAAATATTAAAGTAAAGTATAAAAAAAAATGTTGTTATCAAGTTTGTAATTCAGTCATTCTTTTCTGATTTATCAAATTCATTACGCAAATTTTTCATAAAATAAATTTATGATTCTTAATCATTAAATCAAATAAATTTCTCATAATTAATATAACTACAATTTTCTAATAATTACTACTTCTAATTTTCCTAATCACGTACTTTTGTAGTGATTATTTAAAGTGAATTTTAATTCAAATTTAAACCAAAATTTAAAAAGAACACGTCATGTGTGAGTGTACTTAAAAAAATATTTGCTCTTCGCAATAATTAATTACGCTTAAGTCTGTGCTTTGGAATGCATTCAACCTTAATAATTCCAAATTAAGTTTTTAATTAGCATAATTTAAAATCAAAAATTTTAAATTCATGTTTTATTATAGGATTTTAGTTATTTGGAAATAAATTGCTTTCATTATTAAGTATTTGCTATAGGTATGTTTAATTAGTAGAAATTAATTTATTTTTTTTTTTGTTTATTTCCACAAGAATTTTATAATATCCGAGGCAGCTGAAAATAAAGTTTTTAATTAGAGTTTATACCTACTTTAAAAAAGATAATTATTTGATTCTGATGTCTTCAAGTATATTTCAGCTTCAGCTTCCTAGCTTCCTAGCTTCCTAGCTTCATTAAAATCCAAGAAATGCAAGAAATCTGAACCAACTGCTTTAAACCAATCAGATTTTACAAAAGCTTTTGGCATGTAACTCGACACCTTTTCATTAAATTTTAGATAGCTAGTTTAATAGACACTGAGTTAATTTAATTTAAAAAGAGAAGTTGTATGGCAGCTACCCTAACTTGTTGCACCAGCAGAACTAAATTATACAGAATTTGTTGCCATAAAACTGGATCATCATTTGTAAGATTTCAGACCTCTATCTTCATTAAGTTACAAAGAGGTGCAAGAAGCATGAGCCGGCCGCTTTAGAGAAACCAAATTTTACAAAAGTTGATGTCATGTAACTCGACACCCCTTTACTAAATTTCAGATACCGAGCTTCAATAGACACTGAGTTATTCTCATTTCAACGGAGAAGTTGTATGGCAACTACCCGAACCTCTCGCACCACCACAACCAAATTACAGAAGTTGTTGCCATAAAACTTGATCATCATTTGCAAAATTTCTAATACCTAGCTTGAATAGATACTGATTTATTTTCATATAAAGAAAGAAGTTGTTTGGCAGCTACTCGAATCCGGCGGCCAAAAATGCTGAATTTAAATATCAAAACTAACAATTTTTCAAAAGTGACGTAAAAAGAATTTCAGCCTCCTAGCTGCTTTATTTTTTGAGTTATCGTGCGGTCGGTCGGACGGACAGATAGACGTTCGTGGCTTAATCGACTCAGAATTCGATTCTGAGCCGATCCATACCTTTGACACTATATCTACCTCGACTCCTTTATGGTGTCACAAACGTAATGGCAAATTTTTTATTCTCTTGAACATAGTTCATACGGGTGTAATAAATTTTATGTCATGGACCGCTGCAAAACTTTTTTAGTAAAAAATTGCGAAATTTATATGCAAAATATATTGGTACCTACTTGAAAAAGCTAAACATCTGAAATTTTGTAAACCATAATGTTCTGTAATGACAAGAATATCTGTAAAATTTATTTGGATTGGTGAACCTAATATCTGTCACACAACTACGAAATTTACATAAATATCATCTCAGTACCTAATTAAGTTAAATACCTACCTTACATTTTCTAAAGAGTAGTTATAATTTATGGAAACAACATTATATTAATTATTATTATGTTTGTGCGTATTCTATTGCATTATATAAGACCATTCGGCTCGATTTAATGTTCATATAAACTTTTCATTTTTATTATCTGTACAATATAATATATAATATGTAGTTATTTCTATTTTCGACAAAAAACAATATCTTCTCAATTATTAAAATTTTTAAAAAGTAATTTAGTCTTTTTGTTGTTAGTATGAGTACGTATTCCAAATTACTGAAAAGGAAGTACATCTCATTATTATTGTTACCTAGTAACGGCTCTGAGATTTTTATAAACAATGAGTATTAAGCAAAATTTGCGTCAATTTAAATGTTGCAAATTAAGTTTGTATTTTTGTTGCTTTTCCATTTAAAATGTTAATTTTTAGTTTCCAATCAAGTTTTTTTTTTTGTTTTGTTAAAAATATGGAATACTTTGAAGAAAATTATGGTAAAATTGTTGAAATTAAGTCATTAGCACAAAGTTCAAATGGATATGACTATTGATATAATATTTTCTACTACTTTTGCTTTGACAGTACTGCGTTTATGAAAATCTTTTGTATTCATAAATGTATTCATAATGATAAAAATAAATTCTTTTACTTTTCTAGAGAACAAAGAAAAACTTTTATTTTCTTATAATAAATTAATGCTTTCTTCTAATATTATATAGTGAAGCGCTTATTTTTAAAGTTCTATGTAAAAGGTTCAGGCAAATTTTAAAAAGAAAATTTTTTTTTTTGGCTTAGCTTATTGCAAAATTGAAAAATTAAAAAAAAAAACTAAAAAGAAATTACAGAAAAGAATAGTTTAAAAACAAAAAAAAACTTGTTAAAAACTTGAAAATAATTATACTTATATATTATATAAATATTTTACATTTAAACAATTTCAAAGTACATAATAGAATCTAAAAATTCAATTATAATTTTTTATTATTACATAATCATTTTTGTTTCTTTTTTGTATTTTTGCTGTAGTTTTTTTGTTCGTTTTTAGCACATTTCCAAAAAAATTTTGAAAAAATGTGCTTATTAGTTTCACTCTGTCCGTCCGTCCGTCCGTCCGTCTGTTTACAAAACTTCTACACCGTTAAAGATAGAGAAAAAAAATTTTAACCATAGGTAGGTCTCATAAAAAAAATAATTTTGTGGAACAACTTTTTCATGTAGCCCCCCCCATTACGGAGCTACACCCCCTCAAACTTTGAAAAAGTCCTATTTTTAAATGCATATATCTTATGTTCCGCTCAAGATTTTTTCAATCTGAAAACGTCATTCGACAGGTATTTCTTTTATCTTTGTAAATTAATATCAAAATTATACAATTTTTTTAAATTTAGTATTTAAATTTACCGTTATGTGAGAACCAAATTTTGCATGATTTTTCTACTTTCATAACTCCGGCACGCTTCTAGATACAAGCTTGAAATTTTGAGACAAGAAAGAACTTTTAGAATTAGTATAAGTTTCCTCAGAAAATTTTTTCGGACCACCCCCTGTTTATGAGCTATTAGGGCTTAAAAATTGAAAATTTGCTATTTTTAAACACCTGTAACTTAGGAACCTGCACACATTTTACTTCTGCAAGATGTAAAAATTAAAGCTACAATAATATATTTTTACGTGTGTGAAAGGTTTATTTTAATTGTAAAGGGTTCCAAAGTTGCAGCTCTTCAAAATTGTAAAAAAGCCCCATTTTCAGATGTATATATCTCGGGCTCTGCGTAATAGTTTTGCAATCTAAAACCGGCAGAAGATCGAAAATTTTATTATCTATATAAAACAATATCAAAATTATCTAATATTATGTAATTTACGATTTTAATTTACCGTTATGTGAAAACCACATTTTGCATGAAATTTCTTTTTTCATAACTCCGGCACCCCTTTAGATAGGGACCTGAAATTTTGAGACAAGAAAGAACTTTTAGAATTAGTATAAGTTTCCTCAGAAAATTTTTTGGTAACGCCCCCTCTTTAAGAGTTATTACGCCTCAAAAATTGAAAATTTGCTATTTTTAGACACCTGTAACTTAGGCACCTGTAAAAATTTTTCTTCGGCAAGACATGAAAATGAAAGCTACAATAATATATTTTTACGTGTGTGAAAGGTTTATTTTAGTTGTAAAGGGTTCCAAAGCTGCAGCTCTTCAAAATTGTAAAAAAGCTCCATTTTCAGATGTATATATCTCGGCCTTTGCATAGTAGTTTTGCAATCTAAAACCGGTAGAAGATCGAAAATTTTATTATCTATATAAAACAATATCAAAATTATGTAATATTTTGTAATTTACGATTTAAATTTACCGTTATGTGAAAACCACATTTTGCATGAAATTTCTTTTTTCATAACTCCGGCACCCCTTTAGATAGGAACCTGAAATTTTGAGACAAGAAAGAACTTTTAGAATTAGTATAAGTTTCCTCAGAAAATTTTTTGGTAACGCCCCCTCTTTAAGAGTTATTACGCCTCAAAAATTGAAAATATGCTATTTTTAGACACCTGTAACTTAGGCACCTGTAAAAACTTTTCTTCGGCAAGACATAAAAATTAAAGCTTCAATAATATATTTTTACGTGTGTTAACAGCTTTTCTTAGTTATATAGGATTCCGAACTTACGGCCCCTCAAAATTTCAAAAATGTCCTATTTTCACATTTTTTCTTATTACATGAAATTTTCAAATTTTTGTGTAAGTCACAATTCTAAATAATTTGTATTGAGTTTTGGAAATGTGCGCTTTTAAAAACCGTTGGTTTACATTCTACCTTGTTTATTTTTAAAGTTAATAAAATTATGTTTTAAATGTTGACACGCCGTTTCTTCATAATTTATTAAGTTTCTTTTTTTGGGAAATTGAATTGAAAGTGAATTGATACAATATTTTATTTGTTTAGTATTATTATAATTTATTTATTTTTTTTCTACTTGCCACTCAATGAGGAGTAAAATGCATCCACTAAGTTATTTATTATTCATATTTGACTAAGCTTCAGTTTCGTGAATCATTAATTTTATTAAGCCGTTGATTACTCGGCTGTAGGTATTGTGCAAGACTAAGACGTTTCTTTTTTTATTTCTACGACATCTATTATCTTATACAAGAATTATAGTTTATTAGTATTTTATTATATAGCTATTACAATATGATATTAAATATTAATTATAATTTATAGGACATAATATATACTTATTTTTAATTTAATTATATTCTATTAATTATACATTATAAGAAAAATCTATATTATTTTTTTATTAATCTATTAATGACCAAGCCAGGATTTGAACCAAAGACCTTTCGTATGAAAGGTAATATATAGGTACATTTATTTTTGTTGCCTTACTACGTAGTTGCAGCTATATAGATACTCAATGTTGGGAAAAGCCTATATTTAAATTTCAAAAGTTAAAGTTCTTCTAAATATTTTTCAATGTGAAAGAATGACAGAAAACTTCAACTTTACTACAATAATTAGTCACGATAAGAAAAAAAAATATAATTTCTGTTCATGACTAAAATGACTAAAATTTAATGTAATGCAAAATCGAAACTCTCAAAAATTTAACATCTTGTACGTATCTTCAAATGCTTTAATTTTAAATATTACAATTTTAAAGTAATATATTGAAGTTCCGGATCAAAAAATATTACATCCTAGCTGATCAAAATATGGGACCAGGTTACTTTGGAAAATATTTTGGCATTCTTCATAGTGATATGAGGAATTACTGTACATTTGCGTAATAATAGCCAAAAGTGTTTATTTTAAATTTTTTGTTGTATATATTATGATAATATTATGCAAAAAGGTAGTATAATTTAATACTAAGGTTCTGTATTTAGAAACATAAAACTATAACTATCTAGTTTCTATATACATACTACTTAATAGAATCAAAAAAAAAATTTTTAATAAGACTATTCTATTTAAATATGAATGAGTATAAAGTGGTTTTGATGCTAATGATCACAAAATACATTTTAATTTGTATACCAATATTAAAATTTTGGGAGAACAAAACATCGCAAAGGTCGTTTTATAAAAGATTTATCATTGACAAATTGGAAATATCCAAAGCGACGTTTTTGTGAAATGCAAATTGGCGAAATAACTTCTTTTGTTTGTTTTGTTTTTGGTAAGGAACACGAGAATCCTCAAAAGATATTAAGAAAACTTACGTCCTCTTTGGTAGCTTAAGATTTTTCTCACTAAACTCACCTCCCATAACCAATATAATAGATACACTACCCCAATATTATGCTGTCCTTTAAATAAAATACTTTACATTATCTATATATTTCACAAAAATAATTTTTAAAATTTTACTGAAAGGCAAAAAGAAACAAAATTATTATTAAGCTATTAATATTGATAAAAGTCTATATATCTTTAAATAGGTACCATAATTAATTTGACGACATCAGCTGTAACCATTGGAAAAATGCATAGAAACTGGTAATTTAACGTTTCTACGATAACATTATTTTTATAAAGAAAAAATCGCAGCGTAATATATACGAAAAATCAATAAAAAAATTTTTTTATTAGGTTCCTAATGTCTTTATAAACCTTTTTTCATTCATTTATTAAATTTCATAAATTTTAATTGAAAAAAAATTCTGTTTTGTTCATATTTTTATACTGAAAAAGAAATACAAAACTCACATAAAGTCATTAACGTTTTGTTTTAATGTTATACCGTAATTTTAATGATCATTTAATGGTGGTCTTTTTTTTATATTTAAACAGGTTAAGTATCCTGTTTTGTTCCTGTTTTGTAATATAACAAACATTTTTTTTTTGATTGTACAAGGAAGTAAGTTAGAATGAAACCACCTGAGAGATATTTAAAAATTTCATAAAAAAAAAATTATATTTTGTTTTCAATCTTTTTTTTTTTTAAATTTAAAAGTTTTGCATGCAAATTGATATTTAAATGAATAAAAGGAAAGACGAAATTAGAAACAGAATGTCTAAAACACTGTTTGTATTGTGTGCTATATATGTACATGGTTTTAATGTGTTATAAAAAAATTGCCTGCCGAAAAAGGGCTGTAATACAAAATGTAATCTAAATTTAGCGAACAGATAATGACGAAAATTTTAAATTTACAAAAAAATTAAAAATTGACATCATAAAATTTTAAAGTTATTTTATTTATTGTTTCAATAGTTCTAACATGTAAATTAATGTTTTATTAAAAGAATAGTTGACAGCTTACATTTTAGAAAGTAATCTAAATTCAAGAAGTAAAGAAATGTTTGGTTGCTACTGAGTGTTTGGGTTTTTCTTTCGTTGTAGAGCATATTTTTCTCTATAGGTATATGCAGATTCTATCAAGAAGAAGAGATCATATACTCAAACTACAGGTCATATACTCAAAAACTGCGAAAATTTACTTCGAGCAAAACATATGTGCCCCTAGGAGCATATTGCTTTTCAGAAGATGAACTTCCAGCAGTAAACCCTATGCAAATCTTTACGTTTTTAGAGGCAGTAAAACTGACAGAAGTATTATAAGTGGAGGCAAAATTTACAACATGTATTAACAAGGGGAGCATAATATAGATTTGCCTCAAAAAGTCACAGTGTCATTTATACCTTTTAAAAAAATCTAATCTAATTTAATATTTTATCTATGTGTGAAGTATATATTTAATTTAAGTTGGCATCAAATATTTTGTTAACGCCCCTCAACATTTTTTTACTTTCGTCGAAATATTTAGGCAATTATTTTCTTTTAGGTATTTATACTACGTAGATAATTACAAATTATACTTTTACACTGAACTCCTCTTCAATCAGTTATGTTTTCTCTCAAAGAATTCCAATATAGGTAACTTCAGAGAGGATCCAAATACTCATTTCTAATAACAGTAAAAATTTAAAGGTGGTTTAAAACTGGTTATGGTATCTAATTCATTTGTTGTGAGAACTGCTAAGATATGGAACTTTCCTCTGTTAGTAATGTCCAGTTTTACAATTCGCAAAATATTAATTAAAAGGAATCTTTATGGTTGTTTTTCAATTTACTCAATTTTCCTCAACTCTCTACTAAGATTCCATTTCTATCGCCTAGTTAGCGAAAGCTACAATTCAAGTATAAGGAAAACCTAGATGCACCTACATACATAGTTATTGGGTATCTATAGGTATATTATTCATATTTCATTTAAAAGATATTCTATTTAAAAGTTTGTTATAATTGTAGTGAATAGTTGTTATAATTGTAGTCATTGTTTTACCATATTAGATATTTAATTAGAAGTTAAATTTTTTTTTTACTTTAATGTTGTTTATTTTTAGGAAATTAAACATAGTATAGATACTATTTCATTTAATTTATGCTGGTGCAAAAAGATACAACATCTTAAGATTAATGAGACTAAATCTTTACCATTATTTTCATTCACAATTTCTTGTGAAGAATACAAAGTTAAACATATACATATTGATATTATAATATTACATATTGACAGATGTATGTTAATCTAGTTTTAATGTGCCGGTAGCGTTACAGTTAAAACTAAAAATTATTAAATTTCTGAAGTACCTATTACATGAATGTATCCGTTTTTTTTTATATCTGACCTCGCATGTACGTACATATTATGGTGACAGTTCATAATTCATTTTATATTATAAAGTACCTCAAACAAAATGTGTTGTAAGGAATCTAAATGACCAACTTTCACTGGAACTGGAACAGAACTATCAAAAAATTCACTTCAAGCATTCTTTAAAATTCACTTCTTTAGTTGAAAAGTTTAACTTATGAATAACTTTCATAATGTAAACAATTATTCATGTTGGCGAACATTAAAAGTTATTCAATATATTATTATAATTTTAGTAATAAATCTGTCTTAACCCAGCTCGGTGCATAAAGTTAAGTGCTGCAATATTGTTTCTTTTCTTGAATTTCTTTTCTCAAATCTTTTGTGGACACAAACAAATCTTCAATAATTCAATAATAGACACAAACCATAAACATTAAATACACCTCATGTAATTTTTTCACGATATAAATATAAAATGATTTTCATATAAAATGATTGATGATATTATAAATAATTGAAAATAGCGTTGGAAAAAAACGTCGAGAGACTCCTCAGCAACTTTTTTTTATGGAAAATATTCATAGTTATTTTCATTGCTCTATCTTAAATACAGAAGTTTTGGAAACAGACGAACGGACAAACGAAGCGATAAAGTGAAATTAATAAGCAAATTTTAATATAAAAGTGTAGTGCTTGTTCCGTATTTTTCTTTTAGCACAATTCCACGACATAAGATTTAGGTAAGTTGAAATTTCAAAACTATATATTTTCTATTTTAAAGAAAAGTAAGAGAATCAAAATTCAAAATCAAATAATGCACAAAGAAAATTTAAAAAAATTCTACTTTTAAGTGTAACATTAACACTGTGTCATCAAAATAGTCAATATTTCAGTTAATGTTATTAGTTAGAGTAATTGTATGTTTTTATACCATATTACAATAATAGTAAAGAAAGTATTTTTCAATGATTTCTTTATTTATTCTCTTACAATAATAAAAAAAAAAAAAGAGACTTTTTGTTGATTCAATAAATCTCCATTTTTCAAAGAATACAGGAAAAAAAAAACAAAACAAAAAAATAAACGAGAAGAAAAGACCACTTATTTGACCATTTGTTTTCTGTTTTTTTTTCCCTACACTTTGCTCGTTTTTTTGTTCCGAAACAAATTTGATGTCATCAACTGAATTGAGTTGCCTCAATGATAGTTGTTCTTTTTTAATTTTTTTTTTTCTTTTTTTGCAATTTTAGAAATTACAATCAGAAGTACCACTCAATAGTATTAAAAAAAAAAAAACAAAAATGTTGTACAAAAAAAGGAAGAAAAATAAATGACAAATACAAAAGTGCGATGGTGTAGAAAAAGTATAGTTTTTATCAATCTGAATCTATCAAGTTGAAAATAAATCAACATGAAATGGAAGATTTATCACATTCTATTTCCTTATTTTGCATGTTCTGCAACACCCTCTTTAGAGAATTTAATTTTTTTTTTTAGCTAACTTAGTTTTTTTTTTTTTTTGACTTTTTGATTGAACATTAATTTATAATACAAACTGTAATGTGAAATCTTTAATTACATACTTGACATATATTAATATATATCTATATATATATATATTTTCTATAGTTTTTATTTAGATATTTATTAAAAGTTTCAAATTCATACATATATTTATTACTGAAAATTTTTCTATCCTTAATTTATGTGATTCAAAAATTATATTTTTTATCTGCCAGCCATATGAACTCCTATTTATGATGAATACACAATAAACAGGATTTGTTCGTTCTCCTATTGAATTTCACGTATATACATCAGAAGTCAATTTGTATTTATAGGCTTTGAGTTCAGATTTCAAATTTTGAATTCAAAAACAGAGCCTCTTTTGAACCTCGAAATTGAATGTAATATTTTTACTGTTATTTCGATCATGGTTTTAAAAAATCAAGGTTTCAAACGAACGGACTCAAAAATTTTGAGTCCATTCAACCGAAGAGTCCATTATTTTTTCTCTCATAAAATTATAGTGAACTCAAAATTTGTATAAAGAGATTTTTCTTATAAAAGTGCGGTTCCCTTTTATGCTTTTCAAGATTTTTTTTGGGTATAAAAAAACGAAATTCTATTGAAAAAATTAAATTTTGTAATAATTTGATCATCAAAAATCTATAAATTAAAAGGTTTTGTTTTTGTTTTTTTTTTTTGTTTTTTTCCATCCCAACCTTTTCAGTTCGATAACAATCTTTTGGACTCCTAAAAATATCCTAAATCAAATCTAAAGAAGATAGGAAAAAGATCATATAAAACACAAATTACTCGTTATATTTTACGCACTTATCCCTAATTTTAACTTTTAATTTGTAAAGATTTTTTTGCGTTCAAAATATCTTCGTATAGGATCTAAATTACAAAATTTAAAAAAACAAAGGCATAAAATAGTCCTTAATAATATCCTCTTTAAATTTTTTTTTTTTATATATACATATTGTAATTTATATATTGGAAATGTACTATTTTTAACCCGTTTCATTTTACTGTATTAAAAAACGCCTTAAAGCTAAATAAAATTAACAAAATATGTTAATAATCGTAAAATTTTTGTTTTTTTTTTTTTTTGTAAATATAGTTAAAGTTTTTTAATACTTAATATTTAAATATGCTTAAGGGGGCCATTTAAAACTTCTTTTTTTTTTTCAATATTTATATTTTATATTCTCTCCTTTTTTTTCGTAAAAATTTTCAAAAATGTAAAGAAAAATGAGTCAAGAAAATTTTAAATTAAAATAACAAAAATTTATATTCATTTTTTCTCATCAAAAAAAGGGTAATACCTAACCAAAAGTTTTAACTCATATTTTCCATAGGATCAGGGAAACAAGAAAAGCTTAAAGGTATTAAAAAAAAATATATAGCTAAAGTATTAAAACAAAAAAAAAAAAAAACAGTGGCAGAAATAAAAGAATAAACCTAAAAATATTAAAACTATTAAAGAGAAAAATAGCTAAACTTTTTTAGGTGTCACTAAAATAAATATTAAACACAAAAAAAGGAAAAAAAAAAATAAGTAAAAAAGGAAAAATACCATTAAATTTAATAAGCAAAAATTAAAAAAAAAAACCAAAAAATGGAGTACGATTTTAGGGACATGATTTTTAAAAGTTTTCAATTTAATTTGGTTTAATATTCTTAAAATTTTTAACTAACTGAATATTAAGCAAAACAATTCAATAAGATCTTGCAAAAAGTATAAACAATTTACTTGTTATAACTTTTCTAAAATATGCCGATAAAATATTAATAATATGTATGAATGTACCAATATATGTACATAATATTTTGTCTTAATTAAATTTTTTTTCTAATAAAAATATCAAAAGATCGCAAGTTAATCGCAGTTTTTTTTTTTTATCAGTGAAATAGGAAAGGAAATCTACATACAAATCTTATTTATTGTAGTGCACTTTAATCCGCTAAAACAAAACTTTATTTTAAAGCTTAAAAAGGTATTTATGCTTTAATATAAAATATACATTTTTATTGTGAATAAAAAAATTTAAGGGAAATACTAGCTAGAAATAGAGTAATATATTTAAATAAGTCAGTAAATAGAATCAAAGATTTTACAAGGATCTCTGCTATTTAAAAAAAACTATTTTAGAATTGTGACAATTTTAGCATAAAAATTTGTAATTTTTTTTAGAATTTTTATGTGAAAAGTCAAGCGATATTATATGAATGCCCGTATATCCATTACACTTAGAGTTGTCTGAAATAATTAGCTTAATTTTCAACTTTTGACCTATAAAAGCTCCCATACAGGAGAGAGTGAGTGAGAATTAGTTTTTTGAGAAAACCAATCCTCATTCCTCCTCTTAAAACGTTCGTCAAAATTTTGACAAAAAGTATTTCGGAGTTACGGAGGAACTAAAGTTTTACGAAATTTTTGTTTCATATAACGGTAAAATTAAAATTGTGCTGAAAATAATATAATATTATCATCATAATTCTTCTCGTGTTACTGGTTTGTATAGGACATCAATAAATCTTCAAATAACACAATATTTCACAGTTTTTGCTTTTCCTTCAGCACAAGTTTCTACTATGACTGATCAACCACGATTTCTATTACTTTGTGGATTCTTATCTACGAAGGTTTCCGCTATATCTCTAGAAAGTTTGAGAAGTGGTATGAGCGGTCAAATTCCAATTAAACGATGAAAGTCAATCATCAAAACTAATTTCTCGATGTTCGTTTTTACTCTCCGTTATAAAAATAATATCTCATGATAAATTGGAAACATATTTCAAAAATTGTAAATCAAGTTATAAGTTGTGTGTTAAACAATTATTTAAGAAATATTAGCATAGTTGGGCAGAGTTGATTCTATAATATTATGTCTTCGGTTTTCAAGATCACTGTAAGTAAGGATACCATGATGATTTTAATAAAATTCGTTATAACTCTATAATATCTGCACAAACTAAAAAATTTAATTTAAAATTATAGTTGAAAGCAAAAACTATTAAACTATAATCTGCTTAATAAATTAATCTTTCACATTAGGCAATAATATATACAGTGCTATAATACGTCTTATAATTTCTTCATCATTTTAAATAACAGTATATTTTTTTTGTTTTGCAAAATCAAATAATACGGCAAGTCTTATTACATTTTAAAAATTGTCATTTTTAAGATAATTTTGTGTTAATACTGTTAGTGTTAATTGTTTCACTTCCCTTAATTTTTTAAAAACATTACAAAATTTCTTTTCAAACTTTTTTCTTTTATTTATACTCAACTATTGAGAGAGCTATTTTTTTTTTCCAAATAAATTTCTTATTGTCATAAAATGTTTTACTTATTTTAACTTTATCTCTATGGATATTACTTCTTTTTTTCATCTAAGATAACACTTTATGCATTTAATATCTAATTAGCGCAGACACAAACCTCATACAAAAGAAAATTTCTTTAAAGTTAATTTTAAAATTCATCTATGAATGCTGTTTTATTTTTTTGAAACAATGCAATACCTATTTTTTAAAAATCAAAAATTCAGGTAGGTATAATAAATAAAATTACAATAAAGTAATTTCAGATAAAATATATAAAATATTTTTTTAGGTGTATAAACTTTAGATATATGGTCTTTTTTTATATGATTTATGAAGAAAATACATTAAAGTCTCAAGCAAAACAACGTCTATTAAAACTTAAAAGTTATGTAGAATATTTGTACAAAAAAAAAACTTGAAAAATAATAATATAAAAAGTTTTAGGAAAATAGTAAAAAACAAAAAAAAAATCAAATTTTTTTTTATTTTTCTTTAGACTGAAAGTCACATCAATGACTTGAATGAAATTGTTTCTGTGCAAAACTGTTTTTGGAAACACTTACGAGTAATTTTCCCTTATTTCTTTGAATCTATTAAAAGTATAAAAATAATAAACATAAAAACATTTTTCACAATATTTGTTTAAAACAAAATCTATTTTTTTTTTTCAAGTCTTATGAATCATCATTTAAAAGTCAAAAGAATTTCGAAAAAAAAAACATTTTCCACGTAATTATTTCTTAGTGTGGTTCTTTTTATGATTTATGAATAGAAAACGCTTTTTTTGTTAGTTTTATTTGTTGAATTTGTCATTTTGTTATGCATTATCAAACTTAATTTCCCCTACAATGTTGTTTAAGTGCTAAAAAACTTAAAACACAACAAAAAAAAAAAAAAAAAATGGTCAAAAATAAGTTTAAATAATGTAAACTAAACGAATAGGTAGTTAAAGTTTTAATGGTTAAATTATTAGATTAAATTTAATAATTTACTTTTCTTGGAATCATTTTTTACAGACCCATTTCGTCATTCAAAAAAAAAATTGTTTATGAAAAATATTTAATCTTGAACTGAAAAAAATTAAATTCGATAGGAATTTGGGTAAAGTTCAAAATTACACCTCACGACTAATTATAGTGAACTATCAAGCTAGTAATACTAAACTCTTCTTAACATTTTGTTCAAATATAAGGGTAATATGACTTTTTTGTAGTTATCTTGTACTCTTGAACTAAAATCTTATATACCTCCCTTCAAACAATTTAAAGACATTACCAGAAAAGCAGAATATGCACTTTTTTACATTTTCAGATGGTTTAAAACTGGTTATGAAAAATCATTCGCGGTTTTCAATGGTGAAAGGTGAAATATGTTTGCCTCTCTCAATAATGTTCCTTTCTAAAATCTGCAGTAATTCTAAAAAAGAACCCCTTAAGGTTAGTTTCTTATTTATTCTAAAACTCTTCCTTAATATCTTATTTTCTGACTTTTGTTTTTTCCCTAAGATTTCGCTCTATGATTTGGCTAAACGTATATACATTTGTATAAGGAAATCCGTTTCTAGAATTTAGTTATCGTTTGTTAAAAAAAGAAAACAGCTACCTTTGTGCGTTTTTTATTTAAGAATTTCCAATTAATGAAAATGTCTTTTGTTTTTTTATAATTTTCTAAAAAAAAAATTCCAAATCCGGAAATAGAGCTTAACTGGTGAATGTATGGTATCTGTTTAAAATGATGAACTAGTTTTTTTTTTGACATTTGAACTACCTAGTCAAAATTATTTATCAGATTTATTAATAATGACCCTACTTTTCATATAGGTTATATTATATTTGTTTATTAATATTAAATGAGATCTCAGGCTCTACATTGAATCAGCATATGCCATCCATCATGAGCCAACACAGGAATGTGTAGAGGTTGCGGGCGAGAAGCGGAAGCGGTACTACACATACGTACGTAAAGTACTTTGCCAACGCCCGACGTTAGAACCCCAAAGGAGAAGATTCTTGAGAGAGGGGTACTGAGAAAACCTCTCCGAAGTTAGGGCGTTTGGCCAGGGGACTATTGTTCCAATTTTTAATGGCTTAAACTTGCTAGATCAGCCGCTCTGATAAACTAACAACAAACAGTTGGGGTAGGCAAGGGATCGAAGGACCTAAGTGTAAGGATAGTTGTTTATCTCTGCTTTCAAACAACAACAACAACAATATTAAATAAATTGACTCAAACAAATATTCTTTGGGTAACACCAAAAATCATTTATTTTTCTATTGAAATTATAATATACATTAAAGTATTATGAATAACATGAGATTTTCTACTATTTTTTATTAACTGTAAGGCAGGATTAAAAGGGGTCCAGAACATTTTTATTGGCAGGAAAAGAACTCTTTACATTCTAATAGATTCTAACAATAGAAAATTCATCTTTTGTTCATTGTTCAAATCGTCAAGTCACGTTCATTTTAACAAAGAACTATCATTTAAAATAAGGCTGTAGAAACTTTATTGTTTTGTTATATTCGTGTGTGATTGTAAAAATAGTCTTAATTTTGTAACCTTTTCAAAAATGTTAAGTAATTTTTGGTATACGTAATATTGTGCCAAATTTTAATTTTCTTCTTTTTTTTTTTTTTGGTTCATTCATCAATTTTGAGTTCTATCAGTCAGATATGTTTTAATAAAATTAAAATAAAAAAATTTTTCTATCGTAAATATAAATAAAAACAAGGTAGAATGTAAACCAACGGTTTTAAAAGCGCACATTTCCAAAACTCAATACAAACTGTTTAGAAGTGTTACACAAACTTACACAGACTTACACAAAAATTTGAAAATTTCATGTAATAAGAAAAAATGTGAAAATGGGACATTTTTGAAATTTTGAGGGGCCGTAAGTCCGGAATATATAACTAAGAAAAGCCGTTAACACACGTAAAAATATATTATTGAACCTTTAATTTTCATGTCTTGCCGAAGAAAAATTTGTGCAGGTGCCTAAGTTACAGGTGTCTAAAAATAGCAAATTTTCAATTTTTGAGGCGTAATAACTCTTAAAGAGGGGGTGTTACCAAAAAATTTTCTGAGGAAACTTATACTAATTCTAAAAATTCTTTCTTGTCTCAAAATTTCAGGTTCCTATCTAAAGAGGTGTCGGAGTTATGAAAAAAGAAATTTCATGCAAAATGTGGTTTTCACATAACGGTAAATTTAAATAGTAAATTACAAAATATTACATAACTTTGATATTCTTTTATATAGATAATAAAATTTTCGATCTTCTGGCGGTTTTAGATTGCAAAATTATTACGCAGAGCCCGAAATATATACATTTGAAAATGGGGCTTTTTCGCAGTTTTGAAGAGCTGCAACTTTGGAACCCTTTACAATTAAAATAAACCTTTAACACACGTAAAAATATATTATTGTAGCTTTAATTTTTATATCTTGCAGAAGTAAAATGTGTACAGGTTCCTAAGTTACAGGTGTTTAAAAATAGCAAATTTTCAATTTTTAAGCCCTAATAGCTCATAAACAGGGGGTGGTCGGAAAAAATTTTCTGAGCAAACTTATACTAATTCTGAAAGTTCTTTCTTGCCTCAAAATTTCAAGCTTCTATCTAGAAGCGTGCCGGAGTTATGAAAGTAGAAAAATCATGCAAAATTTGGTTTTCACATAACAGTAAATTTATATACTAAATTTAAAAAAATTGTATAATTTTGATATTAATTTACAAAGATAAAAGAAATACCTGTCGAATGACGTTTTCAGATTGAAAAAATCTTAAGCAGAACATAAGATATATGCATTTAAAAATAGGGCTTTTTCAAAGTTTGAGGGGCTGTAGCTCCGTAATGGGGGGGCTACATGAAAAAGTTGTTCCACAAAATTATTTTTTTTATGAGACCTACCTATGGTTAAAATTTTTTTTCTCTATCTTTAACGGTGTAGAAGTTTTGTAAACAGACGGACGGACGGACGGACGGACAGAGTGAAACTAATAAGCACATTTTTTCAAAATTGTTTTGGAAATGTGCTAAAAAATAGTCAGTTTTTATAAAAATAAGTCATAAATCATTAAAAAATTTGTTTTCATAGTTTTATAGTCCTTTATTACATCTTAATGACTTGTCAATAATTATTTTTAATCCCTCTGAAGTTATATAAAAAATCCTTCACAAAAACATATAAAGTAAAATCAGCTCGAACATCAGTGGGTGAAAAATAAAATATACATATTATTAGATAATATGTTTTTTTCATCATTTCTATAGAATTTATTTATAGTGACACTTGTTTTAAGATAAAAAAAAATAAGAACTATAGACTTAGAGAGAAATAGGATGAAATAAAATAGCATCCAAAAATAAAAAATTAAATAACATCTAAAAATTTCGGTGAAATAAGGTCTAAATAAGAATAAAATATTTTGGAAATTAAATTAATTTAAAAAATAAATATATTAATAATAGTATTTATACAAAATAAATATTGCGGTCGCCGCAAAAATTAAAAAGAATTTTATAATAGATTACAAAATCAAAGTTATACGCTTTTTCCAGAGTGGGTACAATATAACCCTACCATTATATAACCAATTATTATTAAAAACCTTCCCATTTTATACTGTCAGTCACATCTACATATTTTGGAAAAAACGTATAACTCTGATTTTGTAACAAACTGTAAAATTCTTCTTAATTATATTTTATACACATTTATATTTGAAATCTCCTACAGCTCTAACCAAATTTAAAAATCCTCTAATTAAGAAATACTTATTTTATGACCTAAGTTTCTACAAAATGATTTTTTACAAAAAATATTTTCTGTGAGTAAAAATTTCAAACAAATTTTTAGGACTTATTTCATTTATTGTTTTCGAGATTCATTTTCATCAGATCAGAAATTTAAAATAATTAAGATTCGGTACATCAACAACAATGTATACAGCAATAAAATTATTTAAAAATCTTTCCGGTCATCTCGAGCTTCTAAATAAATTAAAATTAAAAACAGAATTATAATATGAATAATGTATCAATAATTAATACAACAAAACGTACCTGATTGTACATATATAGGTCATAGTTATATAAAAGTCTCTTCATCAAAAGAAAATTCAAATAAAATCCAAAAATATTTTATGGGTTTTTAATTTTTTACATTTGTATGCTATTTCATTTGGAACTATTTCATTAAGCGGAAAAAATATTATAAAAATAAAATGTAATGATAACAGTAAATTTTTACTATGACGTATTTTTTGTACCTTGTCACTTACATATTATGATATCATACTTACGCTTGATATATCCAATAAAAAAATATTCCGAAATATACTAAAGAATTCCTCTATAATAAATGTAGAAATCTACCATTAATTTACGTATAGAATATTTATTTTTGTAAAGGTGTGTGGGAATGAAAATTCGACTCGTAGAAGAGTGGAAATTATTTCTTCATCTTTTTTTTATTTGTGAAACACGCCTTCTCTCATCTGAAGAATTTTTGTATATATTATTAATATTCTGTTTTATAAAACAAAGCTTTTAAAATTTATTTATTTTCAATAAAGTAAAGGAAAAAATATTAAAAAAAAAAAAAACCAAATAAATATTCAAAAAATTAATTTCGCGAAACCAAAATAAAGGGTGTTCAAAATTGAGGTATCATTTTGATTTTGACGCCATTTTTTTCTACCTGGAATTTTTACACGAGGTTTCTTTAGGTATATTCTAAATACATTCCGGTTAGTTAACTTAGAGCAACTAGTACATCCACAAAAAGTTACGGTTTGGTGTGGTTTGTGGTCAGGAGGAATCATCGGACCATATTTTTTTGAAAACGCAAATGGAAATGCGATTACGGTCAATGGAAATCGCTCCAGGGAGATGATCCGAAGCTTTTTGTGGCGGGAAATTGATGATTTGGACGTAGAGAATATGTGGTTTCAACAGGACGGTGCCACTTGCCACACAGAAAGAGAAACAATGGATCATTTGAAGAAAAAGTTCGAAGATCGCATTATTTCTCGTAGAGGAGGAGTGATGTGGCCACCAAGATCGTGCGATTTGACACCGTTGGATTTTCTTTTGTGGGGTTTTGTGAAATCGAAAGTGTACAGCAATAATCCCACAACAATTCAAGAGCTTAAAAACAACATTATCGAGGAAATTTAAACCATTGAGAACAGTTTATTGAACAACGTGATTTAAAATTTTGGTAAAAGATTGGAAGCCTGCCGAAGTAGTAGAGGGGGGCCACTTGGCCGACATAATTTTTCGTTATTAATCGGAACCTATTTGTAATAAATTAAAATAAAAATATATTTAATATTTCAAAAAATAAGTCTTTTTTTTATTAAAATTAAAATTATACCTCAATTTTGAACATCCTTTATAATATTATTGCGTATAAGTTGATTTTTCTTTGCGGTTTTTAGTTTAATTTAAATTTAAAACGTCTAGACAAAAATTAAATAGTAATGGGGTATAGTTCTTAATCACCTTTGGGTAGAGGTAGAGATTTTATAAAAACTATTTTATTATAAAATTATATAGAATTTATTTCTTTAACAGTATCTGAGTAAAATAAAATATAACATACAGCGTCTAAAAAGTGATTAAATTTCCTTTCCAAATATATAAAAATATACTTGATAAAACTATAATAATAATATGCCAATTTTTTAGTTAAAATTCGCACCATTCCATTTTTAAATAAATCTTAATCTATTCCAAAAAAAAAAGGTCTCCATGAAAGAACTAACTTTTTTAATTAATCCAGTTCCACAAATTTTTGAATTCATTAACAGTGTATAGTAAGCAAAAGTAATGATCTGCAAATTTTTTTTGTTAATTTACCATCCGATTTTCATATGAATAAAAATTTAAACTATACATAAACAAGGCAGAATGTAAACCAACGGTTTTTAAAAGCGCAAATTTTCAAAAGACAATACAAACTGTTTAAAATTGTGACTTGCACAAAAATTTGAAAATTTCATGTAATAAAAAAAAACGTGAGAATAGGACTTTTTTGGAATTTTGAGGGGATCTAAATCTGGAACCCTATATAACTAAGAAAAACCTTTTACGCACGTAAAAATATATTACTGGAGCTTTAATTTTTATGTATTCCTGAAGAAAAATTTGTACAGGTACCTAAGTTACAGGTGTTTAAAACTAGCAAATTTTCAATTTTTGAGCCCTATATAGCACATAAACAGGGGCTGGTCCAAAAAAAATTTCCGACCAAACTTATACTAATTCTAAAATTTCTTTCTTGCCTCAAAATTTCAAGCTCCTATCTAAAAAAGTGCCGGAGCTATGAAGATAGAAAAATCATGCAAAATTTGGTTTTCACATAACGGTAAATTTAAATACTAAATTTAATAAAATTGTATAATTTTGATGTTGATTTACAAAGATAAAAGAACCTCGAATGGCGTTTCCAGGTTGAAAAAATGTTAAGTAGAACATGACGATATACGTATTTAAAAATATGGCTTTTTCAAAGTTGGAGGGGCTGCAGCTCCATAATCGATGGAGCTATATGAAAAATCTATTCTACAACATTAATTTTTTTATGAGACATGCCCTTGGTAAAAATTGTTTTTCTCTATTTTTATGCCCTTGGTAAAAATTGGAGACATGCCCTTGGTAAAAATTGTTTTTCTCTATTTTTAACGATGTTGAAATTTTGTAAACAGACGGGTGGGCAGACGGACGGACGGACGAACAGAGTGAAACTAATAGGTACATTTTTTCAATTTTTTTTTCGAAATATGCTAAAAAATAACATTATTATTATTTAAAAAAAGTTATTTACATACTTTAGAAATTTATGCAATTTTTTCACATTCTTCAACTTTCAAAACCAAAATATTTTTCTACCTAAATAAAATTGTGATTTAATTTTTATACTTAAGATATTAAAAGTTGTGTGAAATTGCGTCAACGTATCGAAGTATTAAATTAAAGCAAAAATATTATAAATAATAAAAGTCTGAAAACTCTATACACAATTAAAACATACAGTCTGTTTGGTAAAAGAAATAATATGAGATTGGAGACAAAATACAAGAAAATATTGAAATGATAGAAAAAAGAATAAAACTTACTCATATATCCTATAGATATGTGTATTTAAAACATTCGTTCTGTCTACTATCAAATCAATATTTTTTTTTTAATATTATTTTCCTGTCAAATAACTAGATGATGATATAGTATAAACATATTGTAATTACTTTTGATTTCATTTTTTATTATTATAGTTAAATTATAAAATCCCCCCACTTCATCTGAATTTTTTTTACTTTTCGAAAACTTAACCAGTTTCTGAAAAGAATTTATTTTGAAGATAATAATATATTATATATTTATATTACATAATATATTTGGTTGTGTAAGAGATTTGTTTTCAGTAATTCTTCAATTCAAAATTAGTGAAACTTGGGGAAGTTTTGAACTCCCACTCTGACGTCCCCGCCTCAGTTATTGAAAAATAATCTTATTTAAAAATATTGCATACTTTCAGGATTAACAATTTTTATAATATGTATAATATTTAAGGGATTTTTTCTAGCTACCTATTCTAATATAAAACTAGTAATAGGCATCGGTTTAACAAAAAAAAAAAAGGAATTTGGCCCTTGTCTATATTTACCCATTTCTTCATAGATAGTTGTTGATAGATGTAATAATTATGTAGTAGTAAAGCAAAAAAACCATAATGCAATAATTATTCAAAAAAAAAAATAAATAAATTGAAAAAAACACTTTAAAGTGTGAATATCCTAATCACAATTCCCCTGAACTACTTTTAAAAAACCTTTTATTTTAATTAATATTATTGAATTTAAAAATTTAAACCTTTCATTAACCATTATATTTCCATATTATATTTCATTAACCATTATATGCCAACATTTTACCTTATAACTTTTTTTTTAATTTTAACACTTTTCTCGCTTATTGACTTTAAAAATTGAGAACAGTGTCATGTCATATCATTTGCGTACATTTATTTATCTTAAATTTGCCTTAACCTTCTAAAAATATCCTCCAAAATTCTATAAATTATTCAAGTAACGAAATGGTTACAAAAAAAATAAAACATTCATTTGTTTTGTTTTTTGTTTTAGTCTCTTCAGACAAACGCTCATTGTTTATTGACATAATCCACGTGAAAAAAAGTCTTTTGTATATTTTTTCATCCATTGTTATCATTTGAATTTAACTCGCTTTTCAAGAGAAAAAAAAACTTAATATTATTTTTTTTTTTTTAAATTAAAGGAAAACTCAAACTCCATCAGTTCATCTTAAGATTTATTTATCTTCAGTTTTTTTATTATCAAGGGTAAAATAAAGACATTTTTTTTTTTGTTTTTCTGTCAGTCAAAAACCGATACAAATAAAATTATGTGAAAAAAAATGTTATCCTTTTTGTTCATTACCTACCTACCGTTGATATTAGGTGGCAGTTGGGTAAATATGACATTTACATTACCTTTGACCTTGTTGATATTTTCTCTTACCTTTATCTTGTTATTTCGTTTATTATTCTTTTAAGAGTTATCCCTAAGGATTATCATTTTGAACAAAGAAATAATAGAAAGTGTAAACGAATGTATTTGAAAAATAAATTTTAAAAATTCTGTTAGATATGGAATAAATAAATAAAATATAATATAATATGTTTTAACTTATAAATATATTTTGAGTACCTACTAATATATGTGTGTAAATAAGGTTTTAATTAGGAGTTACGGGACAAAGGATAAAAATTGGTATATTTACAGGAAAGTTTTTTTTTATAAAGAATTTAATATTATCAAATGTAATCGTTAGAATATGGTCATATAGAATAAAAACTGAAAAGATGTTAACTTTTTATGTACCCAGGTGGTATTTAATTATGTTGATTTTATTTATATTGTAGAGATTTTCGGATTTACATTATAGAGATTCGGACAAAAAAAGAAAAAATTGCTTTTAACAAATACATTAGAGAAAAAGGAATCCCAATTCAGCAAGGAAATAATAATAAAGGTCATTTAACTAAATAGGTATAAAGGTGGTAAAAAAAGAAGACACCAATTAAATTTGATTACATTATATATGATTGGTAGGACTGTAAATAATATACAATTTTATTTTTTTTTTATAAAAAACAATTTCAATTTTTATAAAAAACTAAAATTTCTAAAATAACAGAAAAAGACAAAATTGAAAAGAAAAATAAGATTTTCATATTATACATTTTTTATTGTAAAAATGCCATTCAAAGTTTTTTCTTTATATTCTTTAGAAATAAAAATGAAAAAGACCAGAGAAAAAAATTAAAGTCATTCTATTCAATTTAATTCTAATACGATATGTTTGTAACCTAACAATAATTTAATGACAATAGAAAAATTCATTCAAATAAACATTGTCACATCTAAAGACAACAAAAGAAACCCAAACGAACTGAGGCGCAGTGACAATAACTTATAGAGATAAATACAATTGTTTTATATACCTACTACATGCAAATTCACTGTTAAAGTAATAAATAATTTTAAAAAGAAAATATAAATAATTAGGTAGTCGACACCTTTGACCAACCAATCCTTAGAAGCCAACCCTTGAAACGAATATACATTAGCAAGTTTGCATAGGTCATACAAAGTTATATAACACAAACCGCTATATAACAAAAGTCCCCATAAGATTATGTATTTATATATTCGTCTATGTGATATTCTATATTAGAACTTAGGAGGCATTTTAAAATTGGTTACAAAATTAAGGTTGCCCCTTTTTTCAGAGCATTTATGTTTGATTTGAAAAAAGAGAATATACTCTGATTTCACATCTAACTCTAAAATCCCTCTAAGTTTCGTCTATGCGAGATTATATATTAGAATGGATTTTAAAGTTAGTTACAAAATCAAGGTTGCCCCTTTTTCTAGAGTATTTATTTATTTATCCTGAATAAAGGGAATATCCTGATTTCATATCCAACTGCAAAATCTTATCAAAAAAATATTCAAATCAAATCATCATATAAATTTTGGAAATAATTGATTGTTTTAATACTGAATTATAAATATTTCAGTTTATAAAGTCATAAGTCCCCAAGGAACTTTTGGCCGTTTTACAGGAATTGAAATCTCCCAGGCAGTTTTAGCTTGTTTGTTTGATGTTATGAGTTCACGACTTTTGTCATATTGCAACACAAACATTTATAAAGTTCATAAAATGTACATTTAACGCTCTAACAACATACTTTTTCATCTACTTACTTCATTTTCTGCTTAATTTTAAAATTATTTATCCTTTTTTTGTTCATGAAAATCTAAAATTTGGAAAAAATATGTTTATATTAATTTTAGATCAAAAGCTTGCATTTTTACTTTTCAATAAAATCTTAGCCTTTTAAATAAACAACGAACAGAAGACTGTCCACAATTTTTTTTATTGTTGTATAAAAAAAAAATATCTTATAAAAAAATGAACCCATAAACTTTGAGATAAAAAGTACATACCATATAAAACGCTTATAAGATAAAAAAATGGGAAGAGACAACATTTTCAAATTCTGTTAATTTATAATCCAACTATTTGAGAGAATTCTTATTAGGACAAAAATCTGTGAAGTGATGATGCAAAAAACAAACAATAATAAAAATAAAAAAAAATTTTTGAAGTATATTTTAAACTAAAGTACAAAATTAAGAGGTGTTATGAAATTTTGAGATTAAGTTTAAAAGAGAACTGCAAAATTATGTAATAAAAAAACATTACAAACAAAGAAAAAAGAAGCGCTAAAGCAGTCAAAATGTGTAAAATGTAATAAAATATAACAAAATAATAACAAATAACACACGACAAACAAACAAACATAAAGCAATTTGGGTAAAGAAATAACATTAATTTTGTTTTTGTATTAAATTTAATTCATTGGGATGGAGAAAATTCTAAAGTACATAAACAAATATAAGTTTTCACCCTTCAAAAATAACGAAGATAAAACAGTAATCATTATTATTTTTAAGTATTATGTTTTCTGCCATAATTGAAGGAAAACTTCTGGAGATCCACTATATGATATTTTAGATCTTATAACAGAAATATTATACAAAATTAAGAGCATTAAGTGTTGTGTTACTAATTAATTTATTAGCTAGAGCCCTTAAGATTTAAATAATAAAAAAAATTACTTTGAAAATATGTGGATTTTTTTCATAATTTATATAACAAAAATGAAGATTTGTTTCATTGAGTTGATGGTTTTTAAAATTTAAGGACATTCATTTTTTTCCCCCTAAGAGAAATGGGAATCAACGATACTTTCTAAAGAACTAAAAGACCATTTATAGTTTCAGATTCTTACTAATTAAACTCACCTACCGTTTAAGTCAATTAAAAGGAAATGGGATTATAAGGGAGCAATGAATCCGCCTATCATTATTACTATTTTGCTAACAGTTACATAATATGCAGTAGTATATAGCATCTGTCTACATGAATTATAAACTGAAAGCAACTGCACTGTAACAGCAGCTATTATTATTGCTATTGATTATTTTGATTTGGCCGGAGTTTGAACCGAAAATCTTTCGATTGAAAGGTCAGCGATTAGTTAACCAGTTACATTTTTTAATACTTTATATATTTAGAAGCACTTGTAAAATTTTTTTGTTAAACACTAACCACAAATTATTGTTACTTTTAAATTTATCAGATAATTAAGTTATTATTGGTTTACTTTATGAGATGCTCACTTTGTAACTACCTTTACTATAACTAACTTCTCTTTATATCCAAGTGTAAGAGAGTGCTGAATACATTAATATATATTTATTAAAGCATAAATGACGATACATGCACGGAATACAGTTTTACAATAAATATTAAATATAGGAATATTTTTTATTTGTAATATAAATATATGTAATATAATAATAAAACAAGGTAGAATGTAAACCAACGGTTTTTAAAAGCGCACATTTCCAAAACTCAATACAAACTGTTTAGAAGTGTGACTTACACAAAAATTTGAAAATTTCATGTAATAAGAAAAAATGTGAAAATAGGACATTTTTGAAATTTTGAGGGGCCGTAAGTCCGGAATGCTATATAACTAAGAAAAGCCGTTAACACACGTAAAAATATATTATTGAACCTTTAATTTTCATGTCTTGCCGAAGAAAAATTTGTACAGGTGCCTAAGTTACAGGTATCTAAAAATAGCAAATTTTCAATTTTTGAGGCGTAATAACTCTTAAGGAAAGGGTGTTACCAAAAAATTTTCTGAGGAAACTTATACTAATTCTAAAAGTTCTTTCTTGTCTCAAAATTTCAGGTTCCTATTTAAAGGGGTGCCGGAGTTATGAAAAAAGAAATTTCATGCGGAATGTGGTTTTACCATAACGGTAAATTTAAATCGTAAATTACAAAATATTACATAATTTTGATATTGTTTTATATAGATAATGATATTTTCGATCTTCTGGCGGTTTTAGATTGCAAAATTATTACGCAGAGCCCGAGATATATACATCTGAAAATGGGGCTTTTTTGCAATTTTGAAGAGCTGCAACTTTGGAACCCTTTACAACTAAAATAAACCTTTAACATACGTAAAAATATATTATTGTAGCTTTAATTTTTATATCTTGCAGAAGTAAAATGTATACAGGTTCCTAAGTTACAGGTGTTTAAAAATAGCAAATTTTCAATTTTTAAGCCCTAATAGCTCATAAACCGGGGGTGGTCCGAAAAAATTTTCTGAGCAAACTTATACTAATTCTAAAAGTTCTTTCTTCGCTTAAAATTTCAAGCTTCTATCTAGAAGCGTGCCGGAGTTATGAGAGTAGAAAAATCATGCAAAATTTGGTTTTCACATAACGGTAAATTTAAATACTAAATTTAAAAAAATTGTATAATATTTTATATTATATTATATTAATTTACAAAGATAAAAGAAATACCTGTCAAATGACGTTTTCAGATTGAAAAAATCTTAAGCAGAACATAAAATATATGCATTTAAAAATAGGGCTTTTTCAAAGTTTGAGGGGCTGTAGCTCCGTAATGGGGGGGGCTACATGAAAAAGTTGTTCCACAAAATTATTTTTTTTATGAGACCTACCTATGGTTAAAATTTTTTTCTCTATCTTTAACGGTGTATAAGTTTTGTAAACAGACGGACGGACGGACGGACGGACAGAGTGAAACTAATAAGCATATTTTTTCAAAATTTTTTTGGAAATGTGCTAAAGACTTATTTGGCTTACAGATATTGTGATAAAAAGTATTGATGTTTGTTAGGACACCAAACCGATGTCTGTAGGAAGATGTCTGTAGAAGAAGTAAAAAAGATGTATAATATTTACCTACTTTAATTAATGTCTCTATTATTTTGTTTTTGCAAGGGTATAGGTAGAAATCATCGAAAGACATTATATAGAGGAGTAGAAAGAGCATGAGTGCTCTATGAGTGTCTGGGATACTTAACTCACTAAACACCACCTTCCTTTTTTATAAAGATAAAGAAAAGAATATTAGAATTAAGAATATTATTAAAAGAATTAAGAATATTATTAAGGTGGCTGCCAAAAAGGCACACTTAGACCGTATTTGGTCCATTGTGATACCACATAGAAGTTTTTCTATAAAGAAAAGCTAACTTTATAGAATTAAAATTGATTTTCCAAATTAACAGGCATATTTTGTTAACAAAGTTGTTAATGTTCACTATGAATTTTTAGACTTTCTATATTATGTAATCCTAGACATTTTTAGGGAACACATGAGATTTGAGATCGTTCTATATTGATGATGTTCGTACCACAAACGTAATCTGGTAAGCTAAATTGTACATTTGAAACTTTGATACCTGTTTGAAACCCAAAAATTAAACAAATATAAAACGTTTTCCTTAATAAAATATGATTTTTCTAAAATGTTATTAAAAACTGTAATTTTTATTTTCTTTTTTATTGTATATGTAAATTAAAACTAAAAAATTTTTTTATACCCACATAAATTATAATGCCTTTAGCACTTTTTTCTGTGGAAAAATTTCTCCAATGAAAAACAAACAATATTTTTATTTTTTTTTTTTAATTTAAAATATCTATTTAAAATATTATTTATTGTATGTACGCATATAATATATAAAATTGTAATATTTCATAAAATTATTGAAATGGAACCAAAATTTTTAAAAAGGTATAAAAAATGCATACATTTTTACGTTTCATTTGATATGTGCATATACAAAGTTTCCTTATAAACAGAATACAATTTAAATATGCACATATTTGTATGTAGTCGTGGTGACATAAAGCCATGGGTCATAAAGTCATATTTTTATAAAAAAAATTATGTTATGAGCCATAATTAATTTTTAAAACGGCCATCTTTGAGTACCTTGTTGTTAAAATATGTGTGAAAAAAAAAAAAAAATTAGGAAGGATTTTAGAGTTGGATATAATCAAAGTTTGAAGAATTTGTTTAAGTGACAGGGAGTTTGGTGACATCAGCCTCCACTATTTTAAATGTTTTGTAATTAGTATGTAAGAAATGTAATTAGGGATGAAGGAAGGATATTTGGTTACAAAATCAGAGTATTCGCTTCTTCCAAAATCAGCTTAAATTCGGGAGAATTCGGAAGTTGATTACAAAATTTACATTCGGAAACTGGTTTACAGGTTTCCAATAATTAGTTTAGTAGGCGTTTGAAAACGATAGCCTCCCCAATATTAAATTATTTGTTGTTATAATATTTGTAAAAAAAAATAATTAAGATGAATTTTAGAGCTGGTTAATTAAATTTAATAGATTTTTTTTTAAGGTTAGTTTAAATCGAATGAGACAAAACGCCATATTGGAATACATATTGGTGAAATACGGCTTTATAATCTATGGCTTTATGACATATCACCTTGATTGTAATGTATTTTCGTTCAGGAAAACTTTTTTCATTTCTTTTTAAATCGCTTTTGAAAAGTAATTTTTTTTTTATAGATAGCATCTACTCATATAAGTATGAGTATAATAATATCTATATAATATCTGATGTATCTATGCATCTTTGTGCAATCTACCAGTATAATATAAATTTGCGTAAAAGAGAACCTAAAAATATTAATTTTATGTTTTTTTTTTTTAATTTTGAAATACATACAAACAAACCATATTTTAATCTATAGGTATAAAATCTTTTTGAATTATTATTTTCGTTATTTTTCGTAATATTCCATTTTGGCACCGAGTCTATATACCGTGTGATGTATATATATAGAAAATAAAAATAATTTAAATCCTTTAAATTTGAATATAGTTACATTTTTATTATTGTGTGTGCATAATTTATAGAACATTTTTTTCAGTGAGTAGAATTTTTTACAATTTATAATACATGGGTACATTTTTTTGTGCATCATAATTTCGGTTTGCAATCAACTTATAAAAAAAAAAACAAAACAAAAAACAGTAACCAATGAATCTGTGATAAATTTATTTTCCAGTTGCTCGGAATATTAAATGAAAAGATTTTTATTTTTTTTTTTTTATAAATAAAATTGACCAATTTGCATTTATAATTGCTATTAAAATTGCTAATTTTTACTAGCAGTGATTTTTGTATTACTGGGTCCTTTACACATTTTTTTATTGAATTTTAAACCAATTTTAATTTTGTTTTGCTGTTGGTGTTTTTTTTTTCGCCTTTTTTTTTAGTTTTTGTATTTTTAAATAGAAAAAGGAAAAACAATGAATAATTTAAACGGGAAAAAATAAAAATAAAAATATAATTTATAAAATAAAAAAAAAAAACAGAAAAAATCAAAAATAAATGATAAGATGTTAAAAATGGGAAAGGAGGAGAGTTTTTAAGTAGATGTTCTTAAGAATTCCTAATTCAGATTACTTTAATAAAATTGCAATTAAATCAATTTGTGATATTATTGTAAGGTTATTCTTAATTCAATTTACATTTCAATTTAAACTCCTAATTTCGTCCCTCATTTCGTCCTTGATGTTTTTTTTTTTTTTTTTTTGAGTTTTCCCATTATTATCATTATTTATTTTCCCATTCTAAGAAAAGACCCAATTTACAAGTTCATGTAAGACATATTGTAATATATATTTTTTGGAAATTATCATAAATCTTCATTATTTAAAAAAAAAAAAAAAATAAGCAAAAGGTGTATTATGAGTATCCATGTTTTAATTTTCTATATTGTTAAATTTGCAGACAACATAAATTTGTCAAAATCGCCATTTTAAATAATTGTTATCAATTGTTTTTTTTTTTTTTTTGTTTTTCAACAGTTTATCAAAATGATAAATAAACAAGGTAGAATGTAAACCAACGGTTTTTAAAAGCGCACATTTCCAAAAGATAATACAAACTGTTTAGAATTCTGACTTGCACAAAAATTTGAAAATTTAAGACATTTTTTGTAATAAGAAAATATGTGAAAATAGGACTTTTCTGGAATTTTGAGGGGCTGTAAGTCCGGAACTCTATATAAATAAAAAAAACCGTTAACACAAGTAAAAGTATATTACTGGAGCCTTAATTTGTATGTCTGTTCAGTGTTGCGGTATGAAAAATGTGTACAGGTACTTAAGTTACAGGTGCCTAAAAATAGAAAATTTTCAATTTTTCAGCCCTAATACCTCTTAAACATGGGGTGGTGCAAAAAAATGTTCTAAGAAAACTTATACTAATTCTAAAAGTTCTTTCATGACTCAAAATTTCAAGTCGTGTCGGAGTTATGAAAGTAGAAAAATCATGCAAAATTTGGTTTTCGCATAACGGTAAATTTTAATATCAAATTTGAAAGAATTGTATAATTTTGACATTAATTTACAAAGTTAAAAAGAATACCTATCGATTGACGTTTTCATTTTGAAAAAATCTTAAGCTGAATATAATATATATGCATTTAAAAGTAGGGCGTTTTCAAAGTTTGAGGGGCTATAGCTCCGTAATGGATGGGACTACTTGAAAAAGTTGTTCAACAAAATTATTTTTTTTATGAGACCTACCCATGGTTCAAATTTTTGTTCTCTATCTTTAACGGTGTAGAAGTTTTGGAAACATGTAGACCCACGGACGGACGGACGAACGGACAGAGTGAAACCAATAAGCACATTTTTTCAAAATTTTTTTTTTTACAAAAAAGTCGTACAGTAAATTTTGTTGTTAATTGAGATAAACGTATGTAAGTTTTTAACAAAATATAAGAAAAAAATGATTACATAAATTTCAATAAAAATCATATGGATAATTTTTTTTTTTAAAACCAGATGCGTTTTGAGATATTTTTGTTTTGATAAAATAAAGGATGTCTACGTTTAAAATTTATTATACGAATTTTATAAACTCTGAACATATTAAGATATATATGAATGATTAAACAAAGAAAAAAAACGGATTCATATAATACATAAAGAAAAAGTAAATTCAAGTAAAAGTGTTAAAAATCGATATATACACACTTTGTTTTATTTAAAATGACAATAAATTATGCTTTATATTACAATATCTATAGTTAAAGATTTAAAGAGAATATTAAAAGTTATAAATCAGCATTTCAACTGAAAAATCAATAATTCTGATCATCTAAAGGTTGAAATAACTGAAAATCCAGTAAAAGTCATTGCCTCCCAGGAATTAATACGATAACATTATCATGTTATAGGATTTTTGAGATGTCTATTAGTTACACAATAATTGAGATGTGTTCTTATTAAACAGACTGATAATACTATATAGTATTGTTCTCTACTCGGGTTAAACCATTTCTACACTGTAGCTACATAATATGATGCATTTATGTCCTATTAGCTATATTTAAATAGTTTTAAGCTAAATTTCGTATAAAATATTACTTTAATTTTATCCCATCAGTAAATATAATGATTATTTTTACAATGTTTAGCAACAATTATGTTTGAAGTTAATAATCGCAACAAGTTGAAATAAGTTTTTACAAGCCATACTAAAAGTCTAATAAAAATCATTATATATTGAAAAAATCGTGTCTGTTAAATGCTCTTTACGTTCAAACCGCAACACTGAACTTATTTTTTCAATTCCAACTGAAATTTATTTTTTTAATACTCATTTGTTAACTGCAAATTAAAAAAAGTTTTTTTTTACTCAAAAAAAATAAAAAAAAAATAAATGCTTTTTAAATTCTCTTAAATAAATTGTCTTTTTCTTATTTTTAGTGTGATTTGAAATGTGAAGGAGTAAAGAGAAGAAAAAGTATGAATTTTCGGTGGACGTGGTTTCGTATGAAAAGTTGGACGGTGGCACACACATATGTGTCCCAGCAGTAAACATTAGTAAGAGTCGAGAGATATATGTAAGTCCCAACAGTATTAAAACTTATTAAAAGCAAAAAAAAAATTACTGTTAATTTTCCTGTATTTTGTAACTATCTCAGGACTTTTTTTTAGGTTCGAAATATCCTGGAGTTAAAACACATGAAAACAGATTTAGCAAAATCTGACAATCACTAAAAGACACCTGAATGATTTCAAACTTAAAAAAAAGTCAGCCATCTCCACCACAGGACCGATCGATTACGCGAAAAGCATAAAACGAAATTGTATAGTGTTTTTAACATAATAATTTATATTAAAGCAAAATAACTCCTATAATAACTTAACATCTTTTTTTACTGACCGTATACAATTATGTATAAGGTAGGTATTGTTTTCATAATAAAAATTTATACCAGAGATTTTGGCAAAAATCCACTACTACGGTGCGGAGAAGGCTGTGAAAATTTTTTTAGCGTAATGCCTTTCTATGTGTGTTGAATTTCTTTTTTGAGTAGGTATGAGTGAATTCAGCTGGTATGTGTTAATCATATTCTGAGAAAGCGTCGGTTCATTTTGATTGAAATTGTTACTGTTAACTGTATAACACAGTTTTCTTTTAATTAAAATTACTTCTAAATAATTATTTCAAATAAACTAAATGGAAAATAAAATATAAGTTGTTAAAAATTGAGATTTGAGGTTGAAAAATGATGAACAAAATATCAGAATATTCTTCATAAACCGGTTAAATGTTGTGTATGTATATGTATACTTATAATAAAAACAAAATGAATGTTATTATTTTTTGCAAAATAATTATGTAGTTCTAAATGTAAAATTCTTAAAACTAAATTTTATATATGTACATATTTTACTTATATTTTTCATCAAAACTAAAAAAAATGGATATATTTTGTTTTATTTATTTTTCATATCAAATTGTATTATTAAAATCTATTACCTATATGTTTTTATAATGCCTTCAAATTTATTTTGTAATAATAACACTGAAATAACATTAACATGCAATTTCCAACATATATTTCATGATCATTATATTATTATAGTTTTTATTATATATCTATATATTGTTTAATTTTAGTAAATATGAGTTTAAGTTTATATGAGCTTCTGCATTTTTTGTTTTTCTAAATTTACAGTCTAATAAAATTAAAAACAAAATATCAATTCATAATACTGATAATAGAATCATCATAAGATTTCTATTTTTTTAATAAGATTTATAAGCGTTTATCATTTTCAGTCATGCATCCATAGGTATAAATATTTGCTAACAATAATTATCCTTAATTCTACCTAATGAGGTAGATATGTATTTATATAATAATGAATTATACGAGTTATTCCTTTTTTTAAAGGTAATATATAAGAATATTATACTGTTATTTAATTTTCTTTGCAAAATCATTTTCTCTTCTTATAACGGTATACGATAATAACAACTGAAAATTATTTCAATTATTATTTTCACTTTTTATTAAATTGTTTGTTATTCATGTTGTAAGGTATTTAAGATGTTGTTTATTCTATTAGGATAATTCAGAATAAAAGAGAAACACGAATAATTTTTAGAAAATGAAAGCCTTTAATGAAAGTAAAAACCAAAATTCTAAACTTGAATTTTATATATTTCAAATTTTTACTTTTATCGAATAAAATTGTTACTTCGACTGATTTGAAATCGAAAGAAAAACTTCAACGGAAGATGCTGAAAAAAAATATTAATTGCTCAGCCAAATTTAATAATAAATTAAAATGGTAGAAAGGTGGAACTTAAGTTTGTTAAGCTTATCTAAGGATCCGAATAAATTTACATTATCCTGCTATTTCAGTTCAATTAAAAAATTGCAATAAAATTTTATCAATCAAAAATTTTATTAGTAATATTGTTTTAAAGTTAATTTCTATAATAAAAAGCATGTATAATAGGTTCCTTTCGTTTGAGATTTGTATAATAAATAACACATTGAATTCAAGTTGCCATAATATTGACGAATTCACATCCATAACGACGACATAATTTTTATTTAATTTTTTATTCATAATACGCATTGCTTATGAATATTTTAGGATTCACACTATACAGGCAACGACGATGTTTAACGACGACTATATAAATAAAAACCACGTTCCGCAGCCATCACGGTGTTGTCAAGGTTATATTGTGAATATACCTTAAGTACATTGTATCATGTAATTGTATTCATTTAGTAACTGTTTCGTTTTATTTAAATAGCGGTAAAAACACCATCTCAAGAAAACAAGACAAAATACATAGGACTGACATTAGATGTCAAGCTGGTGGAAAAAGTACATCAAAAAGGAAAATGTCGAACTATAGAATCATATAAAAAATGTATTGGCTGCTAGACTCCATCTTATCATACTACTCTTGATCATACAATCAAATAATTAAACCTATTTGGTTGTACGGCATACACTTATTGGGTTGTGCGATCAAAACACTTATTTAGAGCATCTCAATTTTCCAAAATAAAATTTGGAATATTTACGTAATATGGTCCTTGATATGTACGAAATTGTGATTTACATAGGGATCTAGAGATTACTAGTGTGAACGAAAAAATAAAAATATGTACTAAATATAAGACCCTATTAGGAATGGCACATAAATGTAGAAGACTAGGTATAAGTAGGCCACCATCAAATGGAAGACTAGGAATAATTAAGTCTCTAGATTTAGTGGTGATTACCAGTCGTGGAGGTTTGCAGCTGTAGTTGAGTTTTAGGGAATTAAAAGTGAGTTAGACGAGTGTGTTAGTTTAGTGGATTATATGAGTTTGACATAACTTTCATCTTTCGATGAACCATCTTTACCCAAGAAAAAAAATTAGCTGATAATTGAAAATATTACCACCAAATATAGATCATTAGATAGTGATTCAATATTAAGATATTGGGATTATCAAAGCAAATCTTATTATTATTGTAGGGCTTGTATTTTAATTTTAGGTCAACTAACAAATCAAACAATGCAATCTTGTAAATAGTTTTAATATTTTGCTAATAAAAATCCTAAATTTCGAAAATATTGTCAATCAATAATTATTTTGTATTTGTATTTAGAACATATTCCTAATATTTGAATTGATTCTAAATTTAACATAAACTTTTGATGTATTAGGTACTTATCTACTTTATCATTGTCATGAATTTCAAAAGCTTCAGAATGTTTTTGAAAACAATTTTTATAAAAGAAAAGAAAAAAAAATATGAAAGTTATTCTAAGAATAGAAAAATACTGACATTATCAGTTTTGACTTTTATTCCATTAAAACATCATTAGGAATTAAATCAAAAAAGCTCTTAAGAAATAATAAAATATAAAAAAAAAAACAGGCATTAATTTGTACAATTCAATTTTTTAACCTATTATTTATTACTTTATATCCAAGGATCAAATTATCCGAAATAAACAGAAACATTTGAATTGAACATTAAAATTGAATTAAAATTTTCTTTAAAAATTTTCAAATTATATCAAATGGAATGTATCGTGTAAATAACAAAATAAGTTACAAATTTTCGAAACGTTTTACTGCGAGCAGTCGAAGGAATTAGAAGAACCAATATTGTTGCAGTTCTTGTTTCCTGTAACATAGATTTGATATCACCTACTCATATTAAAATCAATATTGATGATATTGGATTTTTAACATTAATACAATCCAATCAATATTGTTGTGCAGTAACACAACATTTTCAACATTTTCTCAATTGTCTGATGGACTTCTATTTGAATATCGATATCAATTGTCTAAATGACTTCTATTCCTATTCTATTTGACTTCTTATTTTTCATAACTTTAGATAGTCTATGAATTACAGTATTGATACGCCAGTGTCACTTGTTTTATACATTTTATGTGCGGTCGAAAACTAGAACGATAAAATTAATTTTTTTTATTTTTGAAAACTTTGGCAATTTGTCATTTAAGCCCAGCTTGGCTTGTACGTTCTTCTTCTGTCAAAGACAATTAATCAAAATCTTCTACAAAAACCTTGCACCCAAACTTGGCTATAGCTATTTCATTTTTTCTCAAGTGCTATAACTGCAACCCCTCAAAATTGCAAAAAAAAACCCTATTTTCAAATGTGTATATCTCAGCTTCTGCCATTTTTTCTAACACCGAACGACAGATTATTTTTCTTTATAAACCAATACCAAAATAAAACAATTTTTCGCAGTTCAGTTTTATGTGATAATAAAATTTTACAATATTCTGCTTTAAAATTTTACAATAGAACTTTTAAATTTTTAAAGAAAACAAAATATTTGAGAATTAGCATAAGTTATCTCAAACTTTCTGTACCAACCCCTGTATATGAGCTATTAGAAATCAAAAATTGAAAATAATATGCTATTTTTAAACAACTTGCTTTCAAAGTAAAACACAGAAATTAAAGTTGCAACATTACATTTTTGCATGTGTTAGCAGCTTTTTTAATTATATAGAAAGTGTTTCCTTAAAATTTAAGAAAGAAAGTAAAATTGATTTTTAACAAATTTTGCTTATTAGGTATATAATATTTTGATGCAAATCACAATATCCTAAACTTGTTTTCTTGTCCTTTGGAAAACATAAACCTTTAAAATTCTTTTGTTGATTATATTCTGGCTTGTTTAATGTATATATTTTCATTCAAAAATATTTCTTTAGAATTTGTGATTTTAGACATTAAAAATTTTTTAAATTATTTAAAAACAAGGTAGAATGTAAACCAACGTTTTTTAAAAGCGCACATTTCCAAACTCAATACAAACTGTTTAGAATTGTAACTTGCACAAAAATTTGAAAATTTCATGTAATAAGAAAAAACGTGAAAACAGGACTTTTCTGGAATTTTGAGGGGCCGTAAGTCCGGAATCCTATATAACTAAGAAAAGCCGTTAACACGCGTAAAAATATATTATTGAACCTTTAATTTTCATGCCTTGCCGAAGAAAAATTTTTACAGATGCCTAAGTTACAAGTGTCTAAAAATAGCAAATTTTCAATTTTTGAGGCGTAATAACTGTTAAAGAGGGGGTGCTACCAAAAAATTATACTAATTCTAAAAGTTCTTTCTTGTCTCAAAATTTCAGGTTTCTATCTAAAGGCGTGCCGGAGTTATGAAAAAAGGAATTTCATGCAAAATATGGTTTTCACATAACGGTAAATTGAAATAGTAAATTACAAAATATTACATAATTTTGATATTTTTTTATATAGATAATAAAATTTCCGGTCTTCTCGCAGTTTTAGATTGCAAAACTATTATGCAGGGCCTGAGATATATATATACATCTGAAAATGGAACTTTTTCGCAATTTTGAAGAGCTGCAACTTTGGAACCCTCTACAACTAAAATAAACCTTTAACACACGTAGCTTTAATTTTTATATCTTGCAGAAGTAAAATGTGTACAGGTTCCTAAGTTACAGGTGTTTAAAAATAGCAAATTTTTAATTTTTAAGCCCTAATATCTCATAAACAGGGGGTGGTCCAAAAAAATTTTCTGAGCAAACTTATACTAATTCTAAATGTTCTTTCTTGCCTCAAAATTTCAAGCCTCTATCTAAAAGCGTGCCGGAGTTATGAAAGTAGAAAAATCATGCAAAATTTGGTTTTCACATAACGGTAAATTTAAATACTAAATTTAAAAAAATTGTATAATTTTGATATAAATTTACAAAGTTAAAGAAAATACCTGTCGAATGACGTTTTCAGATTGAAAAAATCTTAAACAGAACATAAGATATATGCGTTTAAAAATAAGGCTTTTTCAAAGTTTGAGGGGCTGTAGCTCCGTAATGGACGGGGCTACATGAAAAAGTTGTTCCACAAAATTATTTTTTTTATAAGACCTACCCATGGTTAATTTTTTTTCTCTATCTTTAACGGTGTAGAAGTTTTGTAAACAGACGGACGGACGGACAGAGTGAAACTAATAAGCACATTTTTTCAAATTTTTTGGAAATGTGCTAAAAACCAATCATTCTACTTTAGAATATCTAAATAATATCACAGAATACAAAATTCGGACACAATACATTTTCTAATCAAAAATTTAGAAAAACTAAAAAAAAAAATAATTATTTACTCCCTAAAGAAAAAGAAAACAACATTTTTTTTTTACCACATTTCCTTGCAACATACATTTAATACTTTGATATCATTTAACTTTCTTCATTTTATATTTCCTTTACTTATCTCTTTTCTTAACAGTTTTCATACAATTTTATAGTTTGTCATTTTATTCATTTTGGTCTTTTATTTTTTTCTTTCTGTCTATCGAATAGTAAAATTTCGCACATACGTCACTCTATATGTGCGAAAATTTTATGTGCGAAAATGCTAATAAATTTTCCATCGTTATTTTCCAGTCAGTTCTGCCATATATTTTGGTCTTTAATTTTTTTTTTCTTTCTTTTTTTTTTGTTTTATTTTAAGACTAATAGAAATTAACTTAACACAAGAACAAAGATCATAAGATATAAATTATTATATTATGTTTATGTTTGTGTATGTATATTTATTGTGTCTGAAAACTTTTTAGAATATTAAAACATCATGACGTGTTACATTTAGAGCCACGGAAACAAAATAAAAACATCAAGAAAAAAAAAAGGGACATAAAATTCTTTATCATTTCTTTTTTTTTTAATTTCTTGAAATTTCCTTCTCCTCTTTCTGTCATATATTATATCTTTTTGTTCTTTCATTGTAATTACATATATAATATGTATATCTGTTGTATTATATAAAAATAAGGTATTGTAATCATGACGAAAAAAACTGATCTCGACTAGACATTTTGATGAGGCTTGTTGGATTCCCCTCAGTTATTTTATTTTCCATCAAAAAATAAAAATAAAACAAAAAAAATTAAATTTATATTTGGACTCCATTTGTAGCAGCGTCAAGAAAAATGTGGAAAAGTTTTTTTTTTCTTTTCTTTGTTAAAAACATGGAAAATCTAAAAATAAAAACAAAAGATATAAATTATTAAAGAAAAAAAGATAAGAAAATATGTTTAAAAAAAAAAAAAAACATTAAATTCAAAAGATGGTTTTTGATTATAATGTGAACAAACCGAAATAACAAATAAAAAAAAACCTCAAAGGCATTAAAAATATTTTTGTCTTTGTAGAACAATAATTAACCTATACCTACCTACTACAGTTGGAAGTTTTAAAATTCTGATTCGTCTTAAGGATACAAAACTGTAAACAATTTATTAAAGTTAATATCTATATTCTGGAAGAACAAAATTTAGACTACTGTTAGACGTTACCATGTATTTTTCTTTTTTAAATAATATATTAAAGAGGAGGGGGTGGGTTTGATTTTTTTTTTTTTTTATGTATACTTTATTTTCTTTGAACATAATCGTAGATTCAATGCACAGATAAATATTTCCCTTATTTAATTTTAAAATCATTCAAGTGATTTTAAATAATAATAAGAACAAAGAAAATTTCTTATAATCTTTAAAACAAATGAAAATATAAAAATAACAAATTTTTTTGTAGCTCCATTTTCTTTTTTAACATTAGATAATATTTGAAGATTTTTTTAGATTTTAAGATTTTTTTTTTTTTAATATTCATAAATTTTATTTATATTACTTTGTACAAAAAAAAAAAAATAAAATAAAATAACTATAGTATAGGGTGACATTTTAAATAATAAAAAATAACAGAAACATTTTGAAAGATTACTTCAATCAGATTTTGTTTCTAGCGGTTTCATTTAATTTTTAGATTGTTTTAAATTGGGGGAATTTTTTTATTTTATTTCATTTTTTTTTTTTAAGATTTTTTTTTTTTGACTTTAATTTTTTAAGTTATATTTATGTCCCATTTTTTGTTTAAATATATCTTACGTAAATCTATAATACTAGCTGTAGACTAGCCTATAAATACTGCATTTATTACATCTTACGTTGGGAACATTTTTGGAGATTTTAAATAAAAGTTATTTTATAAAAGTTTATTCTAAAAAAATTAAAAAAAAAAAAAAGAAAGAAGAAGTTTTTTTGTATTATTTCAAAAATTTAACTTTCAAATCAAAATCTTTACTTAATTAATTAAATTATTGTTAAGTCTTTTATGTTTATTTATTTTTGGATCCCTTTTGACATTTTATCAAAAAATAGTGAGAGAAGATTTTGTAGTATGTTTCATAATAGTGAAACCTGTGTTATAGTTTGTTGCAGATTGCAAAATAGATAAACAATTTTTTTTTTAGATATCATAAATTAAAATATCAATATTTTTTTAATCCTCTTTATATGAGATAATATGATGTAGAATTTAATTTTATGGCCACCTTTGGACGAAATTTTAAAAAAAATGAGTATTTTTCGAGTCTTAAAGGAACTAAAATGGGATTACCATTTTCTTCCTATAATATTATTTTTAAAATTTCTATAGTAAATTTAAATATTAAATTTAAATAAATAAAATATTTAAATAAACATTAATTACATTTAAAACATAAATTATTTTACGCTTAAGTAATTTAAAAAACCAATTATTTGATAACATTTCGAATTTATTATTTTTTTAAAACAAATTCTTTTAAAAAAAATTTTTTGAGGTTAAGTTGTGCTAGGTTTTTTGTAAAATGATAAGCAGCAAACATTAAAGTTCGTGTCTATAATTCAACTAGATTTTGGTAAAACGCAGTTTAAAAATAATTTTTAGTTACCCCGTATAACACATAATTAATATTGTCGCTACTCCGTAGATATATTCAAATTTTTTTTTGGTCACTAAATTAAATCTACCAATTTTTGAAGTTTTGAATCTTACTATAGGTGGTTATTTTTAATAAATGATAAATTGCAACCTTGTTGAAAGGTATATTTGTTGAAGAAAAATGTGGAAGTAGAATAAATAGTTTTCGGAAAGCGAATAACCCTAGATTTTGTAACTAAATATAAAATCTAGCCTAATTCTTGCATATACATACGAGTATATATTCATATTTCGGAAAAGTATAGGCAACACGGTAACTAACAACAAGAATCTCTCATATACATATTTTGGATTCATTGATTTTTTTTATTAATTGATTACAAAAATATTTTCTCATTCTGTGAAATAAATGTGAATGTGAAATAAAATCTTTTGGCGATAAAATGCTATATTGCATATCACGCTCTTATAAAAAATTCAAAATATCAAGAAGAAGAAGAATTAAAATTATTTTTGGCACTACCCAGTAGGATTCATTTTCAGAATAAATAAATGAATTTATTTTCTAATTCCTTTAGTTATAGAATTACACTCTTTTAATTCCTTAGGTATAGAATTAAACTTTGATAATTGCACAAACAATATTGGTAAATACTTAAATTGAAGACAATTATTTCGGCTTTTATAGGGGAAACTTTTAATTAACTAAAATAACATTAATTGTAACTAAACTAGATAAATTGAAGAATATTTCTAAAGAAAATTTACCGAAATATTTATTTTATATAGAGGTTCTAGTAATATTTTAAAACGCACTAGTCGAAATAATGTTCATTGCACTCCTTTCTAATATATACATTATATCATAATATTTAATCTGTAAATGACAGACATTTAAAACCCTTTTACTCAATGATTTACCAACCAACTTTCATTTTTTTCTTTTTAAATGATAAATATTCAGTATAGCCATCTTACAAAATTAATATTTTTCCAAAATTTTCTGATTTTCATTAATAATTTTCCATTTTTATAAAAAACCAATGTAAAGTATATACATATGTATCATATAATATGTATAATCTATACCTATAATATACATATTCAAAAACGACGCTCTTTTATTCCGTTGAATTTTAAATTTTGTTTTGTTGTTGTTTTTGCTTTTTGTTTTTTTTCTAAAAACATAAAAAAAATTTTAAAATATAGTTTGCATGGTGGGAAATAGAAACTTCACAATATAATTGAATATAAACGTCAAAGCTTCAGTGGGGAGTATGGTGCAGTGGTAGAGTGGCCGCTTCTTATACTTAAGAATTCTTTAGTTTGCGAGTTCGATTCTATTTTTTTTTTTTTTTATATTTCTAATATTTTATACGAAATAAATTCTTACATATCATAATATTTAATCTGTAAATGACAGACATTTAAAACCATTTTACTCAATGATTTACCAACCAACTTTCATTTTTTTCTTTTTAAATGATAAATATTCAGTATAGCCATCTTTCTAATTTTCATTAATAATTTTCCATTTTTATAAAAAACCCATGTAAAGTATATACATATGTATCATATAGTATGTATAATATATACCTATATTATACATTTTGAAAAGAGACGCTCTTTGATTCCGTTAAATTTTTGTTTTATTTTTCTTTTCGATTAAAAATTTTAAAATATTTGTTGTATGGTAGGAGTAGGAATTTCACAATATAACTGAATATAAAGATTAAAAATTCAGTTTGGTGTTTAGTACAGTGGTAGAGTGTGGGGTTTTTAATAGTTACTTTTTGATTTTGCAATTCAGTTCTGTTCAGTTCTGTTTTTTTTTTTGTTTTTTTTTTTTATATTTTAAACGAAATAAATTCTTACATATCATAATATCATATAATATTTAATCCGTATTAATAGATATTTAAAACCCTTTTACTCAATGATTAACCATCTTAGGCTTCTTATAATATATACATATATAATAGGTATATATTGAGTTTCCAATACTCAATAAATCAAGGGCAACTTCTAAAAGATAATAATAATCGTGTTTTTACAAAAAATATCATTTACAAAGAAATTTTAGATTCATAAAGGCTTTAATTATTGAAAATTGTATTTTTACATTTTAAATAAAATCATAAAGAAACTATACTGTATATATTGTATTGTAATTGCTAATTGAAACATCTCGAATTTCGAGGGGCGGGCGAATACTAGTATTTTGTTAAAAGCTTAATAAAATTTCAAAAGACAGGCTTTCCAAAGTATATTATTTTAGACTGAAGACTTTTTACATTGACCTATTGCAGTCAGTTATTTTAAAAACTGTCATGTATTCTTAATTTGACTAGATATTCAATTTGCAATAATTAGGTATTCCTTATATTTTGATATTCTATAGTTTTAGTTTACATTTCTATTGAATTTAAAAGAATACCATTTTATAATAATTAATTATACTTATAAATAAAAATAATGATATCTTACAATAATGATACTTATAAAGAAAAGCTTATCTATAGACTATTCAAGATAGATACATAATTAAAATATTTTCTTCTTTATGTTTTTTCACCTATGCAGATGAAAATTTTTATTATAACAAGCCATGATAATAATAACAAAAAAAAATTAAATGAGCTTAGTAATAATAGTACGCAACGAAAAGGGTAAAATATTCATCGGACTCATGTTTTTCCATTTTATTTTATTGATCCAATTTAAAAAAATATTTAAGAAGTGATAATTATACGTTTATTTCGTTTAGAAGTGCCTAACTAATAAAAATAAATTTTCCACTAAATAACAATTGGTTGAAGGGTATATTCCCTTCCGAAAGGAAAAATTAAATCAATAAAATAAGAAAATCACTAATATTTTTATTATACTCGTATTACCCTTTAGTTAGAATTTTCATTTTACAACAAACTTTAAATTTTTTTTCCTTTTTTAGATACTTTAACGCGGAAATATTATTTTCAACATCATTTTTCAATTTAATTTAATTACTCTCTCAGGGAAACTAAATTTACTCAAAAGAAAAACAAATAATATATATATATATATTTATAAAGGACATTTTCAGATTTATTTTTAATGATACCAATTTTGCCACTAGCCATAATCTTTCATTAAGAAACTTATAAACAAAAAAAAAAAGAGGAAGAGAAAAGAATTTATTCTGAGATTTTATTTACTGGGAGTGTAACAAAAAAAAAGGTTTTGAAAATAAAATTTATAAAGATCGGAAACTTTAGTTAATTAAACCATAAGTATAGGGTGTCTAAAAGTTATAAAAAAGTTTAAAACAATTTCATAAGTTACTTAGGAGATGTTATGTCATCATTGTTTCGAAAATCCATAGATATCCATATGGTTTTTAAAATTCTTAAATCTTAAGTTTTTAAAAACACACAGTGTCTTAATATTGAACATTTAATCTTGTAGTTTCATCAATAATAGATATATAGAAGAGGTCTCAGAATTCAACTACCTTTGTAGTATAGTTACTACAGATGGAGGCACTGAAAGAGATATAAAATGTGGAAACAACCTCATATAGCCAGGGGTATAAAATTAAGAATATTTGAGGCTTGCCTAAAATCGGTGCTCCTATATGGCAGCGAAACGTGGCTGGTAAAGAAATCGTACTTAAATAAAATGCAGGTCTTCATAAATAACTGCCTACGAATAATATGCAAAATATTCTGGCCCAGAAGAATTAGAATCGCAGAACTCTCGCGAAATAACAAGACAAAATACCATAAATATACAGATAAAGAAAAGAAAAGGAAAAAGGTGTGATACACTCTTAAAAGGCCAGCAAATAATATCGCACGGCAAGCTCTGGAGTGGAATCCACAGCGTAAAAGAATAGTAGGCCGACCGTGTGAAACATGGCGTAGATCAGTTCAGAAAGAAGCAGAAAACAGTGGAAAATCATGTTCAGAAATTAAACAACTGGCCCAAAATAGATTCAGATTCAGAATAGATAGATTCAGAAGCTTTGTGGACGACCTATGCACCCAAGGGAAGTAGAATAAGGAAAAAAAATCTTGTAGTTTCAGATTAATTATGTTTTTTAAATCTTTCTTAAATTATTTTTATAACAGCTACAAAGGGCATTTTCTTAAGTTTTCGTCAGTTGTTAGAAAAGGTTGTACTCTCATTAAGTTCTTTACTTGTTTCTATCTCTACTATATGCGCACATATTTTGCATTAATACCTGCTTACTCGAGAGCACCCTGTAAGTAAATATACATTTAAATTAAAATGAATATGATATAGTAATTAAAAAAGTAATAAATGGTAAAAAAAAAATGAAATTAATAAATATTTTAAACAATTAATTTTTATTTATTTTTTTTTTTTCATTTTCTCGTTATTTTTATTGCAATTATTATCATTTTCAGAAATTGTTATTTTTCTTTTTTCTTGAGGGTTATTCAAGATATTTATCAAGTAAATATCACAGTGTTTTAAAATAATTTAAAATGATAATTTATTATAGGTCTTATGATTTAAAACGTGTCGTGCGGTTTTATTTTATTCACCTTTAATTCATTTCGATCTGTGTGAAATAAATTTTTATTTCCAAAATTAAATTAAATTTGATCAAAATGTAACATTTTGATATTTCTTATTTGGGTACAACCGTTATCCTTTTTTCGAGAGATCAGCAGGAAGATAACAACAGAAGGATACAAAAGAATTCATAAATTATATTTGTTATTTATAGAACTATCGTAATTAACTGGTTAAATCATAATTTACACGTGTTAGTATGTTAGTCAATTATGTTAAATTATAATAAGTTTAGTTATGTTATATTTATTTCCTACTTTAACTACGAGAAACCTATCAATGCACCGCATTTAGGCATCACAAGTAGGAAACATTATATTTCTATATATTTTTTTGTATTGATGAAAGGTGAGCTAATGTGTTGGTGGGGTGTCATAAAGCCATAAATCATAAAGTCATATTTCACGAATATGGCTTATGACCCATTCAAATGACTCATAATGTCATATCGAGAATATGGCTTTATGACTCATTCTAATAGGTCACATTCATAGGTAATATTTTAATAAAACATTTTGTGTCATAAAGGCACAAATAAAATTATTCTCTGATTTAAATATAATTGTTTTTGTATAATTGTTGTTTGATTGAATTTGAAAAATGTTTGCAAAAGCTTTGGTGCTGAAATATGTATGAAAGAAAATACTTCGGAAAGCTTTTAGAGTTGGTTACAAAATCAAGATATTCGCTTTTTTTAAAATATATATATGTAAGAATTCTGGAAAAAGGGACAACCCTGATTTCGTAACCGACTATAAAATTCCTCCAAATAGATACATATATAAGCAGAACCCGGAAAAGAGCAATTTTTATTTTTGTATCTCATTTTTACAGAACAAAGAATTTGGAATCATGGAGGTAAAAAGAAAAGTTTTCAGATTTTCATATGAAAAATATTAAATTCTGACTGTTACAAATAATAATAAATTTTGTGAAAATTTTGACATTTTTATGAAAAATAAAAAAAAAAAAGAAACCGCGACCTCGGGATTTTTTTCAGAGGCATCAGGTTCCAATCCTTCAAGAGAAGCTCGAACAGCATTGTGAAGGGAAGCGCTGAGGGATGGGAAAAAAGTGGCTCGAAGAAAGAGCCGCGAACGCCGCCACGAGACTGATAGAAAATTGTTTGAAAGCTTTTGAAAATATTGAATAATTTATGTGATTTTGAGGAGGGTTTTTATAGTTGGTTACAAAATCAGAGTGTTTCCGCTTTTTCAGAATATTTACATATATTATGTAAAAAAGAGATTGCGAATTAGAAGGGATTTTAAAGTTGGTTACAAAATCACGATATTTTCCCTTTTTTAGAATTCTTACATATAATATGTATATGCAAGATTCTGAATTAGGAGAGGTTTTAGAGTTGGATTCTACATTTTAATAGTTTGTCTTTTAAGGTATGTTTAATCAAATGAGACATAAGAACATATGGCTTTATCACCATAAACCATATTTAACAGCATACGGCTTTTTGACCATGATTTTTAATGGATATTTTTAAAATATGGACTTTCGACGTATGGCTTTATGACACCCCACCAAATCTGTGAGTATCTAATCACTAACCTGTAATTATGTAGTATACCTGAACAATGTCGGAGAACCTAATCGGACTAGAACCTTAACACATTAGAACAGGTGCAAAGAAAGTGCATCATAATCGTCGGCGTACAGACGATTGCAGATGGGAACATTTTTAGAAAATTAGGGAACAAAATAAATGAAGAAAAAAAAAATTGTTTGCTTTCAAAAAAAACTTTCATTTAAATAAAATAACATTTGAATATATATTGAAGGAAGTGAAACAAGAGCGTACAACAAAACAGTCCACCTTATGAGTTAGAGTTCCAATGGTTAGAGTTCCTGATGTATCTTTAAGATTTTTCAGAAGTTAGCAACAAAGCAAATAATTAAAACATTTGCATAATCAATAATAAAAACATATATTCAAATTTTTCAATTTCTAAATTTTTTAAACCTAAAATTCAGTCATGCACTTCATTTTATTTTATTCAAATTTTGATGCTTTACGTAAGTTTTCAATCGTACGAAAAACATGATTTCAAAGCAAAATCGTATTTGTCGTGGGTTTTTTTAAGCGCTTAATAAATATTTTTATATTGATTTTTTAATTATAGGTATATATGTATACAATTAAAAAAACTGCGATAAATAATTGGGGTAATATATATTGTAATATTGCCTAAATATTAGGGTAATATAAGATTTCCATAAGATATATTTTCAATACAACTTTAATTTATTAATTTATTTTTAGTAAAAAGTCACGACTTTAATTTTATTAGAAAATATTGAAAAATTTAATTCCTATTAATATGATTTTGTTTGATCAATTTTATTTTATTGAGAATTATATTGAAATGTAAGTATATCCTATGTGTATGCAACACACGTAAAAGTTTTCTTTTTTACATGAAAGAAAAAAATAATTTTATTAAAATAATTTTGATATCAAAGAAAATTTTGATCTTTCTCGAATTATGTGTTACTTAAGTTAAAATCAGAAAGGTAGATACATAAAAGTAGAAAAATTCTTATTATACAAAACAATTATTATTATATTTCATGCCAAAAAAATGAAAAAACACAGGACAGAAAGCGCATATATTTTCCAAAAGATAATAAAAACTGTTTTGTCACCAAAAAGTCACCATTTTTTAGTAGATTTACGATTTAAATAATTTTTAGTTTAAAATGATTTTCCTATATTTATAATATTGCAATCAAAATAACAAATAAAATTTTTGTTAGAAAACTAAATCATTCCTCGATAATTTTTTTAAATATAACATTTCACAATATGACCCCAAATTATTTTTTACATTATAACCGGGTATCTTAAAAATTTCTTTTAATTATGTTCTAAAAATTTAAACAAACAAATAAAAATGGAAAGGAGAGAAATTAAAATATAATAAAGGATACAAAAAACGAGGAAGAATACAGTTGACTTTGTCAACTCTTAGATACCCGTACGAACCGTTAGTATGTTCACAGTCACTCTGCCTACAATATTATTTTTTTAATATTTTAGTATTTTAAAATAATTTGGGTGAATTTTATAATTTCTAGTACTATGGGTTGTACATATTGTGTTTATATGTACATTCTTCTAAAGCAGATTCTAACCTTCCACATAACGATTATCAATCCAAAACTTTTTCAAATATTCTATAGTAACATTTAATACTAAGCGGTAAATGTATATTAAATTTACTTAGTACAAAATAGTAAATATAATTTTAAATATTATATTATATTATATTTAAATATTCCATTGACAGAATAATTTCTTATAAGTACAATAAAATACATATATGTATGTAAATACGGCGCTATATAATATACATATATACTCTTATCATTCATTCACTAGTGACATATACGATATCTAAATAAACATGATATTATATAAGTATGTATATATATCAATATCATATAAATAATAATAAAAATTCTTCAAGCAACCGTTATGTTGTTTATTTATTTGCATTTTTATGTACTACGCATTATATCCTCAACAATTTCAAATTATCGAGTAAAACAAAATGGAAAAAATTCGTTTTAAAGAAATTTGTTCGAAAATTTGAAAAAATCAACTAACACTTTCGTCAATTATAAAGTAACCCTATATTATTAAAAAAAGTTGTTAACAGAAATAAGAGCATAATGTTGAAGCTTTAATTTTTGTGTATTACTTCAAAAAAATTTTAACAGGTGTTCAAGTTACAGGTGTTTAAAAATAGAAAATTTTCAGTTTTTGACGCCTTACAGCTCCTAAACGGGGGGTGATACAAAAAAAATTTCTGAAATGACTCATACTTATTTTCAAAGATCTAACTTTTGTCAAAATTACAAGTTTCCAATTTAAACCGTTTAGAAGATAGAAGGATTGAAGGATTTTGCAAAATTTGAGTTTCACATAACGGTAAATTAAGACACCGTATGCCACAAATATATATTTATTGTATATATTCTTTTAAAGCTAATAAAAGTAGTAATCGTTTGGCGTTTTCAAAATGAAGATATATCTTATACAACTTGTGCTATAACAATTTAAATATAGAGCTTTTTTGAACCTTTGGGGAGCTGTAGCTCCGTAACGGGTGGGGCTACAAAAAAAAGTTATTAAAAATAAAATTAATATTTTTGTAAGATCTATCAGCAGTTAAAATTTCATAGCTCTATTTCAAAAAAAATGTCGGGATCTAAAAGTTAGGTGTTCGAGAGCTACCCTAAGGCTTGGTCCAAACTCAACCAAAAAAAATAGGGAACCTACAAATTACTCCCAGAATATTTTGTGTAAATTTCAAGATTCTAGCTTTCTTAGTTTTTGAGTTAGCGTGCTGACGGACGGACGGACGGACGGACGGACATGGCTCAAAAGTCTTAGAATTTTTTTCTGATCCGATCCATACCTTTGAAGGTATATCTAGCTCGCTTATTTCGAGGTGTTACAAACGGAGGAGTAATTTTATTATACCCGATCCTATCGTACGGGTATAAAAACATTTATTTGGATTGATTACATTTTACGCCTCTTTGTTTAAAAAAATGTTTACTGCATTTTATTACTTTATTTTTTTTTGTTTTATTTAAAGGTAAAGTAGTATAAAAATAATAAAAAAGTAGTAATGGAAATATTTTCACGTGTTTTTAACGATGGTCCTAATGATATCTTTTTTTTTCTCATTATAATGATTGTCAAACAATAATGCAAGGAAAGTCATTTTTCAAAAAAAAAAAAAACTTGGATAAATTTTCTTCTCATAGTTTCATTTTGAGGGTCGGTCCATTTCATATATCGCAGTCTGCTTACTAAACTTCTGTAAGGTTTAAAAAGAATCAAAGAAATTTTAAGAGCCGGCCTTTGAAATTTAAAAATGCAGTATTTTCCAATATTCAAATAAAATTATAGATAATTTTTGAAATCCAGGATTTAAATTTACCTTACGTTAAAACAAAATTTTACAAAATTTTGATTGCTTCATAATTCTGAAGATTCTAGCTTAAAATTTTGAGTGAAAGAAGATCATTGAGAACCTTTTTTAAGTACTATGGGACTAAAAAATTGAAAATCTGTTATTTTTAGATACATATTTCAGCAAGTTGGACATTATGTGAAAATATATGGTACACAAGATATAAAATTTAAAATTACCTTAAAACTTTGAAAAGTGTCTCTTGATTATAATCACAATTTTTTCTTTATATAATGTATTGTATAAAAAATCATAAGAAAATTACAAATTATGCAAAAGTAGTAACCATTACTCTATAAAACCCTTTTTTAGTTTTTTTTTTTGAAAATGTGAGCATTTTACAATCATCGGATTTATACACTGCCTTATTTAGATACTTTTTATTTTAAAATTTCTTCCTTTGATAGTAATTGACTGATGAAATCAAAAATCTATAAACTGAATATTAAAAAAACATAGATTTTTTTTATTTTAGAGTGGAATATATTTTACGAGTAGATGCTATCACAGTCTGATACAGATGAATCACCTCAAAGATATTTAGTATTAAGAAAAGGAAAATTATATAAAGAAAAATTATAAAATATTCTTTCATATCAGCGTATATTTGTTTGATACATTTATTAAGAAATATTATATAATGGCTATGGCTATAAAGTAAAAAATTTCAAAGAATATTTTCAATTAAAAATTCTATCTATATTCTTTCTCCTGTCAATTTATTAGAGTCACCTGTTTCGCACACGAAAATTATTTTTTAATTTAACCTCTAAATCTTTTTAACGATATCATAAAATTAAGTTATTTGTCACAATTATTTGATACAAAAAATAAAACACAGAAGAAAGAAAAAGGTAAAAAATGATGCTCTATAACATTTTATAATTATGCCATATTTCCTTTTATTTTTAAAACCTTAATTTCTTTATTTATATATTTTTTTTTTTAATTTGCTTTATTTTTAAAAGATTTTTTCTAACCTTAATAATATATAAATTCTTAGGTTTATTCCAGTTTTTCAGATTTATTTAATCCCGCATTTTGTATATTATAGATGAACATTACAATATATCTCTGTATATTTGTATGTACCTATCTCAGCATAAGCTAGAAGGAATACATAGTAAAAATCAGTTATAAGAGATATAAGATAAAGGATAAAGAAAAATTAAGGACATTTTTATGTATAAAACCTGATTAATCGACCGGGAAATTATTTTTTTTTTTTAATTTTCTTTTTATTTACACGTTCGTTTCCTATACCTATCCTTTTTATACCCGTACGATAGGATCGGGTATAATAAAATTACTCCTCCGTTTGTAACACCTCGAAATAAGCGAGCTAGATATACCTTCAAAGGTATGGATCGGATCAGAAAAAAATTCTAAGACTTTTGAGCCATGTCCGTCCGTCCGTCCGTCCGTCCGTCAGCACGCTAACTCAAAAACTAAGAAAGCTAGAATCTTGAAATTTACACAAAATATTTTGGGAGTAATTTGTAGGTTCCCTATTTTTTTTGGTTGAGTTTGGACCAAGCTTTAGGGTAGCTCTCAAACACCTAACTTTTAGATCCCCACATTTTTTTTGCAATAGAGCTATGAAATTTTAACTGCTGATAGATCTCACAAAAATATTAATTTTATTTTTATTAACTTTTTTTTGTAGCCTCACCCGTTACGGAGTTACAGCTCCCCAAAGGTTCCAAAAAGCTCTATATTTAAATTGTTATAGCACAAGTTGTATAAGGTATATCTTCATTTTGAAAACGCCAAACGATTACTACTTTCATTAGCTTTAAAAGTACATATACAATAAATATATATTTGTAGCATACGGTGTCTTAATTTACCGTTATGCGAAACTCAAATTTTGCAAAATTCTTTAACCCTTCCATCTTCTAAACGGTTAAAGTTGGAAACTTGAAAAATTGACAGAAGTTAGATCTTTGAAAATTAGTATGAGTCATTTCAGAAATTTTTTTTGTATCACCCCCCGTTTAGGAGCTGTAAGGGGTCAAAAACTGAAAATTTCCTATTTTTAAACACCTGTAACTTGAACATCTGTTAAAATTTTTTTGAAGCAATACACAAAAATTAAAGCTTCAACATTATACTTTTATTTCTGTTAACAACTTTTTTTTAATAATATAGGGTTACTTTATAATTGACGAAAGTGTTACTTGATTTTTTCAAATTTTCTAACAAATTTCTTTAGCGAATTTTTTCCATTTTGTTTTACTCGATAATTTGAAATTGTTGAGGATATAATGCGTAGTACAAAAAAATGTAATTAAATAAACAACATAACGGTGTCTTAAAGAATTTTTATTTATATGATATTGATATACATACATACTTATATAATATCATGTTTATTTACATATCGTATATGTCACTAGTGAATGAATGATAAGAGTATAGATGTATATTATATAGCGCCGTATTTACATACATATATGTATTTTATTGTACTTATAAGAAATTATTCTGTCAATGGAATATTTAAATATAATATAATATAATATTTAAAATTATATTTAATATTTTGTTTTAAGTAAATTTAATATACATTTACCGCTTAGTATTAAATGGTACTATAGAATATTTGAAAAAGTTTTGGATTGATAATCGTTATGTTAAAATCTGCTTTTGAAGAATGTATAAACATATAGTTTGAATATATGTACAACCCATAATTCTAGAAATTATAAAATTCACCCAAATTATTTTAAAATACTAAAATATTTAAAAAATAATATTGTAAGGAAAGTGACAGGCTGTGAACATACTAACGGTTCGTACGGGTATCTAAGAGTTGACAAAGTCAACTGTATTCTTCCTCGTTTTTATTTTGCATTGTTAGTATGTATACAATGTCTTTTGATTGACGATATTTCTCTAATAAAAAATTACTTTTTCCTTTTTTTTTTTTTGTTCTTCTTAGAAACATTTTGTGAAAATAATTACATTTTTTTATATAAAAAATAGTAAAATAAAAAAAAAATTAGAAGATGAAATAACACAAAAAAACAATAGGTACGTAAAAAGTGTTTTTAATTTCTAAGAAAATGATTATATAGGTACTTATATAGAATACTTTTTATTGTTGAAGATGAAAATTATCACGAAAATAATAAAGATCAAGATGTTGTATGAGTGGAAATAAAGTTTTTAAGTCCAACATTAAAGAACAAATTTAGACACTTATCTTTAGATTTAACAATATGATGAAAAGATGTATGTAAAGTGCAAGTTAGATAACATTTTTATTTTTATTTAATGATTTCTCAATTTAAGAAAATGACAATATAATAGGTATGTATCGACTAAAAATAATCTTTAAGGTAAGAAACAAATAAATTCATTTCAAATTTAACCAGAAAAAAATATCTGCCTATTCACTTGCTTTATGTGCAACTTCTTTTGAAAATGTTCTTTATTATCTATGTTTCTCTCAGCATATTCTTATTATTTTTCGTTTATTATTATTACTTGGAGTCATTCTCGTTGTTTTAAAATGCTACGTTACTTTTTCGGATTCCCTGGGTTTATATCTCTTTATTTTCTTTTAATCGGTATAGTTTTTTACTTTTAATCTGGATGTACACCTGACTAATAGCTTAGACGTTAAGCCGATGCCTCTTCAATCGAAAGGCCATGAAATTTCCTCAGTCAGGTCATATCCAATATTAATAACTTATATTCGAAATAACTAGTATCATAATATAAAAATATAATAAATAAAAAATTCTTGTATAAGATAATAAATGCTACAAAAACATAAATTACTTATTTTTGTTTCATAATCTTGTACTATAGCTTTGGTTGTACACTGAGATTTTGTCTCTTTCTTGCATTTCTCATCAACTTTCTTTGCATTTTATATCAGCTTTGTTTGATTTTAATTTCGACCGCATTTTTATTGGCATTTTTAAATCACTTATTATTCCTGTTGATATTTATCATTTCATTAGAGCTGACTCTATTTGAAGGTTTAAATCGTACTCCCATCCTATAGGTAATAAAGAGTGAGAATGTTTAAAGTAACGTAACAAAATTTGTCGTATTAGTTTAAAAAGATTCGTGTTAAATATAATTGGTTTTCTATCGCTGTTATCAAACCTTTAATAAAAAAAAAACAAATAAAAGCAGAGAAGAAGCACATGTTCCACTATTTCTCTAATTGTAGCACTAATCTTTTATCGCGAAGGTGACAGAAGTTTTTATATTTTATAGGAAGTTTATTTTGGTTCATGAAAATGTGACCAAGATATGTAACAACAATATTATTATTTCTCTGAATTATATTCGGAAGGACTCAATTCGATTTAAAGGCAAAAAAAAGTATAGGTAGGTATAGGTAGGTATATGAAAACAAAATAAATAAAAATTACTACCATATATTTTTACTTTGATACAATATTTTATATGAATTTCTATATGAAATTGTGGGCACATTTGCGAAACTAAAAATAAAATTTTTATTCTATAAAAGGTGAGGTGTAATTGTGTTTTATTCATTGTGCATTTTGCATGTGATAACCGTCCAATATAAAAAATTGGTATTGAAAAATATGTTTATGATTGATGATTGTGATATAATATGTATGTATAATTATGTATTAATTTACCTTAGACAGTTGGTATATTTTGATGCCGTCTACCTTAAACATTTTTAACGTATTTATAGTTTAATAATAATCTATAGAAACGCGCACCCATCCTAATATTGAAAAAGAAACGTTTAGGAAATTTTATCACTATTATGATAACTAAATAAGATTCATTCAGTCAACCCATAAACGATTATAACACATAATTATTACAATATTTTGAATTTAATTTAACAACCAGAACCACTTAATTTCATAATTTGCGTAGAATAAAACTATATTATGGTGATTCTTATCAATAAGTGTTGAATGATAACTTATTAATAAAAATTGGGAAATCGTGATAAGTTTTTTTTCTAAGAATGAGGGGAATCTTGACATTAAGAATACTTTCCTTTGGTAGTGTCAGACTTTTGTTAACTAAACGCATCTTATACTTTATATACGGTTAGAAAATGGAAGGACAAAGATCGGATCAGTGCATGTGCCTTTTGCTAACAGCGGTGGAGCCATTTAACGCTACATAAGCAGAAGTAGATTTATAATAACTTTCTGCGTAAGGTAATAACTAAATGTAACTGTGATGAAGTCATGTAGTGTTACAACAAGCAATATTTCAATATTCATACTTCTGCTGAATAAAATATTTTGATAATAATTTCAAATTAAGTTAATTTAAAACAAATTGCGTCTATGCTTCGGAAGTCAATAATAGAAGAACTAATAATAATTTTTCGCAAGATATAATAATATTTAATAAATCTAATTAAATTATTAAATATTATTATACAATAATATTAATATTATTGTATATTATTATACAATAATATTAAATAAATTGCTTACAATAAATTTTAACATTAGATTTACATTTAGACAATGAGACCCAAAAACCTAAAAAATTCTAACATATTTCATACTAATATTGAATTTTAAATATGTACACAGGTGTAGTCAAATTATTACAACTTTAATCAGTCGAATAAATAAATTATGGCAAATACATACATAGGTACATTAATTGTCTGCAATTTTCTTAAATTTATAACTCAATATTAATGTAATTTTATTTTTATGCCTTTTCTTAAGGTATAATAAATCTGCCATTACGTTTGCAACACTGTAAAACGAGCTAAATATGAAAAAGGTACGTCTTGTGTAATTCAAAAAAGTTTTTTCCATTTTATGAAATTGTTTCTATTTTATTTTTATATAAATTACACCTTTGCTATTGAAATTGAATAAGTTCAGCTATGTGGGGCTTTCTAATAGCTGTCATACAACATTTTTTTATTTGAATATTGTTCAGTGTCTAATTAATCTGGATTCCAAAGCAATAGATAGTTTAGAAAATAAATTTATTAAATATTTTAGTAAAATTAGTGCATTACAGAAATTAGTAGATACATTTTACTAAAATATTTAATAAATTTATTTTCTAAACTACATATAAGTATATATCTAAATAATATCGACATAAAATGTTCAATTAAAATACATTTTTCATATTCAAATTTCAATAAATAATTAGAATAAAAAGAAAGAAGGATTTTGAAAAAGATTTAGAATAAAAATTATATGACGGTTTTAAAAATGATTTTAATTACAACTGTTGCAATAAATGTAACAAATCTTATTTTATAAAACTATGTACATATATATATATACTATTCACTTCAAATTTGTCCTTTTTAACATTATTTTGAAAAAAGACGAAATTGATTTTGAAAATTTAGACGAATTTAATTTTGGAAAAATAGAAAACATAGTTTTAAAATGAACAAATTTGAAGTGAAAAGAGTATGTCAGAGTCAGAATTCATAATAAAAATGTTAAAGAATTTGATATAAGACATAAATTGGTATCTAAGTGTTCAACAAATTCTATTTTAATTTCTTATACTTTTACAGCTTCAAATAATTTGTTTCAGCAAATTGTTTTTAAAATTTTGGATCAAATATTCTAAAATAATAATTATACCCTGATTTTACTTTACATAAAATACTATCTGTGCTATATAATTATCGTATCAAAAATTTCTTCTAAATTGTTTAATCATTACCTTTTTATACCCGTATGAACTATGTTCAAGGGTATAATAAATTTGCCATTACGTTTGTGACACCTTAAAGGAGTCGAGCTAGATATAGTGTCAAAGGTATGGATCGGCTCAGAATCGAATTCTGAGTCGATTAAGCCATGTACGTCCGTCCGTCCGTCCGCACGATAACTCAAAAAATAAAGGAGCTAGGGGGCTGAAAATTTTTTTACGTCACTTTTGTAAAATTGTTAGTTTTGCTATTTAACTCCAGCATTTTCTGTCCCCGGGTTCGGGTAGCTGCCAAACAACTTCTTTCTTTAAATAGAAATAACCCAGTGTCTGTTCAATCTAGGTATCTGAAATTTTGCAAATGATGATGAAGTTTTATGGCAACAACTTCTACAAAATTTGGTTGTGCTGGTGCGACGGGTTCGGGTAGCTGCCATACAAAATCTCTTTTTAAATGAAAAGAACTCAGTGTCCGTTCGCACGATAACTCAAAAAATAAAGGAGCTAGGAGGCTGAAATTTTTTTTACGTCACTCTTGCAAAATTGTTAGTTTTGCTATTTAACTCCAGCATTTTCGGCCGCCGGGTTCGAGTAGCTGCCATACAACTTCTTTCTTTAAATAGAAATAACCCAGTGTCTGTTCAATCTAGGTATCTGAAATTTTGCGAATGATGATCAAGTTTTATGGCAACAACTTCTGCAAAATTTGGTTGTGGTGGTGTGACGGGTTCGGGTAGCTGCCATACAAAATCTCTTTTTAAATGAAAGAACTCAGTGTCCGTCCGCACGATAACTCAAAAAATAAAGGAGTTAGGAGGCTGCAATTTTTTTTACGTCACTTTTACAAAATTGTTAGTTTTGCTATTTAACTCCAGCATTTTCGGCCGCCGGGTTCGAGTAGCTGCCATACAACTTCTTTCTTTAAATAGAAATAACCCAGTGTCTATTCAATCTAGGTATCTGAAATTTTGCAAATGATGATCGAGTTTTATGGCAACAACTTCTGTAAAATTTTGTTGTGATGATATGACAGGTTCGGATAGTTGCCATACAACTTCTCTTTTTAAATGAAAATAACTCAGTGTCTATTGAAGCTAGCTATCTGAAATTTAGTGAAAAAGTGTCGAGTTGCATGCCAAAAATTTTTGTAAAATTTGAGTGGTCTAAAGCAGCCGGTTCAGGCTTTTTGCATTTCTTGGAACTTAATGAAGCTAGGCGCAATAGATTCGGGTAGCTATCATACAACTCCACAATTTACATAAATATATCTCTGTAGTTCGGTACTAAAACTCTGAATGTTTTTAAAAGATGATCAAGTTTTATAGAAACAGGATATATTACGTTCATACGGGTATCCCAGAGTTGACACAGTCTACTCTACTGCACTCTTCCTCGTTTTTTTTAATTTATAAATTAATTTTTTATATTTGGACCCCTATATATTCATATAGGTCTAAGTGTATAATAAATTTGTCATTACGTTTGTTCTCTGTAAAACAGTCAAGATAGATATGTAAAGGTATATTCTTACTCAGGATTGAATTCTGAGCCAATTTAGCTATGTTGGTCCGTCAGTACGACAACACAAAAAATAATGCAGCTAGCATTCTGAACTTGTTTCTCCTTTTAATTTTTTTATAAATTTCAGATTTTGCTATAGAACTGAAATAAATTCCATCTGCGGATTCGAGTAGCTGCCATAAAGTTTCTTTTTCTATATGAACATAACTGCGAGTATCTTAAATTGATAGCGGAAACAGTTTTTTAAAAAATTAAATTTTATGGCAACACCTGCTGAAAAATTAGGTTCTTTACATGTTCAAGTAGCTGTCGTAAAACTGCGATTTTTATATACTCATATTTTGGCATCTTATTAAGCTATAAACATTTGAAATTTTGTAAATTATAGTTTATATAGTTTTATGGAAACGACCTTCGTAAAATTTATTTGATTTGACGCAACCACTTAGTAGCTCGTTGTTTAGTAGCTGCCATACAATTCCAAAGCTTAGAATTATAATATCTTGGTACTATATTAAATCAGATATCAAAAATTTAGTTAAAATTGATTAAATTTTATAAAAACATCATATTATATTGTTGTTCGTACGAGTATCTTAGAGTTGACCTAGTGCAAAGTTAACTTTACATTCTTTCTCACATAAAAATTAAATTGAAATTTAATTTGTATCAATTTCATTTTTATTTTACCCTTTAGATACTATTAACTAGGTATGTAACATTTTCCTATAAAAATTTATTCAGAATTTTATTTTCAAACATTTAATGCTTGTCAAGTAGAATATCTAAAAAATCTATTGTCTCTGAAAAAATGTCTGAAAGTCTGAAAAATCTATTAATACAAAATATAAGAAATCGAACAAAATGTTTATTTTTTTTTTTAATGAATGAAGAAATTAAATAAAGAAAAGTAAGAAAATTAAAAGAAGAAAATGAGTGCCAATGAAAGTGAATTGGTAAGTTAATATAATATAAGTAAGTTTTATTTACAAAAGCAAATATTATGTACATTTCTATTTACACATATGTCATATAAAAATGAACAATATCAATTACATAATATTATATTATATTATGTATCTGTATTTGTATTTTTTTTTCTTTAATTAAAATTGTTCTTGGCAACACCTTCGAAATTTTTCTTTTACATTTTCTTTTACAGTTTTCTTCCTTTTTATGTCATGTTTAACACGATGAAAATAATGAATTAATAAGGACACACCATATGTGTTCCCTTAAAAAAAAAAGCAAAAAAAAAAAAGATGTATTTAACAAATTACTTTTGATATAACATTTATATTTGTGTGTGTGTTTAAAATTGAATGCATAGAAGTGTAATTAAACTTTTCCTTTTCAACATTTTGTATATATATATATGTATGTATGAAATTTATAATAAAAGTGATTTATAAGCTTAAAATAATAAAATGAAGGTGGATCGAGGCGTAAAAGCATTTTTTTTTTTTTTTTTTGAGGGTACATACAATTATAATTGTTCATAAGTGAAAGAAAAGGTTTACACATAATATTTGTAAACATTTTTATTTTGTTCAATTAAAATTAAGAGTTAATAATAATTTTTCGTAACTAAAGGAAATTTTTTTTTTTCACTTTCATCTTTTTTTGACACAGTTGGAAAGAAATAAATGTAAAAATAAAATAACAATAGCTTTTCTAATTATTAAAAGTTTTTAGTTTTTATTTACATTTTATTTATATAATCGTTTTTTTTTTTTTCTGTTTTGTTATTATACCCTACAGTCTACACATTAAATATAGGGTATATTAACTTTGGTATGGTGTTTGTAACCACTAAAAGGAAGCGAGTTAGGTATAGACATGTATATATATTCTGAATCAGGATCACCGACGGAGTCGATTTAGCGATGTCCGTCCGTCCGTCAAAAAATAATGATGCTATCTTGATGAAATTTATACTGTAGGTTAACAATGACTAAGATAAGGCGGGGATTGTAAATGGGCGAAATCGGACCATGCGTTCGAGTACATCCCATACAACTCCCAAAACCGAATACGCATATCTTCGAAATTAATGAGGATAGAAACCTAAAATTTTGTACGAGGGTGTGTTTTCCTGAATCCTTGATATCCCTAAAATATGAGATGAATTGGAGTGGTTGTTCGGGTACCTCCCATACAACTCCCAAAACCGAACAAGCATATCTTCGAAATTAATAAAGATAGGAACTTCAAATTTGATACGAGGGTGTTGTTTCCTGAATCCCTTACTTGTGCAAAATTTGAGATGAATTGCAGGAGCTGTTCGGGTACCTCCCATACAACTCCCAGAACCGAACAAGCATATCTTCGAAATTAATAAAGATAGGAACTTCAAATTTGATACGAAGGTGCTGTTTCCTAAATTCCTAATTTGTCCAAAATTTAAGATGAATTAGAATGGTTGTTCGGGTATCTGCCACACAACTCCCAAGACCAAACAAGCATATCTTCGAAATTAATAAATATATAAACTTGAAATTTGATATAAGAATATTCTACCCTGTTGATGTCTCTAAAATTTAAGATGAATTGGGGTGGTGGTCCGCGTGCCTTCACACACTTCCCAAGACCTAACAAGCATATTTTTGAATTTAATAAAGATAGAAATCTGAAATTTTGTACAAAGGTTGTAAAAGCATTTATTTTTTTAGCTTAGTTATATTAAATACCTAACTTAAATTAATTTTTAATTTAATTTGAATTGTTTAGGTGTAGGGTATAAATAAGTCGATTGCATCGACTACTGTTACTTTTACTTGTTATTTGAAATGAAGAGGTTTGGTTTAATATTTATAACAATATTAATAGATACTCTATTGAATTGTAAATTATATTGTAGTTTCTACATTATATGACCTAGTTTCACTAATTAGCCTGCAGCAGAGTAATTATCCTGATGCAGATTCCAGCATTGAAAGTTGACATGTTTGATGTGTTTTTCGTTTCTCTACATAATATAATTATACCAGTTTAATATAATTTTTTGTGTGCACGTTTCATTAAAGTTTTTGGCGTTTAGTTTTTGGTCTGCTTGACCCTCTTTATGGGACTGATATTTGTCCAGCTTTCTGGATGTTAATTTCTTCGTTTCTCCCCATAGCATTTTAAGAAAACATAATATAGTGCTACTTTTCACTTTTGACGATTTGTTTATGCTAAAATAAAATGTGTGCCAAGCATGCACAGACATAGAGCAGGAGGTAGTAGGGGATATTGAAACAAACAAAAAAATTGTAAGAGAGGGCTCAAGTTCTTATGAAAACTGATAATCTAAAATATTTAAAAAATCTTAAATAGGTAACTTCTTTGGCAGCTGTAGAATGCAAAAAGATTGTGATATTATATTTTAAATTTATTATAATATAGATAGTGAAAAACAATGTCAATCCAAAATTGGTTAGAAATAGATTTTTTCTTCTTATAAAAAATATGAGAAATCACAAAAATTTTTTATTTTTTTTTAATGAGTGAAGAAATTAATTAAAGAAAAGTAAGAAAATTAAAAGCAGAAAATGAATGAATTGGTAATTTAAGGAAGTTTTATTTACAAAAGCAAATATTGTGTACATTTGTGTTTATACATATGTCATATAAAAATTAACAGTAGATGTTTTTTATAGATGTTGTTTTTGTTTCGTCATCCCCTATTACATCCTGCTCTATATTTCAGTGCTAACTTGAGGTACTCTATATTAGCATATACACATATCTATCCTTCGTTTTACTAAATGTTATTCTCTTAAAATTAAATTAATTTTTTCTTGAATTTTCATAATTCCTAAATTTTCAATCGTTATAACGTCATCATAGGTATCATAAATTTGTGTAATGAATTAAAATATTCTATTCGTTACTACTAAATATTTAGTATTGATTTAAGTTTATACCATCGTAAATAATGTAGATTAAACAATTTCTAAAGGTTAGATACCAGCACATTTTTTTGAACTGTTTCAATTCTATTAAATATAGCAATTATACGTTCAGATTCAAATAGAGCCAAAATATTGAAATAGATTTAAGATAACACTTATGATTACATATAAGGATCGTTCAATTCTTAATATCTTCGTTGGTGATTTTACTGGTCAATGTCTTATCACTAGGCATGCTGGAATATTAGATATTATGTATATGTGAATCTTAACTGTTTGCAGAAGAATTAACGCTATATATGGTTTTTCATTTCAAATTCAATTATTTTCATTTCAAATTAATTTTTTTTCATTTCAAATTCAACTTTTTTCATTTCAAATTCAATATTTAAAAATATATTGATATTTATTTTTAAATATACTTAAAAACACTTAGTTTCTTCAGTTTAAAAAATTTAAAAATAAATATCAATATATTTTCAAATATTGAATTTGAAATGAAAAAAATTGAATTTGAAACGAAAAAAATGAATTTGAAATGAAAATAATTGAATTTGAAATGAAAAACCTATAGAGAGCGTGGAGCACTTTCTCAACAGTTAGCCAGTCGGTCAAGAAAATCTGAAAATTGGTATAGTTATTTTTTAAAGACTGGATGATAGGTATCATGGCGGCATAAATTTAAACTACGTAAATTTGATAAATCAGAATCTCTCTGATTACTGAAGCTCATTCTTTCTAAATAATCTGTCCACTATAGACCCGATCGCAGAAACGGGAAAACTTGACATTTGTCTTTTTAATAGGATTATTTACATTATAATACTACAAGAGCTATGTATAATATTTTTGCATAATATTTTTCAAAATATTCGTAAAAAATATAAAAATGATCCTAGTAAAATGATTCGAGATTCGAAATTTTTACGTCAAAATCTTAAATATGCAATTTTACAGAATTCCCGGTTACCCATTTACACTGTACCAGCATATAGAAACAGACGTACAAAAAAACACATAGGTAGATTTACAGACACATATGATACACCGATACTGACAGACAGATAGACACCACACCAAAAACACTTAACTCATCAGATTTCTATGTATTGGAAAAATGCATATTTCATTGTATACAAAAATCTGCAAAAATCTCGTTCCAAATTTTGTTACCATCACAATACCTTCCTTGTATATTACATGTATGCTATCAATAAAAATATATTTGTACCGTTAAACGAACCTTATTAATGTTGATATATTAAAATTATAATTCTCAATTACAATATCTATAATATTAATATTTCCTTAAAACAAAAAAAAACAAAAAAAAAACACATTTTATAAATATAATTTAAAACTGATTAATCGATTAAAATATCATCATCATATTTATATCCTTTTCATTGTAAAAAAAAAAACAAAAATAAAAAAAAAAAACTTTTCAACATATTTAAGAAATTTTCAGATTATTACAATTTCCCATAATACTCGATTGTTTTATTAATAAACATTGATAAAAGAAATTTAATTAATTAATCCATTTTATAAACCAACATATATCCTTAACCAAATTAATTTTAATGTCATCAGCATTTACCTCATCTATTTCACAGGTATTTTAAATTTAAATAAAAGAAAAAAAATCAATTACCGGTAACAAAATATAAAAAGAGAAAAAAAAACAAAGAAAAAAAAAAATTCAAAAAGAAAAACAATTTTACAAAATTAAATACGCAACCAAAATTAATTAATTAGCTTCTTCTTGGAAAAAATTTATCACATCGAAAAAATCGTGATAAATGAAAATCGTTTTATAAAATTGAATAAAAAAAAAAAAGAAAAAGAAAAAGAAAAATGTATTTTTTTGTGGTGTGCAGTCAATCGTTAAAAATTTATTATCAAAGTTCAATAACATTTTATTGAAAAGTATAATTACATAAAATATATGGAATTACATATTTACATTTAATATAATATAATATGTACGAATAGGTATCATACATTATTTTTATCTGTATAGAAATACTTTTTTATATTAATTTAAGAAAATTTCTTTTCTTTTTATTACCGAATTAAAAGTATATTAATATTTATTTTTATTCATTTTTATGACATATTTGTTTTATTTATATATATATATATATATATATATATTTTTTTTTTTTTTGACAAAAACCATAAAAAATTATAATTAATTCCAAAAGCTGTTAATTAATTTTAAGATTAGGTACTATTTATTTTTATATTTTTATATTTTTTTTTGTTCATTTTTTTCATTATAATCTGTATTCAGTATTTCACCACCCACATTATTTATTCAAATTGATTTGAATATTATTTTAAAATTGAGATTTATATTAAAAAAATTATTTTAAAATTATCCGATATGTTTTAGAAGGAACATTCCTTTCTAAATGCAAAATTACAAAATCCTAAAAATCTCAAAAATCCAAAATCATAATGCTAAATTTTAGTACTCTGAATATCTAAACGCCAATAACGCCAATATTATAAATTACAAAATCCAAAAACCAAAGGTTTCAAATATTTGGTTAGGTAGCGGGATTTTTAATATTTTATTGCTTAAATTTATACAGAATGTTTCAGAAATAATCTGCCACAGAGCAGTAGTCGGTTGAGGGAGTTCAAAACATACAAAAAATTGTATGAGAAGAGGGAAAAGTAAACCACCATTATTTCCCCCAACTTTTTGAAGTTGTTTTGAACTAGATCAAAAAGATATTCCACGAACACAAAATTATGTGGGATCGTGGCATCATAGAATACATGCAATTATTGATGGAGAACATATTGTCGGATTTTATAGAATTATGAACGTGTTAAAAAAAGAAATTAGATTTGTAAAGATAGAAATAGAGAAGTGTAAGATTGGTGGTAAAAACTGTCGTAAAAAATAAAATTATTATGATTATAAGGAAGTTAAATTAATATTTTTAATATCCGATTATTTAAATTTAAAATAAAATCACTAATATTTTATGTATCCATATATATTTGTATATATATATATATATATATTATTTTAGAACTCGTTATTAACAGAATATTAACAGTTTTTTAGCAGACTAGAACGAGTACTTATTACTATTAAATGTATTTTTATAGGTTTTCATTAAGTTGTTATTTTTCAAAAAAAAATAAGTGCAGTAGGTACCTATCTCGTAAACCTCTACATTTGAATTTTTTTTCAACATAGATGTGACAGGGGATTACCTTTCCTTTTCGAGCGCGGCTATGTAAATGTCGTAAGGGAAGAATTGTGTTAATTTTTAAAATCAAATTAAAGTTTTAAATACATACTCAAATTTATAATAAAACTAGGAAGAATACAGTTGCCTTTGTCAACTCTTAGATACCCGTACGAACCGTTAGTATGTTCACAGCCTGTCACTCTGCTTACAATATTATTTTTTTAATATTTTACTATTTTAAAATAATTTGGGTGAATTTTATAATTTCTAGAACTATGGGTTGTACATATATTCAAACTATGTTTATACATTTTTCAAAACATAGTGTATACAAAAGCAGAATAGTTTATACAAAAGCAGATTCTAACCTTCAACATAAAGATTATCAATCCAACACTTTTTCAAATATTCTATAGTACCATTTAATACTAAGCGGTAAATGTATATTAAATTTACTTAGTACAAAATAATAAATATAATTTTAAATATTATATTATATTATATTTAAATATTCCATTGACAGAATAATTTCTTATAAGTACAATAAAATACATATATGTATGTAAATACGGCGCTATATAATATACATCTATACTCTTATCATTCATTCACTAGTGACATATACGATAATGTAAATAAACATGATATTATATAAGTATGTATATATATCAATATCATATAAATAAAAATTCTTCAAGCAACCGTTATGTTGTTTATTTATTTACATTTTTTTGTACTACGCATTATATCCTCAACAATTTCAAATTATCGAGTAAAACAAAATGCAAAAAATTCGCTAAAGAAATTTGTTAGAAAATTTGAAAAAATCAAGTAACTCTTTCGTCAATTATAAAGTAACCACATATTATTAAATAAAGTTGTTAACAGAAATAAGAGTATAATATTGAAGCTTTAATTTTTGTGTATTACTTCAAAAAAATGTTAACAAATGTTCAAGTTACAGGTGTTTAAAAATTGGAAATTTTCAGTTTTTGACCCCTTACAGCTCCTAAACGGGGGGTGATACAGAAAAAATTCTGAAATGACTCATACTTATTTTCAAAGATCTAACTTCTGTCAAAATTTTAAGTTTCCAAATTAAACCGTTTAGAAGATAGAAGGGTTAAAGGATTTTGCAAAATTTTAGTTTCGCATAACGGTAAATTAAGACACCGTATGCCACAAAAATATATTTATTGTATATATACTTTTAAAGCTAATAAAAGTAGTAATCGTTTGGCGTTTTCAAAATGAAGATATACCTTATACAACTTGTGCTATAACAATTTATTTAAATATAGAGCTTTTTTGAACCTTTGTGGAGCTGTAGCTCCGTAACGGGTGGGGATACAAAAAAAAGTTATTAAAAATAAAATTAATATTTTTGTGACATCTATCAGCAGTTAAAATTTCATAGCTCTATTTCAAAAACAAATGTGGGGATCTAAAAGTTAGTTGTTCGAGAGCTACCCTAAGGTTTGATCCAAACTAAACCAAAAAAAATAGGGAACCTACAAATTACTCCCAGAATATTTTGTATAAATTTCAAGATTCTAGCTTTCTTAGTTTTTGAGTTAGCGTGCTGACGGACGGACAGACGGACGAACATGGCTCAAAAGTCTTAGAATTTTTTTCTGATCCGATCCATACCTTTGAAGGTATATCCAGCTAGCTTATTTCGAGGTGTTACAAACGGAGGAGTAATTTTATTATACCCGATCCTATCGTACGGGTATAAATATTTAAATTTCTCAATGATTAGATACATCATACCAGTATATATAAGGTCATTCTAATTAGAAACTTTTAAAAGTTTAGTTACTAATGAATTTTATATTTTGTATATTTTTTTATTTAATATATAAAAATAAATATATACTTTCTCTTAGCATTTAACCACTTTTTGTTACATTTTTCTGAAAGAAAAATAAAGAGGATTTTGTAAAAGTTCACACTTCCCACACATGTTAATTATTCTGAAAAAATAAAGCTGGTTGATAATTAGTTATCTAAACAGTAATTAATATTATCTTGATACAACAAAAATAAAAAACAAAATAAAAACAAAAAATACTTTTTTATTTTCTAGAAACCACATTTCCAAACTTTCAATTTTATCATAAAAACTTTTCTATAAAACTTCAGAATAAAACTAATAGTTTCCACCACTTTTTCCCACATAGTAATGTAGGTGTAAAACTTTTTTGTTTTTGTCAAATTTTTAAAGATAAAATTGATAAGAATGTACTGTAATCTTTTTTAGAATATTTAAGGAAAAAAAAATGTAAGCGATTTGCTATTAATTTCACCACTGTGATCATACATACACTCATTCATTTGTGCGTATCCACTTGATTATAAAACTTCTACTGCTGCTACATTATTCTATAGCCGGAGGTAAGAAAAACGATTTTTTTATGTTTTCTGACCTATACTTATACCTGAACCCAATTTCAATCTGAAAACCGACTATGAGAGAACATTTCGTTGAATTTATAAATCAATAATCATGGCTCAATATAAACCGTATTATAATATAAACATAATAATATAAACCCTATTTCTTTAAAACTTCTAGATCTAATATACAAAAGTAAATACATAATGTTATTCTAGATAATATTATCATGATATGGAAAGAACATTTATATATACTTGATATTATCATGATATACACTTATGCTAGATCTTATGTTATAAGACAGAATATTGTTTTCTTTTATTGAGTAATGGAGATCTTTTGAAAAATTAATGAAATAATAAATGAATAAATGAATTTTCTTGAGCTCATGGTAAAATAATGACTTAAAAGTTGAAGATAAAATTTATTGACACTTGAAAATTTCGTTAACTATTCAGTTAATCCATAAATAAATATTTTACAAGAGATACAATTTAGAAAATTTAATTATTCATATTAGACAGAATTTTCTTTTTGGAAGCATTGAGATACCACTATAGAAATTTCCATCGAACTCGGTTCGTTAATTTTATTCAATTTCAGAAGAATTGTTTGTCGCTAGGTGTTGTTCTGTCGGCCACGTCGTATAGCGCTTTGCAGTTTTCCTCTTCTATGACCAATCTTTCTATGTTTCCTATACCTAAGTATGTATCTGCCCTATCTACCTCCATTTTCGTTGAATTATTAATTGTTTCTTAACTGGTTGTTGTTATAAGGTCTTTACTTATTATATTTCACAGAGCATCATTTGCTATTGTTCTCCGCCAGAATACTCTGCAGACCTTTATTGTTGAATAAATGCAATCTGTTACACAGAACCGAAATATGTATTCTAGTTTTTAATTTAAAATTACATACGTTTTATTTCTTAGTAGTTTTATAAATTATTTTAGTATTTTAATAAAATTATTTTCATTTTTTAGTTTCACGTGAAACTACTTATAGGATAAGTAAGTACTTATAGGATATTCTGCATAAGAGCTCTAATATTGTTATGGGTGGAATAACCTAAAGCTTGTAACAGATTTTTTCATCAATGCTTCACAACTCATTTTAGTAAAAAGAAAGCGGGTGTTTCAATGTAGTATTTCTGATGTATTTTATTTAAGGAAATCTGTTTTAAAATAATTTATTTTTTAAAAATTTTCCTTAAAAATCCATTTTTTTCATTTTTTCATGGGCAAAATGAACCATTTGGAATATATTCACTTCGGAGTTAATATCCCCGATTCATTTTTTTTTTTAATCAACAATGTCTTTAAGTTTCATTTTGTAAATGTACAAGAAGCTCTTTCAGTTTGGGACATATCCACTATTATAAAATTACCAAACTTCTAGTTCAAAAGTCAAACAAAAAAAGACTATCTGGCTAAGCTTTGGTTTGTAATGAAGATAGAAAACTACATATTGTACGTCTTTAGAAAATGTTTTTAAATTCAGTTAAACTTAATGATTTTGAAAAACGAACTTAATATTTAACTTAAATTTAACTTTCATTTTGGTGATGTTTCACTCTTTTTAGATTTATTTCAGGGCAAAAAAAAAAATTTTATCGTAATGTATATAAAATATAATTGCCCTCCAAAGTTACACAATATTTCTATTAAAATTTAAGTTCTTTAATAAAATTAAATTCCATTGTCATTATAAAAAGTTATAAAACTTAAAGCTAACTTTTTTATTAACATTTTGAAAATTATCCACTTTAAAAACTTTTAATTTTAAATACTGGCTTGTTTTATATCTGACTAATTTTTTTTTTATTGTTTTATTTTAAAATGTTCGATCCATATATTTTTTTGGAGCAATAATTTATTATTTGTCTTCTTTATGTCAATTTTTTAAAGTTAATGTTGGAAAAAAAAAATAAAAAGACAAAATTTGAAGCTAACCCTAAATAAAATAATATAAAATTTTTTTCTGTCCTTTTTGTCAATGATTTTGTTTGTATAGGACCTTTCAATTCCTTCACATTAATATTTCAAAAAAAAAATTTGTATAATTCTGACTATTTAGAACTAAATGGACGCAATATTAAAAGTTATCTAAAACTGTTCTTGACATTTATAGGTGATGAAAACGCTTACAATTTGAATTAGTAAAGAATTAATCCTGGATTATTGCTTACATATGTCTTAAGATGGAATACAATTCATATATTATATGGACTGGCGGCTTATTTAATAAATTACCATAAATTACCTCTCGACTTCAAAAAGGCGCCATTTGTCTCATTGATGATTCCATTGAGGCTAATACTCTTATCTCTCTTAACATTCATCGTAATATTGGTATTCTTTCTGTTTTCTATAGATATCTTGTATGCAAAATAGCAATTATTCAGATCAAATCAAACCATTGTCACTGTTGCCTCTTCTCATTCCAACGTACCACTAGAGGGACTGATTCATTCCTACTGCGTGAAACTACCTAAGCTGTACTCTACTGATTATATCAATTCATTTGTTGACAGAAATGTAAAAATATGGAATCTGTTATCCGATCCAGATCCAATGGGTTACCGAAAGCTGGGGATATAAGTTTATGATTTACAATTTCTAAACAGATTCGTCATTAACTTACCTGCGATCAACTCTTTACACGCATTCTGCGCGTCCTTATCGCATTCCATATACACACAACAACTATTTGTACAAAGGACCAAATTGTTAGATTGTGATTTATAAATAAAAAAAAATAAAAATTCAATTTTAATGTTAGAAAAAGTATGTATACTACTTTTATGTATGTATGTATACTACAAAGAATAATAAGTATAAGATAGTAAATATAATATTAATTCTACTTTTAAGCACGAGGAGATTGAACTTAACAAAAAAAACTGCACGGATTTATCCAAAATTGTTTTTGATTCTCTAGAAGAAAATTAAAATAATTTTTTTTTTTTTTTTAGGTATTATAAACATTTCGAAATGAAGCAATTCGCTGAAAATAATTAAATCGGTTAAATGAATACATTAATTTAAAGCAAAAACACATTCCGATTTTGTATACATAGATACATATTATATAACAGTCGCAAGGATATAAGGATACCCTAATACGATTTGTTTTTTTTTTTATTAAATTCAAAATAAGGATGGGCTTTAGTTTATTTTGTTGTTGATATGATGAAAAATATGTGGAGTATTTAAAATTAAAAAAAAATTTTAACAAAGACAACTTAATAAATTTTTAAATTGTTTTTTGTCTCTTCTTTTTTAAGTATCTAATACATTACATACGATAGGTACATAAAATTAAAATAATTAATTATACATAATAATAATTTAAAACTAAACTCAAATTATTGTACTCATATACCTCTTTCGCATTTTTCTTGTTAGTGCCTAAGTCCCTATGTTCAACTGTTTTTTTAAGTTCCCGTTTTTTAAATGTTTCAAAATAATTTTGTATTTATATGATAAGGAGATCCATCCATAATATGAAAATCCATCCATAACATCAAATCTGTAATATGGAAATCTTATTTTATAAAGTCTTGATTTCTGTTATGAAATTTTTAAAAAATATTTTTCTGAACATTGCCATTTTAGAAAAAGTCGTAGGTAGTAAAGAAAATCTAATTTTCGTCAAATGTCGAAGTAGATTAGTTTCGCAGTTTTTGAGATGTAAGCAAATTAAATTAAGACTTAAAAAAAAAATTAATTTTAGGCCACGTTATAACAAGAAGCGAGGGAAATAGATCACTTCTACAGAACATTTTTGCTCGTTTTAGTCTCCCAAAGCTACACGCTATTAATACTCAAAACCGAAAGAGAATTATATTTGTTAGCAACAAATTCTCGTTAATACTTTTTTTATTTATTACTTTTCCAGTCATTTTCTTGTCTTGTTTTGTTTTGGCCATCTGGCTTTCAGAATTTAACCTCATACTCTTTTGGTTAAGAAGTCATGTAAATAAAGGTTTGCAAAACTTACATGAACATACAAGCTGTTAAGTATGAAATAGTCGAATCATCTTTCGATCGTCAAAATTTGATAGATGATATTTTAGTTGCATGAGACAAGGCACTGTGAAAATACAAATGTAAGATATATGGATTGAAAAAATTAAAACAAAAATAAGAATTTTAATAATATATTTACCTACATTTATTTTAATTTTCACAATAAATTTGAATCAAAATCATTCTAAAATAACCATTATTTTTTTACATAAATTTTTCATTTTGTCTTAGATTTTTTTTTTTTTTTCACTTTTTGACTGACGTTTAAATTGACTTTAAAATTTAAATTTATCAAAATCCTAAATAATATATATTTCAAAAATTCAGAAATCTGAAAATAAAAGTATTTTCGTGTACAGAATTTATTTCCTATCAACAAAAAAAAATTTTTAACTAAAATTGAAATTCAATTTTCTGATATGATAGGAAAAATATTAATTTTAGCATCGGCAGATAAAATCTCATGAAAATTTTATAATAAATCCTATTATTAATAAATTCATGTTTGAGTCTCAAGCTATTAGAACAATTATGGTATGTTGAAGTATCTGGCATATCATCAAACTATAAAGAATAACAAATACAAAAAAAAAACTATTAATAAAAGAATTAAAAAAATATAAATAAACTAAAAGTGTTATCCTAATGACTTTTTCTTATTTACATACATGTAAGGATATGTTTCATGTAGATTAAAATACTATTAGAATGAATATAGCGCTGTGAGATTTTAATTTAATCCTTTGCCACAATAATCCAGTTGAAAAAAAGACGTGTGGTATAACATGCAAATTACAAAATTTGATCTTTTAACATGCTGAGTTCGATGTTTATCCCCGATGAACATCACTCAAATTATTCCAAAATACCGTGCTTTCCGATAAACGTAAAAATAAACTTATATAAATTCCCAAGTGTTATTACTGGTGAACATTGCAGAATGTTCTTAAAATCCCGAATCAATTTAATGTACTTGTTTTTACCATTAAAAATTTTCACTAATTTTGTACATTTGGGCTGAAAGCAAATTTATTTTTATCTTCAACGGTAAATATGAGATCTTGAAATATTTGAGTGATATTCAAACATTTGAGTGGTACACGTGAGAATGAACCCAAGTTTTTTAATATGTTCGATAAGCGTGGAACACTCAAAGTGTTAAATGGAACTTACATCTGTCAAAAAAAAACTGTCTACCAATTGAAATAATATTGATTGCCTATATTAAAGTCATTTAATTTGCTGTAAAATTTTCTAGAATTTTCAGTTGGCTACTGAAAATAAATAATCAGAGCAAATTCAGACTGAAGCACATCCAGACACATATGCATAGAAATTTTAAATTTAATGTCAGAAAAGAAATTAAACAAAGTTTGATCTTCAAAATTTTTCACGAATGCAATACTTTTGAATATTTTGAAAAAAAATTCTGTTTATAATTTTCATTGAAACATTTTATCAAAAATGTATCCATTATTCCTCTAAAAATATATTTGTTTTATTTGATTGCAAAACATGATATGATAGCAAACATGATTTTCAAATAAAAAAGGATATTATTAATTATATAAGTATATTTTGTATATAAGTTACCTATGTATATACAATAATTTTAGCGGATAAAATAAATGCAATTTTTAATCCTAATGCTATTCTTTTAATTTTTAATAATAGCTTTTAAAATTGAAATATTATGTTATTGTTTAAAAAATAAGGTAGAATGTAAACCAGCGGTTTTTAAAATCACACATTTCCAAAACTCAATACAAACTGTTTAGAATTGTGACTTGCACAAAAATTTGAAAATTTCATGTAATAAGAAAGAACGTGAAAATAGGACATTTTTGAAATTTTGAGGGGCCGTAAGTCCGGAATCCTATATAACTAAGAAGAGCCGTTAACACACGTAAAAATATATTATTAAACCTTTAATTTTCATGTCTTGTCGAAGAAAACTTTTTACAGGTGTCTAAGTTACATGTGTCTAAAAATAGCAAATTTTCAATTTTTGAGGCGTAATAACTCTTAAAGAGAGGGTGCTACCAAAAAATTTTCTGAGGAAACTTATACAGGTTCCTATTTAAAGGTATGCCGGAGTTATGAAAAAAGAAATTTCATGCAAAATGTGGTTTTCACATAACGGTAAATTTAAATAGTAAATTACAAAATATTACATAATTTTGATATTGTTTTATATAGATAATAAAATTTCCGATCTTCTAACGGTTTTAGATTGCAAAACTATTACGCAGAACCTGAGATATATACATCTGAAAATGGGGCTTTTTCGCAATTTTGAAGAGCTGCAACTTTGGAACCCTTTACAACTAAAATAAACCTTTAACACACTTAAAAATATAGTATTGTAGCTTTAATTTTTATATCTTGCAGAAGTAAAATGTGTACAGGTTCCTAAGTTACAGGTGTTTAAAAATAGCAAATTTTCAATTTTTGAGCCCTAATAGCTCATCAGGGGGTGGTCCAAAAAAATATTTTGAGCAAACTTAGACTAATTCTAAAAGTTCTTTCTTACCTCAATTTCAAGCCTCTACCTAGAAGCGTGCCGGAGTTATGAAAATAGAAAAATCATACAAAATTTGGTTTTCACATAACGGTAAATTTAAATACTAAATTAAAAAAATTGTATAATTTTGATATTAATTTACAAAGTTAAAAAAAATACCTGTCGAATAACGTTTTCAGATTGAAAAAATTGTAAGCAGAACATAATATATATGCATTTAAAAATAGGGCTTTTCAAAGTTTGAGGAGCTGTAGCTCCGTAATGGATGGGGCTACATGAAAAAGTTGTTCCACAAAATTATTTTTTTATGAGACCTACCCATGGTAAACATTTTTTTTCTTTATCTTTAACGGTGTAGAAGTTTTGTAAACAGACGGACGGATGGACGAACAGCCGCACAGAGTGTCACTAATAAGCACATTTTTTCAAATTTTTTTTGGAAATGTGCTAAAAATCACTAAACGGACAATAAATTAAATATTTCAACAAAGTGTAAAAAAAATCGCACGGTTCTTCTTTAGTTAATTTGTTTAGTATCGATTTAGGCATTTTGTTTTGCGGATGACGAGGTACTTAATTTTACGAAAAAAAAAATCTGTTAATATTTTAATGAAGAACAGTACGTATTAGCTACATTATCAAAAAAAAAATTAAATATTAAAAATATTACTAAATAATTTTGACTTCTGAGTAATTAATAGATAAATAAGAAGTTTTTAGCAGCGCCTTTTATTTTATGTTTAAAGTAATGGCCAAGATTTTTCTTTTTTATGAATTGTTGAATATTTTTAAGATTCGCAAAATTCGAAAAGCAAAACAAACATAATATATACATATTATAATAAATTGATTATCGTCTGCTTTATTTATATTTAATCGAAAACGCACACAAAATATATTATGTTTAGCCAGGGATTTAGATTATCGAGTCATCATACCATAGGACAGGTTTGAATTTCAGTAAAAAACTAATATAATAAATAAATGTATTTCTTAATAAACAATCAATTTTAATTTATACCTTATAACTCATAATTTAAGCCAAAAAATCATAAACTATTTTCCAACGTTAACGAAGTATCACTTAATAAACTCCCCGATAATATTTTTTAATATTACTATAATTCAAAGATCAAAATAGATAAACTCTATTCATTTGAGCTAAATCGGTAATTTAATAATAAAGATATAAGTCATTTTAATTTGAAATAGAGGCTAATAGACTCTGTTATGCTTTTTATGGTTAAAGTTATAACAAAATATCAACAAATTGGAATCAATTTCAACATGACATAAGGTCTGGTATACTAACTGTTTCAAGTCATAGTAATTGGTAATGTATTACTTAGTTACAAGTTCCAATAAGTCTCAAAATATTTAACTAGCTTGTTCCCTACTTTTGTAAAAAATTATAATATTATATATTTTTGAAAAAGTACTTATGGGTTAAAAAAAAAGGGGCGAAATATAAAAATGCAAGTAATGAAAAAATTAAGAGCTTCCAAAAAAGTAAATTTCCAAAATTAAAAAATATTCCATAATAAGTTTTTGGTAAAGACCATAAATATAAAAATTGAAAAAAAAAACTTTAAAAAAATATGTTAGAAAATATTGGGAAGAATCAAGATACGTTTTGGTCAATTTTAAGGCAACCCCATATTACTTAGAAAAGTTGTTAAAAGAAATAAAAATATAATATTGAGACTTTAATTTTTGCGTTTTACTTAAAAAAAAAATGTGCGGACAGGTATTAAAGTGTTTAAAAATAAGAAATTTTGAGTTTTTAACCCCCTACAGCTCCTAAACGGAGAGCGAAACAAGAATATTTTCTGAAAAAAATACATACTTATTTACAAAGATTTAACTACTCTCAAAATTTCAAGTTTCTCCCTATTATATTTCTTATATTATAGAACTTGTTTTATAACAATTTACATATAGGGTTTTTTCGAACTTTGGGTGGTGTAGCTTTAGCTTCGTAACGGGTGGTACTACAAAAAAAAGTATAAAACTCATTTATTTGCTATTTTTATCAGTAGTTAAAATTTTATTGCTCTATTTCAAATGATATATAGAAGTTTTGTAAACCCCCAGATGGACAGACGAACGTACAGAATGAACCTAATAGGCAAATTTTTAAATTTTTGTTGAAAAATATGCTGAAAACAGTTTTAACGTACACTATTCAAAAATTAAAATAACAAAATAAATAAAAACCGATAAAGAAATGATGTTTATAAACTCGTAACTAAAAAGTAGAGAAAAATTTAACAAAAATCTGTTGTTTCAGATAAAATATCGACAAAAAATGTATGATGTGTTGTGTGGTATCCGTTCTAGTAAAATTCAAACTTAAGGTTAATATAAAAAAAATTTTTGTCAACAAATTTTTATTAATGTTTTTTTTTTAAAAGAATTTTTTATCATAAAAATAAAAAACAAAAGTTTTTTTTAATTAAAATTATTCAACAAACAAAATAGTTTCAAATTTTCTTATAACTTTTAAGTTTTTTTATTTATGGAATTTTAAATCCGGTTTAGTGCAGAAAAATGTTTAAAAAAAAAAATTAAAATGTTCCTTCAAAATATTTCAATACTTAATCATTTTGTTTAGGTTCTCATTATTATACCCGTACGATAGGATCGGGTATAATAAAATTACTCCTCCGTTTGTAACACCTCGAAATAAGCGAGCTAGATATACCTTCAAAGGTATGGATCGGATCAGAAAAAAATTCTAAGACTTTTGAGCCATGTCCGTCCGTCCGTCCGTCCGTCCGTCAGCACGCTAACCCAAAAACTAAGAAAGCTAGAATCTTGAAGTTTACACAAAATTTTTTGGGAGTAATTTGTAGGTTCCCTATTTTTTTTGGTTGAGTTTGGACCAAGCCTTAGGGTAGCTCTCGAACACCTAACTTTTAGATCCCCACATTTTTTTTGCAATAGAGCTATGAAATTTTAGCCGCTGATAGATCTCACAAAAATATTAATTTTATTTTTAATAACTTTTTTTTGTAGCCCCACCCGTTACGGAGCTACAGCTCCCCAAAGGTTCAAAAAAGCTCTATATTTAAATTGTTATAGCACAAGTTGGGTAAGATATATCTTCATTTTGAAAACGCCAAACGATTACTACTTTTATTAGCTTTAAAACTATATATACAATATATACATATTTGTGGCATACGGTGTCTTAATTTACCGTTATGCGAAACTAAAATTTTGCAAAATCCTTTAACCCTTCTATCTTCTAAACGGTTTAAGTTGGAAACTTGAAATTTTGACAGAAGTTAGATCTTTGAAAATAAGTATGAGTCATTTCACAAATTTTTTTTGTATCACCCCCTGTTTAGGAGCTGTAAGGGGTCAAAAACTGAAAATTTCCTATTTTTAAACACCTGTAACTTGAACACCTGTTAGAATTTTTTTAAAGTAATACACAAAAATTAAAGCTTCAACATCATACTCTTATTTCTGTTAACAACTTTTTTTAATAATATAGGGTTACTTTATAATTGACGAAAGTGTTACTTGATTTTTTCAAATTTTCTAACAAAATTCTTCAACAAATTTTTTGCATTTTGTTTTACTCGATAATTTGAAATTGTTGAGGATATAATGCGTAGTACATAAAAATGTAAATAAATATACAACATAACGGTTGCTTGAAGAATTTTTATTTATATGATATTAATATATATACATACTTATATAATATCATGTTTATTTACATATCGCATACGTCACTAGTGAATGAGTGATAAGAGTATAGATGTATATTATATAGCGCCGTATTTACATACATATATGTATTTTATTGTACTTATAAGAAATTATTCTGTCAATGGAATATTTAAATGTAATATAATATAATATAATAATATAATTCGCACAAAATTATATTTATTATTTTGTACTAAGTAAATTTAATATACATTTACCTCTTAGTATTAAATGGTACTATAGAATATTTGAAAAAGTTTTGGATTGATAATCGTTATGTGAAAGGTTAGAATCTGCTTTCGAAGAATGTATAAACATATAGTTTGAATATATCTACAACCCATAGTTCTAGAAATTATAAAATTCACCCAAATTATTTTAAAATACTAAAATATTAAAAAAATAATATTGTGAGCAGAGTGACAGGCTGTTAACATACTAACGGTTCGTACGGGTATCTAAGAGTTGACAAAGGCAACTGTATTCTTCCTCGTTATTTTTATAGAGGTTTTCAGCACATTTTAAATTATTTAGCTTCATTATGTTTTCAGAGAAGTGCGTACGATCTTTAAAAATAAATGTAAGTTAAATAACCTTAGGCCTCTTCTTTTTGAAATTCAGATCTACTTAGAAGTTTAGTTATCAAATAAAATGATCTTACATTATCCTCATGAAGTACAAATTCTCTTGTGACTCTTAAGAATACTATGATAAATTTATAATATTTAAACTTGCACTAAACACACACAACTTCTACTGCATCTATTTTATCTTCTATGATAGATTTAGATTAATTTATTATGAGAAGTTTATCCTTCAAGATTTTATTAAATTTATATAACATTCACAACAACAATAACAGGATTTTAATATATAATATACACAATTTTATATAGTTTTTGTATAACATAATAGATGGCGTAGAAATAAAAAAATTGTACAATATAGTTATACAGTCGAGTAATCAGCGGCTTAGTGAAATTAAAGATTCACGAAACAGAAGTTTAGTCAATTATGAATAATATATATTACTTAGTGGCGATACCCTATATGCTATCCTTATAGGAGTGGCAAGGAAAAAATAATATAAAAATATACACCTATATAGTACATAAATGTAGCAAATTTTGTATGAGGTTGTTGTAGTTTTGATGAAATTAGACTTATTGAGCCAACTACATAAAGCTGAATTTCAAATATCACTTTTCTAAACAAAATCTATGAGTTCAGTTGTAGTTCAGTTGTAGTTTTTGTTTGAAAAAGTAAGATTGGAGTTTTACTTCACTTTTATGCATATAGAACCCAATATCTGAGCCAAACTTATATTGAAAAAGTTTATAAAAATATAATGTAACGAAAAATAAGAAAATCCAAAATTGCAATACCTTAAAAATGTTAACCTTAAAAAATTATTTTATAGAGCAGACTTTTTTCAGGAAAATTTTTTTTAAAAATTAAATTTCAAAAAACCCAAATTAATAATTTTATTGTAAATTCATTCAAGCCCATTAGATATCTACATTATCTTAACTGGGAGTATTGCTTCAAAATCAAAAAAAATCATTTAAGAATTGTTGTTCAAAAAAAAAATCATTGGAATCTGAAATATGTTATACCTATGAGTTTTTTATTGAAACAGAATGGTTTAAAATTAAAAATTTCAATTTCAATCTTATAAATTTAAATCTGAAGATAGTTTTCTTTAAGTGCGATGTAGAATAGCATAGCACAATTACATGCCAAAAAAAAATTAAAGCATTTACATTTTGAAGTGAATTGACAAAATAGAGTTTGTAACATTTCTTTGAAATGCAAAGCTCCACTCCATATTATGCTAATATCTACTTACCTAATAAAAATGGAAAAACCAAATAACATTTTTCTGAAAATTAATTTTTTTTGTTCAGTTTTAAATGTTCCTATTACGTCATAAGGACGATATGACTGTGGCCAATATGACTAAAAAATCTTTAAAATAACAATATTTTAGATCTCAAAACAAATGACAAAAAAAAAAAAACCAATTGAAAACAGAAATAAGAATAGACCGTTCAAATGGAAAGTAATTGAAAAACTGATTTAGATAAAAACAAAAGAGAAATGGAAATGAAATATAAAAATGGAGAATAAACAAAAATTCAAAAGGACTTCCACAAAGTTCTTCAAACTATATAAGAATTAAAAAAGAAAAAACATCAAACTTTTTTCTTCTTTTTCAATGGGTTATAACGACAAGAAAATTGGTATAATTATTGTTTGATATTTTCTTTTTCTTTGTTTCAAATACCTGATATATTTCGTTTTTTACAATTTTAAGTTTTACTATGAACACTAAACATTTTGAATTGCTCATGTGTTCAGAAAACTTTAATTAATTTTTCTCTCTTCAAAAATTCTATTGTTTTATTTTCCTTTTGCATCTCCTGATTTGGGGTTCTCATTATGTATTCAAGATCTATAGATATACAATAGATGATGAAAAATATTGGAACCAGAATTTTTTAAATCAATTTTCTCGTATTCCATTTTAAAAGTTCAATACACAAAAAAGTCATTTTCAGAATTTTTGTTTACTTTACAAATAGAAATTCGTTAAAAAGTATAAAAAGTAGTTAAAAATCGGACGAAATTCTTTAAATAACTTAAAGGAACAACTTAAATGAAAATTATTGCTATAGGTATGGAAAAATATGGTAAGCATTTAAAAAAGTTCTTATATTAATATGGAATATGAATAATATTATGTTTGGTTTGAATCCCATACACGATGTAAGAATAATTCTCCCTTAAGATATTTACAGCCACACTACGAAAGATAAGGCTGTGTGATTTCCTTTACTAGCCACACTACGAAAGTTAAGGCTGTGTAAACTAAAATTTAAAAAAAAGGGCGTTTTACTTAGCTTAAAATTCATTAAAAAAATTGTAAAACCTGTCTTTATTGTTTTATCCACGATACATAGTTATATAATTTTTTTGTATTTACTTAAGGAAGATGGGGATCTTCAAAAGGCACCAAGAATACCTTATTAGTAATGGAATGAAATCTCAAATTGGCAATTGTAGTATACTGGCTAGAGAGTAGGGATAAAAATGGATAGGACAGGAATGCGGAAACCTTCAATTGGGGAGTGGGACTATAAAAGAATAATGAATCTGTTTATTATTATTACTATTTTCCTATCAATGAAGAAGATATTAACAGTTGCTATTGACAGTGACTATTAACAGTCATCGGGGTTTGAAGCAACACACTTTCATTGAACGGCTGGCGACTTAATCACTACCCCATTATAGTCAGATAAAAATATATTTTGGGCAACAAATTTTTAAATTTTTTATTTTGTTATCTAAATATTGGTGTAATAAGTAAGTCTTCGGCTTTGCATTTAAACCCGGGTGAGTTCATTTCAAATTGTAGTAATAGTTTATATCATAAATACCGCATATATACCGAAAAATATATGTAAAGAAAATGTACAAACGGGAATACAATATTGGTAATTAGGAAATAAGCAAAAAACTGGCTAATTTCTTATGTAAATAATTATGAATTATTTTATTCTCAGTATATTGTATACATTTTAAAATAAACTTATTTTGTAAAAAGAAATAATAAAATTGTTAATTATTTTCCAAAGAAAAACATAAATAAATATTCACTTGGCCTAGCTTAATTTTTTTTTTTTTAATAAACTAAAATTAATTACTTTACTAAAAATTTATTTACTTTGTTTTAGAAGGACTCAGTTGGGCTTTAAAATTATGGCTTTTACTGAGATATAATTACAAAATAATAAATGTGTTATTTATTACAATATTAAAAAAATCAAAAAAAAAAAAAAATTGATGACCAAAACCAATGAAATGAACCATAATGATCTAATCTTCAAATTTTATCTTTAAATTGAGTCCAAAATTTAAACGAATACAAATTTTAACTAAATCCTTCATGTAGTTTCAGTTATTTAGTTTTTTTGCAAGCAAAAAAATAACATTTTCAAAAAAAAAATAGATTTATTCATTTTACAAGGATCTTAATCTTGCGCAAAAATTGTACAACTAGAAAACAACCTAAAACTTCTTTTTATCAAAAATTAAAATAAAAATAAAGTTAAAAACAAATTGCAAAACAAAATAAAATAGATTATTACAGTCATCAGAGATTATCACAGTCATCATAATCAACATCATCAATATTTTGTTATCATTATTATATGGAATTACAATCACACTTCAAAATATTATGAAAAAATTTAAATGAAAGATGTATATTCAATAATCCATCACAATGAATAACAAAATGAAAACAAAATCATCATAACAAAAATTTAATATTAGTATGGTATGGTATGATGGTAAGACCATATCACCAATGTGAAAAATATTTTTCAACAATTTTAAGCTCTATCGCTCCATATTCACTATCCCATGGTATTTTTAGCTTTTCTCTCTTTTTTTTTTTTGTTTTTTTTTTTTTTGTTATCCTGTTTTCATTTTTATTTTTTGGAATGGAATCAGTTCTTCACATACAGTATTAAATAAAACCCTAAATATTCTAACTGATATCTTTGTATTGGCATTCAAAACTGAATAGAAATTTTTTTTTTATGTCATAAAAAAGACATATTATACATATACATACAACCAAACAATAGAATAACAAAACATATACACAAAAATCCTCACAATAACCACAAAAACTAGAAAAATCAGTTCTGAAATAGTAATGTTATATCCATCTAGATGAATATCTTTCAAATACGACAGAATATAAAAAAAAAAAAAAGATTACATGGAATTAATGATTTTTAGAGCCTTTTTTATTTTTATGGAGGATTTCTTAAGTTTTAATATTTTTTTCAAAACTTCTTTTGTTGTTGTTGTTTTCGTTATTTTACTTATGAGATTCCTCATAAAGGACATCATCAAACATAAAAAAAAAATAAAAATAATTATTGCATTCTGTTATCTACTCATGTAAATTATGAATTCATGGTAATTTTTTAAATAAATATTATGATATTCAAGGATTTTGAATTTTTAAGAACATTTTCTCGTTTATTCTTTTGTACGTATTATTTTCTTCCATATCTATATAGATATGCAAGAAAATAACAAAGAAAATTAATAGAATCACAAAAAAAAAAACCCATAAAATTTGACAAAATTGAACATTTTGAAACATTGTTTTGAATATTCATTATAAAAGTCCTGAAATGGTGTTAGATGAGCTTTTAAGGATAACAAAATTTTTTAACCGAGTCAATAATGATTAATACAAAATTATTGAAAGCTACAATAGAATTAATAATATGTAATTTTCACTTTGGAATTAGAAGAACAAAATATTATAGATAGTATCTGGAAGTGAGACTTCAAAATTTTGGGATTAACTTTTCTTATACATGATATTTGAACTGCACCAACAAAAAGTTGATTCAAACAAACTTAGCATTTTAAATGTGACAAGGAAATTACACAGCCTTTCCTTTTCACGCGTTACCGTAAATTTCGTAAGGGGGAATTATTTTTACAACGGGTATGGGATTCGAACTCACACTTCCTCTGTATTTACATGGTATTTCATATACGTATTTCACGGTATTTCATGGTATTTCTCTTATACACTAGAATTTAAATTAAAAAAAAAAAAACAATATGTTAAAAATTTTGTTCTTATAATTTTTAGAATTTGTTCAAATAAATAAAAAAAAAATTTATTAATACTTATGCATGTTATATATACGAAATGTTTATGTTATAAATTACAGTCGTTGATACATAAACCAAAAATTGAACTTTCATTGGTTTTTTTATGAAAATTTTAAAAAATTTAAACTCTTTAACTGTTCCCTTCCCTTCAAAACAAAAAGAAAACTAAACTGATTACACATGCATTTGTCTCATTCATGCACAGTAATGTAACATATAAAAAAATATAACGATAAAATACTTACGTATTATGTTGTAAAAGAAAATTTTACTTCTCCCACTTTTTCACTTGTATTTTTGAGTTTTTTTCGAAATATCATTGCTAAAGAAAAATGATTTCTTTTGGCACTTTTATGTTTGGTGCTATTTTGTAAAAAATGATACTTAAGTTTATCTTATTCTGTTACATATACCGTTATCATTTACTAAATGATCTGTTTTTATATATTTTGTCTTTTCTAATGTTTGGTTGGATAAGTATACCTTTTCATCTTATATTTTTAGTATTTTGAAAAAAAAAAAGTACCTACACCATAATACAGAAAAATTTTTCATTGAAAAATAATGAAATAAAAAACGCTTTTAAAAAATTGTTAAATTCAGGTGAATTGGAATTGAAAATATCTACCGAATGAATGTTGAAGTTTTTTTTTTTGTTTTGCAAATAAAATAAATTGTTTTACTAAAGGTGCAAAAAGGTGAAATAAGATATAAATTAAAGAAATAAATTTACTGTAAATTATATGAAATGATGACATTTTTTTGGTTTTTTTTTTCTTTTTAAATCTATATTTTAGTAGCATGAATAGAAAAAATCCCCTATGTAAAATTAATATTAAAGTTAATAAAACTTTAAGGAAATTAACTATGACATATTTTGTTTTCCGCAATTTAAAAAAAATAATTTACACTTTTAGCATTTTAGCAACACCTACAGTATAGGGTATATTAACTTTGGTATGGTGTTTGTAGCCACCAAAAGGAAGCGAGTTGGATATGGACATGTATATATATTATGAATAAGGATCACCTCCTGAGTCGATTTAACGATGTCCGTCCGTCCGTTCGCACGATAACTCAAAAACTAATAAAGCTATCTTCATGGAATTTATATAGTAGGTTACTAATTACGAAAGGAAGGCTAAGTTCGAATCTGTAAAAATCGAATCTGTGTTTCCTTTTCTGTGAAATTGGAAATTGACATTTGAAAGAATTTGAACCATGGGTTCGTATTTTGGAAACTTCCGGACGAGCACAAGAGAAACGAGCATATCTCCAAAACCATCAAAAGTAGAATCTTTAAATTTAGTACAATGGTGTTCTGGCATGTTCTCTTTATGTTACTGAGATGGATTCGATGAATTGGAGTGGCAATTCGGGTACCTGACACTCACCTCCCAAGGACTAACAATCTTCGAAATTAATAAAGATAGAAACTTTAAATTTTTTACAAAGGTTTCAAGCATATCCCAAGAGGATGCTTCTTTTACGTTCCTGAAATTCGAGTTGAATAAGACAGAAAAGGGAAGAAGTTCAAGCAGCTGCCAAAAAAACTTATGGATTTTAAATTTAATTCGAATTATTCAGGTGTAGGGTATTAATAAGTCGGTTGCATCGACTTACTGTTACATTTACTTGTTTTTTTTTTTTTGTAAATTCTATCTAATTTTGGGTACATAAGTCATACATAATACCAACTATGCAATACAACTCACATATTTTTACGATTATTATGCCCATATAGACTGCTACGAAATAAATAAAAATAAATTATTTATTTAAAAAATTACAATTAATTTAATTTTATCTTTATTAAGCTCGGACTATAGATATTGAAGATTAGATTAGATAAAATTATAAAATGCGGGGTATAAGTAAAACCTTTTGATGTGGATTTATTTTGCTACCTCTATTTACAACATATTGTAGATTTTGCCTCCTCTTCAAGATATTAAAGATCTGTATAGACGGTTTATTGCAGCCAGTTTATCTTCATTACAGCAATATTTTTCTAGGTGCACATATCTTGTTCGAAGTTACTTTGCATGTACTGTAATTTCAATTTTCTTTAAGTGTACCTTTAGCCGCTAATGTCTCAATAGGAATAGTGATACACGACTCAGTTGCACGACTCAGTATTTCAAATTTTATTTTTACCACATCTTACGATTGTTTCATATCTATTTCGATTATTCCGGATTAAATTGAAACTATAATTAAATTTATAATAAGGCAAATCACTGTCAAATATGAAAAAAACAATACAATTGAATTTTCATAACATAAATTTCTTCAACTTGCATAATTTTTACCTGCCAGTTAATATTGAAAATGAAAAAAAAAATTAAAAGAGCTTCTGAATTGCAGTTTTTAAGGTAAGGTAAAATATCTTCTATATGTATTGCCACTTGACTAGCAAGAAAATAGCACGCCAATCTACTCCATAGATAGTCGAAAATTTTTTTAAAACTATTTACTATCAATATTTAAACAATTTTTTTGATTTTCTTATTTTCTTCATCTAGTTGTCTCTTTCAAGTTAATTCTTTTCTCCTTTACGTTATCTTATTTCGAATTCCAATTTCAATTTCAATTTCATTTTTATCTTTATTATTTAACATTTTTCCGTTATCTCCTTCTACTGACAGTTAATTTTTTATCAATGTTCCTGTTAGTTGCCTCTACCACTTGTTTTTTGTATTCTTTAAAGTTTCCAATTTTTTTTTTTTTAATGCAATTTTTTTAATGCTACATAAATGTAACAAGGAAATTACACAGCCTTTCTTTTTAAGGCATGGCTGTAAATATCGTAAGGGGAAATAACTCTTACGAAGTGTGTGAAATTCGAACCCACAATCCCTCGGTGTTTACATCATATTTTATACGCTCTTATCCGCTAGGCCACCGACGCCCCATTTTTTCAATTGTAGATACATGTATATTTTTGCGATCAGAGTCATTGAAATGTGATCATTTGAAGGAAGCCTTGTAATGGCACAATGGCACTGCATCTGTTTGCAGTTTAATTTATTCAAACTTATTAAATCGGTAAAATTTTTTTTTCATTTAAGTAAAAAAAAATGTTATACTGCAGTATAGGGTAGGTATATGAATATGAATTGTATCGATACAAATTATTAACCTGAAATAATAGAAACTTTTATTTTTTTTATAATTTTTTAGTATTTAACTTAAAAAAATATTAATTATTGTATAAGTACTGAATATTTTATTTTTTTTTAATGATTTTATTATTACTTTTCCAAATTTTCAAAGTAGATACTTGATTATCTACAACATCCAACCAATTTTAAATAATTAATGAATAAATCAAAACTTTTAAATCATTATTATTTTAATTTTATAATTTTATTTTAATTTAATTTTAATTTTTTTTTAATTAAACACAACTGTATTTTAATATTAGGTAACTGTAAACTGTACAACACAACTGTAAATTAATAATCGTTTTCTATACTAAAAAAATATAATAAATATTAATTTAAATTAAATTAGAAAAAGTAACTTTTTTAAAATATTTTGATTTTTTTTGTATTATTTTAAATCTTCTTTAAATTTTATCTAGTGACTATAAAGTATAGATAAATAATATAAAGGTTTAAAAATTTTCATACAGTTGTTGTACCTATTTTTTAACTTTCAACTATTTTGTTTTTGTTTTCCTTTTTTGCAATTTTTTAATAATAGATACTTGTTTTTTTGTTTGTTTTGTTTGTTTTTTTTTTTTTTTATATTTTAAATTGAATTTTACTTTACAAACTTTTCTATAATTTTTCATTTTTTTTTTGTATTATTTGTTACAAATTACGGCCAGAAAATATTACTAACAATTTTATACTTAAATTATTTACTAAGTACATACTTCTCTTGCTCTTATAATAATAAAAGGTGATGATGATCATGATACTGATAATAATTATTATAACCACTATGTTTTCATTACAGTAAAACCCGTTTTTAAAATGACACGAAAAATAATTTTAATATAAAATTTAATTTATTTAAGAGTTAAACCTTTTATAATTTTACATATGTATAAACGAGATTTGGTTAAGTTCACCAAATTAAATTTTTTGGTTAGGCTAATAATATATTAGCTATATAGTTCGTACATGTATTTAGGAAAAACGGGACATTTTTGAAAATATTACTGTAAAATAAATAAAATCATAAATCTTAGTTTATTTAATTGTTTGCAAACAGTATAGCATATTGTGAGACGCCAACAAACAGAAAATAGGTTAAAATAGTTATTAATAAAAAGGAACTTTTAAACTTTTGTGGCATTACCTACTGTTTACAAAATAATAAAAAATAAACTTTGTGTTCCAAACTTTCATATTTGCAGTCGTTTGCTTGACCAGTTTAATTAAAGCATTAAAAAACTACAAAAACAAAAATAATAAATAAAAGTAGCAGAAATAAATTTTGGGCTGGATTATGACGATCTTATAAAATAACTGTTTCAAAATTATATTGTCTATTATAAAAGAAATTGTCACTTGTTGATTAGGCGAACCGAAATGATGTTATAAAAGTAAAATAATGGTGGTATTACTACCTCTCTTGTACGCGAAAAAGTAAGTTATAGTCTATATTAGTAAATACAATTTTAGATCGCACTGCTTTTTAAACGTATCACACTACTCTACAGGTTACGATAAATGTGAATCTATATTTAGAGTATTTTAAGACAGATCAACTTGATATATGGGTTCTTTAATATCAGCATTATCATAATTAAATTAAGAGTCAGACTTTATGCGAGGGCGCCAACACAATACTTAATCAATTAATATATGTAAGATTTTTAACTAAAATTTAACATGATTACTAGTAATTTACAAGTTTAATAAGCATTTCAGTCTCTATATTTTACTTACAAACTAACGCTACGTAAATTATAATTTAATCAGTTTGCAATAATCCTCTATACGATGAATTTTCTTTTTATCTGATGCTTAGTAGAAGTATCGAAAAATCGTAGACAACCACTTATCAAAATATCTGATACTAAAATTTATGAACACTTTCAAACACCCAGATTCACAAAAAATAAAAAGAATTTACCTTATTTTAAATTTTTAAGTACCTACTGGACTTACTAGAACTTGATTCCAAAATGTCATAAAATTAATCAAACCGAGCATAAAGAGGGTCGCAAGCACTTCTTTTTTTTAAATTTGATCGTGAAAATAAATACTCCTCAAATTATTCAAAAATTACTAATGGAAATAAGTAGTAAAAAATCATTCACTATTAAACATATTGTGTTCTGAAATGTGGGAAATTTGTTGTCAGAGCGACGTTTGCTGGCTGATACATACTGCTTTGAAAAACCACGGTCAAAGCAAACATCAATTTAACAAATTGACGTTTTGCAAAAATTTAGAATGAACTTTTTTTTTATATTAATAGAATTTGCAGATAAAATAACTATTAAAATATATTTTAATAAAGTGACGTGTCGAAACCAATATCTATAATAGATAATAAAGTTTAAGGATGACTTTTCACAATGACACAAAATAAAGTCCTTAGGTATGTTCTTTGTATGAAAGTGTCTTTTGAACAAGCATACAATAAAAAACTTTTTTAGGTACAATTCTTTTTAAAATTTATATCTGTTTATTTCTGATTACAATAAGTTGGTTTTACTGTATTTTAAATTATAATTTTTTTCATTCTTTTTCTACTTAGTCTGTATATAGTGTATATTATAGACGATTTTATACTGTTATGAGGAAACAAATCGGAACGTAAAAGTTTTGTAATAAATTAAAAACGCTCCAAAGTGAAAACAATTTTATAATCTTTTTCAATTAAAATTGAAATAAATCTAACAAGCTATAAAACGATAATCCTTGGTTATATACGTCCTATAGATACATAAGTACATTTATATAAATAGCGAAACACATCTTAAAGTATTTATATTATGTGTATATAATATAGTAATAAATAAAATAATTACATGATATTATTTTGTATGAAAAAATGAGAGGTGGAATTATTATTACACAAAACCGAAAAAAAAATAAACACTCATACTCATAACATAAATTAAAAATATTTTTTTTAAGTATAAATTTATGAAATTATTATTGAAGTATCTTCAGTTTTTTGCTAAAAAATTAAAATTAAAAATTTAATAAGGATAATCAAATAATTTTTTTTTTTTTTTTGGTTTTTAATTGTTTTCAGCATTTCGCATGGCATACTTCCCTCTTCCCTCTTTATACTAACTTTTTGGTGACAATCCATTATCACTTCAATTTGGGTGTACAAAATGCTTATAGATTAGAACTTTGTAACAAATTTGAACAAGCATACAATTTCTCATTAGAAATTAGATACTTTTATATATTCTAAAGTACTAACTGCCAGTATAGTTCCGATAATTGACTTTATGGGTTTTATTTTCTTTTTTTGTTTCTCATAGTTAAAGACTGTTTAAAGATACTTTTTAACGATTAATTTAAAAGTCATTCTATTGCTAATCTATCATAAAGTAGAAGGTTATTGATGGTGTACAAATTAGCTTTAAAAGTACTATTTGTATTTTATAATCTTCTACAATAGAACCAAATATTGCAAAGCTTAGTGAAAATAAAAATAATGATTCTAGAAATTAAAGCTAGAAATTAGTACAGAATGAATAAAGAGTGAACTTGAACTACAATAGGGTTTTCCAATTTGAGTGATATGATTTCTTTTAAAAAAAAAACACACTAATTGTTAAGTAAATTCAAATGTTTTTTATTTAATGTGTCGTACAATCGATACAATTAAGTTCTGAATAAAACGTCATTCAAATGGCCTCCACGACTTCTTTTTCAGGAACGAATTCGATGAACCCAATTTTCAAGCACTTTTTCCACTAAATCAAGTCGTATGTCATGAATAGCACGTTCAATATTGACTTCTAAAGCTTGAAGAGAGTCTGGTTTATTGCTAAAGACCAATGACTTCAAATAACCCCACAAGAAATAGTCTAATGGTGTTAAATTACAACTTCATTTCGAAAGAAGTTCGATGATTCCACCAGACCAAAAACCACACCAAACTGTCAATTTAGGCGAATGTAATGGTTGTTCATGAATAATTTGTGGATTTTCTTCGCACCAGAATCGACAGTTTTGTTTATTTACCGTACCATTAAGCGCACGAAAAGTTACAATTGGAGAACGATTATTTTGATAATAAAATTGAATAATTTGTAAACGTTGTTCTTGCGTATATCTCTCCATGATGAAATTGTAAACACTACTGAATACAATGAAAAAAAAAAGACAGATCATGACATACTACAAATGGCTGAAACGTCACTTAGAAATCATATCACTCAAATTGGAAAACCCTTTTACTATTTGATATGATCTCAGCGTAGTTAGAGCCCGCATTTTAACCACAACGCCATTGATCTGTAATTAATTTACGCCCTAAAAATTTAGATAACAACCAAAAAAATGGTAGAGTATTTTATAACAGTGTGTCCTAAAATAATGCTTCAAGAAATATGGTCAAACCGACTTTGATTCTCTTTTTAAAATGATAATAAAGCCTAAATAACGATTTCTTTCAATTTGGTCCACTTTACCGCTTCAAAGGAGAAATTAAGTCGAATAGGGCATATTTCTTTTTTCCAAATATTATATGTTTTTTACCTTTTCTTCATTTTATTTTCATAACATATTGTTTGAACCACTTGTTCGAGAAAGTTGTTTTGTCGTTTTTTGGAACTTGTTAAAAATAAAAATCTGGCTTTGGATTTGTTATAAATATTTTTATAACAATATATATTTCCTTTTTCCAGAAAGCTAAAACGTTTGATCGTAAACTTTCTGAGTAAAGGGCGATATATTTCATTTGGCGAAAAATTTAAAATAAAGGGTGATAATTATAAATTAGTTGTTTTAACATTTATTACATTAATATACAAGGAGAATAATCAGGAAGGTTTTTATGATTAGTTACAGAATCAGGGTGATACGCTTGTTTGAGATCATTTATAAACATATGAGATCATATTCGGCATTTTTGATATATTATTAGGTATTGCAGTATATTATGTGTAAATTACAAAAAACATTTTTTTTTATTATAAACTTCAATTTTATTTCCTTTTCGATTTCGTCATTATATCGGATTCTAAAACGTTAAAAAAAACTGAATTTGAAATAATTGCTATCCTAATATTATTATTGCTACCAGATTAGCTGTGCTAACTACTAACACAGGGTACCAACATTCAAACATATGGTCTAAGTCGAATTTTTAACCGATTATATAAAAGAAAAATTTTAAAATTTACATTCTATAGAAAAGATACATGAGGAATTTTTTTTTATAAATAGACTTATATGTTTGCAAACATAATATAAAAAGAACAATTTAATCCTTATTAAGAAAAAATAAAAAAAATATATTATTATATGTTAGGTATCTGTAAATATAAAGGCTATAATATAAACTAAATAATATCGGTAGGCAAAAAATCAATTAGAACGATAGATATATTAAAAGTATTAAATTTTAAAACCATACAAAATATTTGAAGAAAATTTAAAGAGAGTGTGAGAATTAAAAAAAATATTTGAACAAGAAATAGAAAAATTATATAACAAAATAACACAAAATAATAAAAATATCACACAATATAATAGCAGCTATAAAGTCTTTGTTTGCTGAAAGTCAATATTGGTTCAAAATTCAAATCAGAAATAAATCCTGCTATTACAAAAATAAATTCATTTTTTCTTTTATTCTTTTCATATTTTCAATATATATGAAAATGGAAAATAGGAAAATGCAACCAATATTACACGAATATAACAGATCTGTTCTTTATTACTTTTTGTTTTTTTCTGTTTTGTTATTTATATTTATATAGTACATATATAATATAATACATAAAGTTTTGTATTACGTTATATATCAATGACTCTGGAATGCTTTTTTGTTGCATATTATGTTTTTACATTTGTAGTACATAAAATGTATATTATATGAGTAAGTCAAGTAAAGGACATTCGGGGGTTTCTCTTTGGTTAAATGACAGAAGGATGAATGAAAAAAATCTGTTTACAATTTATTTCAACCACATTACAACACTTAAACTTACAATGAAATATCGAATTTTAAATATGACAGGGTGTAATTTTTTTTTTTATTTTTTTATTTATAATAAATTTATTTTCAATATTACTACTATATGAAGAAAAGGATGAAGCTCTTAATATTACAATTTTTTAATACTATTATGTTCATACTATGGGTGTTTAACAAGAAATAAACAGGTTTTAAAAAATTGTGTTCATACTACACAACTTCTTTTAGTTTTGACAGCTATCAAAATCAAAAATGGACACTAAAAAAATGTTATTAGGTTTATATGCAAATAAAAATAAAAAAAAAGAAAATTAAAAAATAAAATTTTAGAATTTTTTTTTTTTTATATTATATCGTCCAGATATTTTTAGGACTCATTTGCCTTTAGTATGGCCATCTCAGTACAAGTATTCAATTATAATTAATAAATTTAATATTTTGTTTACATTATTTTATTATATTTTATATATTATTTTTGACCTGACCAGGGTTTGAACCCTAGACCTTTCGCCTGAAAGACTGGTGACTTACGCACTGCAGCATTGTTCAGATAAATTTTGGAATTATATTTTGTAAATTTCCCTTATTTCCCGCCAGTTTTTCCCACCAATTTAAAGATAAACTAGTTTAAAAATGTAAAATTTTTTCATAAAATATTTTCTTGTTAAACAAGAATTGAACTAATTTTTCGCATTAAACATGTTTAACTGTGTAGTATGAACATAGTATAAAGGAAAGCTTTTAGCCAAAATAAAAATAAAGTTTTATAACAGTTTTCCCTTTACATTTCATATTTCAAATTTAAATATTCCAATAGTAAAAATAATACGTTAACCTTGTACAAATGTAAGAACCAGAACCTTAAAAAAATGGAACAGATTTAAACCCCGGCTTGGTCATATAGATTAAAATAATAAATTAATTAATATAATATAATTAGTAAAAAATAAGTATTTATGCATATATTATGTTAATATCATATCAAAAAAAAATAATAAAATAAAAATAATTCATGTGTAAGATAATAGATGGCGTACAAATAACAATATTTTAATTGTGTTAGTCTTGTACAGCGGAGTAATCAACAGCTATATTACACCTAAATAAACAATGGCTTAGTGAAATTATTGATAACCGAAACTAAAGCTGAGTCAAAATATTAATAAAAATAAAATATTAATTTTATCATAGTTTCAAAATTTAATAATTTTAATATTGTGTTTAGAAGATTACGAGTTTTTTTCTTTCTTCAAATAGTAAATCTTTACTCGACTTTCAAATAGTATCTTAACTCGAATTCACCCTGTTTAATTTTATCATAGAATTTTAAAATTAAAAAATAATATAAAATTTGATAGATACATTACTATATAAAAATAAATATATAGGGTATAAGCACAAATATATAAATTTGAAGTAAAAATCTTCAATTATTGGAAGCTCGTCCAGGAAAACTGAGTATGACTCTGTGAAATGGATTATATAGCTATAACTTTGTTATAAAATATATTTGAAATGAATAGAAATGTAGCGGATAGAAAAAAAATATTAATACCTATCTAATAATAATAGAATCGAAAAATTCAGTTTTAGTTCAATTTTGATTTCTGACTCAGGTTCTCAATTTCAAATGTTTTAACTTGTCAGCCTTTAAAAAAAAAATTTTTTTTTTGTCAATTATTTTTGCAAACAAAACAATTTTTTTTTTTAGATTTTAAAAATTTAATCTGCAGGATGTATTCTTGCATCAGCATGTTTTTGTTTTTCTTTTTTTATTCTTTCGTTTTTATTATATTTTGTTCTGTACTTTTTGTAAGTTTTAAAATCAGCAAGAATTTATTGTGTTATATAAATTTCAGTTTTTTTAAAATGTTATATTTGTTATATCATTTTAAAATTTTTTTTCATTTTTTAAATTAATATCAAATTCAGGATTTATAAATTTATTGTTTATTATTATATGCATATAAAAAATGTTTAAAATGCATATATTAAGGTTATTCATATTATGATCAGAATTTAATAATTATTTTTAATATATCTATAGTATATATCTAGATATGTATCTTGAAATACATTATATGATTTATAATAATACAAGGGCCCCGGTGGCCTAGTGGGTAAGAGCGTATAAAATACGCTGTAAATACCGAGGGAGTCTGAGTTCGAATCCCACACACGTCGTAAGAGTTATTCCCCCTTACGACATTTACAGCCACGCCTGAACAGGAAAGGCTCTCCTGTCCACATTAATGTGGCAGAGAAATACAAAAAAAATAAATAAATAAAACAAAAATAATATAAAAAAAAACTATCTATTACGTATATAATGGTATTTTAAAAAAACAACAGATAAAGTGAAAATAATTAAATATTAAGATTTCTAACCAAGAATCATTTTTCTGCCATTAAAAATAAATGAAAAGCTACCTAAATTACAGGTGTCTTCAAATAGCAAAGTGTAAAGATATTAAGAGAAGAAGAAGAGAAATCTCGAAGACACATACTCAAAAACTAGAAATTTTTACTTCAAGTAAAATATGTCCACCTAGGAGTATAGAAGTTTACCTAAAATTCACTTTTAAAGATCTTTAAAATATTTATAGAGGCACAACTAGGGCTGACACAAGTGTTATAAATGCAGGCAAAACTCAGAACATGTAGTAATGAGGAGAACACAATTATGTAGATTTATTGCCAAAAGTCGCAGTGTTACTTTCACCGAATTAAAATAATCTAATCTAAGGCTATTAGGTATTATCGAGCACCTAAATATAATACTAGAAGAAAAAATTGAACAGTTGACTGAAGAGAATAAGTTCATAGCTGTTATTATAACATATATGAAAATCAATACAATCATACGACTCTTAGAGCTTTCAGAAATCCAGTAGTAGATAAAGTTAAAATTTCAAGCTTGGTAGCTTTACCGTCCATAACGGATAAGGATGAACTAATAATAAATATATAGTTGATTCCTTTAAAAAACTACCTAATTACTATTATAACAGTTACTTAATTTTGTAGCTGTTAATAGGTAGGTACAATTAACTATTTTTTTTTTAAAAAGAATCAATTCTAACACATTCCAATATGGTCTCTATTAACACATTTTCAAAGGAAGAACAGTCGGTCGAACGTCGGTCAAAGAAAACAAAGTATATATTTTATTAATACTAATTTATATTTTTTGTTTTATTTTAATAAAAATTTATTAATTTAATTTTCAAAAATAAATAATATTTTCATTTGTTTGTTCCTTCTAAAACAGAATATAATAAAAAAAAAAGAAAATTTACAGAAGAATTAAAAAATAAAACGATAAAAACAAAATGCAAAAGGCCTAAAATTAAGTGTACACAAAACAAAAAGGTTTCATTTTCTGACCAACAGAATGAATTAAATAAATAAATAAACTTAATGTGGAAATATTATTTAGTCAAAAATACAAATGAAAAAAATAATAAAAAAAAAAAATTAAGAAAATAAAAATAAAATTTAAGTTCATAAAAAAAAGAAAAGAATAAAACTAAAGATCCCATGAAATTAACTGGTGGTAGAAACTAATATTCATCTCATTCAGAATTAAAAGGTTTGGTTATATTTAAAAATGTATTTTTGTCCTAAGAAAAAAGAACTTGATGAACATTTTACATAGAAAAACTAGATAATATATATATACTTTTACTTTTTATCCATATTTAACTGTTTTTTTTTTTTTTTCCACAGTGTTTCATTCTATATTATATAGAACAAAAACAAATTTTATGGAGAACAAATTTGCTCCAATAAACTGTTTTACATAGAAACCAAAAAATTAAGTTACATATAGTTTAAATTTTGTAAACCATATTATATGAGACTAGAATTTTTTTGAAATTTTCTTTTTAAATTAATGTTTTCAGTTTCATCAGTCTGACATTCATTGGTTAACATTAGCGCTAGCTAACGACAAAAAAAATAATAAAACTTATGTTAAGTGGAAATAATATCATCGCTAAACAGATGTTTGTGATATGAGCGGAGAATTGATACACATAAAAATTATCAATTATGTATGACTCGGAGAATTTAAGCCCTGCTAAGTGCGCAACCATTTTTCTAACAATACTTATACCTAATTCAGAAAATACACTAAACGCTAAATAACTTACAAAAAAAAAAAATATTTTGTTCCGGATCGTTTTGTTTTGTGTTCCAGATACTGTTCTACATAAAACAAAGATAATACACAACTTTTAAAAGAAATATATACCTATTAAAAATTACTTTACTTTTTTTTTTTTGATTTCTATACTTTATTTCATAGTTTTGGTTTTAATAGCATAAAATTTCTTTATTATTACTAAATTGTGCTAAAAAAAATATTTTGTAAAGAACATTTTAATTTTCTTTTGCATGGAAAAACATCTATACAATATTAAAATCTTCATTCAAATTAACAAAAAAAAAAAACCAAACAAAAGAACGGCTATAAATTCCAACATGAATGTACTCAATTTATAAAATCATTTGCAAAGGATTTGCCCTTTTAAATATTCAAAAAAAAAAAAAAAAAAAAAAAAAAAACTAAAAAATAAATAAATAAATAAATAACTAAAGTTCATTAAATTTAAATACCATTGAAGCATTTTATAACTCTTTTAGTGGTTTCTGTGGATTATTTTTTTATTTCCCTCCTTTTTTTTTTAGAGTTTTGTAATATTCTTTTAATTTTTTTTTTTTTTTGAATTGGGGAAAATTTTGAGGTTGAATTCCACACTTTATACAATGCCTATTCGTATAGAACAGAATAAAAATTAAAAACAGAAAAGGATTCGAAAAAAAAAAATAAATTTGGAATGAAGAATAGACATTTTTTTATAGTTTTTTTTTTTTTAATATGTCAAAAGCAGATAGGATTTTACATTACAAACGTAGAGAATAAAATAACTTCCCTTTTCTATTTTAAACGAAACTATTTTTATTTTTTAATTTTATGTGGTTACATCCTATCCTTGTTACTCTAAACAAAGTTTTTTTGTTTTGTTTCTCGAAATTTAAAGGAATTTTATTGATTTAAAATAAAAAATATCAAAATTCATTTTATTAAAATATTTAATTTTTTTTTAATTTAAAATGCATCTAATGAAAAAACTAATTTTTTTTTGACTAAAATGTTAGAATTTCAATTTCTAAAATTGTATCTTTCTAAAGTGTAATAACCGTTTTGAAGTTATGACCAATAATCTGTTATGGGGGTTCAAGAATCCGAAAAAAATTCAAAATTCCATATATATATGAATATAAATTAGGTATAAAAGAAAAGTAAATTATGGATTTTCCTCAAGAGATGGACAAAGGAAATCGGATTTTATACCAATATATTCGAAAGTCTAGATATACATATTAAACACTTAAGAGATCCATCGCCAACCGGAACCATCACAAAAGTTTTTTTTTTTTGTTTTAAAATTTGGAAATGATACGATTTGGCATCCATAGGGAATTAAACCATTTTCTTTCATTTAGCAAAATCTGCGTATGATCTAATCTAAAGAAAAAAAAAATCTAAGATCTAATAGAGGAAGATGAAAAGAAAACTTAAGAAAAACGAAACGAAAAGATATAAGAAAACTTACTTTAACTATAAGAAACTTACTTTGGGATTTTTTATATCAAAAATATAGTATTTGATTGTATTAAATTGTATTTTGATATAAAAAACTCGCGAAGTAATGCGATTTTATGTGTAAAAAATGTAACCATTATATTTATTTTTTTGAAATTCCATATTTTAGAACAATTGAAATTCATAAAACCTCTTAAATATCTATCGAACCTCAAATATAATGAGATATTTTTAATTTATAGTTATAACTCACATATCATTATAATATTTAAAAACAAAAATGGCCGCAAAATTCTAATTGTATTGATAGAAATGTTTATATATCTGTATTTTTATGGTTATGTCAAATCAATTAAGTGCCTCTTATAGAAATCTATACTTCATTTTAATCTACTAGGTATTATTATAAGAAATAAGTATAAAAAAATTGTAATTTTATTATGTTCTTAAAGCTTCTACAATATTTTTTATAAAATATTTTTTTTTTTTTTGGTTCCTTAATTTAAAGGTATTAAAATTCTTATTAACATAAATATTATTATATTATATTATATTATATATATATTTATTAACAATGTTCTTTGTTATGTTTTGAAAATTTTTTTATTAAAATTAAAAAAGTCCATTACTCATTCCTTAACTTTCATTACATCCTGCATATTTAATTTATTTTTCAACATTTTTCTTCTCTATTTTTTATCATCTATATCATCTTTTATCATCTTATATTGATAAGTAGATATTTTCAATAAAATTTTCTTTTTTATAAATCTCAACAGGATTTGATATTTCAGTGCATTAAGCAAAATCGAAAAAAAAAACAAAGCAGTTTAAAAATTTCATAAAAATAAGATAAAAGAAAAAAGAGAATGGGAAATGTATCATACCCTTAAATTATGTTCGAACAAGATTAATAATTAAAAAGCTGCTTGTCGTTGGAATACAGAATAAAAAAAATTGAACTAAATTTTATTTTTTAAATATTATTTTAATAAAATCTAATTTTTATAGATTATAATGCTTAGCCTAGTCTAAATGTCTAGTTTAGAGCAGTGAGTTTTTTGTAAACTGTGATTTCAGTACTTCCATATCAAAACAATCACATTTTCCATGTATCAGAAGAATCAATCAAAAGAATCACGTTTTTCATATTGGAAGAATCAATCATAAGATTGCGTTTTTAGCACATTTTATAAAAAAAAATTTGTAAAATTAGCCTAGTAGTTTCCTCTGTTGTTCGTCTGCCCAAAACTTTTTTTGTATTTTATTTTATATTTTTATCTATTTTTTTGTTTGTATGAAAGTTTATTTTTATTTTTGTTGTATTCTGTCGTTTGAAGTTTTTAACATTCATGAATTATCATTTAAATATAGAGCTTTTTAATGTTTCAAGAGGCTTTACTGTTTTTGTTTGGATTACTTAAAACAAATTAAGTTTATAGTATAAAATATCCATATTTTTTAATTTTTTTTTCAATTTTTTTATAAATAAATGCTAAAATTATGATATCGTGAAAAAAATTTCATCAAATTAATATAATTATTAATTCATCTAAACTAAATCTTCAGTCTCCATAGAAAATACTTATACCTATCCAATAAAAATGGTGGTTTCATGGTGGAAAATTTAACATATTTATATGTACCATGAATATCATATATATAATAAAATAATAAGTAAAAAAAAAAATTTTTAAAATACATATGCTTTTATCGAAACCGAATTCGCCCCCTAAAAAGTAGAAAATAAAATTGATTGCAAAACTTTAGCTTTTTATAATATAAAAGTGAGTTGCTAGTGCAAGCATTTTGGACTGTTATAATATAAAAGTAAATTGCTGGAATAAGGTTAAATAAAAATCTGGGAAATTTGAGGTTCGTGTTTCTTTTTTATTCCAGCAATTTACTTTTATATTATAACAGTCCAAAAAGCAATTTGGCAATTGAAATTATTTTGAATGAAATTTTATATGTATATCTATATACACAATAGACATAATAAATGTTCCTAAATAAAACACAAAAAACATTAATTTTTAACGCCATACATATTCAATATGCAATAAAGAATGTTGACAACAAATATTCTGATTTAAATCTTAAACAAACGTTTTAAAACAAAATAATTTAGCAACATAAAAATATTGTACTTATATATTTTGTGTTTTGCTAAATCCTAATACAAAATACATGTGCACATCAAGATTGATTGAACTAAATTATTATAGGAGGAAAGGTCAAATAATTGTGTATATTATACATAAAATTTTATTAAAAAAATGTTGATGAATACAGTTAATAAAAAAAAAAAAATGTACGTACACGAATTGGATTCGAACCAAATTACTCTTACTTTCAAAACCTGTACGCTCTCTTCTGCACTATACAACACTTTAATATTTAATGAACATATTACGAACATAAAATCTTAATTTTTAACCATGCATATTCAATATGCATTAAAAAATGTTGACAACAAATATTTTGATTTAAATACTAAACAAATGTTGTAAACAAAATATATTAGCAAAATACATAAAAATATACTATTATAGGAGAAAAGAAAATATATTGCGTGTGTATTGTATGGATGAATTTAGAGATAAAAATTTAAGTTTCAAATTCATATATACAAAATATATACATATTTTATCCAAAAAATGTTGATGAATAGATAGTTAAAAAAAAAAAAAAGTTGCATGTGAATTGGATTCGAACAACATGACCCCCACTTTTGAAACCTGTACACTTTCCTCTGCACCATACAACACTTATAAATGTTGCTAACAGATTACGAAGATAATAAAAAGCGTGACAGAATGACAAATAAATAAATAAATAAACCGACAGCGACGAGTTAATATAAAAGCATATAAAATATATTTAGAATAAAACACCTTGGTTCGCACCTTGAAAATAAATGGCCATAAAATTTCATAGTATATCTAGATACTTTAAAGAAAGTGTTTAAAATTTGTTGAATAGGGAAATGAAATATTTTACAACAAAACATGTATAAATATATTACCACCATCTTATAATATAATAATATTTATATACAAATAAACAGTACCGGCAACATAATAGGCAATAAAAAAACAATTTAGCGCTTTAATGCTTGCAGAAATATTTTAAGTACTTTAAAATAAAATACTTAAACAGTACAATTTGTACAAATACGACAGTGCATTTAAAATTTTCTACGTAATTCAACGGATAACCATTTGGGGCCAAAAACACCACTTTAAAATACACATATTTTCATTTCAAATTATTTTTTAATACCAAAAAGTAGTTTTTTATTTTCGAAATTCTTTAGAGCTTGATTTAAATTTTTTAATGGATTAGACTCTTAGAGAAAAAAATTAATTTCGTACTAAATGGTTCTTTTAGAGATAATAATCGTGTTAAAAATATTTTTTAAATAAAAGAATATAATATTTAAAATATTATTACTAAAATATGCTGTGCCATGTCAATGTGGCTTTACATTCACTCAAACAGAAATAATGTGTATATACATTAGGAAGCGTATCGAAAGTCGATTTATCATAATCCTGTTTTATCAAAATTCTGTTTATCAAAATCCTGCTTTTTTAAATCCTGTTTTTTAAAATCCTGTTTTTCAAAACCCTCGTTTTCATTAAAAAATCAGTTTTTTTTTTATTTTTAACCAAAGGGGGAAAATATGGGCGCGCGGCAATTGCAATTCTCTTTCCTGTTCAGACGTGGCTGTAAATGTCGTAAGGGAGAATAACTCTTACGTCGTGTGTGGGATTCGAACCCACACTCCCCCTGTGTTTACAGCGTATTTTATACGCGCTTACCCACTAGGCCACTGAGGCCCCGTCTTATTATATTATATTATATTACCTATATATTTAATTTAATATTTAATCTAGAAATAAAATATTTTTCAAAATTTTATTTAATGTATTTTAAAAAAAATATACATATTTTTTAACTAAAAAAATACCAAAGTTAAAAGTTTTTCAACAAAAAAAAAATACCAAGTTAGGATTGTCCCTTTTTCCGGAATATTTATATATGTATATCTATATGCGAGGTTCTGAATTAGGAGTTGTTTTAAAGTTGTATTCAAAAGCAGGGTTATACGCTTTTTTCAGAATATTTATTTATATGTATGCGCGAGGTTCTGAATTGGGAGGGATTTTAGAGTTGGATTAAAAATCGGGGTATTGCCTTTTTCCAGAATATTTATGTATAATATGTATATGCGGAATGCTGAATTAGGAGGGAATTTAGAGTATCTATATGCGAGGTTCTGAATTAGGAGTTGTTTTAAAGTTGTATTCAAAAGCAGGGTTATACATTTTTGCCAGAATATTTACATATATGTATACACAAGATTCCGAATTGATTTTAGGGTTGGATTCAAAATCAGGGTATTGCCTTTTTCCAGAATATTTATGTATAATATGTATATGCGGAATGCTGAATTAGGAGGGAATTTAGAGTTGGATATACAAAAGCAGGGTTATACGCTTTTTCCAGAATATTTATATTTATATATACGTGATATTAAAACTTGAAAATAATTAAATTAAAACAAAATAAAGTAAAAAAGGCGAAGTTTTTCAAAAACAAGATTTAATATTAGACCCACTTTTCTACAAACCTTTAAAATAGTACAATGTATCTTTTTTCATTAAAAAAAAACCATTTTTCATTCAACTTAAACTATTTTTTTTTTTATATTAAACCATTCAAAAAAAAACAGGATTTTAAAATACAGGATTTAAAAACTGGATTTTGATAAAACAGGATTATGATAAACCGACTATATATTATGTAGATACATTAAGAAAGTGAAATTTTGTGCTCTCCTTTATAGTACATATTATACATACATATATGTATTCTTTTTATTGAATCATAATTCAATTTTTATTCTATGCTCTTTTTTTCATTTTTATTTTCATTACCTACACCTGATTGTATACACCTATTGTATCTATCGTTTCTATTTTATTTTATTTAAATTTTTATTCTTTTTCTCTGTTCTATATGATTATAAGAAAATTTATTTCCTGAAATAAAAGAACAAAAATGGTAGAATACAAGGCATTTTTTTCGTCTTTTAAAAAGAAAATTTGAATTTATTTAAATATATTCAAATCGATTTCTTTTATTTCGTTTCTTAACTATTTGTTTTTTTTTTTTTTGAAATTACATTTTATTTTATTTGCTTTCACTTTAACCATCTTTATTACTTTTTTTTCAAAAAGTGTACTTACATATATACCATGTATAATGAAAGAAGTTTAAAATGTTAGGTAGTAGTAAAATGTCATGAATATTGCCACATTAATAATGTACCTATTCTATTTTTTGATTGAAATAGAAACAAATTGTTTCAAACAGGGAATTCTTAAGTATAAATTTCTAATATTGTTATCTTATGTAAAATGCTATAAAATAAAATAAAAAGTTAATATAAAAATTTAAAATAAACATTTTATTTTATATTTGAATAACAACTATAAGAACTTGACAATTTTTATTAGAATTTGACAATTTCGGTCATTACATTATTGTCGAAAAATTGAAATATGTTTATTTATACTATAAATAATTTTGAAGGAAAATTCTAATCAAAATTTTTTACAAACTTAATTAGATTTAAATTACGGGAAAATACCGTTATTTTTTCATCAAGACTTCAAAAAAACTAACTTGGGCTGAGATGTTTTAAATTAATTTAGTATTGTAATATTAAGTATATCTTATTTCTATATAAGTAATGAATTATCATTGTTCATCAAATTTTTGCCAGAAAAGATAGAAAAACTGGATCCAGATAGAAGTATATTATCGCAAAAAGCGACAAAGTGCCGTATTTATCTTATTTTTTTTCTTTTCAGTTAACATAAGTTGTTATACCTTTAGCCTAGAGAATTATTATTAAATTCAAGAAAATCTAAACAAAAACAAAAACACATAAAAATTCATCAGGTTATGTAGGCAAAAGAAAACACTTTTGCTGACAAAATAAAATACCCCGTATCAAATACTCCGCTTATTGCATTGAAACATAGCTATATCTAATCAAAGAAATTATCAATGCACGAGAAGAAGAAACTTAACTCAAATGAACAAAACGTCAACGACTTTAACCCTAAAAAGCACAACAGTGACTATCAGTCTCTATTTGAAATTAAAAGGCAATTGAAATTAATTTGAAATTTATATATTTTTATTATTTAGTTTGGAATTTCTTCAAATTTATAGAGTTTGTCTATGTGGTTCTTTCAATTATAGGTATTCGTAGTAATCAAAAAAATTTGAAATTTAAGTGATAATAAATATTTAAGTTAAATACATATTAACAGATACTAGCAGTCACTGTTATTCGTTTACGTTAGTAAATATTCTGTGCTTTTGAGGGTTGCAAAAATTATAAACGCAGATAAACGACCAATTAACCTTTCTAATAAAATATCAATAGAAAGAAGTTTTTGGTCTACAACTCTGAATTCGAACCATTTCACTCACCCACAAACACGTAGTCACATGTTCAATATTTAATGAGATAAGGAACCAATACAAAGTATAATAACTACACAGACATTGTTTTTGACACAACGTTTACAAACTTTCAAAAAACTAAAAATATTTAAATACAATTTTTTTAGCTATACATAAAACATTTATACGTACATATATACATATAATATATATTATATAAACTACAAAATACTAAAAATTTATTACATAATTAAACAACTGCAAAATATTATAATTTTTGCCTCAAAATTAAAAAATAAAATTTGCTTTTAACTCAAACAAAAATAACCGAAGTTCTCTAGTTGACAGTTATAGTTAAGATATTGTAACTAATTATATTATTTATATAGGTATTACATATATATATCTATATATATATATTGGAAATAAATAAATAAAATAATTTATTATTATATTATGACAATCAATGCAAATTTAATATTATTCTTAAGAGAATGTGACCTGCCAGTATAGTGATTAATTAATGGAAAGTATATATATTTTTTTTTTTTTATTGAAATTTCTCATAATATGAAGACATAAATGCTTCTTCAATATTTACAATAAGTCAAGGATATGATATTTATTTTAAATTAATGAAATTAAAAAAAAATTCGGATTCGCACTCAGAGCTGTGTAGTGTTCGAAAATACTTTTTTTGAAATAAGTATTTGAGCTTTTCCAAATACAAATATTGTATAGGTAGTCAAATAACTTTACTCAAATACCTACTTGAAAATAAAAATGTTTACTCAATGAGTGAGTAGTATTAGTAGTTGTAATTTACCCAGCTGTGTACTTAAACGTTTCTTGACTTTTTAGTTGAAACATAACAAAGTAGTTAAACTTTGCCTTAATTACATTTAAACAAAATTTACTCTGCCATTAAATATAATTAGCCATTATTAATAATGAAATGCATCCAACTTCCAGTTAAAACTAAAGTATAAATTCGAATAGATTTAAATTTTATTCAGAAAGTTAGGGATAGTACTTTGAACTTGAGAAATAGCATATAATATCTCTAGATATAAATAATCTAATAATCTAATACAATACAATACAATACAAATTTAACATTTTGCAAGTGTGAAACCCCCCTTAATCAAATTTCTAATTTTAAATTATTCCCATGCGTTTTAATAAAATTAAATTCAATAAAATTAAAATCAATATTCACATTTTTCCAGTTTCCTTTTTATTTCTCATTTTCAGATTGAAGATAAAAATTTTTAAGCACTCATATTTATGGTGCAAATAAATTTTAATTTTTTTATTGTTTGCTATAATAGCAAAGTAAAGTTTATCGTTTTGTTTTAAGTTTGTTTTATTTTTGTTTTATATATTTTATAATATTATAATATTATGTCTTTTTCCGTCTGTTTTCCTTCAAACACATGCTATCAAATTATTATAACAATAAATTAAGAGCACGTGCTAATAACATTAAAAATTCAAATTAAACTTCAAAAATATTTAATAAAATTAAAGTCGTTTTATAAGCAAATAAAATTATTAAATAAATAAATTTCAAATATATTTTCAATTAAGTGTGGATTTTATTAGTTTCAAATAAGAAATAAATAGGTATATGTTAATTTAAAACGAATTAATAAAATTATCTATACTTGTTGGAAAATAAATTTCTTATCAATTTTGGTAAATTTTAGTCAATTCATGAACAATATTTGAATTCATTTAAAATTTCGTACTTTAGACACTTTAGAAAAACTTTCAAAGAAATTTTAAAGCACATTTTTCAAAGAAATTTTTAAAATGTTCCTATTATTTTTCTGTGTTCGTTTTTCCGTCCATCTGTTTACAAAACTTCTACACTGTTTAAATAGAACAAAAATATTTTAACCATGCATATTATAGGTCTCTTAAAAAAATTAATGTTGTAGAACACGTTTTCTATGTAGCCCTAATCGGTACGAAGCTAACAGTCGCTCATTCTTTGAAAAACCCTATTTTTAAATGAGGTTTTTAGGTTATTTATAAATGAGACTGAGGTTCTTTTTAACAGTTTTTTAATCAAAAAGCGCCAAATGACAAGACTTTTTTTAATGATGGATAAATCAATATCAAAATTTACCGTTATGCTAAAAGAAATTGTTTTAAGAGCTATTTGGGAATTAAAACTTGAAATTTTGCTATTTTTTTACTATTATACGTCTGTACAATTTTTTTTTTTAAATAAAACGCAGAAATTGAATCTTCAATATTATAAATTTTTATATGTGTTAAATGTTTGTCTTAATTATATAAGATTGACTAAAATCCAAAGAAGTATCTCTTTCTTTTTAAATATTTTTTTTTTTTTTTAATACCTTTCTCTTTTTAATTACACAGTCTTTTCTATTCAGGCGTGACTGTAAATGTCGTAAGGGGGAATAACTCTTACGACGTATGTGGGATTCGAACCCACACTTTTTCGGTGTTTACAGCGTAGGCCACCGAGGCCCCATATTTTCTTGTATATAAAGTTCCAAGATTAATTACAAATTTTGGTGCAACCCATAATATTCTAAGCTGTTTGAATTGTTTTTTAAACAAAAAATATGCTGAACCTTTAAAAGCTGTTGGTTTTCATTTTGCTTTGCCTTGTTTATGATTTTTGCATTCAATTCTCTCATAAATTGTCTAAGTAATTAATTTTTTCAAAATTTGAATGCGGTAATAAGAAAAAAAATCGGTGATAAACTTGTTATTTGATGCCAATCGATTTAAATATAAATTCAATCAATTCGGAATATGCTTAACAATAATACGCAGCGTTTCTTAAAATAACATATACCTATTAATATAATTTAATTAGGAACAAATAACAATAAAATAAAATATATTGCTTTTCGGTATATGAAAATTGTCATTCCGAAACTACCACTTTCTTTTCAATCAATGTAATTATTTAAAATTTATTACCTATAGTATATAAAATGATTAGCATTGGTACTAGGTTGACTGAGATCGTTAAGATTCTATCAAATAAAAGTTTCTTTATATTTTATTTCTTTACATAAATTATTATACACTTTGTAAATCGTGAGAGTTTTGCCATTAAAAAAACGTGTTTTACATTTCTAAATTCTGAAAGTTACTTTTTCATCTCATTAAATCACTTGCAGAAATCATACTCTAAAAAAAAAAAACGGAAAAAACTAAATAAAATCTTCAACGTAACACAAATTGCCTTAAATGTATAATAATTTTTAAAAGTTAATTTTAAATAGGCTGTTTTTTGTTTAAGGGCATTATTTTAAATCAGGGCTTTATTTTTCACAAAAAGATATAAAATCATATACTTGTATGGCTAAGTCAGCTGTTGGTCATATACTTTTATTTATAGACTATAAAATTGCTGCATTTGTCTCCAATTAATCCGACCAACTAAGAGGTATTTCGACTGACAAGAATTAAATGGAAAAAAACATTTTTACAATTTTTTATGAACAAAAAAATGGTGCGTGCAAGAAACCATTAAAGCATTTTAGAACAAGAAAATGAGTACTTTCAAATTGATTTCTCTACAATTTCAATTTCTGCTAAATTATATTCTATTCAAAGTGATCATACAAATATGTTGATTACCTGTTAAATGGTTAAAATTGATAGATATATTAGAAATATCCATATATTTCTTAAATACCGCAAAATAAGATCTTAAGATCAAGAAAACATTTTTTAACAATATTGTTTTTGTCTTATTTTTTATTATTTTATTTAAAACATACAATTGACTTGTTCTCTAATGGATCTGCCGAAAAAGCAGTGTTAAAGGTGGATTAAAGCGACCTATTAAGTCAAATGCATAAAACTGAGCTTAAACTCAAATTTCACTTTTTCATACAAAACTTATAATTTCGAGAGTATATTCAAGAGCTTCTTTTTCAAAAAGTGCGTTTAAGTTCGGCATTATGCATTCGGCTCGTACGAGAAGGATCAATTTCTATTTTAGGGTAATTATAGGGCAAAATCGTTGAAATTAGAGTTTATTAAAGTTTAAATAATGGGGTATATTGAATTATATCTTTTTATATCAAAATTTTTATAATGTCACATTAACATCGTAGTTTTGTAAACGTTAAAGTATAGTAGGATGGTCCTTCAGTCACAAAGAGAAATCAAATTTGTTCGGAATTAAAAAATGTTCAGTTTTAAAAATATAAAAATATACATTTCCCGTTACATATTATTTAAAGATCCTAAATACATCTTCAATAACTTTATTCTTGAGGTTCAAATAAAAAACAAAAAATATTTTGCTCACAACTGTATTTTACATATTTTTAGCACAAGCATGATGTATGGAAGTCATAAAATCTTTTGTTCCTTGCGTTTTTCCACATTTTTCAAATTTTTATACCCGTACGATAGGATCGGGTATAATAAAATTACTCCTCCGTTTGTAACACCTCGAAATAAGCGAGCTAGATATACCTTCAAAGCTCTCGAACACCTAACTTTTAGATCCCCACATTTTTTTTGAAATAGAGCTATGAAATTTTAACTGCTGATAGATCTCACAATAATTTTATTTTTAATAACTTTTTTTTGTAGCCGCACCCGTTACGGAGCTACAGCTCCCCAAAGGTTCAAAAAAGCTCTATATTTAAATTGTTATAGCACAAGTTGTATAAGGTATATCTTCATTTTGAAAACGCCAAACAATTATTACTTTCATTAGCTTTAAAAGTATGTATACAATAAATATATATTTGTGGCATACGGTGTCTTAATTTACCGTTATGTGAAACTCAAATTTTGCAAAATCCTTCAAGCCTTTTATCTTCTTCTGAAATTTTGACAGAAGTTAGATCTTTGAAAATTAGTGTGAGTCATTTCAGAAATTTTTTTTGCATCACCCTCCGTTTAGGCGCTGTAAGGGGTCAAAAACTGAAAATTTCCTATTTTTAAACACCTGTAACTTGAACACCTGTTAAAATTTTTTTGAAGTAATACACAAAAATTAAAGCTTCAACATTATACTTTTATTTCTGTTAACAACTTTTTTTAATAATATAGGGTTACTTTATAATTGACGAAAGTGTTATTTGATTTTTTCAAATTTTCTAACAAATTTCTTTAACGAATTTTTTGCATTTTGTTCTACTCGATAATTTGAAATTGTTGAGGATATAATGCGTAGTACAAAAAAATGTAATTAAATAAGCAACATAACGGTTGCTTGAAGAATTTTTATTTATATGATATTGATATACATACATACTTATATAATATCATGTTTATTTACATATCGTATATGTCACTAGTGAATGAATGATAAGAGTATAGATGTATATTATATAGCGCCGTATTTACATACATATATGTATTTTATTGTACTTATAAGAAATTATTCTGTCAATGGAATATTTAAATATAATATAATATAATATTTAAAATTATATTTGCTGTTTTGTACTTAGTAAATTTAATATACATTTACCGCTTAGTATTAAATGGTACTATAGAATATTTGAAAAAGTTTTGGATTGATAATGGTTATGTTAAAATCTGCTTTAGAAGAATGTATAAACATATAGTTTGAATATATGTACAACCCATAGTACTAGAAATTATAAAATTCACCCAAATTATTTTAAAATACTAAAATATTAAAAAACTAATATTGTAAGCAGAGTGACAGGCTATGAACATACTAACGGTTCGTACGGGTATCTAAGAGTTGACAAAGTCAACTGTATTCTTCCTCGTTTTTTTTTTCATATTAATAAATTTTCCTAATAGGAAATACTTGAAATAAAAATTCTCTACAATAAATTTTAGGCATAAACGATTATTATACTTTTGGATGTGTATGTATATTTAGTATAAGAAAATTAATGACTAAAAAATTTCTCAAACTTCTCTCTATTTCCGATCTTTAGAATTTAAAATTGCATAAAAGATTGAAATGGTTTTAGCAAAGCAGAAAATTAAAAAAATGTGCGTGTGAAATAAAAATATCATACAATGGTTAAAGATTACCGTGTATTATTAGAAATCATTATATTTTTTTATGGTTTAAATTTTAAACGATTAGTAATTATTACAATAAAACAAATTAAAATTGGAAAACATTAGCTATATTGAAATGGGATTCACTGTCCCTCAACTAAACAGTTAACATTTCGTTAGCAAGAAAAAAAATTATAGAATAATGATATTGTAACCAATATTAGATTGCTAAAAACAACTTTTACACATATATTTCAAATATTGAACCGCCGCTGAACTAATTATTGAAACACTGATTTTGAAATCAAATCTAAAATCCTATTTAAATTTTTTCCAACAAGATTTTATGCGAAGTTTCTGATTAGTATAACTGGAATTTTGCTTTTTATGTTAACTGACTTTATGCTAAAGGGCTGTTAATGCCAAATGACTTTTTGAGAAATGGGTTTAGGCTAACTCGAGTTCTTTCCTTTGAACTATATTAATGTTGTTTTTGTATATTAAAGTATATTTTTGAAATACATTGTTATTTATTTTTGAAGTATGAAATTTTTCAAGATAAATATTAAACAAAAATGTTTTAGTGTTGAAATGTTGATAGTGCTAAGAATAGATAAGATTTTGATATTCAGTTAAGATTGGAGCTTAATTAACTTTTAGCTGTTACATTAAAATAACCCAATCTTATCATGATCAATAATTCCTTATGTCAAAAGCAATTTACGCAATCAAGTAAAATATCTTATACTATTTTTAGCACATTTCCAAAAAATTTTTGAAAAAATGTGCTTATTAATTTCACTCTGTCCGTCAGTCTGTCTGTCTGTTTACAAAACTTCTGCACCCTTAAAGATAGAGAAAAGAAATGTAGCCATGGGTAGGTCTCATAAGAAAATTAATTTTGTGGAACAACTGTTTCATGTAGCCCCATCCATCACGGAACTACAGCCCCTCAAACTTTGAAAAAGCCCTATTTTTAAACGCGTGTTTTTCAAGTTCTGCTTATAATTTTTTCAATCTGAAAACGTCATTCCAAAGGTATTTTTTTACCTTCATAAATTAATATCATTTTAGATAGGCTTTAGATTTTGAGGCAAGAAAGAACTTTTAGAATTAGTTTAAGTTTCCTCAGAAATTTTTTTTGAATCACCCCCTGTTTATGAGCTATTTGGGCTCAAAAATTAAAAATTTGCTATTTTTAAACACCTGTAACTTAAGCACCTGTACACATTTTACTTCGGCAAGATATAAAAATTAAAGCTCCAGTAATATATTTTTATCTGTATTAAAGGTTTCTTTTTGTACAAGGTTCCAGAGTTGCGGCCCCTCAAAATTGCTAGAAAGCCCCATTTTCAGATGCCTAAATCTCAGGCTCTGCATAATAGTTTTACAATCTAAAACCGCTAAAGGACCGAAAATTTTATTATCTCTATAAACAAATATCAAAATTATGCAATATTTTGTAATTTACTATTTAAATTTACCGTTATGGGAAAACCACATTTTGCATGAAATTTTGTTTTTCATAACTACGGCAGGCCTCTAGATAGGAACCTGAAATTTTCAGACAAGAAAGAATTTTTAGAGTTACAAGTTACCTTTGAAAATTTTTTTGTACCACCCCCCAGTTATTCAAAATATGCTATTTTTAGCCGCCAGCAACTTAAGCAGCTGTACAAATTTTTCTTTAGCAAGATATAAAAATTAAAGCTCCAGTAATACATTTTTACGTGTGTTAACGGTTTTTCTTAGTTATATAGAGTCCGGACTTACAGCCCCTCAAAATTGAAGAAAAGTCCTATTTTCGAATTTTTTCTTATTATATGAAATTTTCAAATTTTTGTGCAAGTCACAATTCTAAACAGTTTGTATTGTCTTTTGGAAATGTGCGCTTTTAAAAACCGTTGGTTTACATTCTACCTTGTTCTTTAGAGCCCCAAATAAACCATAAGACGAAAGTGTAATCTAGATTATCATAAATCTCTATTTGAAATAGCAGAATATTTTCAACTAGTGTCAAATTCAACTAACAAAATTTAAAAATAAAATATTTTAAATCCACACCTTTAATAAAACACTCCAACTTTATCTATAGTATTAGGTGTCCTTTACAATGTGTAACCACTTCAATAATACATTTTCTTCTTTCAAAATAATCAAACATATTACCATTAAAATAACCTATTGTTAATGTTTTATTCTTGAGATTTAATGTTTACACTTTGAATGACTGCACAAATCTGTAGATACCTATTCTATTAAATAGATTTATATAGTAACGATATAATATAATTTTAAAAATATTATAGGTGTAAAGCTATATGTACCTATGTACATATTTATTATCATTTATTCATCACATTTAATGAAAATATCATTACTTTTCTAAATGTTTAATCTTATATACGTGTACAAATATTTACTTTTCAAAGGAATTTTTTGCAATAAATGAGTTTGTTTATTTTGTAAACTTTGACACCTATATTTTACTTTAGTAAGTACATCACATTAGTTACAAACTTTAATAAAATAAAATATTATATTATTTTCTTTAAAAATTTAAAATGGATTACAAAATAATGTTGGAAAATAATAACATCGATTAAATGAAAATGTTTTTCTTTTCGAAAATCGAAAAAGAAAGTTCAAAGTTTTGAATCTGTGTAAAATATTTTTCTAATAATTGAATACTTTTGAAATTGAAAGTTCCTAAACGAGGAAGAATACAGTTGCCTTTGTCAACTCTTAGATACCCGTACGACCAGCTAGTATGTTCATAGCCTGTTACTCTGCTTATAATATTATTTTTATTTTTTAAGTTTTTAGTATTTTAAAATAATGTGGGTGAATTTTATAATTTCTAGAACTATGGGTTGTACATATGTATATTCAAACTATATGTTTATACATTTTTCAAAAGCAGATTCTAACCTTCCACATAACGATTATCAATCCAAAACTTTTTCAAATATTCTATAGTACCATTTAATACTAAGCGGTAAATGTATATTAAATTTACTTAGTACAAAATAGTAAATATAATTTTAAATATTATATTATATTAATGCGTACTACGTAATGCGTAGTATATTTATATTGTTATAAGTATATCGCCGTACATATTGCAATTTCTTTAAAAATATTTCCATTCATATAATAATTTCTTATAAGTACAATAAAATACATTATGTATATGTATGTAAATGCGGCGCTATATAATATACATCTATACTCTTATCATTCATTCATCAGTGCAATTTACGATATGTAAATAAACATGATATTATATAAGTATGTATGTATATCAATATCATATAAATAAAAATTCTTCAAGCAACCGTTATGTTGTTTATTTATTTACATTTTTTTGTACTACGCATTATATCTTCAACAATTTCAAATTATCGAGTAAAACAAAATGCAAAAAATTCGTTAAAGAAATTTGTTAGAAAATTTGAAAAAATCAAGTAACACTTTCGCAAATTATAAAGTAACGCTATATTATTAAAAAAAAGTTGTTAACAGAAATAAGAGTATAATGTTGAAGCTTTAATTTTTATGTATTACCTTAAAAAAAATGTTAACAGGGATTCAAGTTACAGGTGTTTAAAAATAGGAAATTTTCAGTTTTCGCTTACAGCTCCTAAACGGAGGATGACACAAAATGTCATCATACTTATACATACAAATGACTCATACTTATTTTCAAAGATTTAACTTCTGTCAAAATTTCAAGTTTCCAGCATAAACCGTTTAGAAGATAGAAGGGTTAAAGGATTTTGCAAAATTTGAGTTTCCCATAACGGTAAATTAAGAGACCGTATGCCACAAGTATATATTTATTGTATATATACTTTTAAAGCTAATAAAAGTAGTAATCGTTTGGCGTTTTCAAAATGAAGATATACCTTATACAACTTGTGCTATAACAATTTAAATACAGAGCTTTTTTGAACCTTTGGGGAGCTGTAGCTCCGTAACGGGTGGGCCTAAAAAAAAAGTTATTAAAAGTAAAATTAATATTTTTGTGAGATCTATCAGCAGTTAAAATTTCATAGCTCTATTTAAAAAAAATTGTGAAGATCTAAAAGTTAGTTGTTCGGGAGCTACTCGAAGTTTTGGTCGGAACTCAACCAAAAAATAGGGAACCTACAAATTGTTCCCAGAATATTTTGTGTAAATTTCAAGATTCTAGCTTCTTAGTTTTTGAGTTAGCGTGCTGATAGACGGACGGACGTACATGGCTCAATCGACTTAGAATTTTCTTCTGATCCGATCCATACCTTTGAAGGTATATCTAGCTCGCTTATTTCGAGGTGTTATAAACGGAGGAGTAATTTTATAATACCCGATACTTATCGTAGGGGTATAAAAACAAGGCACTTTATATAAAACCAAATGTTTTTAATAGCGCACATTTTGCAAAAGACAATAAAAACAGTGATGATTGACACTGTTGATCTAAAAGTGTGCCAAGATAAATCAATGAAGCATAATCTGGAAAAATTTTGTTTTCATATAACGGTAAATTTCGAAAATTCAATTACATAAAAATTGTATAATTTTAAAGATTAAGTAGAAGCTGAGATTTATACTTGTATTGAAAAAAAAATAGAGGTTTTTTCATTTTTGAGAGACTGCAGCTCCATAATACGTGCAACTACTTGTACATAAAAAAGTTATTCTACACGGGCGGACGGACGGACCGAAAAAGTAAAATTAATAAAAAATTAAAAATTTTGAAAAATTTGCTATTAAGAACCAAACTATATAGGCTAGTTCATTGGAAAAAATTTATTGCAAATAATTCATCATAAGCAATTCATGATGATGCAATTCATTGGATGAAAAAGCGCAAAAACAAAATAGAAAATGTTAATGAAAATAAAATAATATGTTTCCATTCGTATGCTTGCAATAAACTCTGTCATGAATTTTGTTACCGCTGAAAACTTACCGCGGGCCTAAAAACTGGCCGATATATGCATCTGCAACCTATCAAAATTAACCAGATATACCAAAACTCAATTATAAATACTGTAATTAAAGTGTAATATCTGTGTAGCAGATAAGTTAGATTTAATATCAATTAAGCAAAACATGATAAGTAGGTAGGTACCTAATTTATCTATAAATTCTCACTTTGACGAAAGTCAACAATTTAAAAACAAAACATAGATATAATTTAATTTTAAAAATTTTTCAATTTATATCGAGGATTATTGCTTAAATAAAACTGCAAATATTGTGATTAGGTTATATTAAACAACCAAAATGTTTTATTTTTTGTACATTGAAATTTTTATTTTTAAATATTTTGATATAAAAAATTGATTACTGTAGGGCTGAGCACATAAAACACTAGAGAAGGTTGAAACAAACGAAAATTTTTAAGACATGAGTTGACTTAATAACCTGTTCAAAAATTCCAAGGTAATAGGACTTAAAATTTTTGTTAGGACAAATTTTCAAAATCTTAATAAGGATGTAGATGTATCTTTTTTGTAACATTCATTTGACAGCTTTGTATAAAATTTTTAAATCAGTTTTCATGATGTTTTAATATCAAGTTATTTTATTGTTATGAATTTTATAGAGATGATATTTACCTGAGTTTAAATTGTATTATAGGTATTTATTTAATTTTAATAGTTTAGCAAAAGAAAAACATTGTATTTTACAATCTAATGTTATCACATGTATTTAAAAAAAAAAAAAGTATCCAAATTTTGTGTTAATGTCCTCGTTTTATGGTCTTAATAAAAATTTATAAGACTAGGGGCATCAAAAGAGTACAATTTCTCTACTTTAAGAGTAAAAAATCTAAAAATGTATGTATCTAAAATTTTAAAAGGTAGTGGAAATTTCCGATAAAATAATTTTAATTAATAAATCGCCATTGCCAATAATAGTCAAAATCAAAATAATTTAAAAATAATATAACTTAGTCCATGCCTGTAAACGTGAAAGGGATAAATGCAAATATTAATAATTATTTGCTCTAATTTAAAGAAACTTCAATATACGGTTTAACTTAGAAATATAAGCTTTTTATTAAATAACTTTTATTTTTTACCTTTGATAGAAATACTATAAAAAAGATAACATTTTAAAAATAATGTTAAAGTTTTCAAAAACAAACAATTTAAAATATAGTTGAAGTTGTGCCAAGAATCAAATAAAAAAAAAATACATAAAATAATCATTTTATAAACAACTATATACGAGTACAAGAAACGCACAAGAAATTTGTTCTGATTTTTTTTTACTGCATTTTATCTGAAGATATAGGTACTGTTAAACTTTCCAATAACCACTTTAAAATAAAGTTTGCAGACATAAATACTTTGAAATATTTTTAAAATACTTTAGTTAGAAGATTGGTATAATAAAATTTTTTTACAAATATACACATACTTTCATACATGTAGCTATGTACGTATGTATCTCAATTTAAAATATAGAAAGTTTAATAAAATTTCAATTTCCTTTTTTAAATACTAAAAACAAAACTGGAAAAATGTTAAAATATAAGAAAAATTATGAGAAATTTTTTACTTAAGTTTTTTTTTAATTTTCAACAACTAAATGAAATATTTTAGATGTATACGAGTATTTACATATTTATTTTTTAGAAAGGATTCATTCATAGTTTAACTAAGCTGTGCATAATATTACAGTATTATTGACTTTACTATTTAGCAATTTAAAAAAAACTGCCAACTAATTTTTATTTTATTGATATGGAAAAATTATTTTATTTTTGGAATTTATTGTCACCATACTTTTGAATAAAAATTTCTAGGTTTTGGGCCTCTGGGGCCTCGTGGGTAAGACGTAGGTATAAAATACGCTGTAAACACTGAGGGAGTGTGGGTTCGAATCCCACACACGTCGTAATAGTTATTCCCTCCTTACGACATTTGCACCCACGTCTGAACAGGAAAGGCTGTATAATTTCCTTTCTACATTTATGTGGCAAAAAAAAAAATACTTTCTAATTTTTTAAATGAAAAAATAGGATTTCCATTTGCTAAATAAGAATCGCGAAAGAGACCAATGAAATGAGTGCGTGAATTTTCTTTGATTGTGTTGTAATTTGAACATGAATAAAAATCATTCTTCTATTAAACCAAATAAGTTTTAAATCTATGTTACAATGAACCTATGTATGGTTTGGGAATTGGAGAAAATAGGAATAAAGGAAGTTGGGAGATATGGCAAGTTATTGTTTGCTGAGAGGATTGTTTTAGAACATAAAAGTTTATATTCTTTTTGAATTTATTATCAATAGTATACACGTTATGATGGCAAACTTTTGGAAATATTTCCGAGAAAGTACAGGGACTTCAATAAATGGTTTAGAAGTTATGTAAACCAGATGTACAGAATGGAAATAATAAGTAAATTTTTCAAAAAAATTTTTAAAAAGTGTATAACGGCCATAAAACTCTGAATAAATTATAAAATTTTTGTAAATTTGTAGAAAAGCTGATTATTATCTTCTAATTTCCGATTTTCAAAATAAAATTAAAGTAGTGGATAGCCTCCCAAAATTATACAGATTTTATAATTTCACGGCACATAAAATCTGCATTAATTTTTTTGTAGTTTACTTCTTGCCATAAAAATGTGATAAGGAAATCACACAGTCCTTCCAGCTGTGGCCGTATATATAGTAAGGAGGAATTATTCTCAGGATGTGTGTGGGATTCGAACCCACACTCCATCGAAGTTTTCAGAATATTTTATGCACTCTTCCCCATTAGGTAAGAGTGGCCCTCCCATGGTCCTCCGAAGTTTTTACTTATTTTTTTTTTCGGGAAAGAAAATATTCTAGAATTATTTAAAAAATCAGAAAAACATTCACACATATATTATAATATATTCTTTAACCACTCGCTAATAAATTTATTCAAATTCAAAATTCTCAACTAAACTCTGTTTCTGCACAACAAACGCTTTTGTTTCTTCTTTTAAACAACAATTATTGAAAATCATTTTAACGTTTAAGCAATTTCTATACATATTATACATATTGGTTACAATATCCTAAAAGAAAGAAGCGGTTATTATGTACAATACCCAGTTATTATTAATAATTCTCAATTATTATGATATTTGAAAATGACATCTTGTCATTAATAAAAATTAAATTCAGAAGCTGGGAAAAAAATCAAATCTCCCCACCGGAGGACCGAAAAGTATTTTTTTTATTCAATAACAATAATAAGCAATGAGATCGTAAAAATATATGTACATACATTCATTCATACATCCATTTACATATTATGTAAGTATATACATGATTTTTTTTTTCATTCAAAAATATTAGAAGTAAAAAATAATAAAAACTGTAAACAAATACAAACCAAACATAAGATTAATTATTAATAATGAATTTGCTAACAAAAATATGCTACAGTTTTAATTTTACGTCATTAACAAGAGAATAATATGCATAGATATAAGTATGTACAGTCATTCTTCCTATAACGACAGTTTTGGGTTCGAAAAATCACGTCGTTGTATGAATTGTCGTAATATGGGTAAATTGTTACTATGAAAAAAAAAGTAAAAGCTAAAAATAAAAATCTATGGTCGGGTTATTTACAAAGAAACTTCATATGGTAAAAATAAAAACAAATGAACAAAATTAATATATCACATCATTATAATTTCAATTTGTTTTAATTATATGTATTTGTTTTTTTCAAAAATAGTTTTTTTTATATGTTGCTGTAGGAGCAAAATATCGCTAAGCTAAAAAAAAAGTCATAAAATATTTTTTGTCGTTATATGAATTGTATGAACTTTTTCTTAATAATTTTTCTTATAATATTTTTCTGTTACGAAATATTCGAAAAAAAACTTACAAATGACACTAGTAAACTACTTCTTCCGGTTGTCTGATTTGCTCCAAAAGCTTATCAATCCGAGATATTTACATCAAAACCTTAAATATGAAATTTTAAAAAATTTCGCTCAGTCGTTTAGGCTGTACATGTGCCCACAGATACGCACACACATACAGACATCACGCTAAAAAAATTTTTATAGCCTTTTACGCACCGGAGCACTACTCCGATTTTTGCTAAAATCTCGGGTACAAATTTTTGGTATGAAAACAATACCTACCTTATACCTACATAATTTGTATGCGGCCGGTAATTATTCAAATAAAAAAGCAATTGAAAAGTAATTAAAATTTTTATATTTTAATAAAAATATTGAAGTTTAATTTGCATAACATTGAAAAAATGTATGTAAAAGAAAAAACGTATTAAATAAATTTATTTACTAGGCTCATCATGTATAAAAAAAAATTAACAAAATAATGGCTTATGTTCTATTTTATTCATACAGTTAATAATTTAAAATCGATTTAAATTTTTTTCCTCTCCTTAATCAGGATAATGTCCTAACAGAAGTTTTTTATTTTTATTTTTACCAATTATAAAATAAAAAAAAAAAATTATGCAATGACGTTTTCATATCATCGCAATTAAAATTTGTGATTAAACATTTATTTTTTTAAATAAAATATAACAGAACATTTTCTAAATTGTTAAAAAAAGAATGTAGTCTAAATTTGCATAATAAACTCTCTTATACCTTTGGGATTTATGAACTGATATGCTGTTGAATAAAGATATAAAAAAATAAAATGTTAGTAAATAAATTATTTTTGATTTTGTAATAAAAAGCAAAAAAACTTTAATATTTAATTTAAAACAGGAAACGGAAGTAATTTTGTTCCAAATAAATTGAAAATTTTAAAAGTGGTATTGTAATTTTCATTTATTTATTTTTTAATAAAATATTTAAAACATAAATTTTTTTTCTTCTACAGATATTAGGCACATAACGAATCTACTAACTCACTTATTATACATATTTAAACTAAGCCTTAGTTTCTGGAATCATTATAGTTTCTCTAAGTTATTGATTACCCACTATGTCGTAGATAATAACTGATTGCAATTTCATACTCATGCAAGTCAAAAACTTCCAGAATTATCCAAATCTTGAAGTTTCTTTTGGTCGCCATTACACTACTTATATTAGGGATACGAAAATGTTTACATTAGGTTAGTTTATGGCATCCTATTATTATAGGAGGTTTATAATTCTTGATTAAATTTTCAAATGAATGCATAGTTTTGTTACATATTATGGATATATGATTATCTGTCTTTATTTTCAAAATGAAACGTACTAAATTCTTTCCATTCTCATTATTTCTGTTTTAGATATTTTTTTTTTCACTTACTTACTTTTTTAAAACGGAGAAGCCACCTTAACAGTTCTTTGTAACGAATTCAAAATAGTGTAAAATGGGGAAATGGATATTAATAATATGAATGATATAAAAAAATATGGTCCCGAGAACATTATTCATTTTTAGAATGTAAGAAGGTGTTAAGTGCAATACGTATCTAAATATGTTTTAAGAAATCCCGCTTTGTAAAATTGTTGTTATCCGGAAAAAATTAAATTACATGAGTTTTTTTTTCAATTAAATCTCACGTGCTTACCAATAGACCACCGAAGACCCAAGTTTAATTTAATTATAGTATTATGAAAATAATGCTTAAGAAGCTGAAATTTTTATTATGAGCACTTTAATATGTATTTTCCTAATATCTTTTTAAAATGTTCGTCTTTTCGTTAAGTTTTTGTGTACATTTATTTTTTTTTGTTCATTTTTCTGCCACATAAATGTGAACAGGAAATTACACAGCCTTTTTCTTCAATTCAAGTTCAATTCCTTTTCAGGTGTGGCTGTAAATCTCGTAAGGGAGAATAACTCTTACGAAGTGTGTTGGATTCTAACCCACACTTCCTCGGTGCTTACAGCGTATTTTCCACTAGGACACCGATGTCCCTAGTGTAAATTTTTATCTACACGTAATTATCACAATAATTCATACTTTAAGTAAGAAGTTTGTTGCCAAATATTTTTAGAAACTATATAATGTGATAGTTATGTGATATTAGAATAGCTTTTAATAGTAAAGAAGAAACATAGTAATGCATGTAATCCTATACATAAATTGCTTAAACAAACCATGGATTACATAGGTGCTAATATATTGATGGCTACAGCCGAGTAATCAACGACTTAGTGAAATAATTCCAGAAACTGAACCTTTATCAAATATCAATAATAAATGACTTAGTGGATGCCCTATGCTGCTTATAGGAGTCGCAAAGAAAAAAAAAATTTATGGACTTTAATATAATAGGTTGAAAAATACTTTTGGAATTCAAGCGATAATTAATTCAAAAACCATAATTCACTTATTGTTTGTTTTCTATAAACCTTTCGCATATTAATCATAGCTACCATTATTTCCTCATCATTTGCAGCTCATGATTCTTTGATTTTAAGAAGTTGATAAAGTAAAATGATTTATAGACTTAAAATGTTAAACAAAAATTTTAAAAGCATTGATTTTAAAGAAAGAATATTTTCAGTAACTTTAAGTGACCGAAACTTTTCTCTAAATAATTGAATAGAAAAATCATATGAAACTTCAAGTTAATAACTCTAAAGTTAGACCAATTTTATTATAATATTAGGTATTAATTACAATATTTTGTACCAAATTCAAAATGTAAATTAAAAAAAGTATTCTTATGTTGCAGCAATTTTGTAAAAGAGAAAATAAATTAGAATATCTAGGTTAGAATATAGGAGCGAATAAAACGCACCGTAATTTTTTCCATTCGAACAGGCGTAAGGTCATTCTGATGACCATTTTTTGTTAAGCAAAACTTCTTCTTAAAAAGTTTTTTATTTTTTGGTTTCTTTTTGTTTTTTTTTTTTTCTAATGAAGACAAACATTATGAAAATCAAACTAAAATTTAGAGTGATTTTGATACTTAATTGTTATATTTTTCCTTTTTTAATTTGTTGCCTTACTCATTTCTTTTTTGTTTTAAAAAAATAAAAATTAAAACAACAAAACAAAAAAAATATAAAATAAATATTTTAATTTTTATTCTTTTTAGCATATTTAACGCACAAATATTTTGAAAAAATGTGCCTATTCATTTTACTCTGTTCGTTTGTCTGTCCGGTTGTTTACAAAACTTCTACAATCTATACCATCTGAAGTAGAAAAATGAAATTTTAACTATGGATAGAAATCGCAAAAATTGTTACTTCCTATTTAAATTGTTATAATACAAGTTCTATAAGTTATAACGTCAATCTGCAGACGTCAAACAATATCTAATTACTTTTATAAACTTTCTAAATAATATAATATATATGGTGTTTCAATTTACCGTTATGTAGAGTTCAGTATTGCAAAATTCTTGACCTTTTCTATTTTTCAAACGGTTTAAGTTAGAAAATTTAAATTGAAAGTTAGATCTTTGAAAATAAATATGAGTCAGTTCAGAAAATATTTTTGTGCCGCCTTTCGTTAAAGAGTTTTAAGGGGACAAACTATAAATTCCTTATTTTTAAACGCATGTCCAAAATTTTTTAAAAGTACATAAAATTTAAAACTCCAATATTATATTTTTATTTCTGTTAACAACTTTTTTTAATAATATAAGGTATACTTTAAAATTGACGAAAGGGTGAGTTGATTTTTTTTTTTATTATAACTATGTACACTTTACGCAAAACTTATTATAGAACATTATTTAATTTTCGAAATGTGCTTTTTTGAAAAGTCTTGGTTTTTTCACTATTTGTTTCTTTATAACGATGGTCCTAGATGAAAGAAGAAAAATTTTTCGTATTTTCTTTATATTAGTAAAAATTGAATGAACAGAAATGATTGATCTGTATCGAGACAGAGTAGAATAATATTAAAAGTGTGGAGATAACAGAATATGTATGTATATGTATTATGACCTTTTGTCTTTTTCTATTTCTGTTAATTTTTAATCAAATATTCAGAGGGGTTTTATGTGTTTTTTTTTTTTTTTTGTATTTTGTTAGTCACAGTCATTTTGTGAAGAACAGAAAAAAAAAAACAACACAATGAACTGAACTTGGAAAATCTATAAAAGAAGACACTCGTTAAAATTCAAAAAAAAAAGAAATTTAAGTCATAAATTAAAAATTAAATTATAAAGTAAAAAGGACAAAGTAATAAATGACAGATTGAAAAGGAAATAACAGAATCTCATAAAATTATTGATTCTTTGACATTGTATTTAAATATTCTTATGGTACAAAAAAATATTTTTATTTCCTTATTTAAATAAAAGTTTTAAGTTAAATATTTTCTTTTTTTTTTAGTTTTAAAAAGGGTCTATCATAGATTGTAATATAACGGAAAGTTCTATATGTAAGACAAAAGTTTAAATACATCTACAAATTCCCAAAATTATAAAAAATAAAAATAAATTGAATAAAATAAAAATAATTTGAATGTTAATTGTATAATTGATACTTGATTTCAAATTTATATTTTATACTTTTTATATCTAGATATAAAATAATAAACTTAAATAAAAAATAATAAAAAAAATTTTAAAAAACAGCTTTTTTTGAACTAAAAAGTAGAAAATAAATTTTTAATTGCGAATTTTTATGTAATTTTCTAAATTACATTGTTGCGATGGAAGTTCCTTTAAAAAAATTTAACCCAATATAGTATTTATATATGTGCCATAAAGCCTGTGAAATTAAAATAATTAGAATTATGTATTGTCACCAGAATTTAAACTGTGTCCAAAATTTCAAGTCACTAGCTCAACGGAAAGTGGGTCTAAAATAGCTTGGAAGATTCCACGATTCTTTTAACCACGAGTGAGTTCAATAAAGATGATTTAAAGAGATGATTAAAATTTCATTTCTCCGTAATAAAAAATTTAGAGGTTATTTAAAAAATTTCAATTTAAATAATGTAGAAGTTTTGTAAACAGATCGACGAACGAAAAGAGTAAAACTAATATTTCAAAACTTTTTTGAGAAATATTTCAAAACTCTTTTGAGAAATATACTAAAACCCTAATAAACTTTTATAAAAGCAATTATATTAGATAATTTGTAAAATCTGTTTAAAAGTAAAGATATTTAGACAAAGTAAAAAGAGTGATATAAATACCTTTCCTAGAAAGGCTATAATTTTAGAAAATTGTAGTTTTCAAATGTAATAGTTTTAAGCACCTATAATTGCCTTATGCGTTGCTTCCCTTGTATTGCATCTAAACTTTAAATTAAGGAGTTCATAAATTTTAAACTTTTATCTTAATTTTTTTGTTGTTATTTTTATTTTGGTCCAAATAAATAAGAAATCAGTTTAAGATATTCACATTAATTATGTGTATAAGTATAAAAAATTATTTTAACTGTAACCCGTTTAATAATATTCATGCTTACTTTATCATTATACTGCAAAATACGATATGTTATCTGATTAAAGCTTCAATGAGATTTATAAAGTTCAAACCATTATAATACCAAACAGATACATTATAAAACATACTAGAATTATAAAAATTAGCTATATACTCGTGTATTCTATATTAATTATTGCATACAACAAAATAAAAACTTATAGATAATAAAATTTAAAAAAATACCGTTAATAAACTGTCTTTCAAGTGTTCCTATTTCTATTATTAGGTACTATTAAATATTAATATGCTTAGATATGTGCTTAATATTAAAATAAATTAGTTAATATTTTTGAAACATCTAAGCTATTTTGTACAATTAACAAAACATAACCTATATATTTTTTAAAGAAGTCAAAAAGTTAAAAATAATATTTTTTTGTTTCATTTAATATTGTCGATGAAAACGGGATAAATATGTTTCACTCTTTACATTATCTATTATAGGACCTATGTACTACAAGTTATTACTATCTAAACATGTATGTAACAAGGTATAAACGTGGTGGGTTTTGTGTTTTTAGAAGAAGGAATTACTTCGGAAATCATTAGAAAATTTAAAAAATTTTCGTCAAAATTGTTCTGTTTGACTGAGTGTATTAGAGTAATTCCTAAAAAAAATTTTTATCTACAAAATGTAAGCAGTGCAAATGCACTCAGTTCCACTTGTTTAATTTTAGAAACAAATTTTATTAACATGTTGGAATTTTAAAATAGTTTCCGTTTTGTTTTCATAATAATTTTAATTGGTTAATTTCATCCAAATTTTTATTAAGTGTTTCAACTGTTATTATTCCATTTGACATTTTAGCTTTCCTGGCCTCTTGCCAAATTCGTTACTCAACTTTCTTCATTCTATACAAGACAGAACACCTTTTCATATAGAATTTCCCAGAATTGACCAGAACATCTTTTGTTCTTTTTAAATGAATGTGACTTTGTATTGTTCAAACCTAAGGCAACCTAAAACAAGTTACCACATAAGAAGAATTACGCTTCTTGAGTTTTATATCGGACCATTGGCTAAATTAAAATTTTGTATATTATATTGATTTTTAATGATACGATCCTGTCTAAAAAGTTTTTAACTTAAAAATTAATTTAATTTTTTTTGGAAAATTGAAAAAGAATTTTAAATTTGGAAAAAAATTTTTTGTTTTTCATTTTGAAAATTTAATTAGAAAAGAAATTTCATTATAGGGTAATGTAGGAAAGAAGAAAAAAGTATTCCTTCTTTGTAGAATGATAATACAACAAAAAATTAAAAAAAAAATTAATTTCAAAAATTTAATTAAGTTTTCAGGTATTTTAAGAGATTGTATTTTATTTTTTTTTTTATTTTGGGTTTTGTTTTTATCCCCATAACACAATTTTTTTTTATAGCTACTTATGTTATTGCAAGTTAAATAAGTTAAAATTGTTATAAAATTTAACAACGTATCCATTATATACAAATTTTTTTTTTTAGTTTTCGTAAAATTTTATAACTTTAATAGAAACTCAGATTAACCTCTAAAATATACGTCATTAATATTTTTTTTTTGCCCATTTTCTTATATGTGAAACGAATTTTTATGAAGTATTTAATTTTTGCTAGAATACTACTACCTACATGAATATGAAGGAATATCTTGTTTGAGTTTAATACACTGAGCATAATTCAAATGTGCTGTAAAATCTTAGTATTCTTTCCTTCACTTTTTGTCATATACCAATTCACTAATAATTCTTCAGTAGACATTTTTCCAAAATATGATTATTATATCATTACGGTATTGAAGTCTGTTGAAGAACTTTCTGATTCTGTCAAGCTAAGGTTTGGTCCTTACTAAGAGAAGCACAGACATACGGAGTAAACATAGAGGAATGTTGATTAAATCAAGTAAAATAATAATACTGAAACTCAATTTGTCAGCAAAGGAATGAAAATAATAAGTATTTTCTTTAATATGCTCAACATTTTCGTAAATGAAAATTGTAGTACGAGTATAATGGTCTGCCTAGACCAATAATATTTGTTTGTATTATATAAAATATAGTATATTCACATACATTTACTCTTATGCACATTTTTCTATATTTTTTACAAAAATGTTTTGCAAAGCCCTTAAGTCTATATCTTAGTGTTTACCTAAGTCTAGAAAGAAAAAATGATGAGGTGGTTCCGTTTTTTTTTCTGGATAAATCGGCAGAGGTGCAAAGAAAGTATTTCACATTAATAACTTTAATTTCTCTATAAAATCTTAGCTATCTAAAAATCAATCAATATTGCCTAACTTCAGTTCTGGAGAGCGTTATTAACACTTGGATCTTTTTAAACTCAAATTTGTAGTGACTTGAGCTCGACGATTTTGTTGTGTCTTTTTGTGTATCAAAAAATTTTTTCTTTAATCTTTAGCTTGAGGATTTGTATAGAGAAAATTCGAAAAATGAATAATAAAAAACACATTTATTTATTGCAAATCAATAGCTTCGAAAATTAAAATAGGGACTTATATTAAATGTTATTTTAAATAATTGAAAAATCAATAAAATCATGCAACTTTAAAATTAAAAAAAAAAAATTAGACGAAAAATTTCTATGTTCATTAATTAATGATGGTAAGTGTATCAATCTCATATACTGTATTAAATAACAGTATCACATAATAATATGAAATATTTTTAATATAATATAGAATACATTCACACAATCAAACATAATACATATGATTAAGACACAGTTATTTAATTATGTAAGTGGAGACGTAAAGACCTTATTGTTTTATCAAAATAAAAAGAAAAAGAAGAAAATTTCATAACAAATAAATGGTGTTAATTGGGATTTTAATATGACGTAATTTAATTTCACTTTAAAAATATATAATAACAATATTAACTAAATTCTTAAATGTAAATGTATGATTGTATATAGATTCATCTGATAATATTACGAATAGATTCATCTGATAATTAAAAAGATTTAAATTTAAAGATACGAACAATTCATTTAATGTTCATTTAAGAAATCATTATGAAATATTTAAGATAAATGTTATCTAATAAATCGTTTAAGAACTTAAGGATAACAAGGTACAATAAAATGGAATAGCTATAGGTGTATAGATATTGAAAAAAAAAAAAATAAATAAAATATGCACAGCTGGTATATGTATAAAAATATCTTTTACTTTTTAGATGTGTTTCATATAAATTTTTAGCACATTTTTCAAAAAGAAAATTGAAAAATTTTCTACTAGTTTAACTCTGTCCGACCGTCAGCCCATTTGTTTCTTTATAAAACATCTGCGCCGTTAAAGTTAAAGCAATGGAATTTTAATCATGTCTAGGTCTCATACAGACATGTATTATCAGCATTTCATAATTTATTATAAGAGTTATCTTAAAACTGAAGAAAAAACCTCTTGATTTTTTACGGTTTATTTTTATACCCGTACGATAGGATCGGGTATAATAAAATTACTCCTCCGTTTGTAACACCTCGAAATAAGCGAGCTAGATATACCTTCAAAGGTATGGATCGGATCAGAAAAAAATTCTAAGACTTTTGAGCCATGTCCGTCCGTCTGTCCGTCAGCACGCTAACTCAAAAACTAAGAAAGCTAGAATCTTGAAATTTACACAAAATATTCTGGGAGTAATTTGTAGGTTCCCTATTTGTTTTGGTTGAGTTTGGACCAAAACTTAGGGTAGCTCTCGAACACCTAACTTTTAGATCCCCACATTTTTTTTGAAATAGAGCTTTGAAATTTTAACTGCTGATAGATCTCACAAAAATATTAATTTTACTTTTAATAACTTTTTTTTGTAGCCCCACCCGTTACGGAGCTACAGCTCCCCAAAGGTTCAAAAAAGCTCTATATTTAAATTGTTATAGCACAAGTTATATAAGGTATATCTTCATTTTGAAAACGCCAAACGATTACTACTTTTATTAGCTTTAAAAGTATATATACAATAAATATATATTTGTGGCATACGGTGTCTTAATTTACCGTTATGCCAAACTCAAATTTTGCAAAACCCTTTAACCCTTCTATCTTCTAAACGGTTTAAGTTGGAAACTTGAAATTTTGACAGAAGTTAGATCTTTGAAAATAAGTCAGTCAGTATGAGTCATTTCAGAAATTTTTTTTGTATCACTCCCCGTTTAGGAGCTGTAAGGGGTCAAAAACTGAAAATTTCCTATTTTTAAACACCTGTAACTTGAACACCTATTAAAATTTTTTTGAAGTAATACACAAAAATTAAAGCTTCAACATTATACTCTTATTTCTGTTAACAACTTTTTTTATTAATAATATAGGGTTACTTTATAATTGACGAAAGTGTTACTTGATTTTTTCAAATTTTCTAACAAATTTCTTCAACAAATTGTTTGCATTTTGTTTTACTCGATGATTTGAAATTGTTGAGGATATAATGCGTAGTACAAAAAAATGTAAATAAATAAACAACATAACGGTTGCTTGAAGAATTTTTATTTATATGATATTGATATACATACAGACTTATATAATATCATGTTTATTTACATATCGTATATGCCACTAGTGAGTGAATGATAAGAGTATAGATGTATATTATATAGCGCCGTATTTACATACATATATGTATTTTATTGTACTTATAAGAAATTATTCTGTCAATGGAATATTTAAATATAATATAATATAATATTTAAAATTATATTTACTATTTTGTACTAAGTAAATTTAATATACATTTACCACTTAGTATTAAATGGTACTATAGAATATTTGAAAAAGTTTTGGATTGATAATCGTTATGTGGAAGGTTAGAATCTGCTTTTGAAGAATGTACATATAAACATATAGTTATATATGTACAACCCATAGTTCTAGAAATTATAAAATTCACCCAAATTATTTTAAAATACTAAAATATTAAAAAAATAATATTGTAAGCAGAGTGACAGGCTGTGAACATACTAACGGTTCCTACGGGTATCTAAGAGTTGACAAAGTCAACTGTATTCTTCTTCGTTCTTTATAAACTTTGAAATTCTGGTGGAACAAATTTTAATTCTTTTTTTTTTGGAAAATTTACGCTTTTAGAAACATTTCCATTTTCTGCGTTTTCTTTTATATCCTTGAATTTCCAAGTTTTCTTATTTATTTGCTCTGTTATAGTTTTATAATATTTGCAATTTTTATATGGATTCATTAAAAATGAATAAAAGTAAAAGTTTTATTATAATAATATTCAGTTAAACAAAAAATATCTTTTACAGATTTAAAGCAATGCAATTTTAATAATATATCAATAAAACATTAATTATAAACATTTTGATAATGCATTAATACCCATTTATCAAATTATAATTAAGTTCTTTATTATTATAAGAACAAAAATGCAACATCAGCTTGAAATGGGTTAAAAATAATTATTTTTATGAATGGTTTTATTCATGAAGACAAATCGACAATTTAAATAAATATAATATTAATTAATTTTTTAGAAGTTTGACAAAATAGTTCGACACAATTCTTTTTTTTAAGACAGAATAAGTTAAGGTAATCTTTTAAAAGGGTAAAGTTGAAAAAACCTCACTTTTAATAATAATATATTCTAAATTTTATATTTTTCATGTAATATTCCAACTTCCAAGAAAGAATAATTTATTTAATTTAAATCACCTTTTATGTTATTTTTGTTTTACATGTTTTCATTATTTAATATATATTTTAAGGATTTGTTCGATATTTTTTGGAATCTTATGAGGTCATACAAAAATGAGAGATTTCATTTTGAAAATAAATATTAAAAACCCACATAAGTGTTTCATCTAATTAGTATTACTATAAAAAGTCAATTTATTCAAAAAAAAAAAAAAAAACTTTAAAAAGAAACTTAAAACTTTCTCACAAAATTTATTATAAAAACTTTAAATGTTTTACCTTTAAAAAACTAACTTTAAGTTTTGAAACAGAAAAACGAAAAATTTTCTTTTTAAGTTTGTAGAAGAATAAGAAGGAATAAATTATAATTCATTTAATACACTTATACACCAGCATATCTACATATTATTATCTCGATACTTATATGATATGTAGGTATCTAGATACTTATATGATATGTAGGTATCTAGATACTTATATGATATGTAGGTATCTGTATCTGTAAAAAAAAAACATCTTGTAGAATGAACTTTCTCCCATATTCCTATACTTTTTTATCGTTATGTTTGTAGTTCAGTCAGAATAAAGTTCAGTATTCATTCATTAAAAATAGTTTTAAAAAGTAGTTGTTGAACAGATATGGGAAATTCCATGAAAAATAAGCAAAAAACCGAAAATTTGAAAATGATCTGTATAATATTTTATACGGTTTTCTTAAGTTCTAATATTAGATAAAGTTAGTATTAGTTCTGCATCTGATTTCACTTTTAAATTATGTTTTGAAAATCGTCCATTCTTGAGACATCAAAATTTATATTGATATGCTCGATTGTCATGATGACTAACGCATTCTACTTTTTTGTCATTTTGAGAATTTGTAATAGAAAGCGTATAATTAGATTTTAGTCCATGCTTTGGTCAAAAGGCATATATATACAATATGATAATATTGAAAATGGTATAATATTGAAAATTATAAAACCGATGATTAACAGCATTTTGTGAAAATATAAGTTACATTTCTCTACTTTATAAAGATGTATTAAATTTGCAAATATTTTTAGAATAGAGTGAATGATACCTAAGCTAAATTGATAAAAGAAAATTTCTAAATTTTTTTAAATGTCCTAATGTCTAACATGAAATTCCCGACATATGTATTTTAATTATTATTATTATTATTTTTTATTGAATATAATTCAAATTATATACAATAGTGATTTAAAAGCACTAGCTGCCAGGGCTATCGGCTTTTTCTTTTACAAATTTTTCTTATTTGACTTATAATGTATTTTAAAGTGCAGAAATTTATTTGTGAAAAACTTTGTGTCTACAAAATTACCTAATAGGTACCTATATTTGTAAGATTATTTTTTAAAATTAAAAAATTGTACGCTGATTGTATATAAATTTATGTAAGTATTTTATTTCAAGAGGAGTAAGAAATCTGACTGATGACGAAGTCATTAAGTGGCCTCCTTTGAAAATTGAAGAATTTGAAAACCTTGGCTTTCCAACCACAATAAAATCTTATCCAATATTAGTAATTTATATCATAATATTATTACTAATATCGTAATATTATTATATCTTTAAAATAATAACATCATAAATAAATAATTTTTGTATTCTTTTATCGCGCACAACATTATAATGTTGGGGTTTTATAATCTTGTTCAAAACCTAAGTACAATCGAATAATCAACAACTTAGTAAACATAATGATTCAGAAAAGTGAACATTAGTATAATATGACTAATAAATAACTCGTGTGTGGTTGTCCTATGCTTCTTAAAGGGGTAAAAAATCAGAAAATAAATTTGTGCTATTTGTGCTACACCTCACAAAATGCTTTTAATATTAGTATTAGCCCTTTAATATTAATATTTGAATTCTGTTTCTCTGATACCTATCCTTAAATGGTGAATTAATTTTGTTGAAACTCATATAGGTACTTATTAGCTTTTATGAGTACCAATATTAAGGCATAAGCACCAGGCATATTAAGGCATTTGGAATTACTTTATAATCATATTGTGATATTCAAAATTTGTTAGCTGTCAAGTCAAGTCGTCTTCATTTTTTAAATTTTTTTAAATTCAAAAACATAAAGAAATATAATTAAGCTAATTTGTTAACAACATTTCTCTTAACTAAATTCATAATATTTTCTATGCATAATATTCGGTCCAAGTAGTAAATTGTGCATTGCACCTAAGGTTAAGTGAAAAAATAAGTTTTGTCTATTGGATTAAAGCACCACACCATTAAAGAGTATTTGAATGCTATAATAAAAAGTTTTATTGGATGATTTCCAACCCCCTACAAAAAAAAAAAAAAACAAAATATTATTACTAAGTCATCATTAATTAATTAACAGTACCGACAGTCTTTTAAAAGATTACTTTAAATGTCATAACATTATCTAATAACAATATAAAAAAAAGTGTTTTTGAATAAAATTTAAATCTTTCAGCATTAATTAATTGCACACCATTTTTTTTTTTTCTATTTTTTTACAATAATAATTATTATGTTTTTACACCCTCATTCTTTCAAGTGTTCATAAAGATAATATTATTTTTTTGTTTACCTTTTTTTCAAACAGACGTTTGCATAACCAAAATATAACAAAATTGCTTTAAGCGATAAATTTACACCTTCAGTTTCATTTAATGCATCTTTTGAAAATGTTTTATGGAGGTGGTTTTTTTTTTTTTTTTCTTTAATTTTTGTAATTCTTTCAAAAAAATTAAAATGTTCAGAAAACAAAGAAGAACATTTTTTTAAAAAAATATAAAAACTGCACATTCACCTCACCTAATTTAGTGCTTTAACAAAAAAAAAAAAAAAAATGGAAAAAATTTAATAAACAGAATTCATCATAAAAAGTAAACTTATAACAATTTTGACGCTGAACTTTAGAGACTAGAAATAATCAAAATTATAAAAGTTTGAAGATAAGTCATTCATCTTTTCATCAAAAAAGAATAGAAGAAAAAAAAAAAATGAAATACCTGAAATTTTGTAACAATTGGATGAAAAGATTTTCTAGAAAATCTTCTATGTACACAAATTAAAAATTCATAAGTTAGAGATGGTTATTATAAAGAAATGATGAAAATTTTTTGTATTTTCCTTTTAAAATTTTTTCAACATAGTTTTTTCTTTATTGTTTGAAAAACTAAACTTTGAAAGTATTAAAAATTAATTTCTAAATCAAAATCTTACAAAATAAATCCAAAACGTTTTATAATTTATTATTCTGGTCTTCTTAATATTTCTTGATTATTTAGCTTGATTTTCATCTTTATGTTGTTTTATTTAAGTGGACTTTTGTGTAAGTCTGTGGTGTGGTTCTTCACTAGAAAATAATTGGAATATGAATTTCACCCATAATAAATCATTTATGACCCTAAAAATGTCATTAAATGTCCTTAGTAACCATTATTCAAAGTAACAATTTAGAGTATATAGGAGTAACCTTTTCGTCAATTTTTTAAAAAATTTTTTTTAAATATTAGAAGTACTTATCTATAAAATAAATGATCATTCTATGATTGATCACAAATTGTTCAAAACGGTTGTTAAACTTTACTAGTAACAAAAATCTCTTCGTAAAATCTAAATGGCTCATGCTACTCCAATTTAGCCTAATACAATTTAGCATAATTTCTTTTTTTTTATATCTCACAAAAATTCACTTTAGCATAATGACCATATCGCACTTTGTTTATTTATCAAATAAGATACTTCGCAACTAATACTTTTCACCACAACCCAACAACAGCAGCTATTAATAATGTTAATTATAGAAGGATTCAGAGTTGATTACAAAATCAGAGATATGCGCTTTTACAAGAATATAATAAATATTTTGTAAATTAATTACTTATAATTAAAAATTATATTATGTTTGTCAAGTATCTTTTTGCCAAATGCCTCATTGTGTCAAATGAAGAGTTGCGAAATCTTATTTTCGTTAAAAGATATTAGGTAAAATGCCGTTTCGTAATTTAGGATTCGGTTAACTTTACATAAACCAACAAAAACAGTGAATAAAAAATTCGTACAACTGTTTAGATATGGCTGTATTTCAATATAAGTTTAATATTATGATTTAATGAAAAACATTATTTATCGCGCGGCGTAAATTAAAACTTTATATTATTATGAGGGAATGACTTTACTTCCTCGGACATAAGTTCCATTAAACTAATGTTTTCTTAAATAAACTTAAGTTCCATTGAACTTTCGACCATTTCTAAATAGACTAAAGCTCCATGGAAGTTCTGACCATACTGTTTGTTGAAAGTAAAGTATTATATAAAATGGCCATAAGTTCCTCAGTTTTTGGTTGGAAATTATGTTTTAAATAAAATAGCCATAAGTTTTACTTTTCTAATATACATACATAGGGAGGAGTTAGTTCTAAAATCAGGCTTACCCTTTTCCAGAATCTGAAATCGTTTATATTTTAGAATTTCCCATATTATATGAATATTATACAAATATTCTGGAAAAAGGAAATTTCTTTGATTTTAAATCTAAAGTAAAAAATTCGTCCTAATTCAGAATTTCGTATATGTTATGCATATTATGTATATGGATATTCTGTTTCTTATGCAAATTATGTTTATATTTATACTATGGAAAAAGGAGCAATCCTAATTTTGTAGCATTCGGAATTTTTTTCAGCAAAATTTCCACAAACTATACAAAATTTAAATTTGACTTTATTTCGCTTAATAGAACTTATGACTTAAACAAAATGGTCATTTATTTTAATGAAACATATTACATGTAATAGCAAATTAATTATAAGGTACCATGAAACTTTTATCTCTATTTTAATGGAACTTAAGTTCATTTAAATACGGACTTTTCTTCAATGGAACCTAAGTCCAATTAAGAAAACACAAGTTCCTTGGAACTTATGTCCGTGGAAGTAAAATCATCGCCATATTATATATGTTTGCCAATAATTATTAGAATAATTACATTGATTTATTAAACGTTTGTAACAATATTGTACTAATAACACTGACTGCTAAATATAATTACTAACTTTGTAGATAAAAATTGAAAAAAGAACAATAATAGCCAAAGCCAAATAAATATGACCTAATTTTTTTTTGCAACAATTTTGTATAACATTCTTAATTTATATAGAAATTATTTTTGAATAAAAACAAAAAAAATCTTTTTCATTGAAAATTAATATTATGTATAAGTACTATAATGTGGAAAAAATGGACATCAAAGAACAAAATAGTAAAAATAAAGAAAAACAAAAAAAAAAAGAAAGAAAAACTTTTTCTCTTTTAATTACCACTTTATACCTACACATCATAAAAATAAAATCGAGATCCTGATAAATGCCAAAAATTATCAAAAACAAAAAAAGAAGAAAATAATAAAAGAGAATTAATTATTGTTGTTTTTAAGAAAAGTTTTATAAAAAATTAAAAGCAAAAAACAAAAAAAAAAAAACAAAAAACAGAATAATAAAAAATAAATATTAATTTAAACTTTGTTTATGTTTTACTTTTATTCTTTTTATTTTTTTTTGTTTTTAATATCCCAGACTTTGTTTTTTTTTATTTCTAGATATTTGCATATACAGTCACAGCCATATAAATTAAAACACAAAGAAAAGTGGGTTCGAATCCCACACACGTCGTAAGACTTATTCCCCCTTACGATATTTACAGCCACGCCTGAACAGGAAAGGCTGTGTAATTTCCTGTCCACATATATGTGGCAGAAAAATGCAATAAAAAAAAAAAAAACGTAATCACTTAAAAACAAGCAAGAATGTAACTAACGGTTTTTAACAGCGCACATTTCCAAAAGACAATACAAACTGTGGACTTTTCTGGATATTTGAAAGGCTCTAAATCCGGAATTCTATACAACTAAGAAAAACCGTTAACACACATAAAAACATATTACTGGAGCTTTAATTTTAATTTTAAAATTTGTACAGGTTCTGTTACAAATTATGCTTATGTTACAGGTGCCCAAATATAGAAAATTTTCAATTTTTGAGCCCTAATAGCTCATAGACAGGGGGTGGTACAAAATAATTTTCTGAGCAAACTTATACTAATTCTAAAAGTTCTTTCTTGCTTCAAAATTTCAATCCCCTATCTAAAAGCGTGCCGGAATTATGAAGGTAGAAAAATCATGTAAAATTTGTTTTCCACATAACGGTAAATTTAAATACTAAATTTAAAAATATAAAGGTATATCATGATTTATAAAGGTAAAAAAATTCCGGTCGAATGGCGTTTTCAGATTGAAAAAATTTTAAGTGGAATATGAAATATACGCGTTTAAAAATAGAGCTTTTTCAAAGTTTGAGGGGCTGTAGTTTCCTTATGGATGAGGATTCATGAAAAGGTTGTTCCACAAAATTAATTTTTTTATGAGACCTACCCATGTTTAAGATTTTTTTTCTCTGTTTTTAACGTTGTAGAAGTTTTGTAAACAGGCGGACAGAAGGACGGATGGACTTAAAATGTTTAAGTCCGTCCGTCCTTCTGCCCGCCTGTTTACAAAACACAAGGCAAACAAGGCACACAAGGCAAAAGATATTTCAATAATATAAAATATTGTTCCCTCACAGAATAAAAAATAAACAAGAATTTCGGAAAGTTCGGAAATAATCTATCTATTTCTACTTAAAACGAACAGAAAAAGTTGAAATTGATTGTTTTAGTTGAATAGGTTGTATCACAGTGATGAGGTCGAGGTGGCTACCCAAATGTCTTCTCCTAACCAAGTTATTGCAATAATAATTTTGTGACCCAACACTAATCACTATTCTCACTATTCTCATAAAATTACAATATTGTAACATTGTTTTTCGCCAAAATCTATAATATTTCTGTTCCGCTTATTGAATTATTGAAATTCTGTTTTTATGATCTCTTTCTTAGATTTAATTATTTTTATATTATAATAAAATTTAGGATTTTTATTTTTACGATACACTTTCTTTAATATTTTTAATTTTCTTAAACAAATTTTGTATATACGTTTCTTACTGGTTGACGGTAACTGTATACGTATTGTGTTATTAATCAGTAGTTCAAAGTGCCACAAAAAATAAAAAAATAAAATAAAAATTGGAACAAGACAAGAATTTTTAAAATATTATACATTTAGATTTAAGTTGCTTCTTCGGCCCGAAATTTTCATTTAATGATAGTAGATAATAATAATAAATATGTACGTATGTATATCTAAAAAAATTCAAAAAGTAAAAAAAAAATTTACTTTAGGGAAATTAAAACTGTAGGGAAAATTTATTTTTAAAATTTGTGGTTAAATTTTTCTTTTTTTATTATTTACCATATAGTTGGAACAATACATGATCTCTATATTAGATGGAATATGAAAAGTTCACAAAATTTTAATAACAGATTTTAGGTCAGAGTTAGGTCAGTCATAATAATATGTTTGTATTTATTTTCAAAATTTATGTAAAAAAAAATAAAAATGAAAAATATTTTTTAAACTTATAATGAATTACATATTATATTTTATAAATATTAGAACTTAAAACGCATTCAAATTTTTAAAATGTTTAATTTATACAATGTAATCTATTATGAGAAATGCATTTTAATTTTAGGGTAGAGGTTAATTAAAATTAAAACAAGTTATAGATTGTGTAGTTATTTTTAAAAGGTCTTTCAAATTGAGTTTTCAAAAGTAGGCGTCTGTGTAACACTCTTCAAACATTGAACGCACCCATATTATATGTCATTTTGACAGTTGAAGGTTTGCCATTTATAAAAATGGAGTCGTATACATTACAACAAAGTACTGAAATTATTGTATTATATTATGAAAATGGTCGTTCTGTAAGAAATGTATAAGCACATTTTGAGATCGGTGGCTACGGTTATAAACAAAACTGCCGTATTTGGGGAGAGGAAAACCCTCGCGTGATGCAAGAGAAGTCAACGTATATCCACAAAGAGTCACTGTTTGGTGTACATTGTGGTCTGGTTCTGTACATTAAATTACTAAAATATTATCCTTTTTAGTACATTTTTTTAAAAATTTTAGTTTATCTGTCCGTCTGTCTGTTTACAAAATTTTTATACGATTTAAGATAAAATAATGGAATTCTAATCATATATAAGGTTTTCATTAAATAATTAGTGTTTAATTGAATGAAGATTATTATAACAATATCTACTAGTGTTATAAATCAAAATTACACAATTTTTTGCAATTAAATATTTAAATTTACCGTTATGTGAGAAGGCTTTTCTTCCTTCATATCTCCACTACACCTTCTCGTTAGAAATTTACCAATACTTTCTAGCTAAGAAACTTAGTGAGAAAAAATTTACATAAGTTATCTCAGAAAAATTTTTTTGATACTTCCCGTTATTTCAAACCAAGTATTGGTCAAAAATTGAAAATTTACTATTTTTAAACACCTGTACACATTTTCGCAAAGTAAAACGCATAAACGCATAAATTATTTAAACATTATAATTATGTGTCAAAGGCAAGCCAAAAGTTCAAAGAATCTTAAAATTAATTTCTTAAGCCCAAAAGAACATTTTAAGCATTTTACGAACATTTTAATGATATTGTTTGAGATACAAGGAATTTTCCTTTTTGGGAGACTCATTTGCAATGGAAATGGAAATTTAAGAAAAATGTTTTTTTTTTTCTTAAGTTAGATTTAAATTTTAAGGATAAAAATAAATTGAACACATTTAAAACTTGTTAAATTAAAAAGAAAATTATTGTCATCAGCTATTTGTAAGATATATCGGTTATTTATTATGAAAACAGAAAGTTATCTATATTTTTAACTTTTTTATTATTGTTATCGCTTCTACAGTTCCTTATATTACATTTATTATCGCTACTCCTGTCTTTTAAATTGCAATTATCAGCAGATGTTGTAGGTATATTTAATCATAATACTGTTGGCAATAGGTAACAATGTGAAATATGTATGAATTTTGAATAACTTTTAAATTTGTAAGTTGAATTTTTGGAGGGAAAAGTTTTAAATGTAAATTTCTATTTATATGATACCATAGATAAAATGTTAACATTTTAAAGAAAGACTCTTCAAAATTCATTATCAAAAACATTTTCCTTTTAACTGGGTAATTCAAATTTTCATTTAAGAATCATTCACTGAATTAAAGATTCAATGTAATTAAAAATTATTTAATTTTATTTAAAATGAGTAAGAAAAAGGACAAACGTCGCGTGTTAAAATGATATTATTAGATAAAGCATAATATTATTAATAACAGATACATAAATACATAATTTAAAAAGAAAGCCCATGAGAACTAAAACACATGACATAAAAATATAGTAATTAAATAATAAATCCTTATAAATAATTTCTATAAATGAGAATAATTTTATAATCCGAATTTTTTTTCTATCTATGTACCTTTTTGTTTTAATTCATTTAAATAAAAACATCCAATTTCTTTGAAGTTACCCTATTAAATAAAATTTATTTCTTATACATATCTTCATTTACAAGTGACAGTTCCATTTATTCTACAGTTCTGTTATTTTTATCTTTACTCTTTTCTTTTACGATATTATAAAAATGTTATTATTAGGCTGATTGGACAATCAATCTTACAATCTTCATAATAAATTAAGAGGAAAAATTACAATCTCTTAGGGAAATTACAATACCATAGATACAGTAAAATCTGGAAATATATGGTAATTTTGTAATTTGTCTCTCATTTTTCAAATTTTGTAACTCTAACTTCATAGTTTTATTTTCAAAATATCATTATAAAATACTTGTTAAAGATTATTAACTATTATTTAAAAGAAATATATTATCTACAAATTAGTAATAGGTATTTAAATATTTAAATACTTAAATAAATTTTAATTGAAATGATTAAAATTGTTATAATCTTTTCTCTTAATTTGTTAAGAAATTATTTCTATATAACATAAAATCTTTAACCCTTTCACTGCAAAATCTAAATATTGTGTCAAGGGGAAAAAATAATTTTTACAGAACCTAAATCTAATTATGATACATCATATTATCTCTTACAATATTTTAGATCTTTAAAATCAATATTTATTAATAATAATACCTAAGTTTTTAGCAATGTCCGTTGTAATGGACAAAAATAATGAAAGGTTAATCGAAAGTTTTCAAATATTTATAAATAAAAAAGAAATTATGAAGAAAAAAAATTATGTTTATGGTTTCAATTTTCAAAATATTTAATTTGTACTATAAGGAAACCACATACAATTAAAAATACTTTTTTTTTTTGGCAGAATTATTTTTAATAGGAAATTATAAAAGTAAAAAAAAAGCAATTAAAGGATGTAATACTTTGTTAATAAAATGACCACTCAAATGTTACAAATTGTTATATTTTAAAGTTTTCTTTTTTTTTTATTAAATTTTATTTATTTTTATTATTTTTAGAACATTTGAATTTGTTATTATCAAAATGTTAATTTTTAAATAAAATTATATCTAATAATAATAAGAAAAATACCACAAAAATATATTTAGAGAGGATTACATTACCACAAAAATAGTTTTAAAAGTCCATTTTACAGTGTTTGTTTTTTTTTTTTAAATTTATTGGATGAAGAAATAATATTGGAGTTAAGAATATTTTAAAAATAATTACACATTTTGTGATATTTGTTGTATAAAGTTGTAGACATTAATGTTTATTATCTTAGTAATGTTAAAATAAAATAAAAATTAATTTTTAAAAATAAATATTGTGGCCTAAAAATACAAAACTAGTTATTAAATCAATATAACAAAATTTAGGTGTTATTATTAGGTCTATTAAATTATAACAAGGTAGTATACTTATATATAAAACTAATGAAGCACATTTTTAAAAAGAGAAAAAACTTAGAATAGTTTAGTATTGGATGACTTTTGGGCCAAAATTTGCAATGTTTTTTAGAATGTGTAAAAGTTATGAAAAATCAAGAGAAGCACTTCTGCTATTGTAAAGCAACAATACATAATTAAGAAAAGCTGTTTACATATAGAAATTTATTAAACATTTGAGTCAACATATTTTGTGTTTCACTTAAAAGAAAATTGTACTGAAGTCTAAAAATAGCATTATTTCAAATGTTGATCCTTAATAAGTCTGAAGTAGGGCGAAAGTCCAAACATATTTTCAAATTATGATCTGACGAAAAATTTAAAGTGTTTTAATTAACAACGTTCCGACATATGAAGAACCAAAATTTTTAGAGGAGGATACATAAAAAAAAAATTTTTTTTTTTATTGTATTTTTTTGCCACATAAATATTACATATGCAATTATACAGCCTTTTCTTTTCAGGCGTGGCTGTAAATATCGTAAGGGTGAATTATTCTTACGACGTTTATGGGATTCAAACCCACACTCTATCGGTGTTTAGAACGATGTTTACCCACTAGACCACCAAGGACATCCCATAAAAAATCTTCTTCTACAACAATAATTTTAATAACACGCATTCATGATTAAAATTTCATTGCCCTGTCTTAAACGTTGTAAAAGTTTTGTTAACAGACACGGACGGACAGTACCTATTTGTTAACAATGAAATTAATAAAAGAAAAAATATGTGTAATTAATAAAAAAAAAAATGTGTAATAGATTGGTAAATATTCAAACAAACAACCCCAAATTGGTTCATTCCAAAGTAACTATGTAGATATCTAAATATAATTTGGTGTTTCCAATTAATTCGAATCGAATGATAGATAATAACAGGAAGCAAATCTGAACAGTAGATTTAAAAAGATTTTGGGTTTTTACCGAAATGAGAATTTGATCATTTTCACTGATAGCTTACTTCTCTAATCTATAATAGGAAATTGAGCAATATGGATTTGATAAAAAGCAGTTAACAGAAAGCTATAATCTCGATTTAAAAAATCCGCATTTAGATCTTCTTGCAATGATCAGCAGATTTATTAGTAGATATTTAGATAAAGATATAATCGTTTTATAAAATTTTTCAATTAAATTTTTTACTGTTTTTTACCATCACTAATTCAGACCAAGAATAAAAAAGGTTAAAGAAATTAAAAAAGAAGGAAGATATTATAATAGATGAATGATCTCAAACGCATTTTCTTCTTTTAAAATAATTAAAATTTAGTATAATTTTTCAAATGAACTTTGAAAAACATCTGTAATATATTTTCATTAAATTTCGATACTATATCAATATCCATTTTTAATTATTTTATTATTATATTTTGGAAAATATTTTTAAAAACAATGAATACAAAATTTTTTTAGCAATAATTATTGCTAATGTTTTTTTTGTGGGTTTTTAAAATTATCTTTCGTGGATATTTTTATGAGAAATATCCTAGTATTAACTCAATTAAGACAAAAAAGGATTTTGAACATGAAAAGTGGTTAGTTTCACATAAAATTAATTTTTTTTGATTAGTAATTACAGGCATATTTTAAATGTTTTAAATTTTTATTTTTAAATATTTTTCATGAAATTATTGAGGCGTTATTCAGCCCACATTCATTTTTTAATTTATTTATTTTTTACTTAATTTGAATAAATTACAGTAGACACCTACACATAGTTTCGAAAATAGACAATACTTTTAATATTTATTTAACTATATTTTAATACAAAATAATTTGTTACAGAATTTTATTTTCCTCTTCACTTTTATGAGGATCATAGAGCTTAGCGGATGTTGTTTATTATTCATATTTGACTAATCGTCGGTTCCTCTTCAGAACTTATTTTTAATAAACTGTACATTACTCGGTTGTAGGTATTGTGCAAGATTGTGAAATATAAATATGTATTATATAATATAAACTATTGCTATATAAATTAATAATATTGTAGATGATCTAATTGAAGTTTGCACACGAGACGTTTTTAATTGAAAGGTTGTCGACTTAACTTAACGACCCTTCGCCGACATTTACCCAATTTAGTTATTTTTAATACGATTGACTTTTAAAATCAATTTTTAATGATTTTTTAGCACATTTCCAAAAAAAATTTGAAAAAATGTGCTTATTAGTTTCACTCTGTCCGTCCGTTCGTCTGTTTACAAAACTTCTACTCCGTTAAAGATAGAGAAAAAAAATTTTAACCATGGGTAGGTCTCATAAAAAAAATAATTTTGTTGAACAACTTTTTCATGTAGGTCCTCCCATTACGGAGCTACAGCCCCTCAAACTTTGAAAAAGCCCTATTTTTAAATGCACATATCTTATGATCTGATTAAGATTTTTTCAATCTGAAAACGTCATTCGACAGGTATTTCTTTTATCTTTGTAAATTAATATCAAAATTATACAATTTTTTTAAATATAGTATTTAAATTTACCGTTATGTGAAAACCAAATTTTGCATGATTTTTCTACTTTCATAACTCCGGCACGCTTCTAGATATAGGCTTGAAATTTTGAGGCAAGAAAGAACTTTTAGAATTAGTATAAGTTTGCTCAAAAAATTTTTTTGGACCACCCCCTGTTTATGAGATATGAGGGCTTAAAAATTGAAAATTTGCTATTTTTAAACACCTGTAACTTAGGCACCTGTACACATTTTACTTCTGCAAGATATAAAATTTAAAGCTACAGTAATATATTTTAATGTGTGTTAAAGGTTTGTTTTAGTTGTAAAGGGTTCCAAAGTTGCAGCTCTTCAAAATTGCGAAAAAATCCCATTTTCAGATGTATATATCTCAGGCCTTGCGTAACAGTTTTGCAATCTAAAACCGCCAGAAGATCGAAAATTTGCTATTTTTAGACACCTGTAACTTAGGCACCTGTAAAAATTTTTCTTCGGCGAGGCATGAAAATTAAAGGTTCAATAATATATTTTTACGCGTGTTAATGGCTTTTCTTAGTTATATAGGATTCCGGACTTACGGCCCCTCAAAATTTCAAAAATGTCCTATTTTCACGTTTTTTCGTATTACATGAAATTTTCAAATTTTTGTGCAAGTCAAAATTCTAAACATTTTGTATTGAGTTTGGAAATGTGCGCTTTTAAAAACCGTTGGTTTACATTCTACCTTGTTTGTTTTTTAAACAAGATGATTATATTACATACTAAATAATTTTTGAAAATCCTGAAAATCCAAAAAATCCTGAAAGGGGGGAATGTAAAAAAAAACATTTACGACCTGTGCAGGAATCGAACCCACACTCATTCGGTTAATACGCCACACGCCTACCAACTAGGCTACCGAAGCCCCTGCCCTCAGATAAGTATTAACATATTTTTTATATTGTACGAATATATTTGCATACTTTTAGGGGAATTGTTCTAAAAAGTTATGGCATCAGTTAGAAGTACAATATTATTACAATAGGAAGTTTACATAACTTTAATAATAAAATATTATTTTATTATTAATAATTATGGTTCACTTTTAATTGAAAATTGGAATCCACTAACAACCTATAGCTTTTATTCGTTTTATCCTTTTTGAGAGCGCGATGGCAAACATATTGTTGAATTTGTTTTTTAATGTTACTATTATCATATTATTCAAGTGGTTCGATATAATTATTGCTTTATAATTTATAATTAAATTATCTTTAAATTTTTATTTTATTGCTGTCAAATACACAATTTTAATTAATGTTTTAGTAGTTGCTTTTCCGTTTTTTAAAAGTTTAAATTTCATCCACTTTTTTTAATTTTTAAAATCTTAACATCATCTGAAAATAGAATCTACATTATAATAACGATGTTTTCATACAGTTTGATTTTTCTTTTTATGGGATACTGTAAATTGCTTTTTAATAGACAACGAAAAAGTATACTATAAGGAAACATTAAAATATATTTATAAATATAATACCTATCTATAGATATTATTACCTATATCACTTTGTTTTCAAATTTTGTTTTACATTTCACTATAAACAAATGCTATGCTGGTGTGAAAAACAAAAACAAAAACAATTCATTTCTTTTACATTTATAATAAGAAATGAAATAATGCTCACCACTTAACATAAAATTCTTTTATAATAATGTACTAGATAATCACCATCATCTCAACAAACTCCAAAATATAGAAAAGGACTTTCAGTAATATATTGTATTAGGTTGGTATTTTATGTTTGTTTTTACTTTTTAAAAGAACATACATATTATGTTTTATTTTTGTATTTATGTTTTTTTTTTTTATGTTCGGCTCTTTAGTTTTTACAATCATTTTTACGTTTCTTTTAATTCCTTAATTATTTTTTCGCCTGTTTTGCTTTTCATTTTGAATTACTGCTTAGATTAACATTGTCAAGCTAAAATGCTGGTTGGGAATTTTTTAAACGTAAAGATGAAGAAGAAGATATCAAAGCAGTGAAAAATAAAATAAAGAACAGTGATAAAAAAAAAATATAGAGTCAGGAAATTTTAATAAAGTAACATTCTGGTGCCTGGTAATAGACAGAAATAATAGTGTTTTGTTTTTATAGTATATTTTTCATAGTATTCTTTTAATTTACAAATTTTAGTAACACAAATTGTCATTTGACGAAGCCTAAAACCTCAGTCTTCCTAAAAAGGAACCTAATAACAAAAACTACTCTTTAATTGCTTTTTAATAGACAATTACTAGTTAGTTTTTATTTTTGTGGGTGGCTAATAAATAATAGATTTAGTAGATTATGTATTTTGATCAGCTCGAATTTTATTTATATATTAATTTTTAAACTATATAATATTGAGATATTAAGGACTATGTTTTCTATGTTTTTAAAACTTTGCATGCCACGTCGTTACATATTTGAATAACACTTGAGTTTCTTATGGGTCCACGTCATTCAAATATTAATCACGGTATATTTTTACTTACGATACACATATTTCATTTATATTATATTGGGGTGACGACGACATGGATTTTGTTTTCTAAAAAACCTTTTGCCAAAATGTAACTGATGTAAAAATTATCGACATAAAAGTATATAATGTTTTTTCTGCATTTAGAAGACTACGTTATTACTGAAATGTATAATGCAAAGTAAAATTTGGAATCGAATTCTCAATATTATAACAATTGAAGCACTCTGCTTGTAAATACTTATGATTTGCCAATAATTTGTAATCGAGTGCAGTTTTAGGAGACCCATGCAAAACATCAAACCCAAAAGTTTTTTAATTTCATTTCAATTTGTGGAAATCCTTTTAATAGAATCGTGGATGCTTTTTTCGTTGTTGTTCTAGTACAGCTTGGTCAGCATATTGGTTTTAATTATAATAGGATTTATAACATCATTATTTGTCGTCAATTCATCTAGTATTATACTAGAATGTATACTAAAATTTGTTGAGAATCACATGAAAGTGCTACATAACTAACTTTAAATAAAAAAGAAAATCAATAAATAAAGTTTTAGGTCTTGGCCTCCACGCAAATTTTTGCAAAAATCGCTTGGCGCACAATGTATCAATATCATTCCTGACTAATTTAAAATTAATATTTGAATTCTATAAAAATTCCGTAAGGACTTTTTATATTATATATTTTTGTATAAAACAAAATCATTTATCTGACAGACAATTTATCTGACAGACAGAAGTACAAAAAATATTTCCTTAAGATAAAAACGAAAAAAACGAGGAAGAGTGCAGTAGAGTAGACTGTGTCAACTCTGGGATACCCGTATGAACGTAATATATCCTGTTTCCATAAAACTTGATCATCTTTTAAAAACATTCAGATGTTTTAGTACCGAACTACAGAGATATATTTATGTAAATTGTGGAGTTGTATGACAGCTACCTGAATCTATTGCGTCTAGCTTCATTAAGTTCCAAGAGGTGCAAGAAGCCTGAACCGGCTGCTCTAGACCAACCAAATTTTACAAAAGTTGTTGGCCTATAACTCGACACCTCTTTACTAAATTTCAGGTTCCTAGCTTCAATAGACACTGAGTTATTCTCATTTAAACGGATAAGTTGTATGGCAGCTACCCGAACCCGTCGCACCACCACAACCAAATTTTGCAAAAGTGGTTGCCATAAAACTTGATCATCATTTGCAAGATTTCAGACGCCTAGCTTCATTAAGTTCCAAGAGGTGCAAGAAGCCTGAACCGGCTGCTCTAGACTAACCAAATTTTACAAAAGTTGTTGGCCTATAACTCGACACCTCTTTACTAAATTTCAGGTTCCTAACTACAATAGACACTGAGTTATTCTCATTTAAACAGATAAGTTGTGTGGCAGCTACCCGAACCCGTCGCACCACCACAACCAAATTTTGCAAAAGTGGTTGCCATAAAATTTGATCATCATTTGCAAGATTTCAGACGCCTAGCTTTATTAAGTTCGAAGAGGTGCAAGAAGCCTGAACCGGCTGCTCTAGACCAACCAAATTTTACAAAAGTTGTTGGCCTGTAACTCGACACCTTGTTACTAAATATCAGGTTGCTAGCTTCAATAAACACTGAGTTATTCTCAATTAAACGGAGAAGTTGTATGGCAGCTACCCGAACCCGCCCCACCACCACAACCAAATTTTACAGAAGTTGTTGCCATAAAACTTGATCATCATTTGCAAAATTTCAGAAACCTAGCTTGAATAGATACTGAGTAATTTCTATATAAAGATAGAAGTTGTATGGCAGCTACTTGAAAAAACTACTTTAACTACAAAACTAATTTTGCAAAAGTGGCGTAAAAAAAATTTCAGCCTCCTAGCTCCTTTATTTTTTGAGTTATCGTGCGGACGGACGGACGTACATGGCTTAATCGACTCAGAATTCGATTCTGAGCCGATCCATACCTTTGACACTATATCTAGCTCGACTCCTTTAAGGTGTCACAAACGTAATGGCAAATTTATTATACCCTTGAATATAGTTCATACGGGTATAAAAAAAAATAACCACCTACCTATTTCGGAAAAACAAGATTACAAATTACTTTTTTTATTTTGGAGTACAATAATTGAGTACAATGGAGTACGAAATTCCACAATATTATTATTTGAAGGTCAGTCAAGGAGTATGTTTTTAGTAAGAAGTATTGCAACAAAAAATTATGTGAAATTATAATAAATTGCAAACATTGTGGATTGAATTGATTCTTGTGACCTTAAATCGTATAATCTTTTTTTTAAGTTTATTTTGCTTAGAAATATTTACCCTCTGTTTTTACAGTTACGGAAAACATTAAGGAAATATTCCTTTTATACGTTTGTCTTCAAAAAATCAGTTATTTTTCTTTTTAAATTTTTATTTTTTTGTACAACTATAGACGAAAGTCCGTTTTTAAATTTAGTTTTTTTTATTACGTATGAACACTTTCTCCTTTTGAACGTGAAACATATAAAACAAGTTCAAATATAAAAACAAGACAGATTTCCAGCATTTTAAGCTCTTTGGAGATGTGTTGTATTAATTAAAATGTTCGAGAAGAACTGGTAATTTTTTTGGAACGGAATAAAAATCTAAGAGTCCTTTATAAATATAGTTAACGAATTTGATTAATAAAACCATAAAATCTAAAATTTTCATAAAAAAAATCAAACCAAACATCAAATATTTTATTTTATTAATAAAATTAAATGGTTTCAACACTATATTTTCTATTTACATAATCATACATGTACACACATCTATTAAAACTATAAATATTTATTAACCGAATAAAATAAACATTTTTTGTCAGGTGTGGAAATCATGTAATCATGATATTATAAAGAGTGTTTTCCAAGTATTTTGTGGTGTTTTCCAAGTATTTTTTTTTTTATAATATTAAGTATATATTAACAACACAAAAGTAAAGAAAAATCTTTAATTTTCCATTTTAATGTTTTCTCAGTTTTCTGAGAACATTTTATTTAAGTGATTATCTTATTTTATAAATATGGATATATACTTCTTTATAACAGATAATATTTAATGATGTAAACATAATATGTATCATTATTATATTACATAATATTAAATAAAATGAATACCTATAGAAAATGAAGAATAAATAAAATTAATTATTTTTTTTTTATTTAAATACCTCAAAATCCTTGCATTCATTCAAAATTAAAAATATTCTTTATACTGAATATTTACTTAAATCAATCAGAAAAGAGATAATTTATGTTAGATATTTTATTTTAATTGATTGCTTATGTTAATTCATTATAATTTCTCTTTTATTACCAAATATATGGGAATATTATTATAATAAATAATAGTTCAGAATATTCATATCTGCAAGCACATTTCCTAAAATTTCTCTACATTCTAACTCAATGCTTATGATCTGTTATTTCTTGAGGATTTTTTAAGAAACATTACATTTTCAGTAATTTTCCTTACAATTAAAAACACTTGGTGCCTGTGCAATTCCACTTCTTTGGTTAACAAGTAACTACTTAACCATTAGGTCACCAGGGCCCGCTTTTAATTTTTTTTTTTATTCTTTATTTAGATCTTATAAATATAACTTACAAAAAAAATTTAAAAATATCAGTTTACTTCGTTGTTTTATAACTAATTTTAAGATGGCATGATTTCTAATTTTATAAATTTTAGGTTTTATATTTCAATATTACATTAAATCTTTGAATGTTCCATGGTATTTTAGAACCTTATATATATTATGTTTTTGGTAAAAATTTCATTAAAAAATCCAAATTTGTTTCTATTGGGTTTTAAAATAAAAACTTAACCTATCTTAACCTATATTGACATATCTTAACCTATCTTAACCTATATATCTAATCTAATTTATCCTATCTTAACATATCTTAACCTATCTTAACCTATATATCTAATCTAATTTACCTAATGCTATCCTACTTATCCTAAATAATTAAAAATAATTTTAATCTTCTATGTAAGTGTTTTCTAACCACCAATAATTTCTACGAATTTTTTTGTCCCTTTCTGGTATATCAAATTTCAACATCGAATAATCTACGTTTCGCGGAATATAGTCAATGATCTTGCATGTGGCCCGCCTATTATAATGAAATAATAAGGGGACATGGTCTTGAATGTAACCATTTGAATCTAGGTATATAAAGAATTCCGATGGAATGAATCCTATATTCATGCTGAATCTTATATACTCATCATTGTGGTAATAAATGTTTGACACTAGATTATTTTCCGTTACTTGAAGAGTTCTATTAAAATGGTTTTGTATTAATTTAATAGCAAAGTTATCGAATCTTATTATGTTTGCATCTTTATGTATATTACTTTGTTTGAATAAAAATGTTCAAAATTTGATTCTGGTTTTCTTGTTTTATTTATGCAGACTCTAATGCATTTTCTCTCAAATTTTCTAATAAGTTCCATTGTGCTAGCACTTTTGTTAAACCAAATAGGGATGGCATATGCCATTATTGATCTTATAAGAGCTTGATATTGATTTTAACTATGGGACTTATCCGTTTGTCGTAAAACAAGTTTCTGGCGGCCATAAAGTCTTTGTTACTTTTACTTAATATGTGGTTTACATGGGTTTTAAATTTTAAATGATGGTGAGATAAGATTTAAGATTTTATTCAAAATTATTATTTCTTGAAAATAATTGCATATTTTTAGGATTAATTTAATACAAAACAATTAGGTAATGGTATATTATTTTATTAGGTATTATGATAATTATGTGTTTCAGATTTTATATTAGTTTATTCTCTCAATATACAACGATAAAACTTTATTTTAAGTATTTTTTGGAAAATATATCTTATAACTAAATTTAATTCTAATCGATATAAAATAGTATAAAATCTTAGTATAAAATAATGTAATAATTCTTTTAAAGAATAAAATTTTTTTAATTATGTTTAGCATGACGAATTTCTATGATTAATTCCTTAATTTATAATCCATGGTACGAAAATAATAATAATACAAAAAAGAACTTTCAAATCAGATTCTGTTGGACTTAAAGGAACCTTTCTGAAAAATTTTTAAGTTTTCGTTTCTAAAATATAAATATGGGAAAAAAAAAGTGGATTCAACTTCAATTTAAATAAAATTTAGTTTGCAGATATTATTTATAAAACATCTAAACTAATTTCAAAACTTAAAGGATTATTTAAGCTTTAATTGCTAAAAATAAATGTGACATGATAAATTTTCTTTTGAAAAATGTTTTTTAGAAAGATTGTAACATTATATTATGATATTCAACAGTATTTAATTTTAAAGTTATATACCTACTTAGTTTTTGATTAAAACAAAGATTAAATTATTGAATCTTTATATCTTGGTTTTCAAAAAAAAATTTAAACATCTCTCCTGCCACTCATATTTTCAACAGGTTCTTAATAATAATAACTGAAAAAAAAACAAAACAAATTAGAACACTTATTTTTGTTCTAATATTTTGACAATAAAACTCATCTTAAATTTATTTAATGAAATCTATAAATATTTTCTATTTCAAATTTTAAAATAACCTTTAAAAAAAAAGGAGGAAATTTTTTTCCTCATGTAATCTTAAATTTTTTGAACCTTACGTGATGTTAAAAAGATTTGTATGACGTTTTGACATTAAGGTGTAAAAAACAACAACGACAAACGACGAAAATTGTTGTCACTCTCATTACAAACATCTAAGTAATGCCACTAACTTTATCCTTTTATTATGTCTGTACATTTTTTTTATATTCCTGCGACAACAGATGAAAATTTTCAGTGAGAAAACTAAAAGTTTTTGTTCCTTACTTTTTAGTTTTTCATATATGTATAATTTTGGAACGTAGTGATTCATATTTTGAAATATTGTATCCTATTTTTATGAGTAACTGAATTTGTTTTCAGTACACGTGGTAACTCAGTTAGGCTACAATTTCAAAGTCAACACGCATTTACTTCAATTTTCTGTCAAATTTTCTATGAGTTTAATTAAACATCAGTTATTGTATGTTCGAGGATAAAATCATTTTTGTATTTCCACATTTACTTTTTGTTCCTTCTTTGACAATAAATATGAACAAAAACATTATCTTTCTTTGAAGGTTAAAATAACAACATAAATTGTTATAATATACGAAAATTGTTAAAAAATATTAAAATTTTCAGACCAAAACAAAAAAATTTTTTTTTTATATAAGTTCATAAATGAATTTTGGGTGTACTTATAATATTATATAGTTACATAATATTATATACTTAACTTACGCATAAAGATCTTATTTTTATGTAAGATATAATATACATATATAACCACATGTCTACCAGAAACATCATTTTAAAGATTTTAGGTTTGTTTGTCTATACTCTATAAAGATTTTCTCCCACTTCCTTTAATTATCATTATACCCGTATGAACTATGTTCAAGGGTATAATAAATTTGCCATTACGTTTGTGACACCTTAAAGGAGTCGAGCTAGATATAGTGTCAAAGGTATGGATCGGCTCAGAATCGAATTCTGAGTCGATTAAGCCATGTACGTCCGTCCGTCCGTCCGTCCGTCCGTCCGCACGATAACTCAAAAAATAAAGGAGCTAGGGGGCTGAAATTTTTTTTACGTCACTTTTGCAAAATTGTTAGTTTTGCTATTTAAATCCAACATTTTCGGTCGGCGGGTTCGAGTAGCTGCCATACAACTTCTATCTTTATATAGAAATAACTCAGTATCTATTCAAGCTAGGTTTCTGAAATTTTGCAAATGATGATCAAGTTTTATGGCAACAACTTCTGTAAAATTTGGTTGTGGTGGTGGGGCGGGTTCGGGTAGCTGCCATACAACTTCTCCGTTTAAATGAGAATAACTCAGTGTTTATTGAAGCTAGGAATCTGAAATTTAGTAAAGAGGTGTCGAGTTACATGCCAACAACTTTTGTAAAATTTGTTTGGTCTAGAGCAGCCGGTTCAGACTTCTTGCACCTCTTGGAACCTAATGAAGCTAGTCGTCTGAAATTTTGCAAATGATGTTCAAGTTTTATGGCAACAACTTTTGTAAAATTTGGTTGTGGTGGTGCGGCGGGTTCGGGTAGCTGCCATACAACTTATCCGGTTAAATGAGAATAACTCAGTGTTTATTGAAGCTAGGAATCTGAAATTTAGTAAAGAAGTGTCGAGTTATATGCCAACAACTTTTGTAAAATTTGTTTGGTCTAGAGCAGCCGGTTCAGACTTCTTGCACCTCTTGGAACCTAATGAAGCTAGGCGTCTGAAATTTTGCAAATGATGATCAAGTTTTATGGCAACAACTTCTACAAAATTTGGTTGTGCTGGTCCGACGGGTTCGGGTAGCTGCCATACAAAATCTCTTTTTAAATGAAAAGAACTCAGTGTCCGTCCGCACGATAACTCAAAAAATAGAGGAGCTAGGAGGCTGAACATTTTTTTACGTCACTTTTGTAAAATTGTTAGTTTTGCTATTTAACTCCAGCATTTTCTGTCCCGGGGTTCGGGTAGCTGCCATACAACTTATTTCTTTAAATAGAAATAACCCAGTGTCTGTTCAATCTAGGTATCTGAAATTTTGCGAATGATGATCAAGTTTTATGGCAACAACTTATACAAAATTTGGTTGTGCTGGTGCGACGGGTTCGGGTAGCTGCCATACAAAATCTCTTTTTAAATGAAAAGAACTCAGTGTCCGTCCGCACGATAACTCAAAAAATAAAGGAGCTAGGAGGCTGAAATTTTTTTTACGTCACTCTTGCAAAATTGTTAGTTTTGCTATTCAACTCCAGCATTTTCGGCCGCCGGGTTCGAGTAGCTGCCATACAACTTCTTTCTTTAAATAGAAATAACCCAGTGTCTGTTCAATCTAGGTATCTGAAATTTTGCGAATGATGATCAAGTTTTATGGCAACAACTTCTGCAAAATTTGGTTGTGGTGGTGTGACGGGTTCGGGTAGCTGCCATACAAAATCTCTTTTTAAATGAAAGAACTCAGTGTCCGTCCGCACGATAACTCAAAAAATAAAGGAGTTAGGAGGCTGCAATTTTTTTTACGTCACTTTTACAAAATTGTTAGTTTTGCTATTTAACTCCAGCATTTTCGGCCGCCGGGTTCGAGTAGCTGCCATACAACTTCTTTCTTTAAATGGAAATAACCCAGTGTCTATTCAATCTAGGTATCTGAAATTTTGCAAATGATGATCGAGTTTTATGGCAACAACTTCTGTAAAATTTTGTTGTGATGATATGACAGGTTCGGATAGTTGCCATACAACTTCTCTTTTTAAATGAAAATAACTCAGTGTCTATTGAAGCTAGCTATCTGAAATTTAGTGAAAAAGTGTCGAGTTGCATGCCAAAAACTTTTGTAAAATTTGAATGGTCTAAAGCAGCCGGTTCAGGCTTTTTGCATTTCTTGGAACTTAATGAAGCTAGGCGCAATAGATTCGGGTAGCTATCATACAACTCCATAATTTACATAAATATATCTCTGTAGTTCGGTACTAAAACTCTGAATGTTTTTAAAAGATGATCAAGTTTTATAGAAACAGGATATATTACGTTCATACGGGTATCCCAGAGTTGACACAGTCTACTCTACTGCACTCTTCCTCGTTTTTTCTTCTATTTAATTTTTTCTTTGGTTTTTTACGCTTTTATTTTTTGAATGAAAGCTTTACACACTAAGTTTTAAAGGAGTAAAAAGTATAGCTTATATTTTAATACATATATTTCCAAATAATTTTAGACGTTTTTCTTTCCCTTTTTCTAAATTTTGATCTACTATTATTTTTTCTTAAAAATAATCCTCTTTTCTACGAAATTAACTATTAATTATTGTTATCTTGGAAATGAAAAAAAAATGCATTATTATCTAATACAGAATAGTTGATGTATAATTTTATTATACACAGAGTGCTTCGTAATTAACAACACTGCTATGCACCGCTGCATAGACCCTTTTGAGTAGGTAATTCTTTGTATGAGAAGTGGAAACTGAAACTCTTTTAGCCGCATCTCAAGATATGGTGAATTGAATAAATATACCATATTTTTACCATTTTTATAAATTACCTACTGACATTTGAAATCGTGATGAAATTTATCGTAGACGCAAACCATTTTGATTTTAACGTTTCCAGATTATGCTTTAGTAGATTTGCAAATATTTTCAAATTCAATATTAAAATCTGGAAAAAAAAACTGTATTTGTATTATTTTAATAAAAATTTAAATATTACTTTGATTGTATTGTAATAGCTGTAACGACATTTTATATGGATTTGTTTTTTTATATATTTATTAAATCCTTTCTGTTTTTTAATATTCAATAACAATATAACATTTATTTTTTTCACATATTTTGTCTCTTCCACAATAACACATGGTATTGCAGTTTCCAATTTATCAATTTATCAATTGCAGTATCAATTTCCAATAACATAAATTTTACGAAAACTAAATTATTTTTTGGTGTCGCGTAAAACTTATTAAAAATGTATATCTATTGTGTCGAAGAAGAAATTTGGTGTTGTGGTTAAGACATGGATCTTCCATTAAAAAATTCTCGGGTTCAAAACCCGGCTAGATCATATAAATTAATTTATATTTTTGCTTTCAATTTCTTTTGGTGCTTAATTTCCGTCGATCAACCAGATAAAACCACCACTAGAAAATATTTATAAAAAAGGGTTAGTGCTTCAATTACAAGTCACGAGAATAGAATAGAATAAAAAAAGGCAGAACAGTATTTGCAAGATTTCAACCAGGGGGAATTTGGAAGATATCTAGAAAAACAAACTTAATGTGCAACATAATACAGATATTTATTAAAAAGTGCTTAAGAATCATAGTGCATAATGCAGAGTATTCTGGGCGAGTAATAAATTATGCTCTGGGGAATATAACGCGGGAGGGTTCGCATATGAAAAAAATAATGGAACAAAAATGAAGGTGGATAGGGCACACACTTCGAAAACACACAGAAAACAGAAAACATATCAAGAATGGCTCTAGAATGCAACTCGCAAGGCACTGAAAGACAAAGTCTTATAAACAACAGCGAGTTTATTGAAAACGTCTAGTGGAAGATATGTTTCCAATAGTAGTAAGAAGAAAAAAAAAATGATTCTAGTTCGTTTGTAATGAATAATAAGTTCGTACTTATCGAGTTTGAATATTAAAATTGTAGACATTTTTTTTAGTTAAAAATAGTATTTAAAAAAAATTATGAAAAATTTAGTAATGACTTGTTTAAAAGGAATAAAAGCACTACTTTTTAACGAATTTATCTTTAAAATTGTTATTTAGTAAATAAAAACATAAACTTCAGAATAATTTATTAATATATGGATTATAATATTATATTTTACTCTATAAGAAAATAGCTGATAATTCATAATTCCTTTAACACGTTAAGTAAAATATCAACGAAGAATTAAATACCAACATTAGGAAAACTTTATATAATGATACTGAAGTTTAATATAATTAGTTTGGCTAAAACCTTAAATGCTTCAATGGAAATTTGCAGATAATGTAACTATAAAACTAAGAAGAAAAAAATTAAAATTTTCGTACAAGTACCATATCTTTGTTTTTTATAGCATCATCTAAAAAAAAATTTGAAAAATGTATTTATTTGTTTCACTTTGTCCGTTTATTGATTCGCTCGATCGTTGCTTTCAAAATTTTTATACTTTGACATAAAACAATAAAATTCACCATAATATACATATATATATATATATATATATATATATATATATATTATATGATAATATGTAGATTTCATAAAATAATTTTACATAAGAACTTTTTTGGGTAGCTCCCCTGTTAAGCAGTTACATAGCGACAAAGTTGGAAAAAATCATATATTTAAATGGTTATAACTAATTAAGTTCTAAAATTTATATTTCCAAATCGGGAAACATCAAAATGACAGAAAATTTCTTAAGCTCTCTAAAATATCTAAAAAGAAATTTATTTTGTTTGAATTAAATTTTATCAATCTTTAAAATAAAATTTTTTAAAATTTTAAGGTCTCCGTCTCTTTTGAACTGTTTTATGATAGGTTGCAATTTTTCTTGTAGAAAAAATTTACAAATCCTTTTAAAAACTATTGATTTTATACCCTTCCTTAGTTTATAAATATTTTTTATAATATTATGTGAAACTTTTAAATTTATGAAAATAATCATTTTTTTTTTTGTGTCATATATATTTCAATTTTTTTCTATCTAATTCTTTTCTTTTTCTAAAGTTCAAAACACGATTTTATGTATAACCCCCTTCCAGTTTTAATTAACTTTTTTAATTTTATATCATTTTTTTTTTTCTTTTGACTTTTTTTTCCAAAAGTTTATAGTAAAGAAGCAAAAAGGTCTTTATTATGCTTTGTTTTTTTTTTTTTTTACTTCATTTTTCTAGTAAACATAAATGTTAGCTTAAAGTTGAAAAAAAAATTTTTTTTTTTTTTACCTATGTGGTTATAAATAAAAACATCATTTCATAAAAAAAAAAAAAAAAAATCAAAAATTAAGATAACAAAAGAAAATCTTACCTTTGTTGATAACATTCATACGATTTTCACCATTTTCCTTTGGGAATCATTAAGCATTATTTTGCAGACACCATTTATGTTTTATCAAAAAAAAAACAAAATTTAAAAGGAAAGAAAATAGAAGAAGGAGAATATGAGAAGGGATTATAAAAAGACGATGAAAAAGGAAGAAAAAGGCAGTATTAGGTAAATAAATGATTTATACTGTATTCACGTGATTGTTTTGTTTGTTTAAAAACTTTCTTTTGTTTTCTTTAATTTTTGCCATTTTTTGTTAGTTTTCTTTAAGCTTTCGTTGTTTTTTTTTTGGATTAAAAATTTTAATATAGAAAAAAGAATTTCCTCCTTTTGTTTTTATCTGTTATTTTTATATTATATACCATTATGCATGTCTATACCTTTATAGAGATGTGTATATGACAGGTTATTCTATTTTTAAAAAAAGTTATTCAAATTATTATCTTAAGTTAAAGAAAATGATATTTTACTATAACAATATATTTCTAAATATATAAAAGAATTAAAATACCTATATAATGTATTGAAAACTTTCCCAAAAAACTGTAAGTATTGTTTTATATTTTGTTTTAGATCATAAAAGAAAATTTAAAATGCTCTTCGTCGGATGAACTCTTGTTCCTCCATACGCCAAGAATTGGATGCTTTCGAATCAATTGAAAATGAAAGTTACAATCTAAAAATCGAAAAAAAAATATTTTGATGGATGTTGTATTGGATGGAATATTTTAGTATCTAAAAAATAAAGTTAAATCAAGAAATGCTTCATATCCAATATGAAGTAACAGATTCAAACAATGTAACAGGTTCGTTAACACTCTTTGCACATGAAGTGAGTCACAAATTAAATTTAAATACTTAGTGAAAGTAAATCTATAAATATAATGTGGCATTTTCTCACTATTCTACACCTCTACAAATACGAATATAGAGGACAACCAATGCAAATATATAAGTAAATAATGCAAATCGAGCAAAAAAAAAAATTTATTTTTCATAATTAAATCTTAATTTCCTATTACTCTTTGTGCAATTTAATATGGTAGGTATATGAGATTTTTCCAAGCAATGTAAGATAAGTAAATAAGAATTCACTAAAAGGTTTTTTTCCAGCTCATGTTAAAATATATCTATCTACATTAAGTAAATAAAAATTGACTAGGAATTTCTTAAAAATATTTCATGTAACATTATTGTTCTAATGACAAAAAAATGGCTTTTGCAGTAAATAGAACTAAAAAAAGATTAACAATTAAAAAAAGCGATTGGAACATGGAGAAAAGCTATAACTCTGCGTATTTAAAATAAAAGGAGATATAGACGAAAAATTGATAAGACCTTCAGAAAATACTGATATTCTTCTTCCAATACCGTATTCAAGACGTAGTCAATACCTGCATATCCACATTTAGGTTAAAATGTAAAAAATTGGCGTATGGAGAAAACCAAAACTTGATCGACGTGTTATTAAGAGGTTTCCTAAAAAAATAATCAAAAATTTCCTACATAAATTGGTCTTTATAACATATACAAATATGTTTGATATTTTTTAAATAATTTTTAATTTTGTTGAATATTTTGTAGAAAAGACTTTTACTGATTATATCAATTTAATGAAAAGATAATATTATAGAGTAGGGTATACTAAACTAAGGTTCCTTTTTAAAATTTTCGTGCGATTTATATTAGCATTATGGTAGAATATAATATATAATACTATATATAATTTGACAGTAAAAACATTCACATTAATAAAATATTAATGGTAAAAATTAAAAAAACAAGGTGCAAATCATTTTTGATTTGGCGAAAGTAACATAAGAAATTTCCACGTAGGAGGTTTTAAAGATAATTGCTTGTCACATGTAACCATTCAACTAATTTGAGCAATATTTTTTCAAATTGGTAAAGAAAACTATTACTACTAATTGTTTATAAGAAACTATTATCGTTTCAAACAAAATTAATACATTTGTAAGGGCTAATATTGGTGAATATCTAAAATATAATGATAAGAATTCAAGGTCATTTTATTGTCACCGTTTGCAATAATTATACATTTCACAAACCACATTGAAACCATATTCAGGATTTAAACCCAAAAGATCATCTTTTAACTGTTTTGATTTGGCTAAAATTATTGTTATTATTACCAAATCGAGTTTCTACCTTAAGATTGAAGGTGTGACTACTCAAGGTAGGAACTTGATCCTAAAAGATCATTTATAAACTTTAATTCTTTAACTTGTTTTGCTAGAGTTGAATGATCAAACCTTTTTATTATCTATTTCTCAAAAATATTTATAAATTCCTAAAATCTTGGAAATGCTTTTTATTGCATCGTAGTAAGAAATATTTCCATGTTACAGCTAACTTTTTTGAATTTTTGTATCGTGTATAATAATAAAAAAAACCTACAAAGTACTCTCTGTCAAGTAATTTAAAATTCATCATTTTTATTCAATTCTTTTTACATAATTTCATTTTATTTTTCTCATATACGATACGTAATATATAATTCAGTTTTATGCCTATTCATCTTATAAAAAAATCTTATTTTTATCATCAACATATATATTACATAATATTTTTTATTTTCAACCGCAAAAGAAAGAAAATATAGAAGAATAATATTCAGTACAATCTAAGCATATCCAGCAGTTTCTCTTTAAACGGCAAAGTATGAATATTTTAAAACTTCAGGGATTGAATTGAAAAAAATATAAAAAAAAAAAAACAACAATTTTTAAAAAGATGGCAAATTATAAAATATGTAACAGTCGTTGTATCCGTCTTTTTATTAAAAATATAAAAAAAAAAAAGATTCGTCAGGTTATCTCTAATATTTAACCTTATGTACCTAAATAATCTAAAAAAAAAGTTCTAGTAAAAAAATCGCGAAAGTCCTTCATTAAATTTTTAATGTGCCCAGATGAAAGGACAAGTGAGTAAAATATTTAAACACCTTTTTTCAAAGACTTTCGCACCAGAGAAAAATTCCTATAAAATCAGCTGAAATTATCATTAATTTAATTAAATTGTATCTTTCTGTACTCCAAAATAATGACATTTTGATACCCTCAAAAATACATAATGTTTCTGACACTTAAATTCCTACAAAATATAGTACCTATGTTAATTTAATATTATCATAAACTTTATTTGGAGTGCTTAGAAATTTATTTTAATTACCATTATCTTTTGATTTCATTTCCGCTCTAAGATACATATAATTATTTTTCTGCTATAAAATTAGAAAACTATTGAAAAGTTTTAGGTAAAAATATTATGTGAGCTCCTTACGATCGGAAATATATACATATATTAGATATATACTGAAAGTTTTTCATTGAAATTCATTTCCTGGATACTAATTATATTATTTTAGCAATAATGAAGCAAAAATATCAGAAATTGAGCTTAAAATGCTGTGAAAACTATACATCTATTAAAATTGTTGCAAAGGATCTGTAAGCTTTTATGCTGTATGAATTTTCAATTACCAAATGGATTTTAAAATTTAAAGAAATGAAATTTTCTAAGTAAAATCAAATATTTTCCTAAGGTCCCTTTATCATTTATATGAGCAAATATTCATAATACTTCCCCAAATAATGTGTTTAATTATAAAAAATTGTAAAAGTTTGAAATTTATGAAAATTGTAAAGTGACGCTTTTCAAAACTACCATGATCTTCTTATACTGTGTTAACGAGAAAAAAACAAAATCTTTTTTACTAAAATGCCGCAAAAAAAAAAAGCAATTTTTAATTTTTTTTTTTTTAAAGTCGTAAAAATTTATGTTTCTTTTATAATATCATCAAAAACTACAAAACTTGAAAGAAAATAAAATTTTTTATACAATTTTTGTTGTTACCCTTTCAATTAAAATTTAAACGCATCCAGCTGCACTGCATATAATTTCTGTTTATTTTTTTTTATTATTCGCGTGAATCTTAAGGACCACAAAAAATTTAGTAAAATATGTATCTTATTTAAACATTAGAGATTGTTGTTCTTATAAAATATTAATTATTTAGGTATTTTATTGTACTGCATGGTTTAATTCTATACAGTTGATGGAATTCTAACTTACATAAGGACCAAATATAATGACTTTCTATATTAAATATTTTTTTTCACCATAAGGAAGACCTAGGAAGATTCAGACTGTTCAGTTTATTTCAATCCTTTTTTTTTTTAAATATAAATGAATGTTGAATGAAACATGTTGTTTTTTCCAAAAAATAGTAAGCAAAAAACAAAAAATTGGTTAGTTTTGGTTATTTCTTCAATTCTGGAACGAAGGTATACTCAAATATTTAGACTAATCCATAGAATTATTTTCAACTTTAAGGTGTGGAATTTTGATTTTTACTCTTCATATTTTTATGCGTTATAAAGAACTGGACTAAATACTGGGAATATTTCCGGTATAGAATTTAGTGATAATGCATAAAATAATATTGTCATCATAATAGTTAAATATTTATTTGAAAATTAGCTGGACATTATTTTAATTAAAGGTTTTTTCTTTGAAAAACTGTAGACTTAAACATTATGCAACTGGCCAGATTTTCAACTGAAACCGATCTAATAATCATTTTTTAATTAAAAACGAAGAAGAGTGCAGTAGAGTAGACTGTGTCAACTCTTGGATACCCGTATGAACGTAATATACCCTGTTTCTATAAAACTTGACCATCTTTTAAAAACTTTCAGATGTTTTAGTACCGATGTTAACTAATTAGATATATTTATGTAAATTGTGGAATTGTATGACAGCTACCCGAATCTATTGCACAAGCATAACCAAATTTTACAGAAGTTGTTGCCATAAAACTTGATCATCATTTATAAGATTTTAGACGCCTACATAGCTTCATTAAGTCATCTCTATCGATATCTTTTCACTAAATTTCAGATACCTAGCTTCAATAGACACGGAGTTATTTTCATTTAAAAAGAGAAGTTGTATGGCAGCTACCCGAACCTGTCGTACCATCACAACCAAATTTTACAGAAGTTGTTGCCATAAAACTTGATTATCATTTGCAAAATTTGAGATATCTAAATTGAATAAATACTGAGTTACTTCCATATAAAGAACGAAGTTGTATGGCAGCTACTCGAACCCGGTGGCCGAAAATACTGGATTTAAATAGCAAAACTAACATTTTTGAAAAAGTGACGTAAAATAATTTCAGCCTCCTAGTTCCTTTATTTTTTGAGTTATCGTGTGCGGACTGGCGGTCGGACGTACATGGCTCAATCGATTCAGAATTCGATTCTGAGCCGATCCATACCTTTGACACTATATCTAGCTCTACTCGTTTAAGGTGTCACAAGCATAATGGCCAATATTATACCCTTGAACATAGTTCATACGGGTATAAAAACTAAAGCGAGAAAATAAAATGAACCAACCAAAAAAATATTAAACCCGACCTATTGTCTATTATTAAATCTAATTTAACTAAAACTCCATTCCAAATTTTTCTCCATATTTTTATGGACTTGTAAATTTTTAATCCTTTGCAATATTTGCTAATAAAAGTTAAGTGATATACAATAATTTCACTTATAACCTGATTAAGAAAATTAATATGATGGATTATTTCAAATGGAAGTTATTGATTTTCCATTAAAAATGATCCAAACAGATATCTAGTTTTTGTCATTATTATATTCATAAAATGATAAAAAATTATTTTACATTGATTTAAAAATACAAAATTTCTCCAAGGTATTTTGATTTAAAAAAATTACGTGTAATTAAAATGTTGATGTACTCCATATACATATGCTTTATACTTTATAGTAATAAAAAAAAACAAATAATAAAATAATTTATTTACAATTAAATGAAATAAATTGTAATTCGAATAAAAATACTTGACAAAGGAAATCAACGATAAATATTTAAGTAGTAGTAAAGTAGCTTAAGGATAAACGAATTATTTTTTTTTTATTTTTCGTTTTAAATCCTTAATGGATTTTTATTTTTGTATACAATTTTATTATTTTGTTTTCTTTTTTTGATACAAGAGGAGAAGAAGTGGCTAAAAGCAAACGGATATCAATTACAAAAACAGAATAATTTATAAGCTTCGATCAGGTATCAGTTTTTTATACCCGTACGATAGGATCGGGTATAATAAAATTACTCCTCCGTTTGTAACACCTCGAAATAAGCGAGCTAGATATACCTTCAAAGGTATGGATCGGATCAGAAAAAAATTCTAAGACTTTTGAGCCATGTCCGTCCGTCCGTCCGTCCGTCAGCACGCTAACTCAAAAACTAAGAAAGCTAGAATCTTGAAACTTACACAAAATATTCTCGGAGTAATTTGTAGGTTCCCTATTTTTTTTGGTTGAGTTTGGACCAAGCCTTAGGGTAGCTCTCAAACACCTAACTTTTAGATCCCGACATTTTTTTTGCAATAGAGCTATGAAATTTTAACTGCTGATAGATCTCACAAAAATATTAATTTTATTTTTAATAACTTTTTTTTGTAGCCCCACCCGTTACGGAGCTACAGCTCCTCAAAGGTTCAAAAAAGCTCTATATTTAAATTCTTATAGCACAAGTTGTATAAGGTATATCTTCATTTTAAAAACGCCAAACGATTACTACTTTTATTAGCTTTAAAAGTATATATACAATAAATATATATTTGTGGCATACGGTGTCTTAATTTACCGTTATGCGAAATTCAAATTTTGCAAAATCCTTTAACCCTTCTGTCTTCTAAACGGTTAAAGTTGGAAACTTGAAATTTTGACAGAAGTTAGATCTTTGAAAATTAGTATGAGTCATTTCAAAAATTTTTTTTGTATCACCCCCCGTTTAGGAGCTGTAAGGGGTCAAAAACTGAAAATTTTCTATTTTTAAACACCTGTAACTTGAAGACCTGTTAAAATTTTTTTGAAGTAATACACAAAAATTAAAGCTTCAACATTATACTCTTATTTCTGTTAACAACTTTTTTAATAATATAGGGTTACTTTATAATTGACAAAAGTATTACTTGATTTTTTCAAATTTTCTAACAAATTTCTTTAACGAATTTTTTCCATTTTGTTTTACTCAATAATTTGAAATTGTTGAGGATAAAATGCGTAGTACAAAAAAATGTAAATAAATAAACAACATAACGGTTGCTTGAAGAATTTTTATTTATATGATATTGATATATATACATACTTATATAATATCATGTTTATTTACATATCGTATATGTCATTAGTGAATGAATGATAAAAGTATAGATGTATATTATATAGCACCGTATTTACATACATATATGTATTTTATTGTACTTATAAGAAATTATTCTGTCAATGGAATATTTAAATATAATATAATATAATATTTAAAATTATATTTACTATTTTATACTAAGTAAATTTAATATACATTTACCGCTTAGTATTAAATGGTACTATAGAATATTTGAAAAAATTTTGGATTGATAATCGTTATGTGGAAGGTTAGAATCTGCTTTTGAAGAATGTATAAACATATAGTTTGAATATATGTACAACCCATAATTCTAGAAATTATAAAATTCACCCAAATTATTTTGAAATACTAAAATATTAGAAAAATAATATTGTAAGCAAAGTGACAGGCTGTGAAAATACTAACGGTTCGTACGGGTATCTAAGAGTTGACAAAGGCAACTGTATTCTTCCTCGTTTTTATTGTAAATTAAATATCTAAAATAAAAATTAAATAAAATGGGCACCTAATTTAATTAAAGCATTACACCTACCCATAAAAATACATGGGTTAACTGCCTGTTAAAAGTATTTACTAGCCATTATCTATTTCTTTCATCAAAAGTTTCTTCTGCAATCCAACGAATGTAAAACAATTATCTATACTAACTCATATTGTAGAACTTCTAGGATGGTTATTCTCAAAATTGAACAAACAACGAAAATGGCGATCAAAAATATGAAATAGATTATTAAAGTGAATAAATAAATTCTATAATAGTAGTTTTCAACTTTTCGTTATTTACAAAACAAAAAATAATTACGAAGTCTTCAACTTAAAGTTTAATTAAGAAGGAGGTAGCGTAAAAGAAAATTTCTATAAAAAGAATAATAAGCGAGTAGAAAGTTTCGTAAAATTTAAAAAAGAAAAAATTATTTCGGCAAATTTTAGACTAGATATCGACTAAAAAAGATTTCGAACTATTCACAGTTATCCTTCATAATTTAAAAAAAGAATTATTTCAATCTATCAGTATTTTATACTACTATTAATATTGAATCCTATATTGAATCCTGTAGTTGGGCTACCTTTTATAACATATTTTTAGAATGAGCATTTTTTTTTTTTTTAAGGGAGGTGGGAATCTTCGAAAGACGCCAAGAATTTCCCTTTGTTAGTGTCAGATTCTTACTGCCTAAACCCACCTACTTCTTTAGCCATTATAATTGGATGGAACCTTTACCTACTAACGCTGTATATTTTTTAGATAGTATGGGTAGGAAAGGATAGGAAATGGATGCGGTATCATTGAATTGGTAGTGGGGCTATAATGAAACAATGAATCTGCCTAATATTATTATTTTGCTAACAATGACTACAGCCGTTACAACAGTTACAATATGCAGTAGTATATAACACCATGCTGCTTGAGGCAATTATTGAAGGCAGCCCCAATGTTATTGTAGCAGCTATATTATTACTCGTATTAGTTTTACTTATTAATATCATTATGATTTTACTATAGAGTTACGGCCATCAGTGGATTAAAAAGTGCAGCAGTATATAAGACGTTTCTGGGCTTATTATATAAATTTTAAGTTCTGTTATAATTTTTCTTCTATCTCATTTAAAAAATAGCATATAATTCTATAAAGATAAAGATCTTGTACGCAAAATCAGGAGAGTTTAAAGCTTTTTAACTTTTTACTCTAAAATCCTTGAAAATTATGAAGTCATTAGTATACAACAATTAAAGCTTGCAGTTTCAACCGTTCGGCTTTATCAGCCGTTCAAAAGTTATAATTTTTTTTCATTAAAAATCGCTAAAAATCTTTAAAGTCGAATATCTAAAAAATGTTACAAAATAGACCTTCTCACCCTATAAATTGTTTGGGAGTTTAAGTTTTAAACTCTCATATCTTCGGAATAGGATTATTATCTGAACCAACCTGTATGTGCAATTATTTTTGTCAGATGCCTGAAACGATTATGGGCCGATTTATGTAAATTACTAAATATTATTATATTGAATATTAACTGTTAATTATTTAAAATACAGAATAAATTTCAGGATACCATTATTTATATATTTTACATTGTGTTTCTAAATTTGGTGGTACAATCAATACTTTTATTTTCGAAGGCTGATCTTGCCTTAGGTAAAAAAAGGTTGAATCCCTTTCTTTTAATTTTTTTTTTTGGGAAAAAATGCATTCTTCTTATTATAAATTGCGATAATTTTTTTAAAATAAAAAATAAATATTCTAATATATGTAATTTCAAAATTTTTTTTTATTTTTTCAGAAGTTATTTTTACCTTTAGTAAAAACTTCTTATATTAGCATAGTTTTATTATATAAATAGAATTTTTGTCTCTAAACACAAAGAAAATTCTTTTAAAACCAAAAATATCTTTTAGTTATAAATAGAAAAAACTAAATAAAAATTTTCAAATATTCCAGTTCTAAAAATAAAATAATAAGGGAAAAATTAAAAAAATTAAATATTAATATAATATATTTCCTTTTTTGATTACTTTTGTAACATTCAGCTAAAACAGAATTGTTTTATATTATAGTTAATACCGACAAATTTAAAAGAAAGGGATAAAAAATTTGATTAGTTTAAAGGTTTTCATGATAGAAAAAAAAAAAAAACCAAAATATTGTTCAGTTTTTACCCTGCCTATAATGCCTGTTAAGAATATTATACGCAATTTTATGTAGAATCATTTTTTTGAGACTTTTATGATTATTTTTTTATAAAAGAAAATTTTGAGTATCTTTTTTTAGCTACGTATTTATCTGTTTTTCTTTTAAAAATATTAAATGGGAGGCATTATTTTATTAGGGGAGCGTTTGTTTATAGAGCGAATAAAATCTTAAATTTAAAAATTAAATTTTTCTTGTTGATTCCAAAAATTATTTTTTCCTGTTATTAAAAACTATGTTTTTAATTAAAAAATATTAAAGATATTTAATTTATAAAATTTTGGATTAAATTTCGATTTATTTATAGTAAAAATTCTATCAGAATGACCATAGTATAAATTTGAGTTTTGAAATAAAGAATAATTCCAAAAAAAAATAATGTTTAAAAATTTGATTTCAGTATTAATATTATAATAAATTAGAAATTTAAGTTAAATTAAGATAAGGTTAGGTTAAATAATTATAATTTAATATACGTAACCTTACTTTAAAACGAAATACCTGACAAAAGTCTAATTCTAATTGAAAATACATAAAATTGGAAAAAGCAATCAATTTCATTGACTTATAGCCACTGTTTGTAATGTTCAAAAGGAGACATTGTTATATAAATTAAAAATAGACAATGCTAAACAAGACAAGCAAATAAAATTAAATATTTCAATTGGATATGATCGCCCGAAAATTTGATACTGACCAGAAATAATTACAGGCTTACAGAAATAAATACTACAAACTAAAATAGGAGTATGTTACCTGTATATTGACATATATGACCCATGCGTTAAAAACAACAACTGCAAACAGACATTGATCACCAAACAAATACAAGACTTTAGTTATTTAACTGAAGCCAACCTTAAAAATGCATTTAAATGAACTGCAGTTAGGAAAGATATTAGAGCGTTCTGGAAAATTTTAATCACAGATCAAAGCCATGGTACAAACTTAAATTTTTAATCAATAGTAGATCAAAAAATCATAAATTAATGTTAACAAATTTATGAAAGTATATTAAATTTCCTTGTCACACCAGCACAATAATTTAGCTAGCAAGCTAAAAAAAAGTAACCTAAAAAAGGTTATAAATATAAATTATAAGGATCTATAGGGTATCTTCCCGTCTTAAATATATTTTCTGCTTTTTAACTAAAAAATAAAATTCTACTTAAAAGTAAATGAGACAATTTATAATATCACATTCAGTTATTGATACAAGACCTCAATTATTAAAAGACCAATGATTATGCTACCTTTGTACAGGCAAAATTTTACAGCCCTTAAATATTTATCAATGAGCAGATTAAGCTTCAAATTAAACCGAAAAAGGCATGCTTTTGTTAAATCGGTAAGTATATCTTTTCCGTATTTATTATAAAAATCTATTAATCAAAATTAAATAATGAGCCTACCAAATGTATGAGTGGAACCAATTTTTTTTCTAAATAAATAGAATAAGTAAGAAAATATTAAATTGCAAGATACTCCACTGAATTAACAAAAAATTTAAAATTTTTTTTTTAAATATATGGTACATTTTTATTTAAATATATTTTAAATTAATGCCAAAGTTATATTAGTTAATAAACTCTCACTTAAACTTTTTGAAAAAACAAAAACCTAAAACATATTCAAAAATGTGTGATTAATTTACAAAAATTGTGCTCTAAATTCACGAAACTTTAATGACTGTATAAATATTTATAGTATAAATATTATGTACCTATCGTTTTTGCTTTTATTTTATTTTGTTTTTCATAACTGTATAACCTATACATAAAATTTACAGTTATACTCTAAAATTATTTTAATTCAGTAGTACATTTTTATTTTTTTCCTTTTCTCTTAGCCAATTTATACCTATGTATATATATATACAATTATTAAATACACCTATTAAGTACATCTTTTGACAGAATATAAAAAACTCATGTCATATTGCATGACCCAAGGGTACAATTTTGAAAAATAGTTAAACTGTAAAACATTTTTATAGAAATATTAAGTTTTATAATTATCTACCATAATCATTACAACTTGGTATCATTTTCAAGCATATTTTCAAAAAATAAAAAAAAATGTTTAAATAATAATTTTAAGTAGTTAACTTCATCCGTCTAGTTATACGAACATATCTTTTTCCTAAGAATAGGATATTTTTATTAAATTTATTATTGATTAAAGGAATTTATTTATTTAATTTATAGGAAAGGAAGAAATTTATTTTTGGAAAGAAACGAAAGTTTTTTTGTTCAAGGTCTCTCAAGATGTTCTGAAAACACCAAGCAATAGAAAATATCATAACCTTTATAAATATTAAAGTAAGTGTAAACTTTGAAGATTTAAATTTGGACTCTATTGCACCAACCCCTTATCATTAATCAAATAATCATTTTTTTGATAAGTTTTTTTTTGCACTAAAGCCATATTTGGTACTAACTGAATAAAGTTTTGATTTGAAAAGAGATTCTTTGGGCCTTTGTGGCGTGGTGGGGGACCTGGTGATTTAGTGCGTATCAAACACGTTGTAATCATATAGAGAGTGTAGTAACAGTGTTCGAATTCCAAACACGTCGTAACAATAATTTTCTCTTACGACATTTTACAACCTGAAAAGGAAAGGCTGTGTAATTTCCTTGTCATATTTATGTGGCAGGACAATAAACTAAAAAAAAAAAATTATTATTTGATTAGTGATAAGTGGTGGGTGTGATAGAGCCCAGTTGTTTTATACAAATTTTTGTATTCCCCTTAATCCAATGAGACATCAAACATTAATATTTTGTAATTTTTACCCATTCTGAAGTTTTGCACATAATTTTAAGATTCAAGGTTATAAACAGGAGTCATAAATTAAATGTCAAACATTAATAGTAAAATATTTCAAAATTTGTAAAATGGTTTTCTCATCTAAATAGATTCCTTTAAAATTGAAGAAAGCTTTAAAGCTCTGAAAAAGTAATCTAAGATTTTATTATTGAATGCTTCGAAAACAAAAAGTTCCTAAATATTTTTTTACTCTGTAAAGTTCCAAACCAAACCAAAACTATATTTACTAAAAATTTTATGATTATGATCAAGGTCCTAAAATGTACTCATGCAAAACTCCTTCATTTTATAAATACCTTTGTTCATAGTATTAAAACTATTAGAACATAAAACTAAGAAAAAAATACAAATATACATAGGTAGATATGTTTTTTTTTAAATAATAATACGTTAATATTCCATTTATAAGAGATTAGCGGTTTTTATGTACGTATATGTAGTTAAAATTTATTTAAAATGATATTAATATGTATGTATGTATGTATATGTAAAATATAAAATGGGATTTTATAATATTAAAGTTTAAATGTTATCAGAAATTTACCTTTTAACTATTTTATAGTTTTTGAATAATTTTTAACCAATTAAAATAAAAGAGTTCAAAGTATGATGATAATGATGGTAGTTCTAATAGTTATTATAACAGTTATGATGATGATAATTATTATAAAAAATATCTACTATAAAAGTAAGTAGGATTAAAAATAATAAATAATAATAATATGTATATTATGTAGGCATGTATATAGGGAAATTGTTGTTTTTATATCAGAAATTGTATTGCTTCAATTATTTTACCGTAATTTTAAATGATTACTTTATACAGAAAAATGAAAAAAAAAAAAAAAAAACCCAAAACAAAATTTGATAAATATGTGCATAACTACGTTACAATGCGTTCTATAAAATAAAATAAAAATATAATATATAAAAATGTTTTTTTTTTTTTATTTTTGTAATTTCATAAAAAAATCATGATAATAATGTTGGTAAGATTTTAACAAATGATTTCGGTAAATTTAATACTACAGGTGCATACCGCATAATAAAACAAAAATATGCACCTTATATTTTTATTAATAATAAAAATTAAATCAAACCGATTCATGAGTGCTTAAAAAATTTTCAGTTTTTATTTTAAATATATATTGACAGGCTATTTAGAGACCATCTGTTTGAAATATTTTGTTCCTATTAGTTACAATCTATTGTTTTATTTTTCAATAGATAATTTATAGATGCGTTTTCATAAAATGGGGAAGGTTGAAATTCTAAATATATAGGATTAAGGTCACATACAAGGCATCCAACAATATGTTATGTATTGTTTATTTCTGGAATATCGAAGTATAAATTATAAAAAAAATTATATTTGTATAAGTTAAACAACTTCCACCTAATGACGTAGTGTTTAAGACACACCGCGGTATTTCATTCAAAAAGTCTCGGATTTAAACCCCGGCTTGGTCATATAGATTAATAAAAAAAACGCAAAAGTAATAGAGTAGAGTAGACTGTGTAAAGTCTGGAATACCCATATGAACGTAATACATATATGCTGTTTCCATAAAACTTGATAATTTTCTACAAAATTTCAGATGTTCTAGTGCCGACGTTAAGTACCGTTATAATATTTATTTGTAAATTTTGGAATTGTATTCCAGCTACGCGAACCATGTTACACCAGCACAACCAAATTTTACAGAAATTGTTAGCATGTAATTTGACATAATTTTACAAAATTTAAAATACCAGCTATCAAATGCATAGCTTCAATCGGAGTTATTTTCATTTAAAAAGAGAACTTGTATGGCAGTTACCCGAAACTATTGTACCAGCACAACGAAAATTTTCAAAAGTTATTGCCATAAAACTTGATCATGATTTATAAGATTTCAGATGCCTAGATTCATTAAATTCTAAGAAGTCTGAATCTTCTGGGCTAGAGCAATTAAACTTCATAAAAGTTATTGAAATATTTACGCATGACAGTCTTGTGCTATTAATAGCTAGAGAGGAATAGTCTTATGTAAAGTAAATGATTCCAAAAACTGAAGCTTGGTCAAATATGAATAATAAATGACATACATATATTCCTTATAGGAGTCAGAAGGAAAAAAAAGGAAAAAGGTGAAAAGGAACTTGTAAAACAAAAAATGTTTTTTTTTTAATTTTTATCTTTCTTCAGATATGAAAATTTTTTAAAACTGAAAATTTCCCAAAAATTAATAGTGGTACTATTTATTTCTTTTTTATGCAGATTGCTTTTTTTTTTTGTTTTGGTTTTTCTGCCTATGCTAAATAAAAATATTAATTTTTTTTTTAATTTAATTCTTTAACCCTTGTGTTTAGGTGCAAATGCGTTTTGATTGATGAATGAAAGTAGATTTTATATATTATTCTCTGTTTATTTAGGTTTATTTTTTTAGATCTTGTTTCTAAAAAATATTATATAATATGTATATACATAAATATAAAAAAAATATAAAAGAAGATAGTAGAGAAATACAGCACATTTAAAGGCAGAGATTTTCAAAATCTTAATACAAAAGTTTTGGGTTCAACATAGAGTTAATCCAAAAGCAACCTTTAAAAATAAAAAAAAATGTTAGTTATGTTATGGATATTCAAAAATTTTATTTAAGAATAAGTGTACTTTATACTGCTACTACTTTCTCATCAAAATTTATAAATTACCAAACTCTTAGAGTTTTTACATAAAAAATATTGTGGTGATATTTTTACTTCGATATAACATATAGGTATACTAAAATAATTTGTAAGGATATAGAAAAAATTTATATGGCCCTTATACAAGGATAACAAGTAAACAAAAAATAAAAGAGAAATTAGACATTGCACAAAACATAAAAGTATCGACAAGTACGGAAATCTACAAAAAAAAAAAAAAACAGAAATGGAACAAAACTACCCCATAAAAAATACAAAAGATGACCTATTTATAGACGGCGGGAACGGATTCAATTTTTTTTAATATCATTTTATGATAAGAAAAGTAAAACGAGAATAAAAGTATTGTTACAAAATTAAAAAAAAAATACATTCTTTAATTTTAAGGAAACCCAACATGTTAGAATATATCTACGTTAATCCTATATTTAATATGTTTTATTCTATTATAAAATATAATTTATAATATTATAATTTTCGATATGTTAATTATTAGTATTTTTTAAAAAAAACTTTCTTAAACCACATTTTTTTGCACTCTAGCACTTCGTCAAAAAATGGTTATCTAAATATTATTACCTAATACTTTGAACGGTTTGTTTTAATTTCAACCAAAGATATTTTAAGGCAAACTCATCCATCCATGATCCAAACTCTTTCATTTAAAATAAATAATATATAATGTTACGTTAGGTATACATGAATCATCGGTTGTAGAGGATTTTTTCCTTGTTTTTTAATTTTGAATATGAAAATTTGTAATTTTCTATGTATATTTTTATGCATAATTCTGAGAATTTCCGATAATAATTAATGAAATATTTTTTATTCAGAAATTTCTTCAAAAATTTTTTATTTAAATTTGATAAAATTGAAAAAAGTATATTAAAAAAAAAATTTATAACTGTTAATTCGCAAAAACAGGATGCTTGGTAGTTAAAAACTTTATGTTATTAAAATCTGAATGTTTTAAACTAAATTCCTATAAACGCTATGGTTGTGTATATAATTATCATTTCGCAATATTGTAAAACATTTTTGAAACCAACTGAAATTTTTCATTTTTTATGGATTTAGTTGAAGTTTTTTTTTTCTTGAAAAATTGTTACACATATATCCGATTTTAGCATAATTGAAGGTCTTACCCTATTAAAGCGTGAATATAATTCTTTTTTTTCCTTTTAATGTAGATATGTGTTGATGTATATGGTAATGTATGCAATATATGAAAATTAAATGAAAAAAATATAAAAATATTAATAAATTTATAAATTGGCTACAATTATCTACTTTTGTTAAATGTTAAACAGAAGTTTTGGGTTGTCACGTATCAGCAATATTATTTTTTTCGAATCAAATTTATTTCGATTTTTAGCACATTTCCAAAAAAAATTTTAAAAAAATGTGCCTATTAGTTTCACTATGTCCGTCCGTCTGTCCGTTTACAAAACTTCTACACCATTAAAGGCAGAGAAAAACGAGGAAGAGTGCAGTAGAGTAAACTGTGTCAAGACCAACCAAATTTGTAGGCATGTAACTCGACATCTCTTTACTTCCTAGATTCAGTAGGCACTGAGTTATTTTTATTTAAAAAGAGAAGTTGTACGGCAGCTACCCGAACCTGTCGTACCATCACAACCAAATTTTACAGAAGTTGTTGCCATAAAACTTGATCATCATTTGCAAAATTTCAAATACTAGCTTAAATAGATACTGAGTGATTTCCATATAAAGAAAGGAGTTGTATGGCAGCTACTCGAACCCGGTGGCCGAAAATGCTGGATTTAAATAGCAAAACTAACAATTTTGCAAAAATAATGTAAAAAAAATTTCAGCCTCCTAGCTCCTTTATTTTTTTAATTATCGTGCGTCAGTCCGTACATGGCTTAATCGACTCAGAATTCGATTCTGAGCCGATCCATACCTTTGATACTATATCTAGCTCGACTCCTTTAAGGTGTCACAAACGTAATGGCAAATTTATTATACCCTTGAACATAGTTCATTCGGGTATAAAAATATTGACCATGGGTAGGTCTCATAAAAAAAATTATTTTGTGGAACATTGTAGCTCCATCCACCACCTAGCCCATCCATGTAGCATCTGGTTCATGTAGCCCCATCCATCAGAGAACTTCAGCCCCTCAAACTTTGAAAAGGTCCTATTTTTAAATGCGTATATTTCCGCTTAACCTTTTAAATGGGTATAGTGCCGCTTAACATTTTTTCAATCTGAAAACGCCACTCGACAGAAATTTTTTTTTACCTTTGTAAAAATCAAAATTATATATATTTTTTAAATTTACTACTTAAATTTACCGTTATGTGAAAACCAAATTTAGTATGATTCTTCTACCTTTATATCTCCGGCACGCTTTTGGATAGGGGCTTAAAATTTTGAGGCAAGAAGGAATTTTTAGAATTAAGTAAGTTTCCTCAGAAAATTTTTTTAGAGCATCTCCTGTTTAAGATGTATTAGGGCTCAAAAATTAAAAATATGCTATATTTAGGCACCTGTACACATTTTTTTCTGCAAGATATAAAAATTAAAGCTTCAGTAATATAATGTTTACGTGTATTAACGGTTTTTTTTAGTTATATAGCGTTCCGGATTTACAGCCCCTAAAATTGCAAAAACGTCCTATTTTCATATTTTTTCTTATATGAAATTTTCAAATTTTGGTGTAAGTCGAAATTCTAAACAGTTTGTATTATCTTTTGGAAATGTAGGTACGCTTTTAAAAACCGTTGGTTTACATTCTGCCCTGTTTACTTTTAAATGTCTGTTATACCAATATTGTTGATGTGTGCACTATTTGGAATCATTTTCCCACTATTTATCTAAGGTAGTACAGAGATAGATAATTAAAATCTATACGATACGCGTTTTGTTCTTTATTATACCCTACACATTAAGTATAGGGTATATTAACTATGGTATGGTGTTTGTAACCACCAAAAGGAAGCGAGTTACGTATAGACATGTATATATATTCTGAATCAGGATCATCTCCTGAGTCGATTTAGCTTTGTCCGTCCGTCCGTCCGTCCGTCCGTCCGTACGCACGATAACTCAAAAAATAATGATGCTATCTTGATGAAATTTATACTGCAGGTTGACAATGACTAAGGTAAGGCGGGGATTGTAAATGGGCGAAATCGGACCATGCGTTCGGGTACCTCCCATAGAGCTCCCAAAACCGAATACGTATATCTTCGAAATTAATAAAGATAGAAACTTAAAATTTTTTACGAGGGTGTGTTTTCTTGAATCCCTGATACCCCTAAAATTTGAGATGAATTGAAGTGGTCGTTCGGGTACCTCCCATACAACTCCCAAAACCGAACAAGCATATCTTCTAAATTAATAAAGATAGAAACTTCAAATTTGGTACTAGGGTGCTGTTTCCTGAATCCCTGATTTGCCTAAAATTTCAGATGAATTGGAATGGCTGTTCGGGTATCTTCCACACAACTCCCAAGACCGAACAAGCATATCTTCGAAATTAATTAATATAAAAACTTGAAATTTGATAAAGAGTATTCTACCCTGTTCTGATGATGTCTCTAAAATTTGAGATGAATTGGGGTGGTGGTCCGGGTGCCTTCACACACTTCCCAAGACCTTACAAGCATATCTTCGAATTTAATAAAGATAGAAGCCTGAAATTTTGTACAAAGGTTGTAAAAGCATTTATTTTTTTTAGCTTATATTAAATACCTAACTAAAATAACTTATGGATTTTTAATTTAATTTGAATTTTTTAGGTGTAGGGTATAAATAAGTCGGTTGCATCGACTCACTGTTACTTTTACTTGTTTTATTTACAAAAAGAAATATTTTTGTTTATTTTACTTAGAAAGAAACAGTCACCAGCTCTAACTTTATACTGCACAATATTTTTATACTATCTTTGGATGTAACCAAACTTCCTCAATTTAATGAATAGATTTAAATCGAAAGCAGACATAACAAATTTTTATGAAATTATATCAAATAAATATGAAAAAACTGATTACAAATCATTATTTTATGGATGATGTGCAAATACGAGTGAACGGGCTACGTGAATTTATTCGGTTATTATATCTGATATACATAATATATATATGTATTTCAATTTCACATAATACTTTTTTAGGCCAAATATGAGTTCAGTTTTTAAAAATAAATCTGCCAGTAAACACATAATTTATACTAAAATATCCATAGTTTAATTATTTTTTTTTATAATTTTATATTTTTCCGCAAGTTTTTTTTTTCTTGAATTAATTTTTTTTTTTTCAAATATTTTAATAGTTTTATAAATAAAACTACTGTTGGTGTATGCTAACTGGTTAGGTTATAATAAAGGTATTGTATATTTTTTAAACTGACCTATAAGTAAGTTAAAACAGACAAAAAAAAATTTTTGCTAAAAACAATTGCGGAACGCCAAATTTTAAATTATTTAATAAAAATATTTTATAATGCCAAAAAGATTTCCTAATTTTGCTTTAAAATATTAAATGCAAATAGCAATTTTTGTTTTTAATTTTGGATTTGCCAATCTAAAACATATAATTGAAAAAAAAAAAAGGTTTCGATACGCTTCCAACACAAAAATATGGTTCCACATACAATTGGGTATTTAAAAATAAGAAGTACAGTATATTTTAAAAAACTGAGGCAACGAGGCCCATCAATTTTTATTTATTTTATCAAATCAATGTAATTTTTTTTTTTTTAATTTGCATAAATTTAGGCTTACTGTATAAATATTCATACAAATTCTCAATAATATAAATGAATGCAGCTAATTATAATCTTTGAAGCGTTTTGATTTCATCTGCAAATTTGATAGATAAAACTGTACCACTAGATAAAGTGGGCGAAAAAAATTTGAGCTTAGTAGATATGAATTAAACTGAAATTCGAATAGTGTGGTAAATAAAATCAGTTCACTTCATATTTTGATTTTATTCCTCATTTATCCATAAAATAGGAAAATGTTACTAATCAAAAGGGATATCTAATTAATTAATTTAGGAAAGGTTAGGTAAGAGTGGCTGCCGGAAATGAGATAATTAATTAACTGTTTAATAAATTAAAATTAATTTGGTGTTCAAATTTTTTTTGTTGTTTGAACATATTATTATTATTCAAAAAATTAGAATATATATCTACCCGATACATAATAGTAAGATACTTATGTTTATTTTTAGATTTTCTTTTTTATATTAAAATTTTTTTTAAATCTTTTATCTGGAAAATCGGGATAATTTTAAAGAAAGGGAAAATAAAATAACAACTTTTGTTTTTTTGTTTTTTTTTTACGAGTATCATAAATATTTGATATTATGGTGTTTTTATTTTCACTTTTGTTGTTTTAGGCTTTAGCATTTATTTTGTAAAAAAAAAAAATATTTTTTTTTTTTTGCCTTTAGGAGTATTTTGGCTTTAGGAAGTTATCAATTTTTTATAAGATAAACTTTATGGTAAATTTTACAAATTTTATTGAATTTTTTATAAATTTTTCAACTTATATATTCCGATTTTCAGAATTACTGAGGTTTTTCTTTAATGTTTTCGTTAAAATGTATTTGTTTTTGGTTGGCTTTTCAGAAGAGTGGGAGATAAAATAAGAAAAAATTGACTTTTCACATTCATTTTTATATTGAATTAAATATCATATTTTGAATATTTTTTTAAATTTATTCAAAAATATAAAGTAAAATAAAGATATTTTATGTAAAGTATATAGAAATTAAATTAATTAATGCATTTTTGTAACATTTTCTTGACAAATACAAAAAAGAAAATAATGATTGGATCCGATTTAATTAGAAAATATCATAAATGATATACCGATTTGGTTAAGGATTAGATGATTTTGTGTTAACCACAAGTGGTATTGGTAATTATTTGTTATTTTGATGGAATGTTATTTTCTAGAGAATTTCCTATAAGTAGATAAGAAATCTAAAAAATATCAGTCTAGAAAAAACTTATTGGAATACTGCTATGTTTGACAAATTTATTTGTGCAAAAATTTTTCCACCTGCGCAAATCGTCAAATGGTAGAAATTTTTCCTTAACGTTATAAAAAACGCTAAGTTACTTTAATATAATATCTAATTTAGTATTTAATTGTATCGTTATAATATATTATGTAACAAAAATTTGAAACCGATCATGTCTTTCAAAACGTCAAATTTAGGAATTGGAAATTTTGACAGATGAAAGATCTTGAAGAAAAATATAAGTTGTTTTTTTTTACCACGAACTGTGGATGACATTATCAGTTTTGATGTTTTTACTTTTATATTTGTTTATTTGAATCTCAAAAAGAGCGTTAGCTATACTGAAAAGAACTGCACCAAATTCTTCTAGGTAGTGTTGGTTTTTTACCAACTAGAACCATCCTTTTAACCCCAAATTTTATGATGTGTTTTTTAATATAATAATGATATACTGAACAGTTTGATTTTTTGGGAATAAGGATGTGCGGGCAGGATGTTTGGAAATTGGTTTTGGATTAATTGAGATTATGAAAGATTATCGAGGCAAAAATTTGGAGATTAAAAAAAATTTTAGTGTAAAAGTGAAACAAAAACTTCTATTCCATTATATTCAGAAACACCTCTTTAAAACCAAATTTTACGATGAGTCCTGTAGCAGATGGTGATATAATGAACAATTTAATTTTTGTTGATAAGGATAAAGGGGAAAATTTGGAGCGTTATTTTGAAGAAAGATTTTAATGTAAAAATAAAAAACTTCCGTTGTTATATCATCAAGGTTAAAAATGAAGATTTTGATATTTTTAGATTTCTGAAAATTGTCTCGATCAATTGTTTTAAAGTATAAAATGAAAAAATGAAAATATAGATATTATATTCTTACAAATTGCGTAAACATTTTTTTTTTTAGTTTAAAACATGACACATACTGTTTAATACAGATACATATATTGAATAAAATTATATTGTATACTAAAATAAATATGCTTGAATTATGTTCACTTACATAAATTATGTTCTAATATCAGAAAATTTTCCATTGTTTCAAAATGATTTATTAAAAAATCATTTATTTTAATTAAAAAATTTTAAAAAAATTTTTGGCATACAATTGATATCCATAAAATCTAGTAAAATAATTGAACCAATTTAAATTTACATTTACATTAAATTACATTATCAATAATTTTTATATTTTATTAAAACATTTTATAATCAAAAATATTTCATTTCCTAAAATAATTAAATTTTATGTTGTTAATTGTTTAAACCTTAAAGGTAAAATAAAACTAAAAAGAAACTCAATTCATTGGTAAACCTAAATTGAAAAACATGATTTGTTAAAAAAAAAGATACATGTATATTCAGTAATATATGATTTGCAATATATTTAGATACAGAGTTTATATAAAATTTTAATTACGGAAATTGAGTATAGGTATGTAAAATTTAAATTTGTATACAGGGTGTTTCCAACTCGATGATCTTTCTTGAAATAGGTGATCGGGCATATTGAGACTAACAAAAAAATTGTATTGAAGAAGGAGGCCTATTTTGATTGTTTTAGAACTTATGAGGCCTTAACTATTTTTCAACCATAATTTAGTTTTATTTCGATAAAATTGGAATCAGATAAGACAGGAATGAAATTTTTCTTATTACGTTATCTTCATATGAAAGGTGCACTTTGTTATCATACGTTATTATCATAATTTTAAATTTCAACTGTTTTATATAAAATTAAAAATTATTATAAATGATATTAATTGTAATTTTTATCATACATGATTTAATTTAAAAAAAATAAAATAAAAATTAAGTTAACTTTATAAAATAAATTTCAGAAATCAGGTCGAAAGTCAAAATTTTTACCTTATAACTTGCAAAGTTTTTAAGCTAGAAAAGTGCTAGTATAGTCAAAATGTATGGAAAGAGCAGGATAATCTTTTGAAATAAAAAAAAAACTGTTATATTAATACCGTTATTTTCTTCATAAAAGACCTTTAATTGATACTTTGTTAAAAATATTTAGCTTTAAGCTCTTAAGTTTAACATCAGACTGGTTAACTCTAAAGTAATGGTTGAAAATTCTTAATAAGCTTTAAATGGTATACTTAGTTTTTTTCTGTCTTATTTGAACCAAATTTTATCGAAATAAAACTTAATTATGGTTGAAAAATAGTTAAAGCCTCATAAATTCTAAAGGAGTGAAAGTTCCCCTCCTGCTCCTTCTTCCATACAATTTTTGTTTGTCTCCAAGACCATTGAGTCGGGAAAACCCTGTATAATTCGAAATATAATATTATATAATATAGAAAACACAAATATAGTTTATAAAATATTTTAAATAATTTTCGAAAATATATTTCAGTAAGTAATATTAGATTTCTAAAAAAAAACAAAAACAAAAAAAATGCATTCAAAATAATATAATATGTAACGAAAATTTATCTAAATTACAATTTTTAAAGGATATTTGGAGTAAAAATGGTTATCATTATCATGATTAATTTTCTAAACTTAATTGAAATCAAAAGAGTGGAAAGTAAAAAATATTTTATTTCTACAATATTGTATAATTTAGATTCAAAACTTTTTATTTATTACAATATTTAAAACATAGATATTGAATTCAAGAAATTTTATTAAATAATAAAAAACCATTAAAGTAACCAGTAAATTTTCTTTTCATTTTTCATGATAAGTTAAAATTACGTTTCGGTATTGAAGTAATTTAGAGAAAAATATAAGATAATTTTATTTAAAGAATGTATAATACAAACAAGGAAGAATGAAAATTAACGATTTTTAAAGGCGCACATTTTTAAAAAAAGAATATACACAATTTAGAATTATGACTTTCATTAAAATTTGTAAGTTTTTTTAGAACGTTATATATAAGAAAAAATCTAAAAAATTTTAAGGAAACCCTATTATAATTAAGGAAAAGCCATTGAAATATGTAAAATTATAATATTAAAGCTTTAATTTGGTATGCTTTAAAAAAATCTGTGCAGGTGTCTAAACTAAAGCAAAATTTTACATAGAGAGGCACAAAAAAAAATCTGAAAGAGTTTTTCTTTCAAAATATTCAGAACGCTCTTTTTAACAGAGTGGCAGAGATGTAAAGTTCTGCAATATTTTCCTTTTATAGAACGATAAATTTAAATACTTAATTTGAAAAAATTTTATAATATTGATGTTGATTTATAAAATTAAAAAAAGGATCCAGTTCTTTACCGTTTTTATATGTATAAAATGTTAAACAGAACCTGAGATATGTACATTTAAAAACAGGGATTTTTCAAATTTTTGGCGGGCTGTAACTTCAAAACGAGTGGAGCTACCTACATAAAAAAGTTGTTCTACGAGATTCATTTTTTTTAAAGATATCTATCCATGGTTAAAACTACTTTAATGTAGGTACTATCTTAAACTGTGTAGAAGAACAGACGGACAGACGAAAAGAATTGGACAGAGTGAAACTAATAGGCAAATTCTTCAAATTTTTTTTTTTTAAATATTTCGGAATTAATTAAATCTTTTTTTTATTTAAGTGACGTTTTCAAATATGAAGTCATTCATATTCAAAATTCGACCACTTTGTCTAATTAATAATCCAAAGTTAATTTTGCAAGCAGGTTAATATAATAGTGGCTAATTTTGTCGCTTTAAGTCGAAAAAATGTGATAAAAAATTTAAATTATTCTGAGTAAATGAACAGAATCATATTCTTTATATAGTAGGGATGTCACTAAATTAAAATGTCTGAAAACTATTCAGATTTATTTTTTCAAATTCAATTTGTTAAATTTGAATAAAATTTGAATTTTAAAAATAGGCAGCATGGCGTTGTGGCTAAGTCACCAGTATTAATATCGAAAGGTTTTCGGTTTAAACTTCGGTCAGATCATATCTAACAAAATATATGGTATAATAGTCTATATATCGTAATATAAAAATATTTAACATAATAGTGTCGTACAACTATAATATTTATGCCTCGTCCTGTAGTTACTGCCGAGTAATCAACGATTTAGTGCACGCGTCTTGCTGACCTTTTGCAATACGAATTCATGTAATTATTTACCTTATTATATTGTAATATTTCTTAAAAAAGTACTTTGTTGATGGAACTTAGATTTGATTTCACTGAAAATATTGGAAGAGCAAAACTTGATTTTAATCAAAACAATTAATTTTTATTTTATAATTCTTTCCTCCATAACTAATAAAATTTTCATCATAACTAATGAAAAATATACTAACTAAGAATAACTAATAAAAAATCAAATCATCCTTTATTCAATTTAAAATCATTATTATCAACATCATCACTATATATTTCGTTATTATACCCGTACGATAAGGATCGGGTATATTAAAATTGCTCCTCCGTTTGTAACACCTCGAAATAAGCTAGCTAGATATACCTTCAAAGGTATGGATCGGATCAGAAAAAAATTCTAAGACGAATGAGCTTTGTCCGTCCGTCCGTCCGTCTGTCCGTCAGCAAGATAACTCAAAAACTAAGAAAGCTAGAGTCTTGAAATTAACACAAAATATTCTTAGAACAATTTGTAGGTTCCCTATTTTTTAGGTTGAGATCCGACCACAACTTCGGGTAGCTCTCGAACACCTAACTTTTAGATCCCCACATTTTTTTTGAAATAGAGACATGAAATTTTAACTGCTAATAGATAACATAAAAATATTAATTTTATAATTTACAACTATTTTTTGTAGCCCCATCCGTTACGGAGCTACAGCTCCTCAAACTTTTAAAAAGCCCTATTTTTAAATGCATATGTCTCATGTTCTACTTAAGATTTTTTCAATCAGAAAACGTCATTCGACAGGTATTTTTTTAAATTTATAAATTAGTATCAAAATTGTACAATTGTTTTAAATTTAGTATTTAAATTTACCGTTATATGAAAACCAAATTTTGCATGATTTTTCTACCCTCATAACTCCGGAACGCTTTCAAATAGGGACTTGCAATTTTCAGAGCAGAAAGAACTCTTAGAATTAGTATAAGTTTGCTCAGAATTTTTTTTTGGACCACCCCCTGTTTATGAGGTATTAGGGCTCAAAAATTGAAAATTTGCTATTTTCAGGCACCTGTAAACATTTTTCCTCGGTAAGACATGAAAATTAAAGGTTCAATAATATATTTTTACATATGTTAACGGATTTTTTTAATTATATAGGGTTCCGGACTTACAGCCCCTCAAAATTCCAGAAAAGTCAATTCTTCACATTTTTTATACCGTACGATAAATAATTTATACATATGTATAGTATAAATTATTAAACTTAGGCATTATACATTTGCCGCTTAGTATTAAATGGTACTATAGCATATTTGGAAAAGTTAGATAGATAATCGTTATTAGGAAGGTTAGAATCTGCTTTAGAAGAATGTACATATAAACATATAGTTTGAATATATGTACAACCCACAGTTCTAGAAATTATAAAATTTCACCCAAATTATTTTAAAATACTAAAAAATTAAAAAAATAATATTATAAGCATAGTGATAGTCATACTAACGGGTCGTACGGGTATCTAAGAGTTGACAAAGGCAACTGTATTCTTCCTCGTTCTCATTAATATTACCAATAACAAAATTATACAGGTAAGCTTTTCATTTTTTTTTTTAATATAAATTTGTTTTAGGCTATTTTTATATTTCCACGGAATACCTTTGTAATTTTCTCTCCATGTGCCTGTGAATTTGGTAATTTTATAATGTTTTTGTTTTTCTTTAAAGGTTTTTCGAAAAAAATTCAATAATAACAGCCTAAAGAAAAACCATTAAAAACCTTAAAAGAACTAAATAAAAAAGTTTGTTTTGTATTTTTGCGCGGAATATAACAAAATTAAAATGGATAGGAAAAAAAAAACCTAAAAATATGGTTAAACCGCAAAAGTTTGGTATGACAGAAAGAAAAACAATAAAGAAAAAAATATTCAAAGGAAAAAAAGAAAAGTATATAGAATAGATAAATATATATGGTAAAATATTTTCTATTTCAATCTATAAAATAGCGTTTGTTTGTGTTCTCTTTTATTTATTTTGTCCTCTTTAATAGAACACTCATACGAGTTATGCAGATAAAATATTTCCATTACCATTTTGTTGAATTTAAAAATAATACTTGAATTGCATTTGTTGTTCGGCAATTATGAATACAGGAAAAGGACTTGATATTCTTTCTGTATTACATTGAAAAATTTTAAAAGAAGGCATAAAAAAAATTTATTTTCTACCGAAGAAGAGTCGTTATTAACAAAACATTTTTATAAAAAATAAAGTAGATACCACTTCAATTTTGGTTAAATTAATATTTGTACACATATTTTATACATATTTCAATTATTAGACAAACTAAACAGCATAAGTAACACTTAAAAATATTTTTGCACTTATTTTGGTATAATATATAGCAAGTTTATTTTTATCGGACAAGGATTTTTTTACACTAATTTAAACTTATAATTTTTAGCTGATTTTAGAGGTTTAGAAATACTTTATTTTGTCTATCAGTTCGTACGTTTGTTTATAAAACTTATACACTGTTTGAGATGATACTTATTACAGAGCTACCAGCCATATAAGTTTGAAAAATACCTATATCCAAATAATTGTTATAAGTTATAACACTTTGTTCTACTGAATATTTTTTCAATCTGAAAACCACGACCAAGAGCAATAATTAAATATTATTATTGAGCAATAATATTGTATTGTATTCTAGTTGCGCCTATAGAATTTCGACACTATAGGTGCAAAAATTTTAAAATTTTAATTCAAAAATTCAAAGATTTTATTTTCAACACATCGAGTTCCATGCGCACCGATGAATATAAAAAGAAAACTTGCTTTATATTGTATCACTGGTAAATATTTTTAAAGGTAAAAAACAGTAGGTACATTATATCTATATATTCCGGCTTTTGAGAACATTCAGCAATGTTTAGGACTTAACGTAAGTTTATTTCTATGTTCACTGGTGACCACGCAATTTTGAAAGATGTAAGTGATTTCCATCGATGATATGCATGGCAGCATGTTAAATAAAATGCGTATTTTCTAAATGATAATATAGGATTTTTATTAAGATTAAAGAATTAATAAAGAATTTCCTTATAAAATGCAATTAAATTTCAAAAAAATACCAATACTTCCTACTATTAAATGTTTTCTAAATCTTTTTATGTTTACATAAATTATAGTTCCTTGTGTTTTTCAATTTGAAAAAAATCATTTCTAATTTTTATCTATGGGTATTTTAATTTTGATCAAAAAAATTTAAAAGCTTTTAATTTTAATCCATGGAGAAGTCAATGTTGATGTTCATTCATTATGCAAATAATAAACGGATACTTTTATTGTAAACATCTAAAATCCAAATATTTGTTTATTTTAATTTAGAAAAGTTTTCAACATCAAAAGAAAGAATGAAACGTGCAAAGAAAATTTATTTGAAAAGTTTATATAAAAAAAAATTTTTTTTTTTGCGGAAAGCATTTTTTTTTATAATTATACAATAAGCATATTTTTCTTTTTCCCTCAAAATTAAATAAAATTAAACATTCTTTTAAAGATTCTTTTAAGATTTTCATAATATTTTATCATATTATTGTTTAAATTAAAAAAACAAAATTGATTGATGTTTTTTTCGTAAAACCATCCAAAAACTACACAATAATTTCTTGAGTAAAGGAAAAAGAATCAGAATCGATTTTTGACGTTTTTAAAATTTCAAAATATTCTTTAAGCATTAAAAAGACTTGGTCTTCATCCAATCATAATATTGTTTTGTTACATTAAGTTAAAATTAAAAAGTAAATATTAAAGACTTAGATCATTTAATTTTTTAAGATATCTTTCGAACGGATAAACCTACTGAGATGAAATTTTGTCGGTATATGCAACAAATGATGAAAAATTCGAATTTTAGGTCGTTTTTCCTTTTTGCCACATAATTAACTTCAATTAATTATTATAAATATTATAAAATTTTCTTATCTTTAATTTTAATTTTAATTCAATCATAAATAAATTTATTTAAATCTTAGATACTTTTTAGCACATTTCCAAAAAAATTTTGAAAAAATGTGCTTATTAGTTTCACTCTGTCCGTCCGTCCGTCCGTCCGTCCGTCCGTCTGTTTACAAAACTTCTACACCGTTAAAGATAGAGAAAAAAAATTTTAACCATAGGTAGGTCTCATAAAAAAAATAATTTTGTGGAACAACTTTTTCATGTAGCCCCCCCATTACGGAGCTACACCCCCTCAAACTTTGAAAAAGCTCTATTTTTAAATGCATATATCTTATGTTCTGCTTAAGATTTTTTCAATCTGAAAACGTCATTCGACAGGTATTTCTTTTATCTTTGTAAATTAATATCAAAATTATACAATTTTTTTAAATTTAGTATTTAAATTTACCGTTATGTGAAAACCAAATTTTGCATGATTTTTCTACTTTCATAACTCCGGCACGCTTCTAGATAGAAGCTTGAAATTTTGAGGCAAGAAAGAACTTTTAGAATTAGTATAAGTTTGCTCAGAAAATTTTTTCGGACCACCCCCTGTTTATGAGCTATTAGGGCTTAAAAATTGAAAATTTGCTATTTTTAAACACCTATAACTTAGGAACCTGTACACATTTTACTTCTGCAAGATGTAAAAATTAAAGCTACAATAATATATTTTTACGTGTGTGAAAGGTTTATTTTAGTTGTAAAGGGTTCCAAAGTTGCAGCTCTTCAAAATTACGAAAAAGTCCTATTTTCAGATGTATATATCTCGGGCTCTGCGTAATAGTTTTGCAATCTAAAACCGGCAGAAGATCGAGAATTTTATTATCTATATAAAACAATATCAAAATTATGTAATATTTTGTAATTTACGATTTAAATTTACCGTTATGTGAAAACCCCATTTTGCATGAAATTTCTTTTTTCATAACTCCGGCACCCCTTTAGATAGGAACCTGAAATTTTGAGACAAGAAAGAACTTTTAGAATTAGTATAAGTTTCCTCAGAAAATTTTTTGGTAACACTCCCTCTTTAAGAGTTATTACGCCTCAAAAATTGAAAATTTGCTATTTTTAGACACCTGTAACTTAGGCACCTGTAAAAATTTTTCTTTGGCAAGACATGAAAATTAAAGGTTTAATAATATATTTTTACATGTGTTAACGGCTTTTCTTAGTTATATAGGATTCCGGACTTACGGCCCCTCAAAATTTCAAAAATGTCCTATTTTCACATTTTTTCTTATTACATGAAATTTTCAAATTTTTGTGTAAGTCACACTTCTAAACAGTTTGTATTGAGTTTTGGAAATGTGCGCTTTTAAAAACCGTTGGTTTACATTCTACCTTGTTTATTTTTACAATATATCATTGATGTTAAGGTAAAAAAGGAAAAAAACAAGATAATTCAACCAAACCTAATACCCAAGAATAAATCTAATTTAAATTAAAGAATGCATTATGGTTAATATTTTTGTATATCCTAAAAAATAATAGGTAACTAATATTCGCCCGCCCCTCGAAATTCGAGGTGTTTTAATGAGCAATTACAATACAGTATATACAGTAAAGTTTCTTTATGATTTTATTGAAAATGTAAAAATACAACTTTCAATAATTAAAGCCTTTATGAATTTAAAATTTCTTTGCAAATGATATTTTTTCTAAAAAAACGGTTATTATCATCGTTTAGAAGTTGCCCTTAATTTATTGAGTATTGGAAACTCAATATATACCTATTATATATGTATATATTATAAGAAGCCTAAGATGGTAAATCATTGAATAAAAGGGTTTTAAATGTCTACCAATGCACATTAAATATTATGATGATATTATGATATGTAAGAATTTGTTTCGTTTAAAATATAAAAAAGAAAACCAAAAAAAAAAAAAAAACAGAACTAAATCCAACTTGCAAGATTAAAAAGCAACTATTAATAATTCCACACTCTACCGCTGTACTGAAACCTAAACTGAAATCTGAATGTTTATATTCAGTTATATTGTGAAATTCCTACTCCTACCATACAACCAATATTTTAAAATTTTTAATCGAAAAGAAAAAATAAAATAAAAATTTAACGGAACCAAAGAGCGTCTTTTTTGAATATGTATATTATAGGTATAGATTATACATATTATATGATACATATGTATATACTTTACATGGATTTTTTTTATAAAAATGGAAAATTATTAATGAAAATCAGAAAATTCTGGAAAAATATTAATCTTTTAAGATGGCTGTACTGAATATTTATCATTTAAAAACAAAAAAATTACAGCTGGTTGGTAAATCATTGAGTAAAAGGGTTTTAAATGTCTCTCATTTACAGATTAAATATTATGATAAAATAAAATTATTCTATACAATTATTACTTATTATCTAGATATTCAATTAAAACTTAACTTATATATATTTAAAATATTTTTTATATTATCACAAATCGTAAAAGTTAATTAAAATTTAAAAATATCTAGGATTTTAATCCTTAAATTAATTTGACAACTTATTATAATCATAAACAAATTAATCATAACTAATTTAATTCTTAATAATTAAAAGATTCAGATTCATTTTTAAAATGAAATTAAAAATAAAATTAAAAATCAATTTTTAATGGTTTAATGCCTAATTAATTTTTTTAATTACTTTGACATTATTTTAAAATCAATAATGAGTTACAAAAAAAAACAAAAAAAAGAATGGTTAGAAATATTTTATAAGTACACCTGTTCTATACCACGTGAATGATTCTAAAATTAAAGTATATTTGTAGGTGTATTCCATACTAAACAGGTTAATAGTCAATGAATAAATAAGTAGACTGTTTTAAACTAATACGCATTTTGTGTTTTATAGCACATTTCCAAAAAAAAAATTGAAAAAATGTGCCTATTTGTTTCTGTCCGTTCGTCTGTTTACAAAACTTGTACACCGTTAAAGATAGAGCAATAAATTTTAATTATGGATAAGTGTCATAAGAAAATTTATTGTAAAACAATTTTTTTTTTATGTAGTCTCATCTCATTCATCAAACTTTGTAAAAGCTCTATTTTTAAATGTGTAGGTATACATATTATCTCAAATTCTGCTTAAGACTTTTTTAATTTAAAAAATAAATGTCAATTAACAGAACTTTTTTTCGCTTTATAAATTGATATTAAAATTATATACCTATTATAATATATTTTATAAAATTAAGTATTTAAATTTACCGTTATGTGAAAACAAAATTTTCCTTGATTTTTTTTCCTTCATAATTTTTTAGATAGGGACTTGAAATTTTGAGAGAAGATCTTTTAGAAAACTTGTTTTGTACCAACCCCTGTTTCAGAGCTCGAAATTATTAGTTCTCCAAAATTTAAATTTTAGCTATTTTTAAGCACCGGTAACTTAGGCACCTGTAGGTATTTTTTTTTTCAAACAACTTTATAATTTTAGATGTGTTAATGGTTTTTCTTAATTCTGTAGAGTTTCCTTAAAATTTAAGATATTGTCTTTTTATTTTTCCCATGTTTTCTTATTAGGTAGACATATATTATATTTTAAGAAAATTTTCAAATTTAGGTGCAAGTCACAATTCTAAATACAATTGTGTATTGTGTTTTTGGAAAATGTGTGCGTTTAAAAACCGTTGGTTTACATTCTGTCTTGTTTAATTTCCTTAAAAGGAGCTTCATTAATATAAGTACTTATAAGTAGATAAAATACTTTAATACTACAAAAATCTGTTTACCCTTGCTAAATTGTATTAGATAATTTAAAAAAAAACTACATAACAATATTTTTGAAAAAAGAATTTTTTTAGTTTTTAGGTCTAAAACTAAAAGATACGTCATATTAATTTTCCTTAGCTATTTAAAAAAGTTGTCTTTGAAAAGGACAATTTAGTTTTTTTTTTTGAATATTTTTCAATTGCATATTCATATATAAGTAAAAATATTTTTTTGCTCGGAATGTGTCTGCCTGTACTGCATTTGCCTATAAAGTGTCATATTTGATAGAATTTTTTGTAATTTACCTTAATTATCATTTTTCTGTATTTCGTTTGCCTTTGCTAAATTATTTGACTGGATTTTGACTTTTATTGTTTAATATGTTATGGTTGAGATAAAAAAAAATTGAGGAGGTTTATAGTTTGGACTTCAAAGTTAGCTAAAAATCAGGTTTCCAAAAAGAGATTTTATTTTTATAAATCAATCTGTCAGCTATATTCTGACAAATTAGTCTGTTCACCAGTCGGTTTTCTGGTCTTTTAGCTTTTACTCCTTTTGGATATAGATATAATTAGAATTACAATTATTTTTGCCTTTTTTCCTTCTTGTTCTCGTTAAATATTATGATTAGGTTATTTTAAAAATATGATGATTGTACTTTTCAAAAATAATTGAGAACTTTTCCGCCAACATTTCAAAAAATATTTTTAACACAATAATTGGAGTTGTCACAAGTACATAAAATCCGAAAGAATAGGAGTTGCCTAGACATTTTAATCGACGTTTTTTAAAGGAGTTTAATAAATTTAATAGAATACAGCTATACAGACTTTTCAAGTTATATTTTCCCTCTTACTATTTTAAAATTTTCTTTTTTGTATATTTTTTTTTCCTTTTTAGTTTGGTTTAATAATTTTTAAGCTTTATTTTTAATTTTCTCCTGTTAAGAAAAATTTTTATTTTTTCATAGGCATATGAGAAAAATTATTTAGGTACATAAAAGAAAAAAAAAATTATTTTTAATTTTTTAATATTATGTAATTTCAACATGGAAGAAAAATTGAGGGAAGAAAAACCAAAAGAAAATCTTCAACTTGTAAACATTACTTTTACATTGTATTTTTTGAACAACCACGGAAAATAATTAGAATTTGGTTCGAGGTTTTTGATAGAATGTGGCAATTTAAATTTTTAATTTTGTTTTTATATGTTTCTATAACATTTTAGTACTTTTTTTTTTTTTCTTTAAGTACTTTCTTTAAGTAAGTTTTTTTCTTTTAATACAGCCTTGAATATTTTAACAACGAAAAATTAATTTTCTTTGATAAATAAAATAAAAAACACCAAATTAATTTTTTTTTATGAGTAAACCTGTACTTGTGATATAAAAGAAGAAAATTAAAAATTATAGTCAAACCGCTTTTCTTTAATTTTCCTTATGTACTTTTTTTTTTTTTTTTTTAAATATTTCATGCAAAGTACGCTCTATAGTCTATAGGCATAACTAAATTACATTTACATACTATATGTAATTAAATAATATATAGGTACTATAATATATAATTTTAATATCGCATGTCAGATATTATACATATTTAAATTAAATTCAACCATTTCACACTTTAAAAAAAAATATACGTAATTTTGAAAACGTTTTAAAAAAAAATTTTGAAAAAAATTAATTTTCTTCGGTACAATTTAATGGAATTAAAAATGATATCAAAGATTTTTTATAAAGTAATGTTTGCCTCTTGTTTTCCCTGTATTTCATACAAGAAAAATAATAAAAAAATAATTGTACTCATATAATATAATTAAAAATAAAAAAATTAAGCCATCAAATAAAGAAATAACACCACCATTATAACAACTTTGTTTATGATTTTAGAAAACAAAATAAAATTAATACATTTTATTATTTCTTTAGGTACCGTTATTTACTTTTGGATCACTTTAATTGGTTTAACTCTTCGATTCCATTATTTTATTATTTTGTTTATTTATTTTGTTACTTATCAAACAATTATCTGCATTATAGATTGAATACTAATTACTAATGTTTATATTCTACACTTTCATTTTATTTGATCGCAAGCGGGATTTCAAAAGAATAATTACTTTTTCTTTAAAATTATTTCAATTTAAAAAGGTTTTCAACATATATTTCCTCGGTTAATATGCTATGTGCCGAAATAGTTGGCCACCGAGGCTACCAGAAAGAAAAAATGTATTTATTTATTTATTTATATTAATATTACATACATTAATGTAGTGCAATATTATTGAACCATTGGCTACTGAGGTCATTATAGGTTTTTATACTATTATTAAATTATATACTAATATTATTCATTTTGTTTATATTATATACTATATATTTAGGGGGCTTCGGTAGCCTAGTGGGTAGGCGTATGGCGTATTAACCGAAGGAGTGTGAGTTCGATCCCTGCACAGGTCGTAAGTTTTTTTCTTTAGATACCCCCCTTACGACCTAATATAATGTAAATATAAAGTATATAATATAAACAAAATAAATAATATTAGTATATAATTTAATAATAGTATAAAAACCTATAATGGCCTTAGTAGTCGATGGTTCAATAATATTGCACTACATTAATGTATGTAATATTAATATAAATAAATAAATAATACTATATATTTACATTATATTAGGTCGTAAGGGGGGTATGTAAAGAAAAAAACTTACGACCTATGCAGGGATCGAACCCACACTCCTTCGGTTAATACCCCACACGCTTACCTATTAGGCTGCCGAAGTCCCAGAGAAAGAAAAAACTTAATGTAAAATAATAAATTTTCAAATTAAGATTGCATATTTTTAGGTGCACTAAACATGAAGCATAAAAATATAGAATATCATAAAAAAGTTAGACGTTTTATATGATCGAACACAAATTAAAAGTAATTTAAATACAATATACTATATAATTTTGAAGAGGTTACATCAGTTTATTACTTATTTAGTTTATAATTTTACTATGCGTATAGGTAAATATTTACAAATAAATTTGAATAAAATTTTCATAATATGATAATTTAAATATTTTTCTACTGTAAGTCTGCTAACGAAAAAGATATTGAATTTTATTCTTTTATTATTTTAAATTATTTTAACACTTTACTTGTTTTTCAGTAAAACTTTATCATAAGTAGCTCTACAGCTTCTCAGTAATTCATTTTATGACCGTAGATTTTGGTAAAAACTTCTGACTCTTTTATATATACCTAAAAATCTGGAATATATGTACAAGTTTTTTTATATTTTCATAAGAACAATATAAAATATACAAAATAAAAATATATGAAATATTTTAAAATAATATGAATTTCACTAAAATTTCTTATATTTTTGTTAAATTTTATAAATAAGAGAAAATTGTGAAAAATCAAAGAGACACTTTCTTTAATTTATTTTAAGGAAACCCCATATAAAGATTTAACACATGAAAAAACATAATGCTAAAACTTAAGAAATTTTCTGCAAACATTTTCGGAGGTAATTTATAAGTTATATTATTTTTCTTTTCACAAAATTTCAAGCTTATATTTAAATTTTAAGAGGCTATGTTTCCACAATCGAAGTGACTGTATAATTACTAATTTTTCTACAACATCGATTTGTTAATAATTCTATCCATGCTTAAAATTTCATTGTGTTCTATCTTTTTCTACAGCGTAGTTTTGTAAATAGACGGACTAACGAGCAGAGTGAAACTAACAAACAAATTTTTCAATTTTTTTTGAAAGATGTACTGAAAAAAAAAATGAAATAATACCTGAAAAATAAAAAACTTTTGGTTACCTTATGCCGAAATGTGTGCGCTATACCAATACATGTTCTCACTGTTGAGAGCTTCATCACTGATAGTAGAATAGTACTACGTGGACTCACTGAACATGGGAATATGCAGTACCACTTTCCAAATTCAATGTTTCCGGATCCTTGTTCTATTCTCTACTCCCTACTTCCTAATCAATGTACTGTTTTAGGAGTCAGATATTTCATCCCATTATATTGGTTAAGTTTAGTCAGTTAGAATGTGACCCTACCAAGGGTGTATTTGTGGTGTTTTTGGGAGATTTCCAACTCGGTTAGGAAAACAAAACTAGAAATGTTCCAAAGTTAGTTAATTTTCGATTTTTTACATTTAATTCATTCTTCCGCAGTTAGTTTGCACAACGTTTTATTTGACAGCATCAGAGTTCATGTACTTCAACAAAAATATTTTTTATTTTTTCCTTTTGAAATAATTAAATTTTGTTAAAATTATCAAAAAATTAAAAAAAAGTATTCAAAAAAAATTAACATCGAATAATAAATAGCATTATGGATTACATTATATTATTAATATAATATGTATCAATATAATTATGTATAATATATAGAAACGATATAGAAAGGACTGGTTATTGTAAATTTTCAATTTTCATTTTCAATTTATAATTTTAATTTTTCATTATTTTCAATTTTTTTTTTTTCATTAATTTAATTTCTTACCAATAAAATTCTTTAACGAATTCAATTTAGCTAAAAATAGTTTAGTCACTTTTTTTCTTTTCTTTTTTTTTCATTTATGTCCTTATGAATGAGTAATCGGTAAATTGCACCAGAGGAAAAGAAATTATTTTTTTATTTAATTTTTGTTTTTTTTTTTAATATTCTTTTAATTCAATGTGCTCTTTTTTTCTTCTATTTCAATTTAGATCGTCAAAAATTTTATCATTATGAAAAGAAATGAAAACTACTTTAGTTTGCAAAAAGAAAAATTCAATAAACAACAAAGAAAAAAAGTAAAAAAATTAAACTAAGATTACAACAAGACCTCTCTAAGAATTGTAATGAAAATTATTATCTAAACAAGAAATTATTTAAAAAGATTCTTTAGGGACCTCGATATCCTAGCAGATAAAAGCATATAAAAAATGTTGTAATCAACTAGGAACCGTGGTTTCTCCTCTCACACACGTCGTAAAAATAATTTCCTTTGACGACATTTACAACCAGACCTATGAAGAGAACGCTGTGTAATATCCATCTTATATTTATGTGGCAGGGGAGTAAATTAAAAAAAAAAAAAAAACAAAAATAGATTCTTTATCAAAATGAGTGCATAAATAATATTAGATATCGTCTTCAAATTACATGATTTCATCATCTCAAAAGCAAGATTGGTATTATTCCTTTCAAAAGTCAAAAAAGGACATTTTTATAGTCTCAAAATATTATATTCTGAAAAGTGAACATTATTTAAATATTAACCCAATTTATCTGACCAAATTTTACAGTGCATTTATTATTCGTCGATCTTTCAGTTAAAATGTTTGAATCCTAAACAGATCCTGATGAGATCATATCCAAAAACATAACCCAGCTATATAAAATTGCTCAGTAGATGCTATAGTAGATGCTCAAACTGTTTAACAAGTATAGGATTAATAAAACGGTTAGTCGTAACTCATGATATCATAAATAATCATAAAAAATTTATGGTAAAAGGACTATAGTTAAGCATTTAAATGATGCTCTTGGCTAAAAAATATTAATTTTATATTACGATTTTTATTATCCGAATTTTTTTACATTATAATCTAATTTCAAAATTCATAATAACTTTAAAAATGTAAATATACTTTTTATTACATAGAAAATGAATTTTGAAAAATGTAAGGAATAATAGTAAAATATCTTTACTTTTTTTGTCCTTTTTTTGTTTAATTCAATAAAATATTTTTCATTTCTTAACGTTACAATGTAATCTAAATTCTGGAATATTCTTCTTCTTTTTTGCAAAATGGTTATACATATAATATTAATTGTCTTTTTTTTGGAAAAAAAATTATAGATGTGATATAATCGTACCTACATAAATCTATAATATATAATATTTTGTCTTTTGTACAAAAAAAAATTATAACGACACAGTTATAACGAAAAAAAAAAAAAATTCTAAATAAAAGTTTGAAAAAAAAAAAAAATTGTATCTTATATATCTACTACCAGTTACTACCAAAATAGTATTAAAAAATAAAAATTATGTTCTTTAAAATCCTCTTTATAGTTTCTATATTAAATTTCTATTAGGTTGGTAGATATTTATATTGTAACATATTATAAACTATATTAGAATTAAAAGTAAATTTTATATATAAAAATTTTCTACTTGATAATATTGAAGATAGAAAATTTCAATTTTCAATCATACCACCGCTACCGCTTTCTATTAGTGTCTCATTAAGCATATATAAATGTACCTAGTTTACATTATTAAATCTGATTATTTTTTTATTTTCTTTTTTTATTAATGAAATAGGTGATGAGCTAACGCATGACTTGTCACTAAACTCTATGTTCGTAATGGATCTTCAAAACGTAAGAGAAACTATTCGAGAAGAGTTGGTGTTAAGTTTTCTTAGATTTATGCCATATGATAATCGTACTTTGACGAAAAAAGTTTTGATGTGTCTCATATCCAAGTCAAGAAATTTTGTAAAACGAAACTATTAAGATATTTCCATCTTTTTCTTGAAAATGTGACAGATTCACGCAAAGGTTCTCTTACATATATATAAATAATATATACACATATTCTGTAAAAGACATACAATACTGATTTTGAAACTATAACTATAAAATCCCTCCTAATTTATTATTTTTGTTACATCCATATTTCTACAACAAAGTAATCAAAATAGTAGAGGCTGCCGCTCTTAATCCCCCGCTAAGCAAACATTAAAACACTGGTATTATCTACATATACATATATATATATCTTTTTTTTTTAAGTGTATTTCTCTGCTAAATAAATGTGAACAGGAAATTACACAGCCTTTGCTTTGCAGGCGTGGCTGTAAATGTTGTAAATGGGAGAATAACTCTTACCACATGTGTGGGATTCCTGCCCACACTCTATCGGTGTTTGCAGCATATTTTATACGCTCTTATCCACTAGGCCATCGAGGCCATTATATATTGAAATACTAATTTTGTAACTAAATATTTCGGCATTTCATTATTAAATTTCCGATTGCATACAAAATTGTTCTTTGAAAGTGTTACAGTAGTTATTTCCGTTCCTTATATAAAAAAATAAGATCTAAAAGAATCATAAGATTTTAGAAAAACGTAATTACATCAGAATGATCAAATAATAATATATATTATTTATTCTTGAATTGGTTTTGTGTGTATGTTTTTGCTCAGGTTTTCCTTTTTTCATTGTTTGTATTAGACTATATTCTTTTGAAAGAAAGGATTATTTTTCTGCAAACACCTTAATTAAGAACAGCATGTGTGAGATTTTCTTTTGTTTTACTTTATAGTTTTATTTATATAATTTATTTTTTACTTTAGAATAGAAAATAACATTTAGATACTAGAGTAATATCAGATCCCATAGGAAGATTGCTCTTGCTTTTTTTAATTTGTTTTTGTTTTAATGCATTATCTATTTTATTACAAAAAGTGGACTAACACTTACATTGGGTGATTTCTTTGTTTTCAAATTTTAACCAATAAAAATGAATCTTAAGATTTTTTATTTTTTTTTTGTCTAGCAACTTAACTCATAGACAATCTCTAAAATATTTTAATACTTTTTTAAGGGCGCTAAACTTATAAAATTTATACTTTACTTATTATGTAAGATTTAGAATGTGCTTTTTTTGAATTTCTAAAAAATCAAAAGAAAATACAATATTGCATTTTAAAATTAAAATTATATGTAACTATTGTAACACTCTTTATGTTTTCTTAAGTCAAAGTTTGTACCTAGTTTTTCTAAAAAGTATTTTATGATAAACTTTTTTAATATTATATTATTAATATCTAATAGGTTTAAGTCCTTTTTTCTAACTAAAAATCTACTTATCTTTCAATAGGAATATGGAGTAGCAAAAGAAAGTTATAATACTTTTTCTCTGTGTTCTTATGGTAGAGGAACTTAAGCGGGTTTCTAAGTGGTTTAGAAATTTTGCCATTGATAGATCTTCTGTAAATGGTATTAGATGATCTTTATCTTATCGAGTAGCAAAAGAAAGTTATAATACTTTTTCTCTGTGTTCTTATGGTGGAGGAACTTAAGCGGATTACTAAGTGGTTTAGAAATTTTGCCATTGATAGATCTTCTGTAAATGGTATTAGATAATCTTTATCTTATGATTAGACCATTTGGACACCTTCGGAAATTTAAAAACAAAAACCAATATTTTTTAAATTCTTTTAATTTTCTATCTGAAGACGAATTTAACTCACAAATGGGAAAAAAATTCTAAAAACAACCTATTGTTAAAACGGTTACATTCAAGTGTCACTTTTATAATACAAAAATTACATAAATTTTTACTTTTGTTTGCACTTATCAGTACCTAGCATGTGTTTGAAACGTGATTGGTAAAATAGCACTTAAGAAAAAAAAAATTCACTTTTTTTACTACATATACTATTTTGGCATATCCTTTTTAAGGTCCAAATAAGGTGTCGACTACTCAAAAATATTGTACTATATTTCTTATTATTTATCTTATTTCAATTTAGTATATAATAAAGGAAAAGGATAAAACATACTATTAGTGAAAATTGGTTTTACGATTTTACTGTTTTCTGATAGTTTTTCTTTTATTCAAGGACCATGCATGTTTTCAAAAAAAAAAAAATATTATACGTGAAATATCTTGGGTTTGATGATGGTAAAAATATATACATATATCTACATTTTATGTATGTGCATACAAATATACTAGTTACAAAACACCTGAGACTTAATCGAAACAATTTATGTGGGATAAGTGGAGATCCTTGTTTTTATTTTTTTTTGCTATCTTATCTATATATGGTGCATTAAATATTTTATAATATTATAATATATTAGAAATACCTATAGTTATAATATATATATATTTTACTTGAATTAGCCAAGTATAACGTTTTTGTTCTAACCCTAGTTGATGTATCGTACAGAAATAAAAGTAAAGATGATGCAGCAAAAATAAACAGAAAAAGATACAATGTCGAAAATGCAATGAAAAAATAGCAATATAATGAATGTTTCTTAAATGTACTGTTAAAACTGCTAGACATGAAATCCTTCTACTTTTTTTATAATGGTTGTATATAGTGAAACAACAGTAAAAAAAAAAAAACAAAACGTTACTTCGAGAAACTTTTTCTTATATAATATTTGTGATTTATAGTCTTAATTTTGTACATTTCTATACTGTGAGTGTCTAAAGTGAGAGGTGACTTTAATTTTTTCTTGATGTCTGAAAAAATCCCTTAAACTGTTATATATTGAATATTAAAAGTAAGAAAAACAAATAACAAATCTTTGGCCTCGGTGGCCTAGTGGGTAAGAGCGTATAAAATACGCTGTAAACACCGAGGGAGTATGCGTTCGAATCCGACACACGTCGTAAGAGTTATTTGCCCTTACGATATTTACAGACACGCCTGAACAGGAAAGGTTGTGTAATTTCCTGTCCACATTTATGTTGCAGAGAAATGCATTAAAAATTCTTTTAACATGTTGAGTCCCTCGTTTACCAACGAACATAAAAACAAACTTGCACTAAGTCCCAATGTATCACCGGTGAACATTTTTTTTTTTTTTATGCATTTATCTACATGATTCAGCTATGTTCAGCTATTCAACTTTGTTCGCCGATGATACAGATGCTACTTCATGCAAGTTTATTTTTATGTTCACTGGTGAGCACAAGATTTTGAGACATTTAAGTGATGTCTCAATATATTAACATATTAAAGCTAATATGTAAAATCTAGGTTTCTAGGTTTAGTCTAGATTAGGTAGTATTATAAAATAATATGTTTTTTTTTTAAATGTATTTCTCTGCCACATAAATGTGGACGGGAAATTACACACCCTTTCCTGTTCAGGCATGGCTGTACATGTCGTAAGGGGGAATAACTCTTACAACGTGTGTGGGATTTGAACTAACTAAAATAATATGTGTAGACAGCGTTAAAAACTTGCTATTATTTTTGCATTCATATTTCTATAAGAAAAGACCCTGAAATATCAAAAAACAAAAACGTTATATAGGTATGTCTCAAACTTTCAGGCAAAAATTAGTAATAATTATAAATTTTTAACCTCCTATAGTTCTTAAAATGAAACAATTTAATAATTTATTCCAACATCAGTTGTGCTTATTTCAAAAATACTTAAAAAATTTCAAGACTTTAAACTTAAACCATAAATTTAAATGTTTTAAAATTTTATTGTTATTTACTATGAACTAAAGGTATGGTATTACTATGAACTTAGGATGTTCACTCAATTTTAACACTACTATTATTATTTTTATTTTTATATATACATAAAAATAATTACTCTAAAATAGATATATGTATTATTTGTTATCAAGACATCATTTAAACTATTCATCACCACAGTAAAAGAATTTATAATGGTCTCATTATTTTGTTTTAGAATTCTATTGTGCATGTGGGTTAAGAATAGTATAATAACATTCTTTTAATAGTTTTCATGCTATTTTTAGAATATGGCTATGTTCTAAAAAATGTTTTTTTGTTTTTGTTTTTATAATGACGAATTTTTTTTTTTCATTTTCTTTTTTAGTTTTATTTCTGAGTATTAAAGATGCATTTTTAAAAAAGAGATATATTCTTTTTAAATTCCATTCAAAATAAATATTTTTAGCATAAAATTTAGTGTAAAAATGCTGTATTCACTTTTTATTTTTAAATTATATTATCAATTTATTATTTCCATAGAACCTTTTTATTTAATTATAGGAAATTAATTTTTTTTTAAACTAAAGACTAAGTAATTGTTTATAATATATACTTACTGTTTATAAATTTTTTTCCCTTTCTTCGCTTGGCATCACAAAACTTCCAGTTCACACCTCAATCTCACCTCATAATGTGATTTTTTACCAGGAGATCTTAGATTTAGTCAATTCTTGGTGGATTGTTATGCGCCATATCTTGCTAGGGTGGCTACATCTTCTTGTTTTTGAGTATTCCAATCTAAAGTTGTTCGTACTATGTTTGTATTTTATGTTTTGAGAGACCATACGCTCATACGCGATTTCTATTTTATGCACCTGATTTTATTTATTGTGGGTTAGTTGACTTTTCACCGTTTATAGTTACTTTTTAAATTTTTTACACCTTTTATAAAACAAGGAATATTGCAGTAAAAAAATGAAGAAGTAAAAAATCCTGTCTGTCTGCATATAAACTTTTGTCGTTAAAAATAATATTTAACCATGGTTAACAATATAAATAATTATTTCTATTTATTTTATAACATATACATCTAGACATTTTATTAGCTGATATTTAATAATTTCTAAATTAATAATTAAATTATATTAAATTTAAGGATTAATTTATCTATTTTAATTATTTACTAGATAAACCCGGCGTAGCATATGCCAGTCTGGTAATCAAAAAATATAATATTGGTTAATAATACTGTTATTTTCAATCTAGAAATAATATTGGTTTTTTGTAACTTAACTTTTTAATGAAATAAAAATAACTATCTTGCTGTTCTAATATAGCTTTTATTTATCTTAAAAACGTTTTTTGAGAGCTATGTTCACTTTATTTGTAAGAATACTTAACTTTTAACAATAATAATAAAAATATGTAAATTTAAATGAACGTAAAAACGTGTGACAACACTAAGAAAACTAAAGAAAAATTTTGTAGTGGGGGCGCGACAGTCCCCGTGTTCCTTCAAAAATAATCTTTTTTTCATAAAAATGTCTAAATTCGTATAAAATTCACTATTCTCTAAGTGAAATGTGAAAATAGAATACTTTTGTATTCGAAGTTCTCAAAATTAATTATTTTCCATATGGAAATGTGAAAATTTAATTTTTTTGAATAAGATTGATATGATATGTATATGTATGTGGGCATACTGTAAGTATTAATAGTTGGATTCAATATCGGAGGCGTTTTCCGGAATATTTATATCCATATAATATAATATGTAAGTCTATGCGAGATTTTGAAATTTCAGGATAAGAATTGAATTTTTATTTCGCGGTCCATATTGCTGATTCACACTTAAAAATAAAATATTCACATTCAAAAAACAATACAATTCATTTTAAATCTATCTTATATTTAAAAACTAAATCATAAGGGGTAAAATATAAAAAATAAATTATTATGTTTACCGAGGCCCTTGTAACCTATTGGGTGAGAGCGTAAAAAACGTTGTAAACACCGAGGTAGTGTGGATTTGAATCCCATACTCGTTGTGAGAATAATTACCCCTTAGATTTACAGGCACATCTGGAAAGGAATGAATGCGTAATTTTTCCTCGTTACATTTAACTAAGTTAGAATGTTCAACATTCAATTGAAAATGTAAAAGACAAGACGATCAACGACCAAAAACTTTTTATAATATGTTTAATCTCCAACTTAATCATAATACCTTTCTTTTAAACTAAACAATTAGTTGACACCTCTGGTAGGATAGTATTATTTAATTTAGAATTATGAAACTAGTGAAAAAATTTAGAAGAACATAAGTAATGGAATGGTCAAACAATATAGAGATTGTGTTGATTCGCAAAATAGCATCAAAGAATTTAAAATGTATTAAGAAGAATATTTTGAATAAAGATGTTACTATTATTTTCGAAATTCTTATTTTTTAATACCGATTTTCATTTTAAACCTTTTATTAAAAATTGTGTGTTTGATTTTTAATTTATTGAGTTCTAAATTCTGAAAAAAATTTAGTTTTTATTTTCAAAAAAAAAAAAATGTTTAAAAATTACTTCCGCAAGCAGAAAAGGTTGTATATTTTATAAAATGCTGCTGACTGAGAATAAAAACTTTTAAATACTTTCCTACTTTTTTAGCTTATAATTTATTTTTATACTCGCATAAAATAAACGTGGTAAAATTTTTGGTTAATAATGATATACCTATATTGTTCTTAATTTCATATTTTTCAATGGTTTTATCCAAATCTGAAACCAAATTCAGAAAAAATAAGATTCAATAAAATTCCTTACAACGTCTTTTTCATGTGGAAAATCGACTCTTCTAATTTATCTATTAATACTGCACGAAAGCAAAATAATATGTACTCCTTTAAAGTATTATTCAGCTGCGATAAAGGTTGACGGAACTTAGCTGACTTTGAATAAATAGTGATTTAAAACATATTACGGTTAATGATAGATTAGATCCACAAAATATATGATAAAACTGATTTTTTTTTATAATAATGAAATGATATCAGAATAAAATAAAAAAATTCTTTCACTTTTAGAAGAAAGCATTAAAATGTAAAATTCGACATCCAAAAATTTTATTTTTAGTATGATTTCTTTTTCCTGTTGATTTCCTTATAATTTCCTGTCAATTAATTGATATTATGCCAGAAATTTTACTATTCTTTATATTTTATAATTACTTCTTAATTAGTACTCCTAATCAACTCCTTGAATAATATTAATCATTTTAAAATTGCATTAACTACCACAGTTCGATACCGATACTCTGTTTGGAATCACTGCTAGAAAATTATACAAAGAAATTGTAGGTATTGTAAAACAAAATAAATATTGTAAAAAAAAAGATTTTCCAAAAAGTTCTTTAAAAATAAAGTCTGTTCTTTAAAATTTATTCTAGGTATTAAACAATTATAGAAAATGCTATGGATCTGGATGGATATGGATATGGATGAGATACAAAAAACTTTTTATTTTAAGATTTAGAGATTTTTCAAAATAATTCGATACATGACATCGATATAATCTAGTACTTACTATTTTTAATCTTTATACAGTTGTTACAATTTATATTACTGTACACGCATCTTAGAATTTATTGTTTAGTTTGAACAAAATTTTATTTTGGAAAACAAATTGGAGCCTTGGTGGCCTAGTGCATAAGAGCGTACGAAATATTTTGATATTTTGTAAACACCAAAGGAGTGTGGGTTCTAATTCTAATTCCCGCTTACGACATTTACACACATGCCTGAAAATGAAAGGGTGTAATTTCCTTGTCACATTTATGTGGCAGGGGAATAAACTAAAAAAAAAAAATTTAATATTTCGATATGATTGTAGAATATTTTTTGTTTTTACTGTATAAAATACAAGGAGAACAGATTAACATCATCTAAGTACGCAAATTTGCATGTAATTTTTGTAATCAAGTACATACTATTCAAAGACTTTGCTAAAATGAAGAAGTAGCTCTGTTTCAAAATTGATTAAAATGAAGTCATATAGAATTTTTCAATCCTTTTCATTCTTTAGTTCTTAAAAAAAAAAAATTTAATAAGACAAACAAAACAAAAAATAAAAAACCCACATCTTAAAGATAAAAGTTAAATATATTCACTAGAAAAAGATATTTTTAAGCATCTTACAAATAAAGTGACATAAAAAAAAAAAGTTTTTTTTGCTTAGAACCTCAAAAATCTGGTACATTATAATTAAAATTTTTGAAAGCTTTTGAAGTTAAAAAATTTCTTTGTGATGTATAACGAAAATAATACAAACTAATATTAAATATAGGTTGTTGCTCCTTTATGGAGTCTCATATTAATAATGTAAATGTAGTATTCGTTATAATGTCGTTATGGAGTCATACAAATATAAATGTATATTATATTATGTTTAAATGTATTTGAAAAAAGAGTCTTTTGATTGACGGTTTATGCATAGTGCAATGGTAATTTATATTTTTTGTTTCAAGAAGAAGAAGAAGAAGTTATCGTAAAGAAATTATAATTAATAATCCTTTTTACAGTGCTTAAGTTTATAGTATACAGGGTGCTCCAGACCATGCGTATCAGGAAGAAGTCGTTATTTTAAAATATAAACAAAAAATTATTAGCTAAGTTGTGAATGTTCTATCGATTGGTGATACTTTAAAATTCCGCAATGGACCGGAAATAGGAAATTTCAATTTGAAAATTATTACTAAAATTTATACGAAAAAAAAATATGACAGATTTTGATTTTATTTTTATTAATTTTAAATAGTTAGAAAAAATTAAACAAGGTAGAATGTAAACCAACGGTTTTTAATAGCGCACATTTCCAAAACCCAATACAAATTGTTTAGAATTGTGACTTGCACAAAAATTTCAAAATTTAAGAAAATTTTTGTAATAAGAAAAAATATGAAAATGGGACATGTAAAATTTGGTTTTCACATAACGGTAAATTTAAATACTAAATTTAAAAAAAATATATAATTTTGATATTAATGTACACAGTAACCAACCAAAAATACCTGTCGAATGATGTTTTCAGGTTGAAAAAACCTTAAACAGAACATGAAATATATGCATTTAAAAATAGGGCGTTTTCAAAGTTTGAGGGGCTGCAGCTCCGAAATGGATGCGGCTACATGAAAAAGTTGTTCCACAAAATAAATTTTTTTATGAAACCTGCCCATTTTTTTCTCTATCTTTAACGGTGTAGAAGTTTTGTAAAAAAACGGATGAACGGACAAATTGAAACTAATAAGTTTTTCAAAAATTTTTTTGGAAATATGCTAAAAATTATTAAAACAAAAGTTTCTTATTTTATGACGTGGCATCCGAATTTCCTTCGAAAAATACCCATTCCCATTTGAAAGTCTAAATTTCGGTGAATTTTCGGTCCTTTTCGGAAGTTTTAAATATCACCAATTAGTAGAGCACCCTGACTTATTTAATAAACTTTTTTTCATATTTTAAAATAACGACTCGTTTTCCTCTTAAAAAGCTGATACGCATGGTCTGCACCACCCTGTATAATATGTGGAATAGAATTAATAAGACTTTTTTAGCATATCTTTGTGGAAATTTTGAAAAATAATAGCTTATAAATTTTATTCCATCTGCTTCTTTGTTTGTTTATCAGTGCGTTTGTCTATTGCCCAGTGATAAGGTAATGGAATCTTATTAACAGATAGATCTATTCGATTTTTTCACCGCTTTAAATTTTTAATATAACTAAATATAACCTTTAAGAAATTAGCATTTTATAGCGGTTATAATAACTGTTTTTTTAACTTAATTAATTTAAAATTGTGTTAAAAGCAAGAGATTTATTAATATTTTATTTCGACTACATATAGTTTTAGTTGTTGATCTCTGTGGTAAGTTAACATATTATATCTGCTAATGTTCTTAAAGAGTTTTAATACCATTAAATACATTTTATTAATAATTTTTATATTATTTATATTAGATTTAAGATAGCCAAAAAAAATATTATAGTTCGGATAAAAACTTTGCATAATTAAGTAAAACTTTGTACCTATAGTTAAGAAGAGTTATTTAAGATTATCTCAATTTGATCCAATTTTGATGTTTCAGGTCAATGTTGTACATACATACTTTTAGTGAGAAGTAAAATCAAAAATTAATTCTAAAAATTAGGCTTTAAATAATATTATAAAGCTAAAAATGGTATTTAAGTGTTAAATGGTACTTAAGTGCTTTGCAAATTATTCAAAAGTTTACTAATATAAAAGTGTTGACAAAAGTTAAGAACTGTTTGATCTGCAATTTATTTTTCAAAAGATTTGGAAAGATGTGGAAATAAGCGAATTATTATAAAAAGATATAATATAAAAAATATAAAATAAAATACAGAAATATAATACATAGAAGTACATAGACATACTACATAGAAGTGTACATATAGGTATATAATATATACATAAAAGTTGGCGACTGAACATTTACATATTAAGACAATCAATTTCAAAATCAAACTCTTTCTTGTTTTATTTTTCTAAAATAATAAATATAAGGATAATGGGTTTAGAGCAGTTGACCTTAACTTTCATTAGCAAAAAATCACTTGAAAAAAACTCGTTTTGCAAAAGCCCATTTGTTAAAAAGGGTATAAGTATATGTCAAATTTTCAGTTTCCAAAATATCCGTTTGACAAATTTTCAAATAACATAAGCATTTATGTATCTATGTGGGAAATATTAAGTATACATATTCTAAATACTTAGTACTCTGATTTAATAACCAAATCTAAAATCTATCCTAATCACTAATCAGAATCCTCCCAAATATAAATGTATAAATATTCTGCAAAAGGTGTATAACCCTGATTTTGTAACAAACACTAAAATCCTTCCTAATTCAAAATGTCGCATATATATATTTATACAGTATATTCTGGAAAAAGGGGAAACCGTGATTTTGAAATCAACTAAAATATGTTCTAATAATTTTTGTAACCCTACTAATTATTTTGCACATACGTATTACAACAACAAAGCATTTAACATAGTGGCGGCTACCGCGCTGAAATCCTTGGTAAACATTTTATTGAAATCCTGATTTTTTAACCAAATATCAATTCTCATCTAATCAAAATATCGCATACGTACATGTACATATTGCGGAAAAAAGCCTATTACCCTGATTTTGTAACCAACTCTAAAATCTCTGCTAATTCTCATCTCATATATACATACATATATTTAAATATTAAGTAAAAGGACATATTTAAATATTAAGGACAAATTTTCAAGAGTATATTTTAACACATTAATATTACAAAGTCTTTGCTAAAGAGAATTTTTTTTTAATATTTTATAAAATGTCTTTACGAATTACAAACTGGTTAAATAAGATGACTTGATTTTTTGCACTGTGAGTTTTTTTGGTAAGTGAACTGAGGAGAAATAAATGTTTGTCATCTGAGTTTTGCCAAAGTGTTACGTCCCCAAAGGTAATATTAAATTAAATAATAATATGATGAAATAACCAAATCAAAAGATATTTTTGTATTTTATAATATAAGAAAACAAAAAAAAATAACACTAAATAATATTATCTAATGAAAATCCAACTATAAAATTCCATTCGTGGGTATCGGACCCAAGAGAATGCTTGTTAAAAAATATAAGTTAATTTTAAACTAAAATTGACAAAACGCCTATATAATAATAAGTTTTTGTTTTTTCGTATCATATTATCTGAAGGACATAAAACGCATATGCAAACATATATATATATATGTTTATATATAAAATTTCATAATTTAATGCTTAGGTTTTTGTTTTTATTTTTTCATATCGAGTATAGAGATAATTTGATACATTTATAAAGAATGAAATGAAGAAAATTTTGTGTAGCAAGTGTATGTACAAGTGTATGTCGGATGAATTAAATTACAAAAGTGATTGGATATTTTATAATCTTATTATTTTATAATACTATTAAATTTTAAATTGATTTTATTCTGGTATTTTAAAAATTTAATAGAATGTCATTTAGAAATGATTTCTTAAATATATATATATATATTTTTTTTAAGGATTTAAATTATTAAGCATGTGTGTCTTGTAATACAAAAATTAGGATTCTTAAAATGTATACTTCAACACTTCATTATTTTGGTTATCTGAGTATTAATTTTAATATTTTTTTTTTTTAAATAGCATCATAATTAAAAAATTTAGAATAATAAGAGTTTTGTAATTGGAAAATAATATGGATAAAGAAGTGGCCTGTAATAAAGCTAATTGTAAACCTATGTTTTTTCTGTTTTATGAGACCTGGTGAAAAACTTCAAAATTCACCCTGCAAAATTTCACCATCGGGATAGTGTGGCAATATAACAAACCAAAACCACTCTCTTTAAAATACAACTTTAAATTTAGACTTTTAATGGAAATGTTCAGTTTGATTTATAGTATAAAAATGTGAGAAAGATTCTCGAAAAAAGAGTTTTAGAAAAATTTAGGGTTATGTATGGATGGATTAGAAAATTTCGAGAGAGATTTTACAAAATCAAGGTTTAAATTAGTTGCTTAGTGGTGGTTCTTCCACCATTTTAAGTTCTTTACTTTTATGTTATAGAAGTAAAAAAAAAATTAAATAGAGGGGGTTAATTTATAGTTAATTTATTGAGATTTGAGTTAATTTATTGAGTGAAACTTCAATAACTCGAACTTTCCAAATGTTCGGAAATTGATTCGAGTTAAAAAGAATTCGAGTAATAGAGGCTTAAAAAAAATTGCACAAAGTATAATTAAATTAATATTTTCTTTTAAAGATAAATATTTTAATTTCCAGTCATTTTAATTTTCAAATTTACAACGAACACAAAAAATATGTTATTTACCTGAACTGAATGTTTATAACTGTCAAATATGTAAACATGAAGAAGTATGTACCTAGATGTACATCATGTTAACAAATAATAATTAACAAATAATGACAGAAATGAGAGGATGATAACAAAAAAACAAAAAGAATAACAAAAGTTATATTTTATTTTCAATTTAATTCAACAAAATGTTCGAGTTAAACGGAGACTTTTTTACTCAAAATGACAATAAATAGTTCGAGTAAGAGAAAAGTTCGATTTAAAGAGATTTTTGAGTAAGAGAAACTAATTTTAAATGCATCAAAATAGTTCGAGTTTAGGAAGGTACGAGTTTGGGAAGTTCCACTGTATAAATTATTATGAGAATAATTGATAAGAAATAGAAATGTAATTCTATAAATTGTACACTAATTTATTATTTAAAATTCATTGAAAACTTTTATATTATTTTAAGTTCTAACAATTTATAAAATGTTTTTGTTATAAATTTTCTGTTTAACTATTTAAAAAACTTGCAAAAGATTTACACATTTAATTTTTATTTAGCTACATCTATTTATATTGGTTATTTGAAATCAAAAATTGAACTATGAAACTTATGGTGATCTTCTTTGCAACTTTCCACAAAAGATGTTCAGAACTTCGATTGAATGAAATCGTATTTAGAAATAACCCTACGTTTATGGAACTTAAATACATTTAAGCGTCCATAAGTTCTATGGAAATGTTAACAAATGTAATTTATAATTTAAAAATAATTTGTAAAAATTGTAATAGAGTCAATTTGATCTTATTACAACTTCAATATTTTAATAAAGATTCCATAGATTTTTACCCTTATTACATTTTTATATAACCAATGTGACTTAATTACAAATGGGTTTATTACATGACACCTATTAATACAGATATACATTATAAAACTTCTTATTAGTTAGTTAGATTTCAATTATATATTAGATTTAATTTTTGACAAATAAGTTTTTTTTTTAAATTTTTAAATTTTGAATTATAATTCATTTAAAATAATATTTCCTTTTTTCAATAAGTTTTAAAGGTCAAAAGAAAAAAGGTCACACAGAAAGAAAGTTTTAAAAAGGCAAACATTGTTTTAAAAGGGATGGGGATAATGAATAATAATTTTTTAACACATTTTCAAAAAAATGAAATGAAGCTGCACAATCCACACAATTATAGAGATAAAACCCTATATAATTAGAATCGATAATAATTGAATCGCAGTAATTCTAGTTTAATACTAGGCATATACTTTACTTTATGTATATTGTCCGTTATTGATTGAAATTTTACATAACGGTACCTAGTGGCGCCACCTATGTTTCATAGAACATGACTTTTGGCGCAAAGGTCATTTAATGGTCAAATTGATTATTTTGAAATTTTCCTAACATTTTGTAGTAATTTACTTAAGCCGTTTTACTTTCGTTTACGATAGTATACAGAAACCAATTTTTTACAACAATATGGCCCCAACTATTATCTTTAAAAAATATCTTGTTTCATCTTAATCAGTATTATAGTTTCTGGGATATTGCAGTTCAAACTGAAAATTTTGGTATAGAAAAAACGAGGAAGAGTGCAGTAGAGTAGACTGTGTCAACTCTGGGATACCCGTATGAACGTAATATATCCTGTTTCTATAAAACTTGATCATCTTTTAAAAACATTCAGATGTTTTAGTACCGAACTACAGAGATATATTTATTTAAATTGTGGAGTTGTATGATAGCTACCCGAATCTATTGCGCCTAGCTTCATTAAGTTCCAAGAAATGCAAAAAGCCTGAACCGGCTGCTTTAGACCAATCAAGTTTTACAAAAGTTTTTGGCATGCAACTCGACACTTTTTCACTAAATTTCAGATAGCTAGCTTCAATAGACACTGAGTTATTTTCATTTAAAAAGAGAAGTTGTATGGCAACTATCCGAACCTGTCATATCATCACAACCAAATTTTACAAAAGTTGTTGCCATAAAACTCGATCATCATTTGCAAAATTTCAGATACCTAGATTGGAGAGACACTGGGTTATTTTCATTTAAAGAAAGAAGTTGTATGGCAGCTACTCGAACTCGGCGGCCGAAAATGCTGGAGTTAAATAGCAAAACTAACAATTTTGTAAAAGTGACGTAAAAAAAAATTCAGCCTTCTAGCTCCTTTATTTTTTGAGTTATCGTGCGGACGGACACTGAGTTATTTTCATTTAAATAGAGAAGTTGTATGGCAGCTATCCGAACCCGTCGCACTACCACAACCAAATTTTGCAGAAGTTGTTGCCATAAAACTTGATCATCATTTGCAAGATTTCAGACGCCTAGCTTCATTAGGTTCCAAGAGGTGCAAGAAGCCTGAACCGGCTGCTTTAGACCAACCAAATTTTACAAAAGTTGTTGGCATGTAACTAGACACCTCTTTACTAAATTTCAGATTCCTAGCTTCAATAAACACCGAGTTATTCTCGTTTAAACGGAGAAGTTGTATGGCAGCTACCCGAACCCGCCGCACCACCACAACCAAATTTTACAAAAGTTGTTGCCATAAAACTTGATCATCATTTGCAAAATTTCAGACGCCTAGCTTCATTAGGTTCCAAGAGGTGCAAGAAGCCTGAACCGGCTGCTTTAGACCAACCAAATTTTACAAAAGTTGTTGGCATGTAACTAGACACCTCTTTACTAAATTTCAGATTCCTAGCTTCAATAAACACCGAGTTATTCTCGTTTAAACGGAGAAGTTGTATGGCAGCTACCCGAACCCGCCGCACCACCGCAACCAAATTTTACAAAAGTTGTTGCCATAAAACTTGATCATCATTTGCAAAATTTCAAACGCCTAGCTTCATTAGGTTCCAAGAGGTGCAAGAAGCCTGAACCGGCTGCTCTAGACCAACCAAATTTTACAAAAGTTGTTGGCATGTAACTCGACACCTCTTTACTGAAATTCAGATTCCTAGCTTCAATAAACACTGAGTTATTCTCATTTAAACGGAGAAGTTGTATGGCAGCTACCCGAACCCGCTGCACCAGCACAACCAAATTTTACAGAAGGTGTTGCCATAAAACTTGATCATCATTTGCAAAATTTCAGAAACCTAGCTTGAGTAGATACTGAGTTATTTCTATATAAAGATAGAAGTTGTATGGCAGCTACTCGAACCCGCCGACCGAAAATGTTGGATTTAAATAGCAAAACTAACAATTTTGCAAAAGTGACGTAAAAAAAATTTCAGCCCCCTAGCTCCTTTATTTTTTGAGTTATCGTGCGGACGGACGGACGGACGGACGGACGGACGTACATGGCTTAATCGACTCAGAATTCGATTGTGAGCCGATCCATACCTTTGACACTATATCTAGCTCGACTCCTTTAAGGTGTCACAAACGTAATGGCAAATTTATTATACCCTTGAACATAGTTCATACGGGTATAAAAATTTCTCTAGGCTATCTAGAAACCACTATACTTTATAAATTTTCAAAGACACCCTATATTATTTTTATACTGTTATCAAGGTCTTTGATAAATAACGGAAAATATTTCAAAAATTGTTAGATTTATAAATACCATTGTAGTCCAAAAAATTAGGTCTGTAAACAATCCTTAAGATGATATATCTAAAATTGGTACAGGTTGTTTTATTTGAGTACAGAGTGCTTTAAAAAAAAAATTTTTTTTTTAATATGCACTTTTTTTTATATTTCATTTTAAAATTAAATATAACTGTAATTTTTTTGTGAACAAATTTTTTTCTCCTTTTCTTCCTCTTTCCTTGAATTGATTCGTTACTCTGGTCCTTTTTGTTTTTGAGTTATGGTAAAATGCTTTTGGTAGAATGATAAAAATTTAATTTTTCATATAAAACTGTGACGGTTATAAAATTGCCAAATCATTCTAGTTAAAAAATTGAAATTTAAAAAAAAAGAAGTTATTTTTGAATAATTTAAATGGTTATAAACTAAACTAGGTACATATTATTATGAACTATGATTTGATTTGATTTGATTTGTTGTCAAATTTCAGATGTATGGGTAAGGTAAACCATGGAGGGGGAAAGTTTTTAAATCAGTGGAATTTTTAAAGGTTTTAAAGGTTTAAATCTAAACGTAAAAATTTTATCAATTTTAAGTTTCCATTTAATGAAAGTTAAATGTGAACTGAAATCTATAATACTTCTTTTACATTTACCAAATATGAAGTTTTTTAGCATTATTTTAAATGTTATAATAAACTATTTTTATGTTTTTAAATATTAATATATTAAAAGTGATTATTTTAAATAAAAGTAATAATTAAATAAATTGAGAGTGTTCTTTTTGATATTTTGAGTATTTTGAGTATTTTGATATTAATCTGAAACGTTTAATTTTTGTAACGGAAACTTTTAACTGTCAAAACCAGCTATTTGCTCTCTTAAATATTACTGATGCTGTTTGGAAAAATTACAATAACATATTTGAATATATTTAAAATTCGGAAAATTCACTTTATATTATATAATTTTAGATATATTATGTTAATGCTAAAATTAAGATTTTGTTAAAAAAGTAATAAATACTTTAATTAACAAAATATTATGAAAATCTTATCATATTAATATGTTATAATATAATAGTTCAATTTTCGTCTATTTATCTCATATGCTACAATCTAGAAAGATAACTTTTTATAATTTTAGATAATTTTAGTAAATTTTTTTTTAAATCATAAATTTTTATTCAAAATCAAACAGTGTGGTTTTTGTATTAAATATTTTTAAAAAACATCCATCGATAATTTAAAAAAGGAATACCTTGTATAAAATAATCAAATTTGGTGTTGAAAACAAAGTGTTCAATTCATCATTGTGTCAGAAAAAGTTAAGTGCTTTTAATCATATCAATGAATTTTGCAAAGAGCAACATTCAGCCCACGTACGATTATTTTAGTGTAATCGATCAAATAGTTAGAATAGACAACGAAACCCACGTGTAATTTATGCCCACTTCCCGTTTTATTTTGAACGACAAGTAAGCAACAAGAGTCTGGTTATAAGAAAAAAAATTACTTATAAGTTTTCAGTGCTTTTTAAAATAAATCTGTGTTATTTAATTGTTATTAATTTATATTTTTTTTTCTTGAATTTTTAGTCTCACATTTGATCCTTATAGTCGCATAATTACTACTTTAAAATACTATATTCTATTGAAATTTGTCATTCAATTCAGGTTTTTATTCTATAAATTTCTTCAAAAGCTCTCTTTTGTAAGGTTCCTTCCAAATCAATTTTGGACAACATAAAAGACGTCTATTCTAAGTTCATTCAACGATCGTACTCGTTTAAATGGAATAAATGTTTGTCCTTCCTCGGAAGGTCATATCGAATTTTAATCGCAATTCTATGAAATTTTACAATTTTACAATCGTAATAAAATTATATAATAATTACCAAATTTCTTAATAGCCGCTTGATTAATTCTCAAGATAATAATATATTAAATTGTTGTTAATAGATGTACAGAGTTTATGAAATTACGGTTCATATTCAAATTTTTTTATATTCATACAGTACCACTGACATCTGTTCTTTGTATAATATTTGAGGAAAATTGGTACAGGAGAAATAGGTCAAAAAAGAATTTCTAACCACAAAAACTGTTTTGAAATATACATATGTACATAAAAGCAAAGTACCAAAAACTGTATAAAAATAATTTTAAAAATTTATTTCTTCTTTCCTTTATTTTTCTGAATTTTTCCTCTCATCTATTTTTTACTTTCATTATCTTTGGTACAAATAAAAAATTTTTTCCTAATGACAAAAAAATTAAAGTTTTTTTGCTATTTTTTACCATTTGATAAGAAAAATTTGACATGTGATTATTATTACAAAAAAATTTCTGAAAAAAAGTGAAAACAGAAAAAACTTTTCGTCACCATGGGAATTAGTTTTTTCATTGGTTGTTGTATGCCTTTAACAAATTTTAATGAAAATACAAAATAAAATCAAAATTAAAATTAGGTACCTTTTTATTTCAGGTAAAAATTTTAGATACCTAGGTCTCTACTATCTAATTATTTTTATATCCGTACGATAGGATCGGGTATAATAAAATTACTCCTCCGTTTGTAACACCTCGAAATAAGCGAGCTAGATATACCTTCAAAGGTATGGATCAGATCAGAAAAAAATTCTAAGACGTTTGAGCCATGTCCGTCCGTCCGTCCGTCAGCACGCTAACTCAAAAACTAAGAAAGCTGGAATCTTGAAATTTACACAGAATATTCTGGGAGTAATTTGTAGGTTCCCTATTTTTTTGGTTGAGTTTGGACCAAGCCTTAGGGTAGCTCTCGAACACCTAACTTTTAGATCCCCACATTTTTTTTTGAAATAGAGTTATGAAATTTTAACTGCTGATAGATATCATCAAAATATTCATTTTATTTTTAATAACTTTTTTTTGTAGCCCCACCCGTTACGGAGTTACAGCTCCCCAAAGGTTCAAAAAAACTCTGTACTTAAATTGTTATAGCACAAGTTGTATAAGGTATATCTTCATTCATTTAAACGCCAAACGATTACTACTTTTATTAGCTTTAAAAGTATATATACAATAAATATATATTTGTGGTATACGGTGTCTTAATTTACCGTTATGCGAAACTCAAATTTTGCAAAATCCTTTAACCCTTCTATCTTCTAAACGGTTTAAGTTGGGAACTCGAAATTTTGACAGAAGTTAAAAATAAGTATGAGTCATTTCAGGAATTTTTTTGTATCACCCCCGTTTAGGAGTAAGGAGTCAAAAACTGAAAATTTCCTATTTTTAAACACCTGTAACTTGAACACCTGTTAAAATTTTTTTGAAATAATACACAAAAATTAAAGCTTCAACATTATACTCTTATTTCTGTTAACAACATTTTTTAATAATATAGAGTTACTCTATAATTGACGAAAGTGTTACTTGATTTTTTCAAATTTTCTAACAAATTTCTTTAACAAATCTTTTGCATTTTGTTTTACTCGATAATTTGAAATTGTTGAGGATATAATGCGTAGTACAAAAAAATGTAAATAAATAAACAACATAACGGTTGTTTGAAGAATTTTTATTTATATGATATTGATATATATACATACTTATATAATATCATGTTTATATTTACATATTGTATATGTCACTAGTGAATGAATGATAAGAGTATATATGTATATTATATAGCGCCGTATTTACATACATATAATATGTATTTTATTGTAAATAGTTATAAGAAATTATTCTGTCAATGGAATATTTAAATATAATATTATAATATTTAAAATTATATTTATTATTTTGTACTAAGTATATTTAATATACATTTACCGCTCAGTATTAAATGAAAGTACTATAAAATATTTGAAAAAGTTTTGGATTGATAATCGTTATGTGGAAGGTTAGAATCTGCTTTTGAAGAATGTACATATAAACATATAGTTTGAATATAGTCCATAGTTCTAGAAATTATAAAATTCACCCAAATTATTTTAAAATACTAAAATATTAAAAAAATAATATTGTAAGCAGAGTGACAGGCTGTAAACATACTAACGGTTCGTACGGGTATCTAAGAGTTGACAAAGGCAACTGTACTCTTCCTCGTTTTTTTTTAAATTTAATAAAAAAATTAATTTTGAAAAATATTTAATAAAACGGTTTTAATAAATATTTTTAAAAAAATTTTTCTCGGAAATCATTTTATTAAAAAATTTAATAGAATTTTTTTTTAATTTTATTTTTAGCATAATCATAAATTAATTGCACTTTTAAATTTTCTCTAAACCTCACCAAAAAAATTTATTTTAATTGTAAAGTTTTTAAAATTTTTTTTTTTTTTGTTTATTCTTTATAAAATGTAACTTCAAATAAGTTAAAACTGTGATAGATTTAAAAATATATTATGTAGATTCGATTTCCGCCTTTAATAATATGTCATATTATGTACATTTAATTACTATTTCTATAAAAAAACAAAAATGTTTTAATTTAATCACCTACCTGATTGTTTTTATATACATATAATAGCATATATTACATAATAATAAAGAAATAATTTTTTAATTCATTCCTATAACTGATATACCTATTAGGATTTTCCTGCTTTTAAATTTTCATAGTTAAAATATAAGAAAATTTGAAGGAAATTTTATTGCCTATGTAATTGAAGCTAATTACAGATAGTCGAAAGACGAATCTGTTAAAACAAGTTAAAATTTACAATAAATAATTAAAAAATAATATTATGCAGCAGGAAATATTAGGGATGGAACTTGGGAAATTTAGAACTATGTTGGATATGGGTGAAAATTTAATGTGATATTTTGAAGACAAATTTTAATGTTCATCTTAAATTTTATTAAATCGTACACATATAAATTACCATCTTTAGAGAACACGTCTTATAATATATATTGTTCCATAACAGCGGCAAGCGCATGATCAATAAGTTTCCATAAGTTGTGTTCCATCATTTAAACCGTTCTACATTGTAGGGATGGACAACTCTTGTACTCCATTTTATAAATTAACATTATGATAATTTTTTTATAGTTCGACATTTAAAGTTACTGTTGTAAAACTAATATTTTGCAAACGTTTTAACTTAAGTATCTTCTAAACGCTTAAAATTCACTAAACAAAATAAGATTTTAAAAAGTAGACTTAGTTTGAAATTTTTGTACTGCCCTAATAAGACATCAAAGATTGAAAAATTTACTAATTTTAGTCACTTCGAATCTGGAGATCAGCTAATTTTTAAACTTAAGGTGTAAAATTTATTAATCTTAGCATTATGTTTGAACATAATACGGTAAATGCTTTTCTTATCTTGGATGTGATTTAACTTGAAGAAAGCATATTTTGACTTTTTAACAATTTTCTTTTAAACTTCTGACAAAAAATGCCAAAAATACTTTTTTTTTTTTTTTTGTAAATGTTTCTACTAGGTTGTTTTTTAAAATTCTTGTTCCTATGAAGAAACACAAAAATAATCTATAATTGTTACAAAGCGAAAAAAACGCAGAAACACTGTATAATTCTGTTTTACAATACAACTTGTAAGAAAAATTACAATATTTATTTTTCTTTTTGTACATTTTGAAATCAAAGACATTTTTGACTTTCACATTTAAATCATAAACATTATAATATTATTAAAAAAATTGTTATTCCTCCTGAAGTTTGTTAAGGACAACAATAAGAAAAATAAAATTAAATAAAATTCATCACACAACATTATAAAAGCCAAAAATATATAAAAACAAAAATAAACAAGATATTTTGTGAAGCCAATGATTTTTAAGGGAGCACATTTTACATATAAATAAAGTTTGTATTTAAGTTTTCCTTTATAAACTTTAAGAAATATCTTCTGTCGTTTGACATATTGATATTGAAAAAATATTCAATAAAATTTAAATTATAATCACTTCAATACACATATTATATAGGTGTTTTTTTTTTTTGGACTTTGAGGTGAGACAACATTAAACTTGTGGTCTTGCACAAGCTTAAAATTGAATGAGTTCTATAGCTTTGGTTAAGTTTTCATTCCATTGCATCAAACGATACAATTACAGTTTTTTAAAAACTCTGATAAAAGAAACGAATCTTTACGAATTACGAATAAGATCCAATGTCAAGAAGGTTAAACTTTGACATCCAAAAAGTAAAATATTCACAAATTTAGTCAACTATAAATAATTATTAATATATACGTACATACATTAAAAATAATTGCATAATATCTACAGATTTTTCAATTCACAATTTTTAGTTTTAATATAATGAATACTCAGATGTATTTTCCATTAGAAATTTTTTTACCTCCTGTTTAAAATACAAATAGTTCGCTGTTCCTGTCTCTCTTCTATTTCTTGTTATATGCAACGAAAAATCAAGGAAGAGTTCAGTAGTAGAGTAGACTGTGCTCCATAAAACTTGAGCATCTTTTAAAAAGTTTCAGAAGTTTTACTGAATTAAGTGTTGGGACATATTTATGTAAATGTTGCAGTTGTATGATGGCTATTCAAACCTGTTGCACCAAACCAGAACTTATTGCCGTAAAAATGCATTATCTTTTGTAAGATTTCAGATGCCTAGCTTCAATAAATTCCAAGAAGTGTAAGTTACCTGATCTTTTGCTCTAGAACAACCAAGTTTTACAGAAGTTATTAGCATGCGACTCGACATTGGTTCACAAAATTACAGATACCAATAGCTTCAATAGATACTGATTTATTTCCATATAAAGATAGAAGTAGAAACGTAGTAAAAATTACGGAATCCTAGTTCCTTTTTTTCGTGTTAACGTGTGGATGGAAGGGCGGATGTACATGACACTTAAATTTACATCTTGCTCAACTCTTTTAATATGTCATACCCGGAATGGTAAATCTTCTATAATTATAATTTAGTAGTTTTCAGCCACACACTACGTATTATGAATTCCGTTTCAAGCTTTGAACATCAGTAACTACATATTTTTTACGATTTTTCTACTATAAAACCTATACATAATATTAATAATAAAAAACATAAACAACACATTTCATATTTACATTACAGTATCTAGTATGGTACCTACGATAGTCGGTAGTAGTAACAAAACGTACACAACAGAATAACAAAACAAAACACAAAATTATAAGAGACATTCTCACTTACTCTCTTTAAAATTGTGTGTTATTTTTTCCTCTCGAGACGACTCGACCTCAACGGCTCAACTATTCTTTGGATATATGTAAGAAATGTAGTATGTACTTTAACTTATGCATGTATAAAGAAAAAAATTTAAAAATAGATAGAAATCATCATTTATCACAATATGTATTGAAATTTTAAATAATGATGAATGATTTTTATCTGATATTAATAATCAATATATATCTAAGTATGTACTGATCAGCGGGCAGAGTCTCTTTAAAATTCAAATATATAATTATTTTGGTTTCGTACTTTTCTATTAAATTGTTGCATTTATATATGAATGTTTGTATATTATTTGAAGCGATTAGAAAACTTTTCTAATTTCTTTCTTTTTTGAATTCAATTTCTTCTCATATAAGTACTCAAATTTGAGTATACAGCAGTTCTTACAACCAAAATTTAATTTGAATAATTTTGTATTTTTAAATATTTTGTATGTCAATTTTAAGCAGGATTACAATTTGTACAATTGTGGTAATATTTGTACGGTTTTCTCGCCAATATTTATTTGTACGCCAAATGTACGGTCTTTTCAAATTTTAAATTTTTTACATTAGGGCAACGTAAACGAACAACGGTAATATTGTTACAGACAACGTGGCCTATAAAAAAAATTAACTTAAATTTAACTTAAATTTTACGAATGTTTTACGGATACCTATTCTGTTTTCCCCACGTACCTTTAAAACATTTATTTCGAACACGATAAATAAATAGACATAATAGTCCTCACTCACAATACAAAATATTCTAAATATACGTACACCAACTACAGGCTCTTTTTATACAATTTAATTCTGTTTTGGCGTTATTTTAAAAATAATTTCAGTTAGTGTTTTGACGAATTCGGTTTTGCTTTCTGATTTTTTACGGATTGTATTTTTCCATAAATTCTATTTTTTTAAACTGCAATTGTCTATTATAGGAATTGGGATTTAACATAGAATTTGACTACATATTAACAGGGGCCCCTAGTTTATTATATTCTTGAACATACGTTCATATCATACGGGTATAATAAATGACAGAAGATATTATAATATAATTGTTTTTATCTAATATGTTTAAGATTTAGTTCTATTATTGCCTGAATATTCTTTTTGTTTTCAGAAGAGCGATTCTTAAAAAATCTTTTCAAACTAAAACGTGTATTAAATTTTAGTTATCAGGACCAGGATTTCAAAACGTTTAAATATATATTTTTTATAAACATTAAAAAAAATATTTGTCAACTAAAAATCTAATTGATTTCATTACTGATGCACTTATTTTTATTACATTAGAATTTACACCACTGTATTACATTAGAATTTATAACGATCAAATTGTTTTATTAGTTAAAAATTTATACTTTTCCATCAATTTTATTTATTATTTTTTTTTTTTTTTTTGCAATTTCATGAAACTTAAAGTTATAATAATCACAAATATTTTAACATTATTCATAAAAAAATATTTTGCCAATTGTTCAGTGTATAAGTTGCCGGTCTTTCATGTGAAAGATCTCGGCTTCAAATAACGATGAGATCAAAATGTTATATAAAAATTAAATAATATAAAATGTAAACAACAATTAAATAAATAAGATAATTAAAAATTTAATACATGCACCGCAAATACATCTAAAAAGGAAGGAAGGAACATCATCCTCTATTTTCTATCAAGGATCGCATCCTCTATCTTCATCACGTTGTATGAAACCAAAATAAAAAATAAAATTTATTGAAAAAAAATTTTTTAATTCAAAATTAGATATTCTATCAAAATATTAAACAAACACATTTGAATTTAAGAAATAAGTTTAATATAAATACTTCTATATAGATCCTTAATTTTTGTATGAAACAGTAAAGAGAATTTCTATTTTAACTATCCATATATTGTGTCAAATATCCTTGATATCAATTTATTTTATTCAATTAACAAAATGATTTAAATAAAAGAATATATAGGTAGCTTTAGATATTTTTTTTTTTCAGTAATAGTTTTTACTTTTCGAAATAAGGTATCTCCTTATTATTTTCATTGATTTGAAATTTATAGTAAGTATAAGAATAAATTTAAACTTAAAATAATATTTCAATTTCCACGAATGCTAAAATAAAAGTTACAAGTTGAATTTAAGTTGTTCTTTTCAAAAAACCATATAATCAAATAATGAATAGATACAAAATAAGCTAAAGAAAAAGAAAATAAAACCTAAATTTCTAAATAAATTTTATTTTATCTCTTCTCGTATAAATTTTCCAATATTGTGTGTTTCACAAATCATTTGAATCTTTCTTACATAAATTCATATATATACATATTTATATGTTTTATTTATCAAATACTGAATATTACTTATGTTATGTACTATAAAAGAAATAACTATAATAATATATTATAGATTTTCTCCAGTATATTTACTTCAAATATCTTAATTTAATGAAAGCAAAAAAAAAGAAAAAAAAATTGAAATAATACATTACCTATAGATGGAAATTTTTTGTAAATTTCTAAAAACCCTAATTCTCAACACCATGACAACATAAATATATTTCACTTTCCTATTCCTTAAAGTTAAATGTTTCAAAAAAAAAAATTGAGATGTCCCAGATCCCAGTAAAATTGTCAATATAAAATGTTTTTTTTTAAAAAAAAAAAATCCTTTTAAAATCGACATTTACAAGCAACAAAATCAAAAAAAACAAAAAAAAAAGGATTGAAATAGAAAATGAAAATTTAACCAATTTGAAAATGCGGTAAAATGTTACTGTCCATTTTATAGAGACCCAAATGTGAATTTCTATTTCAACTGTATAAAATATATATTATTAATTTTGACTAGAACACAACTTTATAGTTAACATTAGCTGAACTGACAATATGGCATGAACATAAAAAACAAAAAAAAAAAACTGAAACAAAACAAAAAATAAAGATAACCTATATAAGAATAATATAAAATTTATATATAACCCATGTTGATTCAGGAACTATATTTATCCTTAAGAGAATATTGAAAGTTATCATCATGTTGAAAAGCCTTTTTTCTTCTTATAAAAACAATTTTTACGAATAAGAAAAGATAATAAAATAAAACTAAAATAAATGAATTAGCACTCAATGTTTCTAAAACTGTTGAAATGAGATCAGAAATAATAAGAATTTGTCAAATATTTTTTATTTAAATATACAGTAACTCCTATTATAGGACCGATACGGCAATATGCCAAAAGTTCCGGAGTAAAAAGTCTCCTAAGAACTCTAATGAGTGAGCCAAAAGTCCCCTAAAAAATAATACATAATTCCCCGTATCTATTTCTAAAATCCCTTCTAATTTCATTTATGCGAGATTTTATATTACGATGGATTTTAAAGTTGGTTATAAAATGTCGCCCCTTTTCCGGAATATTTATTTATTTGTTTTGAAACAAGGGAATATCCTGATTTCGCTGTATCCAGCTGTAAAATCTTATCAAAAAAATATTCAAATCAATAATTATATACTTTTATAAATTTTGGAAATAATTGATTACTTTAATACTGATTTATAAATATTTTAGTTTATGAAGTCATAAGTCCCCAAGGAACATTTGGCCGTTTTACAGAAGTTAGTTATACCTAATCAAATTTTGTTTAATTTTTTCCAAATGTTTATAAATATGTTCAAAAGTGTGTGGAGAAATTTATAAAATTTTGTAAGAAAAATCAACTAATTAATGTTATTTTATATTTTTTTTTTAGGAAGCTGTTCTTGTTTCTGGACCCACTCCTATAAGGTTAATAAAACAGGGTACGTGTTCCTGTTATCCGGGCGAAGACCAAATGGAACCAGAGTTGGAGTGACATTGGGATCGATTATTAGGCGAATTGATCCATTTTGCGCTTTATTAAGAAATCGTAATGCTGTTTTCGCAGGTTCCCGCTAAAAAATGTGCATTGTACTCCATAGTTGCATTATATAGACTACAAAAGCTTATTAAATTCAAAATTGATTTTGAAAAAAACTTGATTAATGTTGAAAATTTATTATTCTTCTATAGATTTCTTGAAATAAATGGTAATTTGAAGAATAGCTCAATTACATACCTAAATTATACCTAAATCATACCTAAATTATATACCCTTATAAATAAAAATGAAATTTTTGAATTAAAAAATGATCCAACTTTTTATCGACACACATTATTATACAAAAGTTTAAAAAACAAACACGGTTGAGTACGGATTAAAACTGTTCTCCAATTAATTGGCAACTTTCTATGGATTTTTAAGTTTGAGAAACTGTATTTCGTTAGAAAATTAATAAAAGAAAATTTGAATACATAGATAAATAGATAAGTTTATGTAAATATATGCAAACTTATATATTTTTATTTTATTTATTTTTTTTTTTTTGAAATTTTAAGTAGATTTAAAGCAATAGATAAACCTTTTGTTTATAAGACTGAAACTGAAAAAAATATTCGAAGTATCAAAAAAAAAAAAAATAACTGAAGGATAATAATTTTTTTTTTTCTCTTTAAAATTTTAGGTTACTAACATTTTCATAATTATACATATGCGTATAGATGCAAATACATATAAACAAAAAAAAAAAAAAAAAAAATTTTTATATTTTCGCATTATGTTCTATCAAATAGAATAAATATTTGTTTACCTAACAGTTTTTCATCCTGAAAAATGAAAAGTTTATTTTGTGGAAAAGCATTTAATATGGGGTTTTTTTTATAATTTTTTTTTTTTTTTTTTGTAGTTTAAAAGATATTTGACAAATAATCTTTTGGATTATTATAATAATAAGTAACAACATTTCCTTATTGACTGTCACTTTTTTTTTTTTTACATTTTATATGCAAGAACAAAATATGAAATATTGGTATACAATATACCTAAATAATTAAGGATTGATGACTTATTTACCAGATACCAAAAATGTATCCTCAAGCTATCCACATTATTATTTAATATGTCTTTTATTTATTGTGGGCCGCCAAAACATTTTAAATTAGTTATACTAGTTTTGGACAAGAAACATCAATAGGATTTTCTAAGGCGTTTATTGGAAAGAATATTTCGATAATTTTGTATAAGGATGAGGAAATTTATTATGTTCAAAATTTTTTAACAAAATGTGCTTTAAATTTATTCCAATATTTTATTAAAATTAATTTTGATTTCTTAAAAGTTTTAAACTTTGAATATAAGATTAAACAAATATAAAATAAAACTATATAAGAATTCCGAAATGTGGATACTTAAATAAAAAATTTGTTTCAAAGGTTAAAAAAGTCTAATGTTTACGTAAAAAATGTTTTTTCTTTTTTTAGTATCAAACCTTTTTAATTTTCCTTTTTCTCTAGTGTTTTCTAAAAAAAAAATGTTCATTCTTAACTTCATAATTTTATCCTTTAATAATAATTAAATATCTGGGGGCTTTGGTGGCCTAGTGGGTAAGAGGGTACAAAATACGCTGTAAACACCGAGGGAGTGTAGGTTCGAATCCCACATACGCCATAAGAGTAATTCCCCCTTACGATATGTACAGTCACTCCTGAAAAGGAAAGGTTGTGTAATTTCCTTTCCACATTTATGTGGCAGACAAATCTATTAAAAAAAATAAAAATTAGATATTTAACATTTAAGATTTATATGTACTCATTAAAGCCAGTAAGTTATCGCGCCAACAATATTAAACATTTATTTATTAACTGCTGTAATAAACGTAGAACTACTAGTATATTAATGTAGAATAATTGACAACTGTATTCAAGAATATAAGATTCGATTCCTTTAACATATGCTTTTTAAATAATATGTTCTATAGTAAAATTTACAGGTGGGCAGTTATTTTCTACTGTTGTTTCTCTTTTCAATGAAAATTTATATCTTAGACTTTTTAAAAACGATAGAATACGCATTCATGACATTTTATTAATTATTTATCTTATATGTCATGAATATGTATCTTATTGTTTAGTTTTTGAAGTTACTATAATTATTTTGAAAAAATCAATCGCTATAATTTTGAAATTCTTTATATTAACGTTTTAGGATTTTCCTCCTTTAAAAAATCCTATATACGTTTAATAGGAAAATGATATTTTTATAAACCATTTAATAAAATTTAAGAGAGACTAAAGTTTGGAGTAACCAAACAAAATCGATAATGATACGAACAGAGCTGGTAATTTTTAAGTCAAGTACCGTACCTATAACTGATACTGGAAAAAATATTCTGTAAAATTTATATACCTGTTACTGGTACTTAAAAAAATACTTTATCAGTACTTACCAGTACTACCAGTGTCAACCAGCATCAGTCAGTACTTACCAGTACCTACGATTACTACCGGAAATTAGCAAGAACTACCAGTATCTGCCAGTATCATCCAATACTAGTACCGACCTGTATTTACCAGTAAGTATCAGTAATATTTTATCAATTAATTTGATAATATGATAGTATTCATTTGATAATATGTAATTTTGTTTAAATATTGTAGTTTCAATGGAATTTGATTATTTGCTTATTATAAAAATTTAACAAAAAGTTAAAATATTTAAAATAAAATAGTTTCATAATTGATCTTATTAAATTCCCTTAATAATAAAATATTGCTAAAAAATATTACTGATAATTACTGGTAAATACAGGTCGGTACTAGTATTGGTTGATACTGGCAGATGATGGTAAATATTAGATGATTGATTGGTACTAGTAGTATTGGTAAGTACTGGTAAAGTACCGATAGCTTTCAGTACCACTATCGTTGTATTTTGCCAAGTACAAGTAATGTGTATTTAAATTTTACTGAATATTTTTTCCATTAATAGTACTGGTACTGGTTTGTTTACTTAAGTACCAAAATACTCAAATGAAGTCAGAATAAGTAATAAATAAAAATAAATTAAACAGTGGCGTAAGGCTAAGTTTTTGATTATAAATAAATGTAAAATTTCTATATTGTAAGAAATTAAAAGAAATTAAAATAAGAAGTCTTAGTTAAAAATTTTCCAAATCCACTATATAAATGAAGCTAACCTATTAAAAATGAATACACATTTAATTTATAATTACATTATTATTTAATAGACATATTATTTTTACAAAATGTCAATCATTTTGATTGCAAATAAATTATTAAAAAATGGCATTTTAATTTTGTGATCAAATAAAAATCGTAATACATGTCTATAACAGACATTTATTTAAGTTTGTTTCCTCTTATTCAAGAAAAAAAAATAAATAAATAATAATTTCATATCTTATATAATATGATTTAGCTTTATTAAAATAGTTTTTGATATACAATAAGAATATAGGTATTCAATTATTTTTATAACCAAAGGTTTTTAAAGGACATTTTCAAAAAGACAAGGAAACCTTACATAATTAAAGCAGTTTGGATGCATTGTAGCCTGTACATTGTAGCCTGAATTTTTATGTCTTATTTACGATTTTTATATTGATTGAAAGCTTAAAATTTCCATTCGTTTGACGTTTTAAGACTGAATAAATATTAAGTAGAACTTGAAATATAGAAATAAAAAAAATAGGGTTTTTCCCAACTTAAAACAGCATAAAAATATTGTTCCACACATTAAGTTATCAGAACTATCTATCGTTTTACATTGTCATTTCCACATCTTAAACGGGGTAAAAGTTTTCTAAACAGATAGATGGACGAATAGAATTAAAATAGAAAAATTTTCAAACCTTTTTTTTGGAGAATATGCTAAAAAGAAAGAAAAACAAATAAACCTTAATTAATTTTTTTTCTTCCTTATGAGTCTGAAAATGAAGATAATTGTCTGTTATTATTCTTAAGGACGTTCACAAACTACTCTATTATTTAGACAAAACTAAGTTTCAATATCTCCAATTATTATTTTTACTAAGCTGTTACAAAAAGAAAATATTATTTGTTTTCCTTTTTACAAAATACTTGTTCTACTTTGTTAACAGCTGAGATATATTCTAATATATTCTAATTTTTTTCAAACAATTTCGTCTCGATTATCAGCTATTGAAGCGATATATCCCCTCTCCGTTTCTTAGTCCTTTCAACTATTATAGGAATGAGTTTGTTAGTGTTCCATGATATTTATTTTCATAAAACAAAAAAATTTGACTTAAGATTATTTAAAGTCCTATATAATATGTAAACGGTATATAAACGGTATCAAATATTAATAGGATCAACCTTTCGTTAGAAATTTCCATTATTGTATTTTATTTTTATCATTAAATAAACCTATCTATCAAAGCGTACCTACTTCAAATTTATCTAAATGTGTTTTGAAACGGAATAGAACCATTGTCGATAGCATATGTTTTACAATCTGATTTTTCTGATCATTTAAATTTTTTTACTTATTATATTTTCATATTGGATTTATTTTTTCCCATTTTTATGTCACATTATTTATGATTGTTAAAATATCTTTCAGTTATTCTTATTGATATTTTATATATTAATGTATACGTATATTTTTTTAATTTTAAATATTTAAACAAAGATATAAAAAAAGAAAATTTAAAAAACATTTTGAAATGGAAATGGAAAGAGAAAAAAAAAATATCTATTAATACCTATATTAGACATGTGTCTTTATTTTATAAATAAATAAAACAAAAATCCGGATGAATGAATTTTAATATTTCATATTATTATTAATATTATTATTATGACCATAAGGTGTTCTTTATAAATAATATTATAATATCCGTCATACTATTTGTGTACATTGTAAGATAAGAAATTTTATTATTTCGGTACATTTCACATTTAAATCATTTTTTTTAAGCATTTTTACACCTACAAATTTCTTCGTTTGAACCTCATTTCAAATATTGAAATCACAATGATAAAAAACAAAAATTGAACTAAAAATTAAAATTAAGGCTAAAATATTTTCAGTATAATCTACCAATTGTTTTTATATCTGTAAAAACGTATAGTTATCAGGGTATAATAAATTTGCCATTACGTTTATTTCATTTTAAAGAAAATGAGATAGATATTATTAAAAGTTATCTTATATTCTTGCTCAGAATCGAATTCTTACTCAATGTAGACATGTATGTCCCTATAATAAGTCAACAAATAATGGAGTTCCGATTCTAAAAGTTTTACTATTTCACTTTTGTAAAATTGTTAGTTTCCCGATTGAAAAAAAAAAAAATTCAACCGGTCGATTCTAGTAGCAGCCATAAAACTTCTTTTTAGCACATTTCCAAAAAAATTTTGAAAAAATGTGCTTATTAGTTTCACTCTGTCCGTCCGTCCGTCCGTCCGTCCGTCCGTCTGTTTACAAAACTTCTACACCGTTAAAGATAGAGAAAAAAAATTTTAACCATAGGTAGGTCTCATAAAAAAAATAATTTTGTGGAACAACTTTTTCATGTAGCCCCCCCCATTACGGAGCTACAGCCCCTCAAACTTTGAAAAAGCCCTATTTTTAAATGCATATATCTTATGTTCTGGTTAAGATTTTTTCAATCTGAAAACGTCATTCGACAGGTATTTCTTTTATCTTTCTAAATTAATATCAAAATTATACAATTTTTTTAAATTTAGTATTTAAATTTACCGTTATGTGAAAACCAAATTTTGCATGATTTTTCTACTTTCATAACTCCGGCACGCTTCTAGATAGAAGCTTGAAATTTTGAGGCAAGAAAGAACTTTTAGAATTAGTATAAGTTTGCTCAGAAAATTTTTTCGGACCACCCCCTGTTTATGAGCTATTAGGGCTTAAAAATTGAAAATTTGCTATTTTTAAACACCTGTAACTTAGGAACCTGTACACATTTTACTTCTGCAAGATATAAATATTAAAGCTACAATAATATATTTTTACGTGTGTTAAAGGTTTATTTTAATTGTAAAGGGTTCCAAAGTTGCAGCTCTTCAAAATTGCGAAAAAGCCCCATTTTCAGATGTATATATCTCGGGCTCTGCGTAATAATTTTGCAATCTAAAACCGGCAGAAGATCGAAAATTTTATTATCTATATAAAACAATATCAAAATTATGTGATATTTTGTAATTTACTATTTAAATTTACCGTTATGTGAAAACCACATTTTGCATGAAATTTCTTTTTTCATAACTCCGGCACCCCTTTAGATAGGAACCTGAAATTTTGAGACAAGAAAGAACTTTTAGAATTAGTATAAGTTTCCTCAGAAAATTTTTTGGTAACACCCCCTCTTTAAGAGTTATTACGCCTCAAAAATTGAAAATTTGCTATTTTTAGACACCTGTAACTTAGGCACCTGTACAAATTTTTCTTCGGCAAGACATAAAAATTAAAGCTTCAATAATATATTTTTACGTGTGTTAACGGCTTTTCTTAGTTATATAGGATTCCGGACTTATAGCCCCTCAAAATTTCAAAAATGTCCTATTTTCACATTTTTTCTTATTACATGAAATTTTCAAATTTTTGTGTAAGGCACACTTCTAAACAGTTTGTATTGAGTTTTGGAAATGTGCGCTTTTAAAAACCGTTGGTTTACATTCTACCTTGTTTTATATTAGCATAACTCATCATATTGTGTCTATAACAGATAGGTATTAATTTCAAATTTTCTTAAAAGGGTTTCAAGTTTTATGCTAATGATTTCTGCAAATATTTGGTTAGTCTAATACAACAAGTTCGGATGGCTGCGAAATTTATAACCACAGATCTTGGTGTTTACTTATAATGAAGCAATATAGTTATCTGAAATTATGTAAAATATAATCAAGTTTTATGGCAATAACTGATAAGAATTTTGGTTGCACTATAGCACAATATAAATACCTACATGTATAGGTGTTATATTTGACAAGCTAGACATCTAAAATTTTGTAAAAAAAATCATCAAATTTTATGACACTCGAACATTCGAGAAATTTGGTTGATTCGAGGCTATTGATTCTATTCGAGGCTAGTACCTGTCATACAATTGCACTGTTTACATAAGTACTCTGAAATTTCGTAAAATATATGATTATATTCTATGGTAATAGCATAATTTATGTTCATGTGGGTATCCTAGAGTTGACACAGGTTTGTTTTTTTATAATATGAAAAGAACCAAAATTGAAATGGAAAAAAATTTGATGTAAAAGAAAACTTTTTTTATTATTTTTGGAAATAAAATCTCAGAAAAATTGATTGGATTCAATATTTTATGTTAGTATATAAGTATTTTTTATATGTATACCCTACCTATATATTATAAAAATTCTTTTTCTGTTCAGTTTTCTTTGAAAATAAATGATGCATATATTTTTAAGAAAATTTAATGGTTTAATATTAAAATAAAGAATAATGGAATTTGTCTTTTGTTTTTTTTTGCTAAAAATGTCCAGTACTTGGGGACTAAATAAAGTATAAGAATATTATTTTTATTCTGTATAGGTATTTAATAAAATTTTTTACCATCTGGATGGAATTTAAAAATTAACTTTTAATCTTTACCTATAGGTAAAACAAATGCATTTTCCAATCAAATTTATTATTGTTTTTTTTTTTTTTTTATTAAAAATATTTCTGAAACTTAAGGTATTAAGAAAATTTTTTTTTTCACAATCAAGTCAATAATTTAGCTTATTTATTAAAATATAAGATATTAAAACAATAAATTGATTATTTGATTATTACATCTTTTGACTAAATGTTTACCGTAGGAATGACTGATGATTAAACTGATTTTAATCAAATATTTTACAAAACCCAAACATTTTTAAAATCAATGGTTGAAATCTGCTCGATAATGTTGTTTTTAAGCTCTTGAATTGTTGTGGGATTATTGCTGTACACATTCGATTTCACAAAACCCCACAAAAAAAATCCAACAGTGTCAAATCGCACGATCTTGGTGGCCACATCACTCCTCCTCTATGAGAAATAATGCGCTCTTCGAACTTTTCCTTCAAAAGATCCATTGTTTCTCTTGCTGTGTGGCAAGTGGTATCGTCCTGTTGAAACCATATATTCTCTACGTCCAAATCATCAATTTCCCGCCACAAAAAGCTTCGGATCATCTCCCTGTAGCGATTTCCATTAACCGTAATCGCATTTCCATTTGCGTTTTCAAAAAAATATGGTCCGATGATTCCTCCTGACCATAAACCACACCAAACCGTAACCTTTTGTGGATGTACTGGTTGCTCTAAGATAACCCTTGGATTCTCTTCACCCCAAATGCGGCAATTCTGTTTATTGACGTAGCCATTGAGCTGAAAATGAGCTTCGTCGGTGAAGATTATTTTGTTAAAAAAATTCTCATTTTCTTCTTGTTTTTCGATTGCCCAAGAAACGAATTGCCGACGTAATGCATGGTCAGTTTGTTTTAATTCTTGCGTCAGCTGGATCTTATAAGTCTTTAATTGGAGATGACGATGCAAAATGTTGAATAATGTGGATGGTTTGATGTTTAATTGCTGCGAACGATGACGAATGGAAGTTTTTGGATCTTCTTCAACACTTCTGCTCACAGCTGCTACATTCTCGGTTGAACGGCCACTACGTTGATAAATGTTGTCTCTGTTATCAAGAACAGATCCAGTTTCTAGAAATTTATCAACCATCAGCTTGATGGCACGATTTGTTGGAGCATTTTCTCTACCAAATTTTGTTCGAAATTTCCTAATTACATCTTGAAAACTTTTACCATTTTCAAAAAATGTTGTAATAACAAAAACACGTTGTTCCTTCGTGTAACGTTCCATATTAACTAACCGGAATGTATTTAGTATATACCTAAAGAAATCTCGTATAAAAATTTCAGGTAGAAAAAAAATGGCGGCAAAATCAAAATGATACCTCAATTTTTAACATCCTATATATAGACATTTCTGTTGAGATTAAAATAATTGCAAATAAATAGCTATAGTTGTTTCAATATAGTCAAAACGAGGATAACCGTCGGTACGAATCTTCTTTTACACAACTTCAGATATCTGACTTAATCAAGTACCAAAATATATTTATGTAAATTTTGTAGTTATATAACAGTTACCCGAACTTGCTTGTGCTAAATTAACTACATTTTATAAGACTTGTTTGTATATAAAATTTTTCACAAAACTGAGTAATTTTCATATAAAGAAACAAGTGAAATGGCAATTATTCGAACGCATCGGTCGAACTTGATGAACGTCAATAATTAAGCCAAGATTTTTTACAAAGGTGAAATAGAAAAAAATTTAAAATCCTTGCCTGATTATTTTTCGAGTAATCGTGTGAACGAACGGACGTAATTACAAGACATTGACTCAGATTTCGATTCTGTGTAAGAATATAATATAACTTTCCATATATGTGTCGTCTCCTTAAATAATGGAAAATTTATGATATTGTAAGAATTATGTTCGTACGGGTATAACGATATTGGATGGTTTTAAGTAACCATATTCACACTTTATTACTTACTTTTTCTTTTAGTTTTTTTCCTCTAAAAAAAACTCCCTGAATTTCTTATTATTATTTTTATAATATAAAATTGTTCTAAATTTAGAGTTCTCCCAAAACTATATGACAATGATTATACTAAAAATGGTCAGAAAATATTTTCGTTCTAATTTTCTACAAAAATTTTGTAATACCTAAATAGAAAAACAATGGGAAAACACTAGAATTATAATAAAGAACACTATAGAAAAACACTAAAATAATATAATATAAAAAAGATATAAATGGTGTATTGAGAATAATATAAGTAAAATTTGAAATACCCACTTATATCAACCTTATCTTTTCAAAATAAAAGAAAAGAAAAAACAAAAAAATATAAAAACGAGAAGTGAAAATAATATGAAAATCTCATTTGAAATATTGAAAGAAATTTATCTTGTATCTGTAAATCTTTAGATATTTTATGTTACTTCCGACATACGACTATTGAAGATAAAAAAAACAAGGTAGAATGTAAACCAACGGTTTTTAAAAGCGCACATTTCCAAAACTCAATACAAATTGTTTAGAAGTGTGGCTTACACAAAAATTTGAAAATTTCATGTAATAAGAAAAAACTTGAAAATAGGACATTTTTGAGATTTTGAGGGGCCGTAAGTCCGGAATCCTATATAACTAAGAAAAGCTGTTAACACACGTAAAAATTTATTATTGAAGCTTTAATTTTTATGTCTTGCCGAAGAAAAGTTTTTACAGGTGCCTAAGTTACAGGTGTCTAAAAATAGCAAATTTTCAATTTTTGAGGCGTAATAACTCTTAAAGAGGGGGCGTTACCAAAAAATTTTCTGAGGAAACTTATACTAATTCTAAAAGTTCTTTCTTGTCTCAAAATTTCAGATTCCTATCTAAAGGGGTGCCGGAGTTATGAAAAAAGAAATTTCATGCAAAATGTGGTTTTCACATAACGGTAAATTTAAATCGTAAATTACAAAATATTACATAATTTTGATATTGTTTTATATAGATAATAAAATTTTCGATCTTCTACCGGTTTTAGATTGCAAAACTATTACGCAAAGCCCGAGATATATACATCTGAAAATGGAGCTTTTTTACAATTTTGAAGAGCTGCAGCTTTGGAACCCTTTACAACTAAAATAAACCTTTCACACACGTAAAAATATATTATTGTAGCTTTCATTTTCATGTCTTGCCGAAGAAAAATTTTTACAGGTGCCTAAGTTACAGGTGTCTAAAAATAGCAAATTTTCAATTTTTGAGGCGTAATAACTCTTAAAGAGGGGGCGTTACCAAAAAATTTTCTGAGGAAACTTATACTAATTCTAAAAGTTCTTTCTTGTCTCAAAATTTCAGGTTCCTATCTAAAGGGGTGCCGGAGTTATGAAAAAAGAAATTTCATGCAAAATGTGGTTTTCACATAACGGTAAATTTAAATAGTAAATTACAAAATATTACATAATTTTGATATTGTTTTATATAGATAATAAAATTTTCGATCTTCTGCCGGTTTTAGATTGCAAAACTATTACGCAGAGCCCGAGATATATACATCTGAAAATGGGGCTTTTTTACAACTTTGAAGAGCTGTAACTTTGGAACCCTTTACAATTAAAATAAACCTTTCACACACGTAAAAATATATTATTGTAGCTTTAATTTTTACATCTTGCAGAAGTAAAATGTGTGCAGGTTCCTAAGTTACAGGTGTTTAAAAATAGCAAATTTTCAATTTTTAAGCCCTAATAGCTCATAAACAGGGGGTGGTCCGAAAAAATTTTCTGAGCAAACTTATACTAATTCTAAAAGTTCTTTCTTGTCTCAAAATTTCAAGCTTGTATCTAGAAGCGTGCCGGAGTTATGAAAGTAGAAAAATCATGCAAAATTTGGTTTTCACATAACGGTAAATTTAAATACTAAATTTAAAAAAATTGTATAATTTTGATATTAATTTACAAAGATAAAAGAAATACCTGTCGAATGACGTTTTCAGATTGAAAAAATCTTAAGCAGAACATAAGATATATGCATTTAAAAATAGGGCTTTTTCAAAGTTTGAGGGGGTGTAGCTCCGTAATGAGGGGGGCTACATGAAAAAGTTGTTCCACAAAATTATTTTTTTTATGAGACCTACCTATGGTTAAAATTTTTTTTCTCTATCTTTAACGGTGTAGAAGTTTTGTAAACAGACGGACGGACGGACGGACGGACAGAGTGAAACTAATAAGCACATTTTTTCAAAATTTTTTTGGAAATGTGCTAAAAAAAACAAAAAAAAAAGATATATAAAGATGAACACTTGACACATTTTTTAAAATATATACGTGTATAAATATCGAATACAGGAAAAAAATCGAAAACGAAGAATAATCAATTTGGACATACTATTAATATATTAAATAAATAACTTTTTGTTTTTGTTTTTAGATTTATGCAACTAAATCAATGTTTAAACTTTAACAGGAGTACAATATTATAAAAGTTAAAAGCATTTATATAATATAAGAATAATATTTGAAAGTTTTCTTTTTTCTTTGGAGAAGTTTCTATAAGAAAAAAACTTTCTGAAGAAAATTGACGTAATTTGAAATAAAAGAGATTTTGTCTTAATCACTTCTATTCGATATGATAAGATAACGAGCTTAGAAACCTTAAAGTTTCCATTCCATCAATTGATGAAATTTTACACTTTATTATTATTAGAACTAAATAGTTTTTTTTTAGTATTTATGTATATAGGTATTTGAAAAGCTTATTTTTATGTTAAAGAATGTTATCAGTATGGATTTTTTTATGCATATATCCTTGGTCCTTGAGTTTGAAAAAGTTACGGGAGTTGAAATTGTTTTTGTTGCTTAGATTTGGATTGTTTTTGTTGTTGTTTGGATTGTAGTATAGAAATACCATAAAATCATAACGTGTAACGTGTACCATAAAATCCAAGAGGAACATCTTTGTTCTAAATAATCCTCCTAACATCCAATAACTGCCTATATTTTCTAATTTTCTTTATTCATATTCCTTTATTCCTATTTGCTCAATCGCCAAAGAAACAAACAGTACATTGTACCATAAAGTTCTAACCTAATATTTGGTTTAAAAGATATGTGGCGTATAGTTGGTTAAAGTACTATACTACCAAAGAGAATTCGCGCGTTTATCTCATTGATGCCTTTCGAGATTCCCACCTACCCTCGTGGGAAAAAAAAAAATACTGTATACGATAATGTCTCTGTTAAAATAAAATATTGTACTGTAAGAAAAATGAACAGTTAAAATTAGTAGATATGTCCTACTATATGGGAGTGACACTTGGTTCGCAAAGCAGTCAACTACCAACAAATTGCACACATTCATAATTAAATGCCTAAGAACCATAGTTAATGACTTCTTTCTTAGGGGAATTTTCTATATATAAATCTGTGGTCTCTCGAAACAGGAACCGAAATCACTTCAAATAAAGAAGAAGAAGCAAAAGTGGGTACGACATTTCGAAAAGCTTCCAACATAATAGCTCTCCACGCATTAGAGTAGAATCTACAGGGTGTGAGAAGACCGTGGGGAAGAACGTGTACGAATGCATAGAAGAACGTTGAAGAAGGTAGGTAAGTGTGAAGAAGAAAAATATCAAAAGAAATAGAAGAAAGCGGTAAAATATGGGCAGAAGTAGAATAAATGGCCATAAGAGACTACGATAGAGCACCTATGTGGAAGCCTTATACTCTCCAAGTGAGCAAAAGAAAATAAGTAAAAAACTACAATTCAATCTATTTAAATTAAACCATAGAGTTGGACAATAATCTATTAATTCGTTATTTTGTTGTGTGCGAGCTGGATTTTTGTTAAATTTAATAAGTAATTAGTTTGTAAAAAAAATTAAAATAAATTAAACTGTTACATATACAGTTTACATATATATAAAAAAGATATATTATATACAATGTGACTACGTACATACATAATATAGCACAATAGTAACAGTTGAAAAAAAAAATTTTAAGTTTTCCTCATTTATTTTTAGAAAAGCCTCTAATTTATTATCAATACATTAAATAGAATTATTCAATCGTCAAACATAGACATAAATCAATGAATCTAACAATATCATTGAATTGTGAATATAATTTTATCAGAAATAAAACCAATGAGGACAAGAAAAATTCACATAGACGAAAAGAAAATAGAAAACGTAAACAAAAAAAAAAAATTAAAATTAAAACAAAATAGAAAACTTTTCATATATATTAGGAAATTATTTAAAGATGGATGCTCTTTTAACAACTACTAAAATAAAATGCTTTAAAATAAATTACTTTCTTTAAGGCGTTGTAAATCTCTGGTAATAAAAATGAAGAGGCTTTCGTTTCAATCGAAATTTAAATCTGTCATTAAAGAAAATCGATTTATCTTTTGGATTATTTCAAATTTTATATTCTGTCTGAGTTTTAGATTATCTATAAATTATATATGTATATAATATATAGTTAAATTTTTATATTATATTCTTATTCTTAAATATAATATACTAATAAGGAAATGAATAAGCCTAATGTTGTTATTTTTTTGTTTTTTTGAAAAAAATTCGTTCTAATAACATTATAATCATAGTTTTGTCAATCAATACAGTATTAAATATTAAAATAAATCTTAAAATCAAACTTAAGTACATATTTTGATAATTTTCTTCTTATATTAGTAACACGCTCTTTGCAGAAACAAGTGCTGTCCAATTTACTGTCTAGCTCTAAATCAACATGTTACCAAATACAAAGTTCCAAATCCCAAGGCCCAAAAAGAAAACTTAAAGGATCATATTTTCATATAAAATAATTTAATATAACAAAACGGAAAAAAAAAATCACAATATTCAAAGGATAAATTAGAAAGGAGGCTAATTAATATCGAATCCTTATTTTAACACTTTAGAAAAATAGGACAATTTATATGACCTGAATATGGTTTTTTTTATTTATTTATTTATTTATTTATATTAATATTACATACATTAATGTAGTGCAATATTATTGAACCATCGGCTACTAAGGCCATTAAAGGTTTTTATACTATTATTAAATTATATACTAATATCATTTATTTTGTTTATATTATATACTATATATTTACATTATATTTGGTCGTAAAGGGGGTATGTAAAGGAAAAAAACACTTACGACTTGTACAAGGAGCGAACCCACACTCCTTCGGTTTATACGCCACACGCCTACCCGCTAGGCTACCGAAACCCCCTGGTTTTTTTTAATACTTATTATAATAAATTAAAGAATACAGGATCTATTTTGTATTTTTTTTTTTTTGTTTTATTAAGTTTTTGTTTTACATTTTGGTTGTTTTGTATTGACATTTTAATTTAATAAAAAATTTATATAGTATAGCCTTTTACTTTAGTTTTGTTATGTTTACTATATTGGGAGATCAATATTTTCTTTTTTTATTAAAATAATACATTTTTTAAGTTTGATTGAATTCATTTACTTTCATATATTTTACTGAAAGCTATAAATTTTTAATGACCATACAATAGTAAATCAATAAACACTTATTTATAAAATAGTTTCGCAATTTCCTTATTTTAATAGATCCTATATTGGGCAGATTTTCAAACTAAACATTTTTGTTTGTATTTAATTTTTATTATAGTTTTAAAAGAATTATTGACACTATTTACATTAACATTAATCTAACTTAAGTTAATAAATGATTTTTTTGATTTTAGCATCAAAAATTCTTGTTCGAGAAATTGTATTTAAAAAATTATTTAGACCAATTCCAATGGACTATGGTGGTAAAAATAAAAAGTTTGCAAATTCAATCCAATAATGTTCTTTAAATCTTGTAGAATAATTATAGCTGTATGTTGCGTATTTCACTTGGTTACCTAAAATAATGCCAGGGATCAAGAATAATCAGGGATTTTTTTAAATTTTGCTTTTATTTCCATTTTGAAAATGAAATAAAGCCAATTGACTTTATTTCATGCACCTAATTTTTTTTTTTTAATGTGCAAAAAATTGAAATGTCTACAACTGTTACCACAAATTATGTGAAAAGTAAATTTGATATAGAAAAATTTCTTGTTATTATGTACATAGGTACGCATTTCGAAAACGCATATATCTTATGTTCTGCTTAAGAGTTTTTCAATATGAAAACGTCATTCGACAGGTATTTTCTTTAGCTTTGTAAATTTATATCAAAATTGTTCAAGTTTTTTTAAATTTAGTATTTAAATTTACCCTTATGTGAAAACCAAATTTTGCATGATTTTTCTACTTTCATAACTCCGGCACGCTTTTAGATAGAGGCTTGAAATTTTAAGGCAAAAAAGAACTTTTAGAATTAGTATAAGTTTTCTTAGAAAATTTTTTCGGACCACCCCCTGTTTATGAGATATTAGGGCTTAAAAATTGAAAATTTGTTATTTTTAAACGCCTGTAAATTAGGAACCTGTATACATTTTACTTTTGCAAGATATAAAAATTAAAACTACAGTAATATATTTTTACGTGTGTTAAAGGTTTGTTTTAATTGTAAAGGGTTCTAAAGTTGCAGCTTTCCAAAATTGCGAAAAAGTCTCATTTTCAGATGTATATATCTCAGGCCCCGCGTAATAGTTTTGCAATCTAAAACCGCCAAAAGATTCAAAATTTTATTATCTATATAAAACAATATCAAAATTATGTAATATTTTGTAATTTACTATTTAAATTTACCGTTATGTGAAAACCACATTTTGCATGAAATTTCTGTTTTCATAACTCCGGCACGCCCTTAGATAGGAACCTGAAATTTTGAGACAAGAAAGAACTTTTAGAATTAGTATAAGTTTTCTTAGAAAAGTTTTTGGTAACACCCCCTTTTTAAGAGTTATCACGCCTCAAAAATTGAAAATTTGCTATTTTTAGACACCTGTAACTTAGGCACCTGTAAAAATTTTTCTTCGACGAGGCATGAAAATATATAATAATATAATATCAATAATATATTTTTACGTGTGTTAACGGCTTTTCTTAGTTATATAGGATTCCGGACTTACGGCCCCTCAAAATTTCAAAAATGTCCTATTTCCACGTTTTTTCTTATTAGATGAAATTTTCAAATTTTTGTGCAAGTCACAATTCTAAACAGTTTGTATTGCGTTTGGAAATGTGCGCTATTAAAAACCGTTGGTTTACATTCTACCTTGTTTACATACATATTTCAACAACAAAACATTTAAAATGTACCTATAGCTATAGAAAAATCTAAAAAGAAAGAACTGGTTAATGGCTGTTTGCCATTAAAATTTCTGGACCGTCATGAAATAACAGAAGAACAAAGAATTTTGAATTCGTTTGGTTAAGTTATTTATATATAATACTACGGCAGGTGGTAAATAATATCTTAAGGAATTTTGTAATATTTGTTTTGGGTTCAAAACAAAATACCAGAAGCAATTTTTCAAAATTTTAAATCATTTATTTACTTAACGAAATCTTATATTTCAGAATCAAAACCGATTAAAGATCAAAATCTTCAATTATATACTAGATTAAATATTAATAATAATAATGTTTTTTACTAAATTTACACCGAATCTTCAACCATTTATAAGAAATTATTTTCTTGTCATTCACTACTTGAATTTTCTCATTGATTTATTCCATTTTTATAAAATCTCAAACCACTTTAAGACTAACACTTTAGGTACGAAGAAGAAAAGAGATAAAAATCGTTAAGAGATAGAATTTGGGTTAATCAAAAAAAAACAAGGTAGAATGTAAACCAACGGTTTTTAAAAGCGCACATTTCCAAAACTCAATACAAACTGTTTAGAAGTGTGACTTACACAAAAATTTGAAAATTTCATGTAATAAGAAAAAACTTGAAAATAGGACATTTTTGAGATTTTGAGGGGCCGTAAGTCCGGAATCCTATATAACTAAGAAAAGCTGTTAACACACGTAAAAATATATTATTGAAGCTTTAATTTTTATGTCATGCCGAAGAAAAATGTTTACAGGTGCCTAAGTTACAGGTGTCTAAAAACAGCAAATTTTCAATTTTTCAGGCGTAATAACTCTTAAAGAGGGGGCGCTACCAAAAAATTTTCTGAGGAAACTTATACTTATTCTAAAAGTTCTTTCTTGTCTCAAAATTTCAGGTTCCTATCTAAAGGGGTGCCGGAGTTATGAAAAAAGAAATTTCATGCAAAATGTGGTTTTCACATAACGGTAAATTTAAAACGTAAATTACAAAATATTACATAATTTTGATATTGTTTTATATAGATAATAAAATTTTCGATCTTCTACCGGTTTTAGATTGCAAAACTATTACGCAGAGCCCGAGATATATACATCTGAAAATGGGGCTTTTTTACAATTTTGAAGAGCTGCAACTTTGGAACCCTTTACAACTAAAATAAACCTTTCACACACGTAAAAATATATTATTGTAGCTTTAATTTTTACATCTTGCAGAAGTAAAATGTGTGCAGGTTCCTAAGTTACAGGTGTTTAAAAATAGCAAATTTTCAATTTTTAAGCCCTAATAGCTCATAAACAGGGGGTGGTCCGAAAAAATTTTCTGAGCAAACTTATACTGATTCTAAAAGTTCTTTCTTGCCTCAAAATTTCAAGCTTCTATCTAGAAGCGTGCCGGAGTTATGAAAGTAGAAAAATCATGCAAAATTTAGTTTTCACATAACGGTAAATTTAAATACTAAATTTAAAAAAATTGTATAATTTTGATATAAATTTACAAAGTTAAAGGAAATACCTGTCGAATGACGTTTTCAGATTGAAAAAATCTTAATCAGAACATAAGATATATGCATTTAAAAATAGGGCTTTTTCAAAGTTTGAGGGGGTGTAGCTCCGTAATGGGGGGGGCTACATGAAAAAGTTGTTCCACAAAATTATTTTTTTTATGAGACCTACCTATGGTTAAAATTTTTTTTTTCTATCTTCAACGGTGTAGAAGTTTTGTAAACAGACGGACGGACGGACGGACGGACAGAGTGAAACTAATAAGCACATTTTTTCAAAATTTTTTTGGAAATGTGCTAAAAAGTAGCGGTAGTACCATTCATAGTTAAGTGTTAAAAATTTTGAAGCAATTTAATTAAATTGGCTTCCATTTCAGTTTATCAATCATTCGAAATATGCATTTTATTCATTTTTTTTTTAATAAAAAACGAAAAAATTTAAAAAGGAAAATAAAATTTGAACTAATATAAACCATTTTTTTATCTAAACTATTTATTATACATACTTCTAATTTATATCTTATAGGTTAACACTAAACTCATTGTAGAGTATTGTATCTTAGTTTTACACTACTAAGCTTATAATAATCGAGGTTAAAATTACTGTGAAAAAAAAAATTATCTACATGTCTAAATCAATCTAACAGTTTTTTTTATTCTTACGCGTCTCAAATAGACTTTATTAAACTTCCTCAGGTTTAATTTATGATTTTCCAAGCGATAATTTCGTTTACGTACATGAACTATCAAATCTATGAACTTCTTTATTTTGAAATTTAGCTGTAATTTTTCGGTCTGTCCCTTTGCTTGTCTCTTGATATTATTGTTAGGCAAATCATTAAGTTTTTTTTTTTTGTTTTCATTTGCTCGGTAAAGTTTCCATGCTATTGTAAATATTAACCTAATAGCAGATATAACAATAAAGAGACTGCTTATCAAAATTTCTTGTATACTAAAATATAGTATAAAAAATATCTATATATTGTAACTTTAAAACCGACCACTATCTTAAAAACAAGTCCCTATATAAGCGGAACAATAAATTAATGGTTCTATGAATTTATTCCCAACGATTTATGGTCCCAAATTAAATAAGAAAAAATAAGTAGAAGGAATTTGATTGGTTACAAAATTAGGATATCATTGATTTGTATGGTGCGAGTTTAGGCCGCCAGCCTCTACTAAGTAAAAAGTTAATAAAATACGAAGCTAAAACTCTTTAAAAACGATAGGAAAAACATAAATTCGGTAAACAATTTTTTATTAAATTAAATAAATTTGTCATAAGCAAAAAAAAAATCAATAAAATGTCAATTATTTATTAATATTATTAAGTGTCATAACCTCAATTGTGTTAATTTATTACAACAAAAAAAAAAACGCTAAAACTTAACAAAAATTATAAGAACATAAAATTAATAAAATTTAAATAATTTAATAAAAATTAAAAAAATTATAAATTAAATTTTCAAATATATATTAATATTATGTTTAAATAACAATTCCGCGCATTCTATTTTTATACCCGTATGAACTATGTTCAAGGGTATAATAAATTTGCCATTACGTTTGTGACACCTTAAAGGAGTCGAGCTAGATATAGTGTCAAAGGTATGGATCGGCTCAGAATCGAATTCTGAGTCGATTAAGCCATGTACGTCCGTCCGTCCGTCCGTCCGCACGATAACTCAAAAAATAAAGGAGCTAGGGGGCTGAAATTTTTTTTACGTCACTTTTGCAAAATTGTTAGTTTTGCTATTTAAATCCAACATTTTCGGTCGGCGGGTTCGAGTAGCTGCCATACAACTTCTATCTTTATATAGAAATAACTCAGTATCTATTCAAGCTAGGTTTCTGAAATTTTGCGAATGATGATCAAGTTTTATGGCAACAACTTCTGTAAAATTTGGTTGTGCTGGTGCAGCGGGTTCGGGTAGCTGCCATACAACTTCTCCGTTTAAATGAAATAACTCAGTGTTTATTGAAGCTAGGAATCTGAAATTTAGTAAAGAGGTGTCGAGTTACATGCCAACAACTTTTGTAAAATTTGGTTGGTCTAGAGCAGCCGGTTCAGACTTCTTGCACCTCTTGGAACCTAATAAAGCTAGGCGTCTGAAATTTTGCAAATGATGATCAAGTTTTATGGCAACAACTTTTGTAAAATTTGGTTGTGGTGGTGCGGCGGTTTCGGGTAGCTGCCATACAACTTATCCGGTTAAATGAGAATAACTCAGTGTTTATTGAAGCTAGGAATCTGAAATTTAGTAAAGAAGTGTCGAGTTATATGCCAACAACTTTTGTAAAATTTGTTTGGCCTAGAACAGCCGGTTCAGGCTTCTTGCACCTCTTGGAAGTTAATAAAGCTAGGCGTCTGAAATCTTGCAAATGATGATCAAGTTTTATGGCAACAACTTCTACAAAATTTGGTTGTGCTGGTGCGACGGGTTCGGGTAGCTGCCATACAAAATCTCTTTTTAAATGAAAAGAACTCAGTGTCCGTCCGCACTATAACTCAAAAAATAGAGGAGCTAGGAGGCTGAAAATTTTTTTACGTCACTTTTGTAAAATTGTTAGTTTTGCTATTTAACTCCAGCATTTTCTGTCCCCGGGTTCGGGTAGCTGCCATACAACGTCTTTCTTTAAATAGAAATAAGCCAGTGTCTGTTCAATCTAGGTATCTGAAATTTTGCGAATGATGACCAAGTTTTATGGCAACAACTTCTGCAAAATTTGGTTGTGGTGGTGTGACGGGTTCGGGTAGCTGCCATACAAAATCTCTTTTTAAATGAAAGAACTCAGTGTCCGTCCGCACTATAACTCAAAAAATAGAGGAGCTAGGAGGCTGCAAAATTTTTTACGTTACTTTTGTAAAATTGTTAGTTTTGCTATTTAACTCCAGCATTTTCGGCCGCCGGGTTCGAGTAGCTGCCATACAACGTCTTTCTTTAAATGGAAATAACCCAGTGTCTGTTCAATCTAGGTATCTGCAATTTTGCGAATGATGATCAAGTTTTATGGCAACAACTTCTGCAAAATTTGGTTGTGGTGGTGCGACGGGTTCGGGTAGCTGCCATACAACTTCTCTTTTTAAATGAAAATAACTCAGTGTCCGTCCGCACGATAACTCAAAAAATAAAGGAGTTAGGAGGCTGAAATTTTTTTTACGTCACTTTTACAAAATTGTTAGTTTTGCTATTTAACTCCAGCATTTTCTGTCCCCGGGTTCGGGTAGCTGCCATACAACGTCTTTCTTTAAATAGAAATAACCCAGTGTCTGTTCAATCTAGGTATCTGAAATTTTGCGAATGATGATCAAGTTTTATGGCAACAACTTCTGCAAAATTTGGTTGTGGTGGTGTGACGGGTTCGGGTAGCTGTCATACAAAATCTCTTTTTAAATGAAAGAACTCAGTGTCCGTCCGCACTATAACTCAAAAAATAGAGGAGCTAGGAGGCTGAAAATTTTTTTACGTTACTTTTGTAAAATTGTTAGTTTTGCTATTTAACTCCAGCATTTTCGGCCGCCGGGTTCGAGTAGCTGCCATACAACGTCTTTCTTTAAATGGAAATAACCCAGTGTCTGTTCAATCTAGGTATCTGCAATTTTGCGAATGATGATCAAGTTTTATGGCAACAACTTCTGCAAAATTTGGTTGTGGTGGTGCGACGGGTTCGGGTAGCTGCCATACAACTTCTCTTTTTAAATCAAAATAACTCAGTGTCTATTGAAGCTAGCTATCTGAAATTTAGTGAAAAAGTGTCGAGTTGCATGCCAAAAACTTTTGTAAAATTTGAATGGTCTAATGGCCGGTTCAGGCTTTTTGCATTTCTTGGAACTTAATGAAGCTAGGCGCAATAGATTCGGGTAGCTATCATACAACTCCACAATTTACATAAATATATCTCTGTAGTTCGGTACTAAAACTCTGAATGTTTTTAAAAGATGATCAAGTTTTATAGAAACAGGATATATTACGTTCATACGGGTATCCCAGAGTTGACACAGTCTACTCTACTGCACTCTTCCTCGTTATTTTTTTTTTATCACCAAAAAATCGATATGTTAAAAATATAAGAAAATACCATTTTTCATAAAATGATGTTAAATATTTTTGCTGTGTTTAATTTCCCACAGAACTCATTAGTTCTCTTGATCCTTATTAGTTGAATGAATAATATGATATAAATTAGTACCTACCTACATGGTGATTTGATATTTCCAAATACTCTCAAATTTCTTCAAAATAAAAGATCCTTAAATAGAATAGAATACGTAATGATAAAAAAGTGGGGTACCCAAATGAATGGTTATGCAGTGTTTGTATAATGTCATGTGAATTTAGAGCTTAACTATGTTCAAGTAATTAAATAAGTCATTGTGGAAAGTGACCTCGGTGGTCCAGTCGGTAAGAGCGTATGAAATACGTTGTAAGCACCGAGGATGTGGGGGTAATTTCCTTGTCACATTTATGTGGCAGGGGTATTCACTACAAAAAAAAAAATGTAGATACTGGAATATCTGTGTAACTTCAATTAATGAAAAACAAAAAAAAAACCACTGAAATTAGAAAAAACAAAATTTATATCTAATAATTTCATTCATTTAAACATTAATTTTAATTGACATGAGATCGCCCCCATTAATTAAATTAAACAAAAAATCTTTTTATTCCCTTGTTTATTAATTTTTTTTTTTTTTTAATCAATTTCTTTGTCAATTAAATTATTAACTGAATAAATTTTAATTATTTAAAATGAAAATTAATTTAAAATATGCAGATAATTGAATAATAATTAACCAAAATTTGTGTATAATCAATATATATGTATATATACAAAGTGTTTAAAATAAATTTAAAAAAAATAAAAAATATGTGTATTAACATACATATTAAAAAAAAATTTTTTTTTTTTTTTTAATTTAATAAAACGATCCAGCTTTAAGGTTATATAATGACATCTATATATTACATAAGTATAATAATGATTAATAATAATGACTACAGGGTGAACAAAACGGGAGAAAAATAAGATTTCAATGAATTTTGAATTTTTGCAATTTTCAGAATCATTAGAAACAATTTTGAATTTTTATAGTAATAATTTCATAAAATATATCATTGTCAGGTATTAAAATAACAGGTTAGTACTTTTAACAAAAAATGACTGTCTAATTCTCATTATATTTTGTATAAATTGTCAAAATAATAATTTATTTGGAAAATTTTCTATCGAATTGAATATACTACACTCACGTGACCTGTTGTAATCAAACTGTACAACCATAGTAATTATTCATATTTCTTCTATTTCGGAAATAATTAGTTTAATTGAGCCGTTGATTTTTCGGGCGGCTGTAATCAAGACAAGATTTAAAACAAAAATATATTTTTACTCCAGCGCCATTTATTACGTATATAAAAAATAATATAATTTTTTATTTTATTATAATTTATATTACTTTTATATTTTTTTTATTATATACTATACTTATTTATGTTACGATATGATGTACATAATATATATTTATTTTTGTTTAATTACATATATATTAAAAGAAATATCTGTATTATTTTTTATTAATTTATGTACATATATGACTAAGTCGACCCTTGAACGCGAGACTTTTTGAGCCGATGTTTTAATCATTATACCATTGGCTGAAAATTTAGATTTTAATAAGCGCTAAATATTTTGAAATTTTATTTTAATAATATTAATGAATTATTAAAATTTCATTATTTATATACAGTTGAAAATATGTATTTAAAATGCCTTAATTTTCAAATATATAAACGTTAATACATAGTTATATACCTATAAAATACCGTAATTTTTTAAATCTGTTACAAAATTGTTGTAAAATCATTTGTTGATTAATGAACTCAACATTATAATATACGAATGTATAAATAATATTTTAAAGTATATTCAGTTCATTATTTTCTGAGCTAATTTTAAAGGATTTAAATTAATCTATTTTATTTTTATATACATATAAAAAAAAAAATCCTTCTTCTTTAAATCAATTTTTGTGCAAACTTGTCCTAATTTTGGGCTCACATCCGAAGTGAAAACGGCATTACATTTATATGTTAAATTTATTTTGCATAATTTTATTTTTTAATTTTAGCTAAACTAAACTGAAATAAACTATAAACTTGTCAAAATTATGGTGTTTATAAATAATTTAAAGGATACAACCAAGTGTATTCGTATCTTCCTATCTTCTCTTATTCAATTGTATGATTGTGTTACCTATCTAATAAGACAAACATGTTTATTTTTATAATTGATTTTTATAATAGAATTGTGTTCAGTTGTCATCATTTTAAAGATTTATAGTGGTTTCTATTTATCAATTCAAAAAAATTCTAAATTTCCAAAAAAAATGAGCTCATTAAAGAATTAAGCATATTTAAAATGTTTTCTATCGAGACTTCAGTTAATGACAATATGAAAGATTTATTCAGGTATTGTAAAAATGATTTTGTTTCTAGACAAATCATATAAAAATGGTTTATTTTTTTTAGTTTTACTTAAAATAATATAATATGAATCTAAAATCGAATATAAATAATTTAATAGTTTCTACTTTGAAATATTACGACGTCTGATTTTGTGTTTTTGAATGACGATTTTATTTTTCTTTAATGAGGTTCAATTTTATCTCATATAATAGATATATAATTAATCTATTATATGTATGTATAAAAGAATGTTCCTTGTGTCATATTGTTCTAAATGTCTACGACGATTTCCATAAAAATATGAAAAGATTCAAATTATTGAAGAGAATTACGAATTTAAATTATTCGACATTGTAGCTTACCATTTAATTTTCTTCCAAAGAAAGCTTAAAATATAATATCTTTGGCTGGTAAAGTATTTAGTGACTTTAGATACATCATATTAATGTTTAGATCACAGAAGTAAATGCAAAAATATCTTATTAATGATTTTAAAAGAGAACGTATTTGCTTTTTCGGTTTTATAAAGATTTAATAACAGCATCGTTAGCATTTTATTAAATTCATTATTGTCAATCCTATAAACGTTATTTTTTCTTGTTTTTATATTTTTTGATAACATTTTAATGTTAATAAAAATTCAAAATATTACCTATATGTTATTTAAAAATTTAATTAAGCCAAATTTGTATTATATATTATTCATTTGGATATATTATATTATATAAAAAACAATTTAAAATAAAAATGTATTTTTTATACATAAATAATTACATATGTAATAAAACTTATTGACATGTTTGTTCTGAGTTTAAAATTTTTATAATTTATTTGTAATGTAATTTTGTAATTTTAATTTTAATATGTTGTTAATAAAACTTTGTAGTCCTATTTTTCTGTATCATATTAAAGGACTTTCCTAAAAGAAATTAAACTATAACGGGATATTATTGCCCGAAATCATTTTCTATTAAATTAGCCCACAAAACTATTTTCGTGAAAGATAAAATAATTGAATTGGCTTATGAATCATTGGAAAATTCACCATACGGTCATCAAAATCAACTTCTACATATTATTTTAATTTATTGTTTTATATCACAAAAATTTATCGCTCAACTTTTACGATGAAGAATAATAAATTGATTCATATCCGATGAAGACAAAATTCCCACCATATAAGAACACTTTTACATTAGGGCTGTTAATGGTTAATTTCTTATAAAAATATATGGAAGCAGCGACACAATGGTTTGAAATTTGAATACATAAAACGAAGCTTGAACTAGATTTGATTTCAAACTCAGATTTATGTATTCGATATTTTTTTTTACAATAAAGTTGCTTCTGATTTAATTTAAAGATAAAATCTTAATTAAGTGTTTTAAAAACTACAAACATTTATTTCCGTTAATTTTTCAAACCACCTTCGTTATAAATAAAAAAAAAATTCTTTAAAAGGATAACAAAATAAACTTTAAAATAACATACGAATGCATTTAAAAAATAATTAAATAAATGTATTATTAAATAAATTTTACATAATGTATTTTATTTATTATATATAATAGGTATATAAATTTAAAATAAATAAATAATAAATTTGTAAAGTTTTTTTACAAAAAAAAAAAAAAAAAAAAGAAAATGGTATATACAAATTAAATACAAATAAACAATGGTGTTTTAAAATAAACAATTTCAAACTATTGTTGTTAATTTATTTTTAAAATGGTTTTGTATTCAACAAATTATTCCTTGTAATAAAAAATTACAATGTTACAATTTAAAAACTTTTACATAATATGTTATTTGATATTCATTTTTAATTGAAACTCTATTTATTATTAAACTTATTGTTTTTTTTTTTTTTTTTTTGCTTTAAATATTTAACAATGTATTAAATAAATTAAATAATTTATTTTTTTCCTGAATTTCTTTCCCAATCTTCAGATACCTACCCATTAAAACATTTATACATATGCAGAAGAATATTATCATTTCATTTCATTCTTTAGAAAAAATTAATTTATCTAGATCTTGTAACGATTTGATAATAATGATATAATAATAAATAAAAGATATTAAACACAGCTTTATTTATTAATTTTAATTATTTAGTTAAAGTTAAGATCATATGAAATGAAAATTTAATAAACCGTAAGAAAATGAAAAGTGTTAACAAAAAACATTAGAGAAAGAAAATCCAAATCCAAACTAATACTTAATTGCAAATTAATTTTTTGATTTGAAACTTAAGAATATCTAACAAATTAAATTTGAGTTTTCGTTTTTCATTTTCCCAAAAAATTAAAATGTAAAAGGCAGTATACATTATTTTAAAAAACGTAGGAAATTACTTTTTTTTTTTTTTTAATGCATTTCTCTGCCACATAAATGTGGTCAGGAAATTACACAGCCTTTCCTGTTCAGGCGTGGCTGTAAATGTCGTAAGGGGGAATAACTCTTACGACGTGTGTTGGATTCGAACCCACACTCCCTCGGTGTTTACAGCGTATTTTTATACGACTTTTATTCTATAACATTTTAAAAAGTGATTTCTTTTATAGAATTCAATCAAAAATGATTTGCTTTGTAGAAATGAAATGTAGGACATGAAATTTTCTTTTAAATCTTATTTTGTGAAATATTGTTTAGGTTAAATATAATATTATTATATAATATTTTGTGACAACTAAAATATGTACAATATTTCATCCTCAAAAAATGCAATAGCTTGGAATTCGTAAGAAAAATTTAAAAATATAGTACATGGAGCTTCGGTAGCGTAGTGGGTAGGCGTGTGGCGTATTAACCGAAGGAGTGTGGGTTCGATCCCTACACAGGTCGTAAGTTTTTTTCTTTACATACGCCTTTTACGACCTAATATAATGTAAATATATAGTATATAATATAAACAAAATAAATAATATTAGTACGCAATCAGACACAACTTTAACAAACAGCCAATTGTAGAAAAAATTAGAAACACTTTAATGAATTCGGATAAAAGAATCAAACTAATATGGATTCCTGGTCACTCAGGGATAGCAGGAAACGAATTTGCTGACAACGAAGCCAAGTTAGCGTTAAAGAGTGCAACAACATCTAGTCAAATTTACTTCCCTGTAGTATAAGCGAAGGAGATAAGTGAACAAATATTAACTAATAGGCAATTAAGATGGAACTCCTCAAATAGTTTTCTTAAATGTCACTGGCACACAGCTATCTCTCCAAAATATGAGATTGGAAAAAGAGCACTAGAAATAAAAATATGTAGAATTCGTCTAGGACATACCATTCACACAACGCAACATCTATTTGTAAATTCAAGCCCTCCCCTATGTCCACACTGAGGCAATGTTATGTCCATTAAGCATATATTTCTGGAATGCCAAATAACGTTAAATACAATACAAAACTATAACAAAAATATAAACACACTGTTAGTCCCTAAATTAGAAAATATAGAATTAATAGCAGAAATATGTAATATGTTTAATATATATGGTCCACTATCTAGCATTATTACTTAGCAATATTAAAATAAACGTAAATTGCTTAGCATTATTATATGAATAATAAACGTAGGTTGTATTGCCATTGCCATTGTTTTAACTATAATAAAAACTCAGAATAGATAAAAATTTATACATTAATAATGTCTAAAATCATGAAAACTACAATAATAGTATCTAGTAATAATAATAATAAATAATTAAATTGTAAATCAATTCTAAATAATTAGTTATATTGTATCCATTCAATTATTTAATTAAGCTTAAGCAATAGCTATTTTAAAAATTAAGAAATTGGTAGGAGATATTGTTTAATTATCAAGTAACTGTTTCAAGTAAGTGTATTTTCTTTTACTCGCACCCGTAATGGCCTCAGTAGCCGAGAGTAATACTAACATTACTTAAACTTTTTATATAATATTAGAAAGCTAAATAAATAAATAATATTAGTATAAGCCCAAAATGGCCCTAGTAGACGAGGGTAACTTCTGATTCTGTATAATTTATTATAGAGTACCAGATGAAATAAATAAATAAATAATATTAGTATATAATTTAATAATAGTATAAAAACCTATAATGGCCTTAGTAGCCGATGGTTCAATAATATTGCACTACATTAATGTATGTAATATTAATATAAATAAATAAATAGTACATCTTCGTCTGAAATAGTACTTTTAGTCTGACCTTGAAATTTTTAGAAAGAAAAGGTTTTTTGGAATTAGTATAAGTTACCTCAGAAATTTATTTTGTACCTGCTTCTGCTTAAGATCTATTAGCGGTAAAACATATTGAAAATTTCCTATTTTTAGACACATGTAATATAGGCATCTGTACAAATTTTTTTTCAATATTGCTAATAATATTTTTATAACATTAATTATAAATTATAAGTAAATACATGTAAATATTAACTAATAGAAATTAGTTAAAAACAATGTAAATAATGTATTAGTCATAAAAACAGTGTAAAAGAAAAATTTTAATTTATAATAATCAGTCCATAATGGTCTTAGCAGCAGAAGGCTATACTAATATCAAAATAATTTTTTGTAATTTTAGTTTTAAATTAAATATAAATAAATAAATCGTAAAAATTAAAACTTCAACATGATTCTATGATTTTCAATAACAGTTTTTCACTACAATGGATTTCCTTAAAACTAAAGAAATTATTTCTTAAGATTTTAAGAAACTTAGAAATTTTGATGCAAATTACAGTATTCCAAACTGTGTACCTATATTTCCTTTTGAAAAATGTGAGCTTTTAAAAACCTGTATTTTACATTTTCCCTTGAATAAGTTTTCTTAAAACTAACTATTTTTTAAGATTTGATTATATATTATTATATGTGAAGTTATTTCAATGTATAGGAAAGGAAAAGGAAAAACGCATAGATCAGGAAAAATTTAAATAACTAATGAATGCTATTTTATTTTATTTTTCTTATGATTTTGATATTTCGGTTCAAAAGTTATGCTAATATGGCTTTTGGCAGTTTTTATTGTCTTTAAATTTTTAACTTTTGAAACTTTCATGGGAATTATTTCATATTTTACTTCAGGTTATTTCTTATTATTGTTATTTGGGTACCTACCTACTTCTTTTCTATAATTCTTTTGTTCTATAACAGATTTTGGTTTTTTTTATTTTTGTTTTTTGGATTTTCAAAAGTTTTCTGGACATTATGTCGTTCGTTATATACGTTAACATTTTCAAATTGAGAATTTTTGCTTTTTAATTTTTTTTGTGATAATTGAAGTCAATTGGGAAATCTGACAATTGTTCTGTATGTACGATATAAATGTTTGTCAAAAATAATTTGAATTATGTGCATTTGATTGTAATCTATAATATATAGTTAAACCAATCGTAATGTGTAATAGAAAATATATATTTATATAAAATTTTATATATCCGTTTATATGGTAACACAAAAAGGGAAAAAAAGATAACAAAACCGAAAAGTCATAGAAAACAAAGTGAAAAATATTTTGAAAAAATAAACTTAAAGATTCGTTCAACAAGTTAATTTGTCATGTAGTATTCAATAAAATTATTCCAAGGATTATAAATTTTTTAGATTAAAAATATAAGAAATTATTAAAGCATTTTTGATTCTGGTTTGGACTATTTAGAAAAAAATTTGTTCAAAATTTTTGTTGAAAAAAGAAATTCACCAATATGTGAATCACTTTTTGTTCGTTTCCATATTATAACACTTCAGACATTTGTCCTTTTTAACACATCAAATCTGTAATGGTCACGATCAAAATCAGGGTTAAGATAGAGGAAGCTAAATATTTTAAATTTGTCGTATTTCTTGCAAATGGAACAGTTTCATATTAAATGATACATTAGAAAAAATTAAAAGGAAAATTCTTGTAATTATTTTTCTTCAATACGTTTTTTGTTACTATTATCAACAACAATTTCTTATACCTATAGCTTATATGATAAGTAAAATTAATTAAAATTCAACTTATCTTGACTACATAATTCAATATTATCACGTTTTGTTATTCCATTAATAAAAAAAGATTCCATCACACTTTTCTCTTTTACGTAAAATTTTTTTACATTAAAATTCAAATTTCTAAGTTTTATTCCAATATTTTATGTGGGCGCAACACTGCAATTCTTCGTTCTTTAATAAAATATCAAAATAATATTGCTAATAAAGTAAAAGTTTATACGTCAGGCTATTTTATCTAATTTTATTTCTATGGTGTTTCAAGATATCAGGCTGTTATTATAGTCATCAGGGTGTTTTATGTTATTTTACCCAAATTTATTTCAAAATAAATTTTTAGAAGTTTCAGTTCAAGCTTTTTTGGTTTTTTCCACCCAATCAAAGCAATTATCTTTAATAAATAATGACATACAAAATATTGCAAAAGAAGTCATTTGCAATACTATTAAATATTTAAGGAAAATTAATTGTATCTTTTGGAAAATGCAGAAATATATCAAAGTATCTATTCTATATAAATTTTAATTCAGCATTTTATAAAAATTTGAGGTTTAAACAAAAAAAACAAACAAACATATAAAAATATAAAACAAATAATCAAAATTAAAAATTATAATGATGCTTTTAACATAAATTAACCTTAATGGAAAATAAAAAAAATGTTCTTGAAATATATATTTAGTTAAATTTTTCAATATAAATTATAATAAAAATTGTGCCAAAAGATAAAATATCAAAAAATTATTTTTCTATCAAATTTTTAAGCAATACTTCAATGACCTATTTTATATGAATATTAAAAATTAAATAATAAATTATCTGAATTAAAAATGAAAACACATATTTAGTAAAGAAATTATTTTTTTTTTTTTTTTTTTTCAAACCATTAACTCTTAAGTGCTCTTATTATTGGTTTCCCAGCTCATTGCTTTTAACAAAACAAAATAAAGAAATTATTCAAAAATACATAACATTATAGTGAATCTATAGATATAGGCACATACACATTAATAGATATACCTATAGATTTTTATTAAATTTTTATTATTAAATTTTAATTTCAACAAAAAGGTATTTTTTTGTTTATAAATTGCAAAAATTTCATTTGATTTTAAATTGAATCAATTCAAAAGTTAAAAACTACCACCACCCCAAATTTTATGGTAAATATCTTTTTAATAGTTAATTTGATCTAAAACTTATATTTTTATTTTTTGTATTTTATTTTCAATTAACTCATTTATATCTTAGAACCTTTATACAATACATATACTGGACATTCTTTCCTTTCATACTGGATTGTTTTTATTTGCATACAAAAATCAACCTAAATAAATGAAAATTTGAAAAATTTATGAAAAAAGAAGAGAAAAATTTTTTTTTTTTTTTAAGTTTTTTTTCTTTCAATCTTCTCTTCAATTAATTCTCAATCAACCTTTTTAAATGGAAATTATTTTTAATGCATTTATACAAAAAGAAAAATGTTTGAATAATTCAAAAAAAAAAAAAAAAAAATGTTTAGAAATGAATGGCATTGATTTGTAATAAAGGATTAATCACTTTTCTTTTTATATATACCTGGCTATTAGGTATCTACCAAAATGAAAATCATAGAAAATGCTTTCCTTTTTAAAACATGTATAACAACTATAATATTATAAAATTGACGTTGAAATAATTGCCAAATTGAAATTTTTCATTTACCTTCGCTTTAATTTGTAACCGGATATTAGTTTTCCAAAAAAAAAAACAACCCTTTAAACGTCAAAAATGTCGGTACAATTGCAGACTCATATTTAAAGTTAATGTATGTTTTGTTGTTATTTATACAAAATTTATTTCTTCAAATTTTCTAGTTAAATTTTATATCAACAGAAAACCAACAAAAGTTATCATCAAATTTTAGTAAAATATACCATGAAAACAATTTCTAATAATACAAAGATTAGATCATTGCAGGATATTTTGCAGATCATACAATAAGAATGGCTAATTCCGATTTATTAATAGAGTAAAATTAAAGCAGCTGAAAGTCAAAAGTGCTTAGATATATCATTATACATTATTTATATCCTTTAATATAAATTTATAAATAATATTTAACCTTTTTTATTTAAAACGTAACATAATAATTTTTTCTTTTCAAATGTGTGTGCTTCGCTTAAATTTCAGTCTTATACTTATAATAATTTATTAGTACTTTTTCGAACGAGTGACATTAGGAAAGTATTAGATATGCAAAAAATTTCGACTTCTGCATTTTTCAACAAATTTCGGTACTTTGAACATTTCTGAGATCAATACAAAAAAAACGTGACGTTACGCTAAACGATTGAAAACTAAACGAAATTTTCATAAATCTGACATTAGCGTATGAAATAATTTAAACAGAAAAGAAAAGAAGTTTAGTATATTATGTAAAACCAAAAGAGTCTTTAAAAGAACAATTAAAATCCTTTTGAAACTATGACTACTTTTACATTAAAATTTGTAATTTTTTATTAGAATATTTTATAGAAGATAAAATTGTGTGAAAAACAAATGATACTTTCTTCAATTTTAAGGAAACTCTATGTATTTAACTTAAGCAGTGAATACAATATGTAAAAATATAATATTGAAGCTTTAGTTTTTATTTTTTTATGGTAGTATAAAAATATTTCAAAGATGACTAATTATCCTATATAATTCACGAAGATCTCACTTCACTACAAATTATAAGGCCTAAAACCATTCCTGAGATACGAAGGATCTAAAATTTTGCAAAATTATTGTTTTACATAACAATAAATTTATGTGAATACCAAACTGCAAAAACTAATATAACTTTTATTTTGACTTATAAAGCCTTGACCTTGACCCTTACGGCAGCAAATACTTTTAAGATTGACAAAAGTATTAAGCAGAATTAGAGACATAATTATTTAAAAATATGACTTTTCCGCAATTTGTGTGAATGTAGCTTCGAAATAGGTGAAGCTACATAAAAAAGTTCTACTACAATTATTAATTTTTTATGAAGGCTATTCATTATTAAAATTTCATTGTTCTATATACTAAAGGGTGTCGAAGTTTAAGAAAAAGAAAGACGAACGAACAAACTCAGGCACTTAGGGAAACTTATAAGAAAATCTTTCAAATTTTTTTTTTATTTTGAAACATATGTTAAAAACTGAAAGGTATTTTTTCCAAAAATTCTAAATAATTTATATCTGATATAAGTTTTTTATACTGTCAGAAAGAATGTTAGCTACAATCTTAAATAATAAAAATGACACAAAAATATTTAAAAGATATCACGAACGTTACTTAAGAATACAAAATCTATAAACATGTATGTGTATATTTTTTATAAATTCATTTTTTTTTTAAATAAATTTAAGAATCTAATCAACAAGTTAAAAAATTATAAATTACGCAATTGTTGCTTATTTAGAAAAAGATAATATAAGTTTTATAAAAATTTTTTATGACATTTAATTCAGAGTAATAAAAATAAAATATTGAAATACAAGTTGAAATTTTTTATGTCTCTAATATAATAATATAATATTTTATGATAATAATTAATATAATGAAATTATTTAAGTCATATTTACTGGTAACATAATCATTTTACATAAAAACGAGGAAGAATAGAGTTGCCTTTGTCAACTCTTAGATACCCGTACGACCCGTTACTATGCCTATCACTCTGCTTATAATATTATTTTTTTAATTTTTTAGTATTTTAAAATAATTTGGATGAAATTTTATAATTTCTAGAACTGTGGGTTGTACATATATTCAAACTATATGTTTATACATTCTTCAAAAGCAGATTCTAACCTTCCTAATAACGATTATCTATCTAACTTTTCCAAATATGCTATAGTACCATTTAATACTAAGCGGCAAATGTATAATGCCTAAGTTTTATAATTTATACTATACATATGTATAAATTATTTATCGTACGGTATAAAAAATGTGAAGAATTGACTTTTCTAGAATTTTGAGGGGCTGTAAGTCCGGAACCCTATATAATTAAAAAAACCCGTTAACATACGTAAAAATATATTATTGAACCTTTAATTTTCATGTCTTGCCGAGGAAAAATTTTTACAGGTGCCTAAGTTATAGGTGCCTGAAAATAGCATATTTTCAATTTTTGAGGAGTAATAACTCTTAAAGAGGCGGCGCTACCAAAAAATTTTCTGAGGAAACTTATACTAATTCTAAAAGTTCTTTCTTATCTCAAAATTTCAAGTTCCTATCTCAAAATGTGCCGGAGTTATGAAAAAAGAAATATCATGCAAAATTTGGTTTTAACATAATTTAAATAGTAAATTACAAACTATTGCATAATTTTGATATTGTCTTATGAAGATAACAAAAATTCCGGTCTTCTAGTGTTATTAGATTGTAAAACTACTACACAGAACCTGAGATATATACATCTGAAAATAGGGGTTTTTTGAAATTTTGGGGGGCTGTAACTTAGGAACCCTATACAATTAAAAGAAACCATTAACACACGTACAAACATATTACTGGACCTTTAAGATTTTTGTCTTGCCGAAGAAAAATGTGTACAGGTGCCTAAGTTAAAGGTGTTTAAAAATAGCAAATTTTCAATTTTTGAGCCCTAATACCTCATAAACAGGGGGTGGTCCAAGAAAAATTTCTGAGCAAACTTATACTAATTCTAAGAGTTCTTTCTCCTCTCAAAAGTGCAAGTCCCTATTTGAAAGGGTTTCGGAGTTATGAGGGTAGAAAAATCATGCAAAATTTGGTTTTCATATAACGGTAAATTTAAATACTAAATTTAAAAAAATTGTACAATTTTGATACTAATTTATAAATTTAAAAAAAATACCTGTCGAATGACGTTTTCTGATTGAAAAAATCTTAAGTAGAACATGAGACATATGCATTTAAAAATAGGGTTTTTTAAAAGTTTGAGGAGCTGTAGCTCCGTAACGGATGGGGCTACAAAAAATAGTTATAAATTATAAAATTAATATTTTTATGTTATCTATCAGCAGTTAAAATTTCATGTCTCTATTTCAAAAAAAAAGTGGGGATCTAAAAGTTAGGTGTTCGAGAGCTACCCGAAGTTGTGGTCGGATCTCAACCAAAAAAAATAGGGAACCTACAAATTGTTGTAAGAATATTTTGTGTTAATTTCAAGACTCTAGCTTTCTTAGCTTTTGAGTTATCTTGCTGACGGACATAGGGACGGACGGACGAACGCACGGACGGACGAACGCACGGACGGACGAACGCACGGACGGACAAAGCTCAATCGTCTTAGAATTTTTTTCTGATCCGATCCATACCTTTGAAGGTATATCTAGCTACCTTATTTCGAGGTGTTACAAACGGAGGAGCAATTTTAATATACCCGATCGTTATCGTACGGGTATAATAATGTTTGTTTTGGTTTCAAGATATGCTTAACAAACATTTTGCTCTATAGTTCTTCTAAATAATTTTTTATCTATAGTATTTTTTATCCGATTACGAAAATTTAAGTGTCAAATCAAATCCTTTGTAATAAATTAATTAATTTTGTCCTAAATTCTGTCTGCAGATGTCATAGTAAAACTTCTATTATTTTCTTGCTAGTCTAGAATTTCAGAGTTTCAATTAATTGATTTGGAAAGACTAAGAGTGATTCGTGAAGACTTAGGAAAACTTGGAAAAGACTATTAGTAGGCGCTGTTAACTTGTAAATTTCACTTAAAATTTTAATTAAGAAACTGTAAAAGACACTGTAACAAAAAGATACTCTTTACGTATAAAAACCGATAAATATATGTAAATAATAAACCTATTATATAAATTACCCATGACAATAAATTGAAATATTTCTATATGCTATATCTTGATGTGGCCACAATTTACTCAGATACATGCCATTATGATTATTAAAATTTACATTAAATAAATTTACAACATAATTTTATATCCATAAAAGAAAAGATAAAAAAAAAAAAGTATAAAAAAAAAATTTAAATTCACATGTATGTATGTGTGTTGTATTTGTAACCTTTATTTTGATCCTTTTTTGTTTTTGTTATGTTACTGGATAATATAAATTCTATTTTATGAATTCAAATTCATAAAATCATAAAAATTGACAATAAAAAAAAGTTATGTTTTTCTTTTGTCTTCCAGATACAAATTTTTTCATCACTGTTCTGACTTTGAAATTTTCTTAGATATGCAAAAGAAAACCATAATTTGACCCAAAATGTCTTCAACATTGGTAGGTTAGTCTATTTAAAAAAAAAAAAAAATTATTTATTTCGTAGTAAATATAAATATATATGAGTTTCTTTTTATAGAGTCCTAATATTGAATTTATGTGGGTAGTCCATTTCTTCTACTGTTTGAAATTTGTCTAACAAATAAAACCTTTACTACTGTTTTTATTTGTTTTTTTTTTTTTTTACATTTTTGAGTCTCAAGCCTTTTATAGAAAAGATACATGTAAATATACTTATATTCTTGATTCGGGTTTTCTTTTTTGTTTGCTTACCATAAATTTTAACCATTTTGATAAATTTATAATTTTATTTATATTTCAATTTCTCTTTTTTTTTGCACATTACTTTTTTAACAGATTAAGTTTAATTGTTTTAATTATTTTATTGCACACACTTTAATTTTATTACTTACAATGATATTCTATGTAATCTGATCTGGAGAAAAAGTCAGTTTATCGTTAACATACGTTATTGAACGTTTTAAAATTACTGAAACTGGACCCCTCTTCCATAATCAAATTTTTGAAATTAATTGAAATGGACCTAATCAATTTCAATTAATCTTCGAGCTAAGTGTTTCATTTGAAATTATATTTTACCATGTTCACTATAATTGTCGTTAATTTATTCTTAAGTTGGTTAAAAATAAAAAAAGTAATTTTCGGAAAAGATTCATATTCTTTTTGTACTTATATAAGATGAAGACTTCCAAACAGGACCAAATTATTATTGTTGCTCACTTCTCTTTCTTTGAAAAACTATTAAACGACTTAAGTTATAAGTTAAGTGAAACTATTAGGTAGGTAGGAAGGTGGGAAAGAGCTGCAGATGCATACTTAGGCCAGTTGAGGCCTGTTATGATACCCTAAATTAGTTTTTTTTCTAATTAAACCATTATGTAAGCTTCTGAAAACGCGCAGTAAATTGATTAAACTCACCTCTGACAAATCGAAAAGGTTATATAAAAAGAGTTTTCCGAGAATAAGTACCGGACTTTTACACAAAAATTGAAAGATTGATTGCTCTTCTTCATATAAAATTCATAAAAGAAAAGTCCTTAACTTCTGACATGTCTACAAATCAGATAATGTGCCAATAAAAAACCTATTATATTACGGGTATTGTTACGATTTAGGGATACTATTCTACCAAAAATTTGTAGATCTAAATCAAGTTCTGATTTACAAAAGTATTTTGTAACTCTTCGTTACAACAACAGGCTTTTATAATATTTGATTTGAGGTGATTTTTATACCCGTATGAACTATGTTCAAGGGTATAATAAATTTGCCATTACGTTTGTGACACCTTAAAGGAGTCGAGCTAGATATAGTGTCAAATGTATGGATCGGCTCAGAATCGAATTCTGAGTCGATTAAGCCATGTACGTCCGTCCGTCCGTCCGTCCGTCCGCACGATAACTCAAAAAATAAAGGAGCTAGGGGGCTGAAATTTTTTTTACGTCACTTTTGCAAAATTGTTAGTTTTGCTATTTAAATCCAACATTTTCGGTCGGCGGGTTCGAGTAGCTGCCATACAACTTCTATCTTTATATAGAAATAACTCAGTATCTATTCAAGCTAGATTTCTGAAATTTTGCAAATGATGATCAAGTTTTATGGCAACAACTTCTGTAAAATTTGGTTGTGCTGGGGCAGCGGGTTCGGGTAGCTGCCATACAACTTCTCCGTTTAAATGAGAATAACTCAGTGTTTATTGAAGCTAGGAATCTGAAATTTAGTAAAGAGGTGTCGAGTTACATGCCAACAACTTTTATAAAATTTGGTTGGTCTAGAGCAGCCGGTTCAGACTTCTTGCACCTCTTGGAACCTAATGAAGCTAGGCGTCTGAAATTTTGCAAATGATGATCAAGTTTTATGGCAACAACTTTTGTAAAATTTGGTTGTGGTGGTGCGGCGGGTTCGGGTAGCTGCCATACAACTTATCCGGTTAAATGAGAATAACTCAGTGTTTATTGAAGCTAGGAATCTGAAATTAAGTAAAGAAGTGTCGAGTTATATGCCAACAACTTTTGTAAAATTTGTTTGCCCTAGAACAGCCGGTTCAGGCTTCTTGCACCTCTTGGAAGTTAATAAAGCTAGGCGTCTGAAATCTTGCAGATGATGATCAAGTTTTATGGCAACAACTTCTACAAAATTTGGTTGTGCTGGTGCGACGGGTTCGGGTAGCTGCCATACAAAATCCCTTTTTAAATGAAAAGAACTCAGTGTCCGTCCGCACGATAACTCAAAAAATAGATGAGCTAGGAGGCTGAAAATTTTTTTACGTCACTTTTGTAAAATTGTTAGTTTTGCTATTTAACTCCAGCATTTTCTGTCCCCGGGTTCGGGTAGCTGCCATACAACGTCTTTCTTTAAATAGAAATAACCCAGTGTCTGTTCATTCTAGGTATCTGAAATTTTGCGAATGATGATCAAGTTTTATGGCAACAACTTCTGCAAAATTTGGTTGTGGTGGTGCGACGGGTTCGGGTAGCTGCCATACAACTTCTCTTTTTAAATGAAAATAACTCAGTGTCCGTCCGCACGATAACTCAAAAAATAAAGGAGTTAGGAGGCTGAAATTTTTTTTACGTCACTTTTACAAAATTGTTAGTTTTGCTATTTAACTCCAGCATTTTCTGTCCCCGGGTTCGGGTAGCTGCCATACAACGTCTTTCTTTAAATAGAAATAACCCAGTGTCTGTTCAATCTAGGTATCTGAAATTTTGCGAATGATGATCAAGTTTTATGACAACAACTTCTGCAAAATTTGGTTGTGGTGGTGTGACGGGTTCGGGTAGCTGCCATACAAAATCTCTTTTTAAATGAAAGAACTCAGTGTCCGTCCGCACTATAACTCAAAAAATAGAGGAGGTAGGAGGCTGAAAATTTTTTTACGTTACTTTTGTAAAATTGTTAGTTTTGCTATTTAACTCCAGCATTTTCCGCCGCCGGGTTCGAGTAGCTGCCATACAACTTCTTTTTTTAAATGGAAATAACCCAGTGTCTATTCAATCTAGGTATCTGAAATTTTGCAAATGATGATCGAGTTTTATGGCAACAACTTCTGTAAAATTTTGTTGTGATGATATGACAGGTTCGGATAGTTGCCATACAACTTCTCTTTTTAAATGAAAATAACTCAGTGTCTATTGAAGCTAGCTATCTGAAATTTAGTGAAAAAGTGTCGAGTTGCATGCCAAAAACTTTTGTAAAATTTGAATGGTCTAAAGCAGCCGGTTCAGGCTTTTTGCATTTTTTGGAACTTAATGAAGCTAGGCGCAATAGATTCGGGTAGCTATCATACAACTCCACAATTTACATAAATATATCTCTGTAGTTGGGTACTAAAACTCTGAATGTTTTTAAAAGATGATCAAGTTTTATACAAACAGGATATATTACGTTCATACGGGTATCCCAGAGTTGACACAGTCTACTCTACTGCACTCTTCCTCGTTTTCTTAAATTTTGAATTTGGTCTCCACTGTTTGAATTATCTTTTTCTGGGTATCCTAACCAAGTTAATTTTCTTTGTTTTTCATATAAAGTTTTTTGTTTTTTTTCCTTGCTCATCCAATAGCATTTTTTTTCTGACAAATAAGATGTTTTATTTTTTAAATAATATGATTATCTTAATATACGTTTATTAATTCACAAATTTTTTATTTAACAATAAAAACAAAAAATAAAATTTTAATTTGATCTTCGTAATTGTTTTTCATATTTACAAAGATAAACTTATGTATTGTTAAAGGATTTACTTCATGCATTCTATTTTTTTTTTTCTTTGATTCATTTTAAAAAAATATAATTTTTACATTTAAGTTATTCGAAGGGAAAAAGAAAAGGAGCTCATATTTCTCAAATTCCGAACAAACAAAAAAAAAAGTTAAATATAAGCGTTAAGGAGAATTTTTTAAATCAATTTTTATCATCTAATAATAAGCATATATTTATTTTTTGGGAAAGAATATAAAAATGTCATAAATAAAAATCTCAACACTTAAAGAAAAAAATCAGGATTAAGTTTTCACTTTTCCACCGGTTTGCACAAAACAATCATAGTATTATACCTAAAATATAATATCAGTTACATAATAACAATAGAATGTTCAACATTCAACTTAAATATAACGAGCAATACTTCCAAGGTACACAATCTTGGTAAGATTGTATTTTTATATTATTATTATGTATCTATATCTAATGCATAAAATGAAAAAGAAAAATATGAATAATACACAATATGTATCGACAAATAGATAAAAAAATTCAATTAACCATCCGGAAGCGATAAAAAATTGACTTTAATCTAAAAAATTGAAAAAGTTTTTTTTTTATAACATTTTTCATATTTTGCGATATAAAAATTTTTAAAAAAAGCCCCTCTTGAACAATTAAACAAAACATTGTTGTATGTATGTATATAACAGCAAGTTACATTTTTCTACAGTGCAATATTTAAATTTTTTGAGTACAATAAAATATTTTCTGTATAGGTATTCAAATTTTGTATTTATATTTACAACAATTATTAACAATGAGTATAAAAATAATGTTATATACGTCAGTTGTTGCCGCTAGAGTTCGTACAAACTTCTCCTCAATTTTACTATATTCTACTTTTAAATTCGGTAGTTAAAAGCTAACCATGTATATAAACTCTCAATGTATGTATCTATGACATGCATCTATGTTTTTGCTTTTCGATATTATTCAATTCATCTGAGATTTCCGGAAAAATTTCGAATTCTAAATTTGTTAAATTTTAGAAAAATAAATTTTTCTGACTGAAATATAGTTTTGTGCTCTTTTACTTACTAAATTTATTTACTAAATTTCCAAAAAAACAAAATATAATATGTAAAGTTCGAACTTATCAACTTATTTTTTAGAAAAATTTTATCCTGAATCCTGAGAGAATTTCTAGGATTGGTTAAATCAATTCCTTCAGACTTCACTTTATTTTTTTTATGATAAAAGTTTGGTAAGATTTTTTTTTTTTTTTTCTACATTAATATGGTATAATTCAATTGTGCAACATTTTCAAATTATGTTTCAATCTTATGTCCATAAAATAAAACTTTTATTTCATGAACGTATTACCTTAAATATATATGAAGTCAAAACGTTGATTTGTATAAGCCTCGTGATAAAAATTACTACAGAAAAATCACACTTCATTTCAATCATATTTATCTTATCGAACAGTTCAGTGTATCATAACAGGTACACTGTGTATCATTATACTCGTACGATAAGGATCGGGTATATTAAAATTGCTCTTCCGGTTGTAACACCTCGAAATAAGCTAGCTAGATATACGTTCAAAGATATGGATCGGATCAGAAAAAAATTCTGAGTCGATTGAGCTTTGTCCGTCCTTCCGCCTGTCCGTCACCAAGATAACTCAAAATCTAAGAAAGCTAGAGTCTTGAAATTAACACAAAATATTCTTACAACAATTTGTAGGTTCCCTATATTTTTTGGTTGAGATCCGACCAACTTCAAATACGTAAACCTACACCTAAATTTTAGATTCCCACATTTTTTTTGAAATAGAACCATGAAATTTTAACTGCTGATAGATATCATAAAAATATTAATATTATTTTTAACAACTTTTTGCTGTAGTCCCACCCGTTACGGAGCTACAGCCCCCCAAAGTTCTAAATAGCTCTATATTTAAATTGTTATAACACAAGTTGTATAAGGTATATCTTCAATTTAAAAAAGTCAAACGATTACTGCTTTTATTAGCTTTAAAAGTGTATATACAATAAATAAAATATATACTTGTGGCATACGGTGTATTAATTTACCGTTATGCGAAACTTAAATTTCGCAAAATTCTTGACTCTTTTTATCTTCCAAACGGTTTAAGTTAGAAACTTGAAATTTGTGAAAACTTGAGAGAAGTTAGGCTTTGAAAATGAGTATGAGTCCATTCAGAAAATATTTTTGTATCGCCCCCCGTTTCGGAGTTGTATGGAGCAAAAACTGAAAAATTCCTTATTTTTAAACACTTGTAAGTTAGGCACCTGTACACATTTTACTTCGGCCAGATATAAAAATTAAAGCTCCAGTAATATATTTTTACGTGTGTTAAAGATTTCGTTTAATTATATAAGGTTCCGGACTTACAGTCCCTCAAAATTCCAGAAAAATCCTATTTTCACAGTTTTTCTTATTACTAAAAAACTTCTTAAATTTTTGTCTTTTGGAAAAGTGCGCTTTTAAAAACCGTTAGTTTACATTCTACTTTGTTTGTTAAATTGAAAAATTTGAAAAAATAGCTTGAAGAATTTATATTTATATGATATTAGTATACATACTTATATAACTCATGTTTATTTATATATCGCATATGTCACTGATGAATAAATGATATATAATACATATGCTTAATATAAATTATTATACATTTGCCGCTTAGTATTAAATGGTACTATAGCATATTTGGAAAAGTTATAAGTGGAAGGTTAGAATCTGCTTTTGGAGAATGTATAAACATATAGTTTCAATATATGTACAAGCCATAGTTCTAGAAATTATAAAATTCACCCAAATTATTTTAAAATACTAAAATATTAAAAAAATAATATTGTAAGCAGAGTGACCATACTAACGTTTCGTACGGGTATCTAAGAGTTGACAAAGGCAACTGTATTCTTCCTCGTTTTAATCATAAATACCTATCATATCTAACAGTTAAGTGTCCTATAATATTAGAATAGCAATATTGTGATTTGTAAGAGAAAATAATTTTTTACTGTTTTTCAAAGTTTAATAAAATGAGGTGGTTTGTGACATAAACCATTAAGATTCAAGTTAAAATCTTTGCAGGATTTTTACACATACAAGCTTGGTATATCTTGGTATAAACAAACATTCTTTTGTTATAAATATTTCAATTACTACCTTCTTTATATAGAATCTATTTACATAGGCATAGGTTCTTAAGAAAAAAATAAAGTCACTCCCCACTAAAGTAACCCCACAGCAACTATAGTGAAAAATTAAAACGAAAATCATTTCAAAATCAAATCAATCGACTATATGGTGCTAATATAGCTGTTGGACTTAAACTAAATCGATTAAATTAAAAAACTTTATTGAATTTGGACCAATTAACATTATATTTGTGGATTCAAATTTTATCAATAATCAGCTTTTCGGCCTTGCACATGTTTATTTCAGGTTACTAGAATTTTTTTTTTTTTTTTAGTGCATTTCTCTGCCACATAAATCTGAACATGAAAATTAAATTACACAGCCTTTCCTTTTCAGGCGTGGCTTTAAATGTCGTAAGGGGGAATAATTCTTACAACGTTTGTGGGATTCGAACCTACACTGCCTCGGTGATTACAGCTCTTTTATACGCTCTTATCCACTAGGCCAACGATGCCCCTCTAGAAAGTTGTTTTAAATTATTTTTATGAGGAATTTAAATGCTTAAATTTGAATGAAAGTTAAAAAGTTAGTTTTAATATTCTTCGCAAGATCCCGGAATTTGATTCTCAATTTATGAATTTTGAGAGAATAATTACAATTGTCTTTAAAGACCAACAAAATCTTAGTGTATTAAGGAACAGTAAATAACTGTAGAAAGTACCTACTAACTAACTGTTAAATATACAAATAATATGGATTCAATAATGAAATAAATTAATACGTATAAACAGAACTTCAGTTTTAAAATCGTTTTCATTATGTTAACTTAATGATGCCTTGTATAAATACTTTTTATTTTCCAGGATCATTGGAAAATAAAAAAAATATCGTTCTTTTTGTTTACCGTTTGTTAGTACCTCATACAGTTATGTATTAAAAAAATAACTTTCGCACATTCTTTTTATTGAAATCTCATTTATGTTATATCTTCTCTATAAAGGATGTTTAATAATAAGGACACAAATCCATGTTGTTATGTAATATACTATATATATACATATATATATAGGTTCTAATATATGTTATATCAATGTATTTAGTATTTTTTCTTTTGTAAGGACTTTCAAAAAGGAGCAACAATTATGAGTATACAGTTAACTTATGAAGTGGATATAATATGAATTGCAACTTTTTAATATCTTATAATATTTAATTGGATACAAATTTATATTATAAGTGTAAAATAGGTGGAAAAATGAAATTTTCAAATTATTATAAATTTAAGAAGTTCAGTGACTCTAAAATAAGTACATATTTTATTTTTACAAAAAATTTATAATTTTGTAATGCGGATTATAATCAAAATAGTTGATTGTTTTCTGTTGCATCTAAAATTTGAAAAAGGTTTGGTATTAGTATTACACCTTAAAAAAAAACTTACAATCAAGTTTTAATGATATTTGATTTAATCCGTATTTTTAAAAATAAAAATTAACAGATGATAGCGATCGAATTAAATATAAATAGTAACAGCGTTCTATTTTGAGCACGTATAGTAAATTGTTATCTGTACCTTTCATATAGATATTTTATTTTTGACTAAGTACCTATCAGCTTTAATATTATCGTTTAAAATATTTTTTTTTGATTATCGATTCTAGCTACAGAATTGATCTTAGGTCTGATGTGAATTCAAACATCTGACTTAATTGTAACTCTCGATTAGGATTCATGGTGCCAATTGGTGGTTAGTTATAATTTATGGTTAATTGTAAGTCTGGATAGGATTCTTGACACCAAATTCATGCAAATAAACAAAATTATGGAAGTTCTAAAAAATTTAAGACTTAACAAACTTTTGAAAGTCTTAAGTAATAATAACTGGATCACAAAAAAAATCAGTATATCAATAAATTGTATTGACCTAAAAAATCCAAGTAGTTTTAAAAGACTTTATTACAAAGGATATTGAGATCAGAAGAGGAGTCATAAAACGTTACGTATTTTCACCATTATTTTTAATCTGTAATCCAACACACGGAAATGCAGAAATTGTGAACACAATAAAACAAATATTGGAATAAAAATAAATGGAATTAATATCAACAACATACGATATACAAATGATTGAATATTTATTGCCAATAACATAACTGAGCTTATTAACAATTCAAAAATTCAATAAACGATCGTAGCAGATTTTTCGCCTTAAATAGCACTAAAGGAAAGTTTATGTTTAATTCTGAAACCAACAAACACCTAACAACATAAAATTAACTATAAATAATAGGACAATCGAATGAGTTTCATGTGTTAAATATATCTAAGATATTGGCTAAATGAAAACAGGAGTTCAGATATGGAAATAAAATGTCGAATTGAATATGCTCGTAGCAGCTTTATATAAAAAAGTTGTTGTTATGTAACTGTTATACTAATCATGAAACAAAAAATCCGTTTTGTTAAATTCAACGTGTGGTCAATATTTCTCTGTTTCTTCGTAGAATATTGAAAATATCAAGGGAAGAACTAATGAACTATAATGAGGTTCCATGTAGAATAAACAGAGACTGTTAGTTGTTATTAACTAACCAAGTGCATAAAAATAATTTATTTATGTAGGTCATTTAATGTGCAACGATAAAGATAATATTCTACAAATTACTCTGCAATGTAAAATTGAAGACAAAAAGAAGTGTTCGCAGAAAGGAAATATCATAGTTAAGAAATATCAAGCAATGGACAGGTTTCTAAATGAAAGAAGAACTAATGTATGCAGCGCAGAATAGAATAGCAAAAGGTTCAAAAATATCGCAGATATCCAGTATTGGGTTAGTAGGTAGTTGAAGAAGAAGATACAAAAATATTTATTTGAATTTTACGAAAAAAAAAATTTAAAAAGTGCATGTACCTTATCATAAAATCATAAAATTTCAAACTTTCATTTTATTAGTTGTTTAAAGTTTTGGTTTTTAGTTTTGGAACCAAAATGTTGTAATCAATTTTATAATGCATTTATTTGTTCTATTTTGAAATATTTAGATGTAAATAATTCAAAAAAAGAAAGTATAATACTCAAAAAAGACCTATAAATATACAAAAATACATCAGGCCAATAATTAAAAGGAAATTGAAAAACAAAAATTTGCTATAATCAGAAAATAGAAAAAGACATCAGAAAATCTATACCTACTTTTCTTCTTTTTAAATTTCAATTTTGACATGAATTTTTACTTTAATTGAAAGTTTATCCATAGACTATTTACATGTTATTTCAATTCAATTTTAACAGAAACAGATTTTTAATTGTTTTACATTGTTTTTGTGAAATGTGAAAACCTATAGGTTTTTCTTTTGTAAATCCATTTTAATACACGCATGATGTAAGTATGTACACAAAATAAATGAACGAAAATGTTCATATGTTAGTAAATAATATTGATATTTAATAACCTAGAAAATGAAAATTCAATTCTAATAGATTTACTAACTAATTTTATTTGTTTATTTTTGAATATACAGTAGAAACTAAATGCAAAAAACTAAACGCTAAAAGAGATACTTAAAAATTACATAGATTCTTGGAAATTTATATCGATTATAGAATGTAAAATTTTAAATACAGAAAAATATTCAACATCAAAAAAAAGAGAATAGATTTTGTTAACCATTCTTTAATATTTTTAAGCTAACAATCACTTTATGATAATATAAATTTAAATAAATTAGAATTTCGTGTAATTTTTGAAACTTAAAAGGTCATTATTATGATGGAAACTGTTTAAACAACTGTTTGAAAGGAAAAAATAAATAAAATCGTGGTAGTAATATGTCTCACTCTTGCGGGTAGACTATAGTTAAATCAGAATCTAATACTAATGCTTAAATGCCCCTATTTCTAATGAAGATGTATAAAAAGGATTGTTGAATAACATATAGCGGTTACATCTAACGAACGTTATACATACATATATTTTACACAATTGAATATTGAAACAAAGTATTACTAAAATTATCAAGTGTATCTTTAGAGAAAACTTCTACTGTACAAAATAAATGTATCTAAATTTGATATTATGCAATAATACTATTAAACCATTGTATACAGTAGGTATTGTGGTTAGAATTTAATTAAAAAATGTTAAATGTCAAATATATGATTTTCCTTTAAAATTAAATTTATATTACATTTGAAATTAATGATTTTAAATAGATCGATTATTCTAATATAATATATATTATGTGGATTAACAGTTTGATTTATTTAAAATATGAACTTTAACTGATGTATTTATAGCTGATGTATTGATAACTGATGACTTAAAGAATAGTGGCAACAAATTCTAAAAGTGCAGATGAATTAAGTTTTTTCTTTAACAGACTTTTAAAAGCTAATAAAGTTTTCGTCCTTTTTAACAAATTTTTTATCCTTAGTAAAAGATCGTGTGATGTCATGGTACAAAAGCAGCATAATTAATTTTATTTTTTGTCTTCAAGGTTTAGTTGACCGCAATAATTAATCTATAATTTTTTAATCAATAGTCTTTGGGACATTTTTTTTTGTATATCTTCTAAATTTTCCTTTCTGAGAAAAAAGTCAGCTATTCTCACTAAAATTCTACAATAATTCTACAAAAAAAAATTATTAATTTTAAAATGTACCTATATAGCTTTAGTAAGACTAGAATTCTATATGAAAAATGTTAAATGATATAAATAATATTAATTTATAAAAAAATGTTCCTGTTACATTGGCTTTGTTATAGCATCTTAATAGATTTTAATAGATAATCAACGTAAAGAACCTCTATTATACTAAAACAGTAAATATTTATCAAATCATCGTTAAAAAAATAAATATATCTATAGCTTCACTATATAATTTTAACAGTAAAATATTACATTATATTTACCTGTTCAAATTCAGCATAATGGCAATTCCATTGTGATACGAATATCTCTAACGTGGAAACATCTTCCATGTACCTCATAGATTTTCAATTTAAATAGATTTAAATTCGGTTAGCACATTCCTGCAAACCTTAAACCTATTTTTACTCCATAACAGAATCCAAACAGTACAATAATAGGACTAAAGGTCCCTTAACCTATTACGTTTAAAGAAAAAGAGAAGTTATATGTTTAGTGCGTCCTAAAGTCCTAAAATTTAATAGTAAAATTGTATTTGTCTCAATCCGTTTTAGCGTCTTTCAATAATGATTCCAATCTATCATGGTGAAAAAGTACTCGAAAAGTAAAAGTGTTTCTATTTAAAAAAAAAAAAATAACAAAAAAGTTTTTAACAAAAATATAGTCATTCTATTATAATATCTCAGGGCGTACTTAATTCATGTAGACTGAAAAACCAACGTAAATATAACAAACCATTTATTTCTAAATAGCTATATATATAGTATACAAAATATGTAAAACAAACATAATGACTACAAAATTTTAATTCTCGATAATATTGCACCTTGTTACTGAAGGGAAATAAATTTTAACTAAAGCTATTGTAAATTTCCAAAATATAATTCATAGGTCTATTTGGTTTGGAAACTGTCACAATAATTCAAAGTAATTTACCTCACACTGAAAAATGAAAATAACAAAAAAATTTTCATTACATTTTCTATTTCATTTACATTTTCCAATGAAAAAAATAAACCAAAAAAAAATGTCTACAAAAAAAAAAAATTACAAATTCTACGTGGGTACTACATAATAACTCATTTAGTTATGGTGTTACTCAGTTTTAATCTGAAAATAACTCTGGAAATTGTTATTAAAATAAAACAACAAAATGTATCTGTGATATTTCTATTTATGCTTCAAAATATTTTACACATCAAGGATAAAAATCCAAAAAATTTCATTTAATTACTGTGAATCATTGTGAATTAGGAAAAATTTTAATGCATTTCAGGTCCAAAAAAAATATTGAGAATAAATCTAACGAATCACTGCTCACTAACACTTATATATAAATTTATTAAATTAATTTAATGGGTGCAAATAAATGTATCTTTTTACGAAAATTTTAATTATTTACCTATTTAAAAATTAAAATTTTTCGTCTCTGTTTTTGTTGCAAAGACATAATGGTGACCATGAAATATTTTTAATTTTCTTTTTTTATTGTATAATGAAATCAAATGGAAATGTTCTATTGAATATGGCGCTGTAAAAATATTTATAGCTATTAATACACTTACACATATATTTGCTTAATTGAATTTTGTATAATTTGTTATTCAAGAAAACCATCATGTTCATTTACATAGACGGTTATAAATTATTAATGTAGTTTTTGAATCGTATTATACCAAATAATAACAATTTTGGATTTTTTATAATAACAATCTAATTAAAAGGATTTTTTTTTGTGTTTTATACAGTCGTGTCAAAATATGTCTAAAAAACGCAAAAAAAAAAAAAACAAGCCTTGTTGAAAAAGAAGCCTAAGTAACAATATTTATTCAATTCAATTTTATTAAGATCGCATTTAATTAAAATAACCTGCTACTAGCATTAGTTTTACATTTTTTTACAATTCGAATGTGAACGTAATACTGGTGTATACATAAAGTAATCACTACTTAAGTGATTAGTGCTTAGAATAATGAGGAAATTTTTTTGAAAATGCACTTTTTCTCCGAGGGTCGGTGGAAAACTTCAAAAATCACTCAGCAGAATTGCACTAAATTCTTTCAGCTATATACAGGTTGGTTTATGAGATAAGGTTATGGGAAAATATTATTAAGAAAAAAAAGGTTTAGGAAAATCTTATAAAATAATCTTATCTCTTCCCATTGAAAAATTGGCATTAGTTATTAACATCCTATTAAACGTTTCTCAATTTAAAGTCTCAAATTTATAAACAACAACCCATACACAACTAAAGTTTTTGTTAGTTTTTCTTATTCGACCGATTCTAGAATAGGTATGCAAAGCATGTAGTGATTGGCAATTTAAATTCGCATTGTGCACATTATAGACATATAGACATATTGTGTTTTGAAGCAAAATTTCACTATAGAATTTTATGTGAACATAAATCTTTATACAACTGTTTCGTTAATTTGTGAAAATCAAATAAAAATTGAATTGAATTAAAAAATTATAATTACAATAATCTTTATAACGCATTCTAATAAATGTATTTTGGTCTTTAAAGATTTGTATTAAAGAGATTTAAATGAGTAATTTTTTTTTTTTTCTTGTCACTCCTTGAAGGATCATAGGGCATCCATCAAGTCATTTATTATTCATATTTTGATAAAGTTTCAGTAAGCCGTTGATTACTCGGCTGTAGTATTGTACAATACTATAGAGACATTTCTTTTATTTCTACGCCATCAATTCTAATTTATAAGACATATATACTTATTTTTAATTTAATTATATAAGTAGAATATACATACATATATATATACATTATAAGAAAAATCTATATTATTTTTTTATTAATCTAAAATGGACCCAGCCAGGGTTTGAACCCGACACTTTTCGTATGAAAGGCCGGTGTCTTAACAACTATACACTATTGATTGGATAGAACAAATGAGCAATTGAAAGACACTAACTTACAGGATAAACTACAAAATTAATTTATAATACTTTCTTTTCGTATTTCAATTGTATTAAATACAAATTTTGTGATATTAAATGATTAATAGAATTAAATTTGGATGTTTTCCTCAACACCAATCTTCATCCCTCGTCTGGAAGCAAGACTTTGAGTTTTTAAAAACACAATTGAAAATTACTATGTTCTTTAGTTATTTAGGAATCAATTTCTATGTTTTTATGTTTATATTTTATTTAAATCAAAAATTATAATGTCTAAAATTTATTCCTATTCTAAAAAATATCTTATAGCTATAGATGTATTACGTGACACTACATTTTCAACAGAACAACACAGTTTTTAGTTTGTTGTATGTATGTTTATTTTCTTCTCATTTCTTTTTCTTATTCATTATATCCGGTCTACGCTCTGTCTAAAATTTTATTTTATCTTATTTTACATTGGTTAAATTCAATTACTGTTGAAATAATATCATTAGATCAATTTTAAGCTAATGAAATATTTTAATGCTATAAATATAAACATATTATGTGACACAGAGACAACTATTTTTATTATTAATGTTTACGTAAGGATAATGAATATTTAAAAGGACTAAAGGGAACTCTCAAAAAAACTTTCAATATACGAATATAAATTTTATTTAAAATTTTCTTAAAAATACTTAAATAATTTAACGTCTGATAGGAATAAGTGAAATTTACTTCTCATCAATTTCATGATCGTCTACATTGACGAACTATTGAATGAATCTGTGATTATTTTATTATGTCATAATGTGTAAATATTCTATCATTTTCCTTAATATGTGTACAATTTAAATTAGTAAAGGAAACAAACAATGAACAGAAAAAGAACAATGATAAAATTTAACCTTTAGTCATAATATAATCTAATCAATGTCCCATCTATTCTATAGTAAATATATAAATATATTATGTAGTATGTTCTAAAGAATATCCTATAGTATGTATTTATTATGTAAAAATAAAACTGAACCGACCATATCAAAATCTTTACAACCCATTTTTATTTTTATTGGATGCATTGCACTTTTTGACAATTCCAGATGAAACGGAAGCATTTTTATTTATTTATTTTTTCTTTCAAATTTTATTTGTTTATTATTCGGTTTTGGTTACTATTTATTTGTTGGAAAATAATTACTTATCAGAACAAATCTCATAGTATAACACAAAAATAGAAAAGTTGTAACAAGATTTCCTATAACAAAATTCCATAATTATATAAAAGATAGTGTTATACTGGAATATACTCCCATAGTGCATTGTATGGGTGTCGAAAAAAAAATTAAATTAAATTTGGTTTCATACCTTATAACTCATAATAGAAAATTACTAAACGTTCATTATAAAAATTAGATAACACCAAATTATAAAAAAAAATTTTTTTAAATATTATATTATATTTTTTTTTTTACACGCTACCCAAGTTCCGAACACTAGCAAAGAATTTTCCTTATATACAAAGATGTTATAGGAATATATTTGTAAGAATGGGTAATGAAAAGAGAAATTGCAAGGAAGTATGATAATAGGGAGCGGGTCACAATCCTACACGCCAAAATCTTACTCTTTCTTTTTTTATCCTTGCATTACCATTAAATCTATCTTTCTAAAATCTTGCATTACAAAATCTTTCACCGACAAAATTTTGCAAAATATTTTTAAAGGAATAGATTGTGGCTTTGTTTTTAAAGTATGTAAAAACAAATAGTTAAGGATTAGTTGGATTCAAAAGCAGGTTTGAGGCTTCTTCCAGAATATTTATATATAAGAATATGTGACATTCTGATTACATTCAAGGTTTTGTCCTAGTAGATTTTGGATAAAAGATTTTCAAAAGCAAGATTTTGTATGCAAAATTTTGTGTGCATTAGATTTTGACGTAAAAGATAATGTAGCAAACACATAATAATAAGAAAGAGATGGATGGATGATAAATTAGAAGTGAATCTGTATAAAGTTGCAAATTATAAAATGGACAAAATTTATCAGATGGAAAACACATTTGAATGGGAGCATGTTTCACATTTTAATATTTCTCATAAATGAGTTTGCATAACCAATTTTAAACCACCTAGTAATTTTCACAGTGTCAAAATTAACACATAAAATTACAGTTGTATTCACACTTGTGTACAAAACTGTCAAAATTTCTATTTTATATATTTGTATACAAAATATTGACATGTGAATGGAAGACACCCATTCTTAATGGTAGTTAAATAGAAAAGTTAAAATCTAATTTGAATATTATGATAAAAGGAATTTGTTTTCCTGTTTTAAAAATATCTTATCATTCAATTAATCTTTTAGCTATTTTGCTTTAAACTCCAAATATATATTTTTATCTATCTTTTTAACAATATATATTTTTAATTAAAACTTTTGCATAAAACAATAATAGACACACAACACTTTTATTGGTAGAATATTTATTTTAAAAATTTAAAATCATATAATTGAAAAGACAGTAAAGAATTTTTGTTGGGATATTATAATAATATTATAAATAGAAAAGCTTGGTTTTGATCAAACAATATTAATAAACTGATGAAAATAGATTTAATATCTAAATAAGTATATATTTTTTATGTTTAATTGCATAATAGGTATCTAATATCATAATTTAATTCTAAAATTTAATATTTTAGAAGTCTTTATTGAATAATTTTGAATGTCTACGTTTTTAAAAACGTTATTATCTTATATTTGCTGTGTATTATAGGTAAACATTTTAATAAATGCTATTTGAATTTTCATTAGTTTATTTAATCCGTTTTTTTTTACGGTAGCTAAACTTAATTTTCATTGTATCTTTAATAATTAAAAATTGATAATTAGAACTAGCGATTACTTAGATTTTATTTTGATTTTACACTTAGATTTTATTTTGTAAATTATGGCTGATTTTATTTAGGTACAGAAAATAGATAACGGAAGCTAATTGAAGTTATCAGATGGAAGATTTTTTAATTGAATTTTACTTTAAAAATTTATCCAGATAGTTATCAAGTTGTCGGAAGTATATGTAGTAACTATAGGAAGTGTACATCTTGCGTATAATAAAGTGATTTTCATTAAGAGTTCCTCTTTCCTTTTTCAAAATTTTGCCATTTAAAGAAAATTTCATTAACCTATTCATTTTAGCAAATATAGAAGATATATAATATCTATTATACAAAGTAGAGTGTGTGTTTACTTGTTTGTTTGTTATTTACGCATTCCTATCGATCTACAGTTTATCCGATTGTTACTAAATTTTATAGGAATTTACCTCTGAACGCGAAAATTGCCGTGTACAACTTTTTTTCAGTTCGTTAACTGGTTTCGGTACCACATTCTGTTTAACACGTTCACGGTTAGTGTCTGTGGGTACTTGAATGTCGGGGATCATCATAAGTAAAAAAGAAATGAAATGAAAATGAAAAATGAAATTCTTCAAAACAATTTTCAACACAAAGAGGAGGGTGATCGTGGCAGGTTTTAGTTTAGTTTACAAAGTTTACAAAAAAGCACCATTATCATTATCAATAGAATAAGACAAAACTATTAAAAAAGATTAAAACATATTTTTACATATTGTACAAACAAAATATCGATGAAAGAAAAAACAAACGACAATCAAACTAGATAGTACATCATAAAAATAACAATGATAAAATAAAAATATGTTTCAAATTTACGCAATTGTAAATTGAATTCCATGAGTCCTAAATAAACAAAATTAAAACCATCTGCCTAATTTGTTTAGTATTGATAGAGCAATATTATTCTATTCTATGAAAGTACTTAGAAACCTATGGTTTTATTCAAAAAGAGTTATTTTCAATATTGTAACAAAATTGGAGCAAAAATGAATATGAAATATAACTTTTTAAAACAAATTGTCATTTTTAAACTAATTTTTTAGTTGGAAATAACTCCTTTAGGGGCCTCGGTGGCCTAGTGGGTAAGAGCGTATAAAATACGCTGTAAATACCGAGGGAGTGTGGGTTTGAATCCCACACACGGCGTAAGAGTTATTTCCCCTTACGACATTTACAGCCACGCCTGAACAGGAAAGGCTGTGTAATTTTCTGTCCACATTTATGTGGCAGAGAAATGCAATAAAAAAAAAAAAATCTTTTAGACACATCTACTTCACCAATTCACGTAAATTATCCTAGAGAATGTTGTTCTGAACAAAAAGTTGAAAGTGCAAATATGTTGTTTTTGGAAAGACAATAATATTAAAAAAGTGCCTGTAATGAGTCACACCATACTGTAGTACGTTTATTTATAATGAAAAGATTAACTGCAAATACTGTCTTGACGTTTTTCCCTATTTTTTCATTGATGGTGTCTACCGTCTTGTCCCACCAATTATTGACAGTATTTGACGTCTTGTCCGTGAAAATGTTAACGTTGTTCGGTTTTTCTTTGTCTTATCTATAACGTTCCGTCAATTAAGTTCAAATTTTTTAGAAATGTAGTTTTTTACCGAAGGAGTTTCGTGGATTTACATAGTTTGGATCCTGTTCCGGCGCAAAAAAAAATTCTAGCCGAATCATGCCCACCTTTACAGGATGCTTTAAGGAGTTTTGACAAATTTTTGAAAAGTTCTATTAACATGTTCCGGCTTAACAACATTTTAAATAAAATTTTCGTATATTCATGATCATGTCCACATTCCTCAACCGATTAAATAAGTCTAGTATATATATCTTGTATATTATATTTTTTATATAGGTTTGGGAGAAAATAAAGTTAACGTATTATTTGTTTTAATCGCTTTTATTTTCTGATTTATTAAAAATTTATCAAAATATGTACCATAGATATTATAATAATTTGGTTTGTTAACAAATTTGCTTCTTAAGCAGTTTAACTTTTTAATAATTATCGAAAATAGAAAGTCATACCACCGTATATGCGCATGGGAATTCATTTGGGGAAGTAAAGTGAAAGGTTAATTTTATATAACAACATGAAAGATTATTATTCTAAAGTTTATCAGCGGCTTATCTATATTAGACGTCATAATGTGTTTAGAATTTATTGCTTGAAAAAGTTGTTGATATTTTTTTTTATCTATAGGTACATGAAAGTTTATTCTACAATTCATTATTTCTTTTTTGTAAAAGTAGATTAGAAGTATTTTATAAGTTTAGTCTTTAGGTTTCAGCCTCTTAAATGACAGATGATTCACATTTAATTTTCAAATTAAAATTAATAATTTATTTCTTTAACAATTTTTTTTGACATTTTTATGACATACAGGATTAAGAACGTCAAAACAAAAAAAAATTATATTTAAAGAGAGGGACTTTTGTCGTTAATTACGAAACTCCAAAAAAAATTAGAAATTGAAAATATTTATTTTGATAATTCTTGCATTCTTGCATTCTGTAAAGTTCATGTTTTCTAGCATTCTTCTAAGGGACAAACATCGAACAAATTTCTTTAATGTAAAAGTTTCCTCTTTATTAGATAATATTTTTGTATATATTTATTTTTTTAATATTTTTAATAAAACAAATAATCAGAAAAATATTTAATTATTTATTTCTCAGTACCAACTGTTTACTTAAAAATTTTTTTTTTTTTGTTTCATCCTATATTTACTTTGCTTGAGGAAAATTAGAAAAAAATATTTTTAAGGATCTTTTTAAATAGATAGCGTAAAAATTCAATTAATATAAAACTTTACTTATATAATACACTTATATCATTTATATTTAATGTATATAAACTTTATAGTAACCACTTTTTTAGTACAAAATAGTAATTTTTTTTTTTTAAACAGGAAACTATTTTTAAAAGATAATTGAATAAACTTTTTTAGAACAGACGTGTTTCTATATATATCTATACCATAAATTTTTTCTATTCTAATGAATCATTGTTACAAGGTTATAAAATTTTTTTAATTGAAAATTTCCTTTTCGATTGTTGGAAAGGGGCGGAAAATTATGAAAGATTAAAATTTCATTTTATATCAGAACTTATACCAACAGTAGTTGAATCTTGTCTAAAAATTTAATAAAAAACTTATTTTTTTTTTTTTTAAATACATAAAATACGTTAAAATTAATTTAGCTGTATCTTAAGTTCTATATTTTCAAGTTTATTAATGGATTTTCCTTTTGCAGAGGTTTAAAATATGAAAATTCTACAAAAATATTAAGAAAACTTTTGAAAGAAAAAGAAAATATCATATGCAATAATACAAAAAAAAAACTTTTGGAAAATTTGCTATAACTGTTGATTCACAGTTCTGATTTAAGTTCTAAAATGCTTAAAAATGGTTACCCCTAAATGAAATCAATCCATTTTAATATATTTAGTATTAAAATCTAAACGTTTAATCTAGGTCTGAAAATTACATTTTAATTATGGACATCCATTATATTAAAAGGTTGTATATAAAAATCTTAAGTGTAGGACTTAGTGAAAACTTAACTAAGAAAAAATTTAAATGTTAAAAAAAATGAAAATTTGGCATAAAAATGTTGTGTCTTGTAATGCCGCGGTCTTAAAACAAGAAGCTTATAAAACATTCACTCATATTTTACCCCTTCTTAAGATTTATTTCATCACTTATATAACACAAGTGAAAAAAAATTGATAAAAATTAGAGAAGTTAAATGAATAAATTTATGACATTTTTGTGGTAACTTAGATAAAACTTTTATGATATTACCAGATATTACTTTATATTTTGTTATTTGATTTTTTTTTTTTTTTTTTTTTCATTTTTACCTATACCTTTGTATTTTTTACTTTTATGACTTTGTAAATTTTAATATATAGAAGAAAATTTTATACTTAATGTGGTTGCAAAAAAATTAAGGTGTAATAAAGCACAAAAATTAAAATCTATTATTTGAAAAGGAAAACTTTTCTTTGGTTTTTTCTTACAAATTATTTTTATATATGGATGAATGTGTTTACATGTATATGATGTTGGTATATGTTATACCAACATCATATTAAATATTTGGTTTTAGTTGATTGCTGAAACTTTTTTATACTTTTTACTTTTGTTATAAAAAATTATTAACATAAAGTTAAATGTTTTTGTATGTTGTATGTTAAAAAAAACGGTGATGTTAAATTAAAATTTCAAGAGAACCACAAAGTTGAGGTTCACAACATTTACGACAAAAATTAATAAAAATAAAATATATATGTACATATATGTATATGAATTAACATATATATTATAAATATATCTTCTAAAAGAAATTGATAGTTTTACTGTTTTGTATAGTTTAGCAGAATTGTTTTATGCCACATAAGTTTTTCTTTAAGGGGTAGGTAGGAATCAGTGAAAAGCGATAAAAAAGAGCGGTTCAAGCATAATCCTTTATTAGATGTCAAACTTTAGCCCAGCGAACACCACATAGATTTCTGATCAAATAATAGTTTAGGGAATCTTTAGTTAAGGGATTTTACTATTTGGGCAAGAGATAATTCTGTTATGGAGTTAAAATTAGTTGAAAGTGTGCAGATATGTGATAAACGAAGGTGTTGATGTTGTTTTTAAACCTATGTAAATTTAAAATGCAATCATCCCCAATTTTAGGGAGAATGTTAGGTGGAAGATGATTTCATATTCACAATATTCGAGTCATAAACAAATATGCTGAATTATGCTATGTAAGGATTTGAACTTTGCTTTTTTGTGTAGGTATCTCGAAGGGAATAAGTTTCCACTATTACCAGATACCTATAAAACAGAATAAAAGAATCAACGATTGGGATTGTTTATTAAACAAAATGCTTTATTTTGCACTTTATCGAAAAATCTCTATGTCATTTTAAAAGCTCCTGCCAAAATATGTGCTTTATTACTTCATCTTTGGTTGTATGACCGCCTTTTAAATATTGAGAAGATCAAAGATGAGAAGAAAGTTTTACATTTATATCTACACTTATTTTTCTATAAAATTATAGATTAGATCCAGCCAAAAAATGAGTTTTTTAGACGACTCTTACTAAAGTTAAAAAATGTAAAATCTCAAAAACATTATTAAGAATCGTTATTTTAATATATTAAAATTAACGATAAGTATTTCCTGTCAATAAAGTTTTATTAAACTTTAGATCGATCTGAAAATCAGTAGTGCATCTTTCAAAAAAACAGAAATAATCCTTTCCAGAATTGGAATTGTTTTGAATTATGTATTAAAATGCATCAAATGTGTCTTGTACCAAAGCAGTTTTTTATATTAAGCTTTAGATCGATTTGAAAAACGGAAGTATAATTTTCAAAGAAGAAGCACTTTAAAAATCCTTTATTTGTATAAAAATATTCTTTTTATTTTTATACTCGTATATATATATATACATATACGAATATATAAAAAAATTAAAAAGAAAACGCTGACAGTTTGTTTTAATTTTTGAAAACAAAAATTTAAAATAATTTATATAATAATAAAGAGTTGGTTAGTTTTTATTGCGTTTTTCACTTTGTAATTTTTCATTAAATCCCTTAGCATTGCCATACATGTTTAAAAATTTTATGCCAATTTGATTTTATGCTTTTTGAAGTTGTTTTTTTCAAAAATATTTTTGATTTTTGAAAATAAGAAGGTATGTATTAAATAATTAAATAAAATCTGAATTCGAGCGAAATAAAATCATACAACGTACAATTTTTATATGCCAGTACGTTAATTCGTCGATATATCGCGAAATACGCGAGTACAAATTTTCAACTGTATGTACTTTCATTTTTAAATTTTAATTTTTTTTTTCGTATTTTTAAAAACTTAACTGCCTTGACAACATAACAAAAAACAAGAAAAACATTTTTATAGGCTTTGTCAATTTTATAAAATTTCAAACAGTTGACGTACAATACGTCGCGTATTTCGTATATATTATGTACAATTTTATATTTTATTCAAAATCTAAACAAAAGTTTATACATATATTTTTTTTTTAAATAATTAAAAGAAAACTTTTCTAAAACAAATTTGAACTATAATTTTCTAATTAATTTAATTGTTTAGTTTTATAATTAACAATTTGCTTTGAAAAAGGAAATTTTTTAAAATATCCAAAGAAAATCTTTTAAAAACAAAGTTCTTAAATTAAATAATTTTTAGTTTTTAGAAAAAAAAAAAAAAAATTAAAAAAAAAAAGCAAAACTTCAATTTAAGAATAAATAAAGAAGATTAGAGCTGATCTAAATAAAACATTAATTTACAGCTCATTTAATAGCATCAAACTAAATATTAAATAAAATAAAAGGAATTTCTTTGACAAATATTTTTTCTTAAAATTTGCATATTATTTTAAATGCAAATAACCGTGAAAATATATGTATTTCTCTTTTCTTGTAATATTTGTTAGGTACTACTTCTATGTTCCTCTAAAACTCTAATTTTTAAATTTTCTGAAATACGACATTATAATTTTACTCACTACGTAAGTTTAGTAAATTACTCCAACCATGACAATAATCAATAATCAATTTGATGAAAAATTCATAGTTGGAAAATTTCAGAAAAATTTATCTTTAATCAAATTAAATTTTCTTTCATAAGTTATACGAGAAAATAATGAAAAATAAAATGGTATGGGTTTAATTAAATTCCGTTTTTCCTTGGGTCTTTGAATTGAAAATAAAACATAATTTAATTACAAAGTGGTTTTTGACCCTTTACTGTTACACAAAAAAAAAAAAATTAGAAGTAACTAATTAAAAACAAAGAAAAAATTTTAAGGAAAATTTCTAAATATATTTTAGTTCTTTTATTGGTTCGGATTTCACGTAATAATGGGAATAAATAAAATAACTAGGAAAATAAACTGTGTCATTCTATTCGTTACCGTAATCATGTTTTAATTTAGTAACAATCTTTAAAACTATTCTTGTTTACAGTTTTAAAGCAAATAGTAAACTTCCTATGCTAAATTAGAAGATCACTTCAAAGAAAAATCATGTTCTGTCCCTTTTCAGTTGCATTTCGTTTACCTCTTATGCTTGTGAATGCGATAAATGATCAGTCAGGAAAATTAATAACCAAAAAAAAAAAAATGGAAATAATAATTAAATGCAATCTTGAAATAAATTCAATAATAAAGTCAATACAATCACTAAGATACATACTCGTATATAATTTTATAATTTATTGATATTATAAACGGAAAAATATTATTATTACATATTACACACTAACTGCACTCATAAATCTCATTACTTCAAACTAAAAAAAAATTAATTAAAAAATGAAATATAAAAAGATAAAACATTAAAAAAGTAGATACGACTAATTAACACTGACAAACAAATAAGGGAGAAACGGGGCAATAAATAATATTTATACAAAACTGTTTATTTGATGAAAATTCAACGTGCCTTCTAATTTCAAATAGATGTTGTATTTGACAAACAAATCAAATAAAGGGTAACTATTTACTTGAAATGATGAAGAAATTAATTTAGATGGGGTTAACAAAAAAAAAAAAGAACATTATTATATAAGTTATATAAAATGATTCTACCATTTTCAAAATAATTAAAAAAAGGGTTAAAATAAAAATTAAAATCATAAAGTAAATTTTATTAATAAATTTGGATAGAATTTATAGATATAAAAACACTGTTATCTGCTAAAATTTCAGTCAATTCTAAGGAAAGAAAAAAAATATTACATTCAAAAACAAACCAAAATAAAGCAATATGTAAAACAAATGTTTTTAAAAACGCACATTTTAGGCAATAAAAAGTTTTGCGTTTTCTTGCGATTTTTTTAAATCAAAATTTTGTAGTTTTTCATAAAATTTTATTTGTAAGAATTCTTCCAATATCTAGTAACTTCCTGTATTTCTTCATTTTCTTTATTTGTATTCATTTATTTTTATTTTTCCCCAATTTCCAAACCAAACAATATAAATTGTACCATAGGTTCTAATCTAATGTTTGATTTAACAGGGAGGTGGCGTTCGATTGGTTGAAGTACAACACTACCAAACTACCAAAAAGAATTCGTGGATTAATTTCATTGATATTTTTCGAGGTACCTTTGCTCAAAAAAAGGAGCGATTGTGACAAATCAAATGACACTTTCTTCAATTTCAAGAAAACCCTACATAGTTAAAAAATAATCGTTAACACGTCATGTAGAAATATATAATATTCAAACTTCAATTTAAATATCTTATACTTACAACCAATTTGTACCTGTGCCCAAGTAACAGATCTGTTGTCTAACAATAGCACATATTCAATTTTTGTTGTAATAGCTCTTAAACAGGGAAAGAACAAAATATTTTTTGAAGAAACTTATGCTAATTCTTAAAGATGTCCCTGCTTCTCTAATTTTAAAGTTCTGCTTAAAAGCGTTCCTTTTACGGAAGAACGGAGGAGGAACCAATTATTTTATTACCAATTACCAAATTATCAAAAAAAAGTTAAAACACTAAAATAAAACAAATAAAATTGATTAATATAGTTATATAGTTAAAAAATGTCATGAAAATAATACATTAGGCCGACTTTGAGATATTAACATTTGGAAGTTAGTTTTTTCCCAATTTTGAAGCACTGCAGAGTTTCGTAATAGACGGATATAGGATACATAAAAAGGTTATTCCACAATATTAATTTTATTTTTATTTTTTTTATGGATGGAGAGGGACATACAGCATGCAATTTATAAGATTATTTTTCCAAATTTTTCTTGCAAATGTGTTGAAAACCACATAATATTATTCTGTTTGTTGCCCCATTTTTTGAATTTAAACACAAATTATTTTCGAAATGTTTTTATTTTTTCCTTAATTTTCCTCAGAAATAACAACATTTTTGCTGCAATTTATTAGAAATGCTTTGTATTTATATTATTTTATTTTATAATCGATATTTTGAGTTTCTCAGAAACTAATAGTAAAAACGAAATGAAAAAGTTACGAAGTATGAGGTTTCTTTTCTAGAACAATAACAGCAACGGACGATAGTAAGAAACGTAAATAAAATAAAACAAAATGAAAATGATAAGAAAAATAAAATTAAAAAAAAAAATTAAAAAACAAAAAACAGATATAAAACAAAATTAATTTTATTTTTTAATGAGCCCAAATAAAGTGGGAGTGAAGTAATAATAAAATAAAACGAAAACAAAGTAACCCAAAGTCTTTTGAATACAATATTTAATAAAAAATATTTTGGTTAGAAAAAAGGATTAATCTTTAAATACTTCTTTTTTAGGATTTTCCACTAGAATATTATTTTATTTTTACGTAACATTAAATTTCAATTTTATGAAGTAGAACAATGGAATTGATGGTTTAGGTCTATACTATATATACAACGATAGGTTCAAAAATATAGTTTTGTCTGTCTCTCTTAATAAATTGTTTCTATTTTTCACAAATTTAAGAATAAAAAGTTTAGCATTTAAAATTTGGATTTATTTTAATTAAATTTTGTTAAAAGTTCTACAATATATTTTGTTCTATATAATTATGTATATTATAATATGTATATTATCTACATAATACTTTTTTTTTTTAATTAAAAAAGCTTTAAGTTTGTTTTGTTTTTTTAAACAACGCTGATTTTTTTTTTGTAAAATAAAATAGTTAAATTTTTAACAAAAAATAAAGTTTTTAACCTCTTAGTTGCAAACTTACGCTTCTGGTGTTTTTAATGGTTAAGAAAAAATTTTAAATTTAAATATATATTGGGGCCTCGGTGGCTTAGTGGGTAAGAGCGTATAAAATATGATGTAAACACCGAGGTAGTGCGGGTTCGAATCCCACACACGTCGTAAGAATTATTCCCCCTTACGACACTTACAGCCACGCCTAAACAGGAAAGACTGTGTAATTTCCTGTTCACATTTATGTGGCAGAGATATGCATTAAAATATATATATATATATATATATATATATATATATATATATATATATTAACATTGTCATTTAAACTCATTAAAATTTAATTAACATTTTTCAAACTTTTTTAAAAACTGATTTTATAAAACTGATCTAACTGCTATCCTATCAGCAGCCTATTCTGCATATCAGCAGTCCTGAGAGGAACATTTTGCTACGACAATATATGATAGTATGATAGTAATGGTAATGGTAAAATAGTGAAAATATTATTACATTATAATAAGAATTGAACTGAATTAATTTGAACTTAGTTAATACAGTAATTAATGATGCAGTAGTTAAGACACCTACCTTTCATTCCAAAGATCACGAGTTCCAGCCCCGGCTAGGTCAAATAGATTAATAAAAACTAATATACATTTTTCTTATAATAAAATAAAAATAAAATAATTCTTGTACAAGATAATAGATGGCGCACAAATAAAAATATTTGTGTTTTATATATTTAATCCATAGCTAAAAGGCTGAGTAAACGACAACTGAAGCTAGAAACTGAAGCTTATGGTCAAATATGAATATACGATGTGAGTAGAAAGCAAAAAAAAAAAAAAAATTCGAACTCAATTACTACGTGAAGCAGTGCGAGGACTTATCACTAAATAGAATTATATATGACGAGTAAGACATTTCGATAGCTATTATAATTCTATTTTCTTTTTCTTTTGTTTTAATTTTATATTTTAGTAACAGGTATAAGATATAATTATAAAAAATATTATATTTGAATATTTGGATATTTGATTGCTTACGTGAGGGTGTTTGCATATCTGTAAGTCATAAGGTATAAGTTAAAATTATTTGTTTGCAATTGTTATAGGTAGTTTTTATTTATTTTTGCTACTATAATTATGTTAGTATTTTTTTTTTATTAATATAAAAGTATTAATATACTTTTTTTCATTTAAATTAAACCATTTTTCACTCAAATTAAACCATTTTGATTCAAATTAAGCTTTTTTCTTTAAAATTACTTACCTTTTACACAAATTAAATCTTTTTAGCACATTTCCAAAAAAAATTTGAAAAAATGTGCTTATTAGTTTCACTCTGTCCGTCCGTCTGTCTGTTTACAAAACATCTACATCGTTAAAGATAGAGAAAAAAAAATTTAACCATGGGTAGGTCTCATAAAAAAATTAATTTTGCGGAACAACTTTTTCATGTAGCCCCATCCATTGCGAAGCTACAGCCCTCAAACTTTGAAAAAGCCCTACTTTTAAATGCGTATATCTCATGTTCTGCTTAACATCAATTATCTCATGTACTGCTTAACGTTGCTGAAAACATCATTTGACAGGTGCTTTTTTTAACTTTGTAAATTAGTATCAAAATTATACAATTCTTTTAAATTTAGAATTTAAATTTACCGTTATGTGAAAACCAAATTTTGCATGATTTTTCTACCTTCATAACTATGGAACGCTTTCAAATAGGGACTTGAAATTTTGTGGACACAAAGAACTTTTGGAATTAGTACGAGTTTGCTAAGAAATTTTTTTTGGACCACCCCTTGTTTATGAGCTATTAGCGCTCAAAATTTGAAAATTCGCTATTTTTAAACAGCTGTAACTTAGGCACCTGTACTCACTTTACTTCGACAAGATATAAAAATTAAAGGTCCAGTGATATATTTTTACGCGTGTTATAGGATTCTTTTAGTTGTATAAGGTTCCGGAGTTACAGCCCTTCAAAATTACAAAAAAGACCAATTTTCAGATGTCTATATCTCAGGCTCTCCGTAATAATTTTACAATCTAAAACTGTAAGAAGATCGAAAATTGTGTTATCTCCATAAAACAATATCAAAATTATACAATATTTTGTAATTTACTATTTAAATTTACCGTTATGTGAAAACCATATTTCATATGAAATTTCTTTTTTACATGCATTACTTTTCATAACTCCGGCACGTTTTTAGATAGGAACCTGACAATTTGAGACAAGAAAGAACTTTTCTAATTACTATAAGTTTCCTTAGAAAATTTTTTTGTACCATCTCGTGTTTAAGATCTATTAGGACTGAAAAATTGAAAATTTGGTATTTTTAGGCACCTGTAACTTGAGCACCTGTAGAAATTTAGCAAGATATAAAAATTAAAGCTCCAGTAATGTGTTTTTACGTATGTTAACAGTTTTTCTTAATTGTATAGGGTTCTAGACTTACAGCCCCTCAAAATTCCAGAAAGGTCCTATTTTCAAATTTTTTGTTATTTACATGAAATTTTTGTGGAAAATTTTTGTGCAAGTCACAATCTTAAACACAAAAATTTTTACACATAAAATTTGATTTCAAAAAGGTTTTTTTAGTATAAAAAAAAAAACAGTTTAATTTTAATGAAAAATTGTTTAATTTGAATGAGTTTCACTTTTTCTTGGATTCGAACATTGATCTGAGGAATGAGAGATTGGTATTCCAACCACTGCCTACCTTCTACCCCCTGGTTTAATAAGAAGAACTTGAATAAATTTTTTTAGAACGAAAATAATGATATGCTACTCTTCAAATATAATTTTTTTCAGTCCTATACAAATTATTTCCATAATTAAATTACTTTTTTTTTTTTTTAATTCAAAATTGCGGAAATTTTGATCGAATTTGACAGAAGTCCACTCAAAAATAAAAAAACAAAGATAGAAAATATTTTATTTATATATTCAAAAAACAATAAAACAAAAAAAAAGCATAAAGTAAAAAAAAAAAATCTAATTACTAATTCTGTTAGAATTTAGTAAATAAAAAATAAATTTTTTACATGTACTTAAAGAATTTTATTCTGAATAACTTAAAAAGTAATTTTTCATTTTTAAATATACACATGGACATTGTAAATGTTCATCTGTCCAAAAAAAAAAAAGATAGAATTATCTGTTTAATAGCTGATAGGACATCCTTGAAGCACATTACTAATTCTCATCTCACATTTCTTTTTTCTCCATTTTTATTTTAAATTATTCTCTTTTTTGTACAAACGATTGCATTAGCATAATTTTTGTGCAACATAAATGTAACATTAATGTAATTTAGTGGTGGAAAAAAAAAATCCATAAAAATAATTTTTCATTTTTAGCACATTTCCAAAAAAATTTTGAAAAAATGTGCTTATTAGTTTCACTCTGTCCGTCCGTCCGTCCGTCCGTCTGTTTACAAAACTTCTACACCGTTAAAGATAGAGAAAAAAAATTTTAACCATAGGTAGGTCTTATAAAAAAAATAATTTTGTGGAACAACTTTTTCATGTAGCACCCCCCATTACGGAGCTACACCCCCTCAAACTTTGAAAAAGCCCTATTTTTAAATGCATATATCTTATGTTCTGCTTAAGATTTTTTCAATCTGAAAACGTCATTCGACAGGTATTTCTTTTATCTTTGTAAATTAATATCAAAATTATACAATTTTTTTAAATTTAGTATTTAAATTTACCGTTATGTGAAAACCAAATTTTGCATGATTTTTCTACTTTCATAACTCCGGCACGCTTCTAGATACAAGCTTGAAATTTTGAGGCAAGAAAGAACTTTTAGAATTAGTATAAGTTTCCTCAGAAAATTTTTTCGGACCACCCCCTGTTTATGAGCTATTAGGGCTTAAAAATTGAAAATTTGCTATTTTTAAACACCTGTAACTTAGGAACCTGTACACATTTTACTTCTGCAAGATGTAAAAATTAAAGCTACAATAATATATTTTTACGTCCCCTCTTTAAGAGTTATTACGCCTCAAAAATTGAAAATTTGCTATTTTTAGACACCTGTAACTTAGGCACCTGTAAAAATTTTTCTTCGGCAAGACATGAAAATGAAAGCTACAATAATAAATTTTTACGTGTGTGAAAGGTTTATTTTAGTTGTAAAGGGTTCCAAAGCTGCAGCTCTTCAAAATTGTAAAAAAGCTCCATTTTCAGATGTATATATCTCGGGCTTTGCGTAATAGTTTTGCAATCTAAAACCGTCAGAAGATCGAAAATTTTATTATCTATATAAAACAATATCAAAATTATGTAATATTTTGTAATTTACGATTTAAATTTACCGTTATGTGAAAACCACATTTTGCATGAAATTTCTTTTTTCATAACTCCGGCACCCCTTTAGATAGGAACCTGAACCTGGGGCGTCACACTTCTAAACAATTTGTATTGAGTTTTGGAAATGTGCGCTTTTAAAAACCGTTGGTTTACATTCTACCTTGTTTTTTTTCATTTAAACATTGTTTTTGTTCACAACTTACAGTCAAAGATAATAAGCTTCTATATAATTTATAAAATATCTTTCGTAGGTTTAAGTACAGTAGCACTACTGTTTTAATTAGAGAGTTTATATTCACGAAATATTTGTATGTGATTGTTGTCAGATACCGCTGATATTTAATTAAAAGCTAAATTTAAACAGTCTGGTAATTATGATTTTTGGGTATATATAGATACATACTGGATATACATAGCTAATTATCATTGGGCAAGTTTTAAATATAAATTAAATAATTATTTTATTACTAGAAAAGAAGGAAATAGTTTTATATATTGTTGCTAATATCTTATCTCAGAGACTCTCCCTAAGGATTTTCCTCAAAATATCCTCAGCTAAAAACTAATCAGATGCTAAATTAAATTAATTATGCAAACTATCATTTGTTGTGAGAACTGCTAAAATGTGGAAAATTTGGAACATGCATTCATCTAAAGAATTCGGCAATACAATTTGGAACTATTCAAAAAGAATTTATTTAAGTTCATCTTCGTTTTCAATTTATCTTCCATCCTCTACCTGTTGGAGCTTCCTACTGTTCTTTATAATTTTCTCTACTATTTTAGTAAAATTTTTATTAACATCGCACAAAGCAATCCTGTCCTAAAAGATAGGTAATACGAAATTGTTTTATTATATTATTATTTATATTTAATAACTTGTGTACATTGTTTGACAGAAAGACTGATGTATATTTTTAGAATGAATTGACATTAACTTAAAAAAAATTTAATAAAAGTCCAGCTAAAAAAAAAACTTTGTTTTTAAAACAAAATAAAATAAAAATTATTTAAATAACTTTTACGTTTTACGCCAAATATTCGTGATAAGTTTGAAAATTTAAGGCTAATATCAGTACATATTAATATACATAGTCCAAAAATATATTATTTTTAAATATATAAAAAACGTGGAAAAAAATTAAATTATTCCTTCATCTTATTATAAATTTTTTCTAGAGAACCATATTACATTAAGGACATTATTTAAGATTTTATATTATTTTAGACTATAAAGATTATACGTGTTCATATAAGTATTTAAGAATTTAAGTTTTCAAATTTTCAAAGAATATTTTAAAATTTAAAAAGAAAACAAAACCATTTTTAAGCCGAGTCGACTTTATTTTTTAAAACTGTATAATAAAGCCGAAATCGCGAGTTTTTTAAATTTGCTTAATTGTCGCTGCGAAGGTGTAATAAATTCGAATCGGTCATGATACATATTTCAATTTTTCCAAATATGTATTATATATTTTATCTTTGTTTTGTTTTGTATTCAGAACATCTTTTTGTTTACCTTATTTCAGAAAGGTTCTTTTTTGTTTTTCGATAAAAATACATGACCGGCTTCCGGTTGGTGGTAAAAATTTGTATAGCGATAAATTTCCATTTTGCAGAAGGTTTAAGTAAAACAAATTGTAGTAAAGTCAAAATATTTTATCGTACACTTTCTTGTAAAAGAGACATAGATTCATTTGAAACATTTATAATAATTTAGATTAAAAATTTTAAATCTTTATTTTTCGGTTGATTACAAAATCAAGGTTATATAATTTTCCCAGAATATTTAGATAATATATGTTTGCAATTTGTATATTAGGACTATATGAAAATTCTGGTTTTAACATTTTTTTTTCAGGGGTAAAATCAGAGATTTGGAGGCGGTACCCCCATTAATTTAAAAATATAAATTTGTTAGAATAACCATATAAGCTATAACAATAAAAAGAATAAAGCTTGTTTTTATTACCTATTCGATTTCTACATTATTTCCGTTTCGAAACAGTAACAAGTTTGAATTTGATAAAATCGTGATTTAAGCTATATTCCCCTGCCGAAAAGAAAATAAAAACAGATCGGTCTTATTTCTTCAAAAATTATTTCAGGGTACTTACTGTTATATTAGTAGATCTAGATTCAGTTCTAATATAAGAGTATACAAAAAATTAAGTAGAGTACGGTTTAATCAATTCTTTTAATAATAAACTTACAATTATTTTGTTGATTTTATCAAAATTTAAATGGGATAATTAAGAATATTAGAATTTAAGTCACTTAGCTTACCTGTTATAGTAACCTACAGAACCACAAAATACTTTTTCTGAATCTCATTCCAGCACATGGGCTATAAAAAAAACTATGATTTCAAAAACAACATAAGGCAGATCAAATGCTTAAGAATAGACACCTTCTGTGTTAAAATTACAATAGTTAAATTTACCCAGATTTTAATATTAGCTGCCCCATTTGACATTCATTGCAAAAATCACTTTTCAACTATTAAGTAGGTTAAAAAGTGACTTTTGCAATTTAATTGATTTATGACATTTTTGCAAGTATTTTATTACTAATTTAAAATTATTGTCTTATACCACGTTCACACTATGAACTAAAACCAGGTTCTTCAAAGAAACCAGGTTAATGCGTGGTTTGTAGTTAGGTTTTTCATATTTAAAATTGCTGTCAAAATGAACCAGGATTTTAAAAGTGCGAGTTAATTTTAAGGGCTATAACTAGGTTTTTCATTAAAATTTTTTGATATTTTCGATTATTGTTTGAATTTTTTTACATCCCTACGTGATTTTGTTGTAAAATATCATTATTGTTTATTTTTGAAAATAATTGCCATTATTTTTTTTTTTCATTTGAATTTTTAAATGAAACATTTTTTTATTTGTTATTTAATAAAATGTCGTCCAAAATATTTGTTATTTAATAAAATGTCGTCCTTGGTTAACTACAATTGCCACACCCAAATCTCAAATAATACTTGGTTTGTGCATAACGAACAATAGTCTGAACAGTTGATTTTGAAACTAGGCTGTTTAGTAGGTTTTTGCGTAGATAGTGTGAAAATGATATTATGTTGTTTTTGAAATGACGGATTCAATTTTGCAATAAAATATACAAAATACAAATTTTTTTATGTGTATTAAAAGGGAAAAGTTACATAACTAAAATCGTATATCACTATTTTGAACTATTTTAATAAAAATTCCTTTTTTTCGAATCATCACAACTATGATTATTTCAAATAAATGTCAAACTGTCATTATTTTATTGTTTCAAATTAACCGCATTAAATCAAAATAATCATCCAATTATTCTATAAAATAAATTTAAACAATTCTCATTAGAGATGTGAAAAATGGATAGTCAAATTAAAAATTATGTTCATAGTGATTAATTTACTAAACCTCAGAAAAGAAATAGAATGGTAAATAGATTTTAGTTTAATAAATAAACAGAATAAATCTATACATAACATATAAAATGCACGTGGATTTAAATAACCTTTTTTGTATTACCTACTCAATAATTCATCCAATAAAAAGTACATTTTGAAGTAAATTCCATTTTACGAATTCCAAATTCAGTTATTAATTGGAATTTTGACAAAAAAAAAATAGAAATTATAATTAAATTATAGCATTGAGGTTCTCCAATTTAAAATTTTATTAATAAAATCCAGGTTAAATTTGTGGAAAAAAAATATACAGGTAGGCAGTTATTTTAAAAATGAATTAAAGTGGCAGTTTGATAAAATGGCAGTTTAGTTTCTGCTAAATAGTTAAAGGTCTTAATTAAAATTAATTTTTTTTAGCCTTTCCTAAAAGCTTAAAACTGATGTTAGAGATTATAATCAATAATTTTTCGGAGATTATAATTGTAACTGTTATAGTTGTAGACCTGCCAAAAGGTATTCTGAAGGTATCTCTAAATTTAGTGACTTAGTTTTAAAGCCCTCTATTGACATTTGCGGGGTTTAGAAGTTTTGATGCTTCTTCATTTATGTGCCCTTATAAATAAATGGATCTTATATTTTAGTGCATGTTTTTTTCTTGTTCACACTAGGGATCTACGTAAATTGCTATGTTAATCACAATTTCGTACGCAAGAAGAAGCACCTACGGTCCATGTTATATAAATATTTAGTTTAGAAAATTTTGATGCTACAATAAAAGTGAAATAGATAATTTCAATGATAGCATTTTCTGTCAGTACAAACCTTCAATAACATTGTATCCTTCAGAACTTTTAGTATATGTAGATACTTATCTGTCATATCTAAGAAATTAAGTAAAGTAACACGATTTTCTTAACTATTTTGCAGGTTCAGCCCTTGTTCAGTTTCAAATTATTCCTCGAAGTCAGTTAGGGGCTGTAAGAATTTCAAATATATATTTACAATTTTACCCGAGTTTTTAATAATTTAAAGTGTTGACTTTTCACCCAATGAAATTCTTTGATGAGGACGCATTAGATTATATTTTTGCCAAGAAAAATAACATCTGATAACAAGTAAATGAGTTGCTTTCATCAAATCTAAATATTCGTTCAATCTTTTTCTAAATTATGAAAAGATTAAAATTCTATCATCACTTTGGAAGTGACAAGTTGCTACATCTACAGAGGTTTATGTACAGGTAGCCGAATTCTGAATTGAAAAACGTTATTTTGCCTAATATCTTTTTGTAAAAGAGACATTTTGCAACTTTTCAATTGGCATAATAAAACACTGCACAAAAAGATATTTAAATAGCATATATTTTGCAAATTATAATATACCTATTATGCAAAAGAAAAATATAACCCTCCATTTTGTAAACATCTCTAAAATCCCTCCTAACAAATTTTTTCAAAAATAAAGCATGTTTCGTTCTTTAAATACTAATTTGTTAAAAGTCTTTTTGTGAAGTGACATTTTGCTATAAGTCTTTTTTATCAAATGTCATTAGGCACATTGTCGTTTTGTAAATAGATTTAGCTAAACTGACACGCTCTCATCTATAGCAGTAAATGTGAAATAATTTATCAGCATAGCTAGTTCCGTTTAAAAATGATACAATATAGAAATGCAATCTTTTTGTAAATTGTAATAAATAATAAAAACTTCAAAATTGTAATTTAAATCTTATTTTGCAGTTTTTTTTTTTTGAAAAAAAAAAAAAAGAAAATATAATTAAATTCGTAAAATAAGAAAAATCAAAGGAAAAAAAAACAATGGAAATGTATCATATTCTTTTGTTTTAAATTCAGTCCTTTTTCAAACGCTAGATTAAAAATAATAAAATAAAAACACTTGAGAAAAGTTCAAGAATAAAATTTAAATCATTAATTAGGCTTTATAAAACATTTTCATTGCTTAATTATAACGTAATATTTAAATAAAAAAAAAATGCTAATTTTTTATCTTTTTTCACGATATGCCAGATAAATTAATTTACGAAATCAACTTTTCAAGATTAAAACACACAGAAACAATGAAAAGAAATTTATACAAAGAAAAACAAAACAAAAAAAAAAAAGTTAGAAGGAGTTTTAAGTTTTTAACAAGATTTTGTTTCTATTTCTATCTATTCCTCTTTAATTTTATTATTATTATTTTTTAGGTTATAATCTCTTAACAAAATTAACAGAAAACAAAATTATCATATTTTTTCCTTTTTTTTTTGTATTATTTTGGTTTTTTTTTTCTATTTTATTAGGGTGGCTATTTAAATAAACCTAAAGGATAATTCACGCTTCTTTTCAGGAAACTTAAAAAGGCGTGAAATATTTTAGTATTTTGTTTGTTTTGTTATCTTAAGAAATATAAAAAAAAACAAACAAAAATAAAATAAAGGATAAATTAAGAAAACAAGTTGATAATTGAAATTGTTTTCAAAAATTTTTTTTTCAAAATATTTTGTAAAGGTATTATGAATTTTATTCACCCTCATCTTTTTAAAATCGTTCTTAACAATATGAATATATAAAGTAATCAACTTGTAGTCTCGAATTATTCTTTATGTACTCGCATGACGTAGAATAAAACGTAGTAACACGTAAAACAAATAACAATATCAATAATGATTTATAGTACACAGAAGATAAAAATATTAAAAACAGCAGCTTAAGATATCTACAATCTTAGTGGCGACATTATTCAATCAGTAAACAGTTTTCTTACATATCGGTATCACATGAATAAAAGTTAAGATAGACTTGCAACACAATTTGTAAACAAATAGAATAGGTATAGATTGTATTAGGTGTGAAATTTAAAGTTTGTTGATGTGAAAGTTCGTTTGATCATGTGGAAAAACAAATACAAAGTGACTGTATTAAATAGATTGGGCAGTTAGGCATTTTATTAAATTGCATAATAAAATGCCTAAGAACCAAATAAAAAATAATCTTGCCGAGAACTATAACTATAACTATTCTGAGAAATGTAATCAATTTTATTCAGAGTAATTATTGGCCAAGAATCAAGACCGAAAATTGAAGTGAATAAGATAGACATTTTAAAAAACAATCTATAACGTAGTAAAAATAACCCTTCAAAAAAAAAAGCAACCACGAAACAGTAAGATGTTGCCAGCTTAATAATATCTAACATAAGACATTCCCTGTGGAATTGAAGACAAGTATTTCTATCAGGGAGAAACTTCCATCTATCTTCTATATGGAGCCTCAACAGCCAACAGAATAAAATAAGAATTTTTATAAGTTTATATTAGGTACAAATAATAAATTATTGCTTTTCAAGTGGATTTTTTTCTGTTACAAGTTTAAAGAAAAACCATTTTTCTAAAAACAACGTATAGGTACACAATTAAAACTAAAGAGTTTTAAAGCTTTCCTGTTTGTTACCCAATTATGAACTTAATTTTTTAAAAAATAAACTTCTTTTACCAAATATGTTAAAAATAATACATTCTTATAAGTTTTAGAATCATTAAAATTTGATAGGTTTTTTTTTAAGTCTTATAAAATATATTATATGTATTTGTTTGAGTCTTAAATAACTTTAGGAAAGAGAAACAAAGAAGAGATTTTGTTTTAGTTTTTGTGGCACCTTTTTATATAGAATAGATAAATAGAAAATAAAACAAAGGAAAGGATAATATTCTAATATTTTATAGTCAAACACGAATGGAAAAGATAAAATAAAAATAATAATTAATAAATTTTATTTCGTTCCTTATTTTTGATATTTCTCTTTATATTTATTTAATTGTTACCATAATCCGATTAACAAAAAGGGAAGGATTTAATGATTATAATATTAGGGAGCGTAAAAATCATAAACCAATTTATATACACATAATTTTATAATTAAATAGGACATATATTATTAATAATATTTCTATATTATATATTTTGTATAAAATCTTTTTTAATAATGCAAATTTAAAAAAAATTTTCCAACATATTTCCATATTTTGTTTTTTTTTTTCTTTTGAAGCGCTTTTGAACCTAGTGTTAAAAAGAATTAAAATTAAAATTATATAGATTATATATAGAGGCGTTGTAAGAAAGAGAACGCATACGGAATGAAAACTACTACAATAAAAAAAGCCTTGAAATTGTTCATTAGACAGAAACTATGAAGAGTGTACATAGTTCACTTTGCCAATTTTTGGATACCCTCACGAATATAAGTTATAATTTCTATAAGATTTTATTACTTTTTACAAAATTAGTCGATGTCTAACATAACTAAGTACCAAGTTAACATATGACAGGTATCAGACGAACTCGTTTTTCCAAACCAATCAAATTTCTCAGAAGTTATTACGATATAAATTTTGATCATCAGTTACAAAATGTCTTCAGATATCTTAAAACCTAATTAAGTTCTAAGATATTATGACAACTACCCGAATCTTTTGTGCCAAAGAAAAAAAACTTTTCATAAAATTGCAGATAGGTACTTGAGAGTTTCAATAGCACTGAGTTGACAATTTTAAAATAAAACATAACATCAACTGACTTTATGTTGCGTTCATTAGTCATAATGCCGAACTATACATAATATATTATAATTAAATGACGGAGTTATGTTGACGTTGTAGTATCCTACTTTCTATAAAAATGAAATTTTCTTTTTTCTATTAGGCAAGCCTTTTCCGAATTTTTCATGAAGAATAATTTTTATAATATAAGATTTCTTATTTCTTGTAAAAAATCTCGCTTGCATTGTTTCAGTGTTTATTTTAATTTTTCTTTTCAAGAAGTATTTATTTACTATATGAAATGCGTTTTCAAGATTGATCAAGATCTCTGATGGATTTTCGATGAGGTTAAAATGGTTGAATCATTTTAAATAATTTAATTTCTCAAAAAAAAAAAAAACAGATTTATTGATTATTAAATAAAACTTCGTGGAACTTATTATGTATCTAAATATACATATTTAAATTTCTAGAATATTATTTTTATTATGTACATTTTTAAAATATAACATTGAAATGTCCTGCAAATTTGAATAACTTTTTAATACAAAAAATAATTTTTTTTTTTTTTGGTATTAAATATTTTACAAGTAATTTAAGCAGAATATTTGCCTAAAGGTTAAAATGTTTACCAAAAAACAAAAAAAATAAAACGTTTTATGTGTTTAAAAATTTCTCTTTGTACAAATTTAATTTCACTTTTATTGCCAAAAATATAATTAAATTTACTCTTAAGTAATTATTTTTTATACTATTTAATTAATTGCTTATCCCGTAATATAAAATATTGAAAATATTAATTTTTTCATATAATATGTTGATTTTATTATATTAAAAATAACAAGCATTGAAATTCAAATGCAATTCGATAATATTGAGTTTAATATTTATTTTTTCAATTATCAAAAAAGTGGGTACTTAAAAAAATTAATAAAAATTTAAATTATTATAAATTTTAACTGTAATATTTCATTTAAAAAATAAGAATAAACTTCCGTAGAGGGGTTACGATCTATTAAAATGACGTAATAACATAACGGTAATTTATATCTCCAATTTTCCGAGAATATATGCCATTATAGGACCAATACCGCCATCAAGTAGTCGGAAAATGTGTTTCAAAATTTTCTCAACATTTTATAGTATTTTACTTAAACCGTTATATTTTTGCTCTACGACAGTATACAGGAACAAATTACACTTTTATACATATTTCAACAAGAAAACAAAAAGGCAAAATAAATGTATGAGAAATAAAGTATGAAACTGTATTTTTTAATTTCGCATTTATGTCCTCTGGTGGGATTATTTCTCAATCCATACCATACTTTTTATACACCGTGTGTATAACAGTACAATAATAAATACAGGTTGTCTTTGAAAATTTCACATGTAAGCGTTTTTCTTGAAAGTTCGAATTTTTTTTTTTTTACCAAAATTTCCAAAATATATTTTAAAGATAGTGTTATGATCTACAATATCATTGAAAATTGATTCCTTTATAATGTATAAAAAAAATACTAAGAAATATAACGGTAAGTAAAATACTGAAAAATGTTAAAAAGATTTTGTAATGTATTTTTCTGCCACCAGATGGTGGCATCGGTTCTAATACGAAATATATTCGGAAACTTGGAGATATAAAGTGACGTTATATGATGACGTCCTCTTAGTAGCTCTTAATACTGTTAATAGATGACGTTATAATCCCTCTACGTGAAGTATATCCAAAAATAAAAACATAAAAAATAAGAAATTGTATATCTTTCTAATATTTATCCTATTACTAAAACAAAAATCAAATTTTCAAAAAATATGCCAATAACTAAAAAATTAAATTAAGAAAAATACGTGTCAAGGGCTGTACAACATTTAGATCGAATTTTTTCACCAAATATTCATTAAATACCTAAAAATAATTTTGTATTAGAATTATTAAAGACAAAGTCATTAAAAAACTTTAAAACAAAGTTTTGTATAGAATTACCAAAGTGCAATTACTTTAAAAGTTTTTGTTTCTTGAGGAATGTTAGGTGAGAAGTTTTTTACCATAACCCCGTGAATATTTTTATTAAAATGCATAAACATTACGACAAAATTATATGCATTATATATCAGTTATAAATTAGAGAGTTATAGCAAAACAATATTTAACTTAAAAAAACGAGTAATTTTTTTATTTTTTTCATTATATGCTGTAGCATTAGTAGCATTACAATAATACTTTGCGCGCTTTTCCTTCCAGATGTAGGTCACCTCAGTAATATAATTAATTTTGTATATAGTAATATTAATTATCTTTATGGAATTGAAAATAACTTTTCATTATCTTTCCTATTAAAAATTCTTATGACTTAATGACGTGCAAAATTTGAATCCGCGCATACCTTCAGTTGATAAGCATTGCGCTATAACTATAATACTATAATGGGTCAGCAAGGCCCCAAAAACTGTTTTAATTATTTTTAAATTATGAAAAGAAATGCAAATAAAATTCTTTAAAAACATTGTGGTAAACAAAGGAATAATTATAGCAAGATTAGTATTAATAATACGCAAGATTTTTAACATCACACATTTTCAAAACACAAGAAAAAAGCATTTTAGAATAGAGTGAATGGTGGTGAAATAGGGTGAATAGAGTCAATGGTGGTGCTTGCATCAGAATTTGATTTTTTTTCTTGAGAATTTCGTAAGAAAATATTTTGAAAATTCAAAGGACACTTTTTAGCACATTTCCAAAAAAATTTTGAAAAAATGTGCTTATTAGTTTCACTCTGTCCGTCCGTCCGTCCGTCCGTCCGTCTGTTTACAAAACTTCTACACCGTTAAAGATAGAGAAAAAAAATTTTAACCATAGGTAGGTCTCATAAAAAAAATAATTTTGTTGAACAACTTTTTCATGTAGCCCCTCCCATTACGGAGCTACACCCCCTCAAACTTTGAAAAAGCCCTATTTTTAAATACATATATCTTATGTTCTGCTTAAGATTTTTTCAATCTGAAAACGTCATTCGACAGGTATTTTTTATATCTTTGTAAATTAATATCAAAATTATACAATTTTTTTAAATTTAGTATTTAAATTTACCGTTATGTGAAAACCAAATTTTGCATGATTTTTCTACTTTCATAACTCCGGCACGCTTCTAGATAGAAGCTTGAAATTTTGAGGCAAGAAAGAACTTTTAGAATTAGTATAAGTTTGCTCAGAAAATTTTTTCGGACCACCCCCTGTTTATGAGCTATTAGGGCTTAAAAATTGAAAATTTGCTATTTTTAAACACCTGTAACTTAGGAACCTGTGCACATTTTACTTCTGCAAGATATAAAAATTAAAGCTACAATAATATATTTTTACGTGTGTTAAAGGTTTATTTTAATTGTAAAGGGTTCCAAAGTTGCAGCTCTTCAAAATTGCGAAAAAGCCCCATTTTCAGATGTATATATCGCGAAATATATATGAGATGTATTATATTGCGAAAAAGCCCCATTTTCAGATGAAAATTTTATTATCTATATAAAACAATATCAAAATTATGTAATATTTTGTAATTTACTATTTAAATTTACCGGTATGTGAAAACCACATTTTGCATGAAATTTCTTTTTTCATAACTCCGGCACCCCTTTAGATAGGAACCTGAAATTTTGAGACAAGAAAGAACTTTTAGAATTAGTATAAGTTTCCTCAGATTTTTTCCTCAAAATTTTTTGGTAACACCCCCTCTTTAAGAGTTATTACGCCTCAAAAATTGAAAATTTGCTATTTTTAGACACCTGTAACTTAGGCACCTGTACAAATTTTTCTTCGGCAAGACATGAAAATTAAAGGTTTAATAATATAGTTTTACGTATGTTAACGGCTTTTCTTAGTTATATAGCATTCCGGACTTACGGCCTCTCAAAATTTCAAAAATGTCCTATTTTCAAGTTTTTTCTTATTACATGAAATTTTCAAATTTTTGTGTAAGTCACAATTCTAAACAGTTTGTATTGAGTTTTGGAAATGTGCGCTTTTAAAAACCGTTGGTTTACATTCTACCTTGTTTAATTTATAAGAAGAGTCATGCTGAATATCTTGAAAAGAAATTTATCTAAAAAAATTATAAAAATAAAATTTTTTGGTAGAAAATCTTGAAATTATAAAAACTTAAATAGAATTTCTTTTAAATTTGAATTTGTTTGTAGGGATGTGTATATTATTTAACATATTTTTAAAATTAGAAGCATATAACAAATTAAAATAAAAACACAAAAAGATTGTATTGTTGTTGACAAATATTTGATTTTTTACATTGATATTTTGTACATATTCCGAAAAAAGGAGTAGATACTGTTGTACAAAACAATGATTTTGTTATAGCAACTTTAAAATTTGTCCTAATTATTATTTTGAAATATCTTATGTATGTCAACATATTAAATCCTCCCTAAACAGAAGAATGCATTTGAATTCATAATTTTTTAATAATTAGAACTGATATGTTGTTTCAGAAAGGTGTAGTTCAAAAAGTTATCAAAGGTAGATTTGGTTCCTACATTACGTATTTTGTATAGAGCTTAGAAAATTTTTACTTTTTCTTTAATGAATAATTTTTTTTAGTATAGGTAAAATAAGTTGTAGTATTTTCAATTGTAGTGAAATAGAAAAAATAAATTCGAGAAAAAATTAGTATATTATGACTTTTTCGTAATAAATTTTTTACACATTAAATTGTAGATGTTTTTTTTTCCTATATTACTTTAAGAAATAGCATTTACCGAAACATTTTCAATACTTTTTTCCTGATATAAAATTTGCTGGACTTTTTATCCATGAAAATTTATTTTTTAAATTTTCTTAGTGAAATAAAAAATTTAATAATTCATATATTATGAAAAATAAAAATTTTGCATTTTTCAATAGGTATAACGTACACAAAACATTAATACCTATTTATTTTTTTTAATCTTAGTTTAAGAACAAAAGTATTAAATATTTATTAAAATAAAAAAAGCACAAAATTCTTTAACGTGAAAATAACAAAAACGTTCTTTTATTTGGAATTAAAGAACGCTTCAAACTTTTGGTTTAATATTAGTTTTCCATATTTAACATATTTTTAAAAATATTTTTAAAAATTTATATTTTAGTTTTTTTAAAATAATGTTTGTTTTGTTTGTCTGTTCACAAAATATTTACCCTATTTAAGAGAAAGCTGTTGAATTTCTACAAAGGATACGGCTCTTAAAAAAAATATTATTTTGTGCGACATGCTTTTGTGTTTGCTTTTCTGAGTGCTATAGCGTCTCAGACAGTCAATGGTGTAGTGGTATAATAAAATAAAAATAATTCTTACATAAGATAATAGATGGCGCAGAAATTAACAGAATTGTATTTCAGTCTTGTACAATACTTACAGCCTATATGATAATCAACAGCTTTGTGAAACTAATAATTCTAGAAAATATGAATTTAAAGTTTAGTCAAATATAAATAATAAATGTCTTTGTGGATGTCCCATGATCCATAGTGGAAAGTACAAAAAAAAACAGTAGAAAGTACAAAAAAAAAACCAAGCAACCTCTCGAAATTGGAATTAGGCTTATTTTGATATGTTTTGTTGATTGATCTTTCAATCTAAAGAAGTCAAATGACAGAAAATTTTTAATCTTTATAAATCAATTTCTTGCAATTTTAATTATTCGAACCTTTAAAATGCTTTTAAAACAAGGTAGAATGTTTACATGCAAGGTTGAACCAACGGTTTTTAAAAGCGCACATTTCCAAAATACAATACAAACTGTTTAGGATTGTGACTTGCACAAAAATTTTAAAATTTAAAAAATAAAATTTAAGAAATTTTTTGTAATAAGAAAATATGTGAAAAAAACACTTTTCTTGAATTTTGAAAGGCTGTAAGACCGCAACCCTTTATAAATAAGAAAAACCATTAACACACTTAAAAATATATTTCTTGAACTTTAATTTTTATGTCTTGCCGAAGAAAAATGTGTACAGGTGCTTAAGTTGCAGGTGCCTAAAAATAGCAAATTTTCAATTTTTCAGCCCTAATACCTCTTAAACAGGTAGTGGCGCAAAAAAAATTTCTAAGGAAACTTATACTAATTCTAAAAGTTCTTTCTACTATCAAAATTTCAGGCTCTTATCTAAAGGCGTGCCGGAGTTATGAAAAAAGAAATTTCATACAAAATGTGGTTTTCACATAACGGTAAATTTAAATAGTAAATTAAAAAATATTGCATAATTTTGCTTTATGTAGATAATAAAATTTCCGGTTTCCTGGCGGTTTTAGATTCCAAAACCCTTACGCAGAGCCTGAGATATATACATCTGAAAATGAGGTTTTTCGTAATTTTGAAGAGCTGTAAGTCTGGCACTCTATATAACTAAAATAAACCTTTAACACACGTTAAAATATACTACTGTAGCTTTAATTTTTATATCTTTCCGAAGTAAAATGTGTACAGGTTCCTAAGTTACAGGTGTTTAAAAATGGTAAATTTTCAATTTTAAAGCCCTCATATCTCATAAACAGGGGGTGGCCCAAAAAAAATTTCTGAGCAAACTTATACTAAATCTAAAAGTTCTTTCTTGCCTCAAAATATCGAGCCTCTATCTAAAAGCGTGACGGAGTTATGAAAGTAGAAAATTCATGCAAAATTTGGTTTTCAAATAACGGTAAATTTAAATACTAAATTTAAAAAAATTGTATAATTTGGATATTAATTTAAAAGGAATACCTGTAGCATGTTTTCAGATTGGAAAAATCCTAAGTGAAACATAAGCTATATGCATTTAAAAATAGGGCTTTTTCAAAGTTTGAGGGGCTGTACCTTCGTAATTAGTGGGGCTACATGAAAAAGTTGTTCTAGAAAATTATTTTTTTTATGAGACCTACCCATGGTCGAAATTTTTTTTTCTATCTTTAACGGTGTAGAAGTTTTGTAAACAGACGGACAGAGTGAAACTAATAAGCACATTTTTTCAAAATTTTTTTGGAAATCTGCTAAAAAAGCGTTAAAATTTTGAAAGGATTAAGATTTTTAAGAATAAAATATCGTAGTTACTCCTTGTCCAAATACTTTAGCATCTTCTTGTTTATGAACTATTTGGGATAAAAAAAAAATTGTTATTCTCTATGTTTCTATGTTTACCTGGTATACATCTGGTAAAGATATATTAACCTGGAAATATATATTTCTTAATTGTAAACAATTCTAATGCGACAACAAAAATAATTTTTAATAACAATTTTCTTTTAGTACTTAAAAATAAAAGTTTTTGTTTTATATACAAATTTATGTTTGCCAATTATACAATACATTTCTTTTATTTACAAAAAACTTTTCTCTCACAGATTTATTTTCAAAAAATCTTCATTCTTTTAAGAAATTCAGTACGCGAGAATTAAAATAAATTTTTTTTTTAGTTTTTTGTCTTATCAGTTTACAAAATAAATATTATTAAAAAAAACAAAAATAAAAAAACTTAAAATCCTTAACTTTATTTCTCGTAATATCCTTTTAACAATAATAATATTGTATCTTAAAGTTAGCTAAAACACTTTTTCTTCATTATACTCTTAATGTTTATCATAAAAAAAAAACTTTTCTCTTTCTTTTTAAATAATTAGGACCTTGATTAAAAAAACAAAAAAAAAAAAAAAAAGAATATGAAAGTTTCTATACTGTTGTACCAGTAACAAGTATACAGAGCAAGCAGTTAAATAAGAATTTTCTTTTATTTGTTAAATGAAACAGTAAAACAAATGAGCGTAAAATAAATTAAAATTAAAATCCAATCTAATTAGAAGTTTACATAATGTATGTAAAAAAAAAAACAAAATTTTTTTTAAACATTTTTTTTATTCTCATGTTGGACTAATTAAGGTAATTAGAAATGTTTTAAAAGTATATTTGCATAATAAAAAAAAAAAAAAACACACAAACAAATTAAGTGTTTTTTTAATTAAATGTTTAACCTTTATAAAAATATTTCAAATATTATAATATAACACATATTAACAGGTGTCTAGAAGCCAACAAGATACAATATTACAGATTTAATATCAGTTCAAAGAAAATCAATTTACTGTTAATTAAATTTATTGTATATGCTCCCGGCCGTATTCGTACTCCCGACAATATAGTCTCGTAAGAAATAATCTCTATAAAAAATGAAATAATCATCCAAAACTTTGTTCGGAAAATAATCTCCCATATCTAAAAAGTACAGTGAAATAATCTTCCAGAAAATAGGAGATTATTTTATTATTTTGAGATTTTATATCATTTTCTATTTGGCGCCTTATTTCATATGAAATAATCCTCTAAAATAAAATAAATTTACAATTGAAATAACCCCTGAAAACTGCATACCTTTATACTAACTCCATGCAAAAAATATTAAATTTCAATATTTTAATTTTTCTATTAATGATTAGAAATAGTCCCGCGCTAAAAAAATTATTTAAAACCCACGATAAAACAAATTATTGAAACCTTGATTTTGTAACCAACACTAAAATGCATCCTAGTTCAGAATCTCACATATACATATACCTACAAATATACATTCGCATATACATGTTTTTCGGGATTTTGTTGTTCGGGAAAATGTAGTTATCTCTTAATTAATAAATGTAGTAATCTCTTAACTTTTCTTATCATATTTCTTGCGAGGCTATTGCTTGAAACCATATATATGCTTATTTATATGATATTTATAAAAAACAAAAATTAGATAAAATTAAATCAAATTTTTCCTTATATGATATTAGATTAGCTATCTATAATACGTAAAGCTATACTAAACGTTTTTGCTATACCTACTATGCTGAAGTTGAAGATATAGTTTTTATTACGAAATTATTAAATCATAATTCCTACCTCCCACATCCTTCATAACGCTTAAAATTCAAACCTCATGCCAAAAGTATTTTTCCGTCAATATAACCAGAACAAACACTAACCAGAAAAATTCTTATGGATTACTTTCGATATTTTTCACTGGGTCACTTAAAAACAAAAATTTGGTTAACAACCGCAGTACCATTAATTATTAGTCTTCAAACTTTTGTCAAAATACGCGTAACACTAAAATTTATTGTAAGGAACTAAATTAGCTTTTTAAAACAAAAATTTTATCTAAAATTATTATATCCTAAAACTAAGTATCTTTAGATTTTAATCTGAAATAATATTCAATTTTAATCGAATATAGAAGTAAAAGGTTAATATTAGATTTGTGTCACAGATGTATAATAATGTAAATATGAATTAAAGAAGTCTAAATATTAAAAAAAAAAAAAAAAATAGGGGAAAGAGCGAAACTTAATAATAATTGAATTCAAGCTTTGTTTCTAATTAAGACATTATAAAATCTTATAAATAGATTCTAAAGTACTAGAAAGTTACCTTGAATTGTTGTAATTAAAATTATTTTAACTGTATTAACTCATATTCTCTTAAGTTTTACTTTTTTAATTCTTAACCCTACAGTACTCGCACAGAATTTTTTATTTTTTAAGTACTTGCGTCAGATCATATTGACCATAATTTAAAAATTCATAATATGTATATAATAAAAATAAAACATATATTTAATGTATTTAATTAAATTTGTTATACAAAAAAATGAAAATTCAAAGAAAGTGTCAAAATAAAAACATTCACTTAATATTTAACATTTATATATATTTTACATTATTTAACACATTTTGTTTCAGCTGCTGTAAACTTACACCAAAATTTATGAAAATTACAGAAAAACTAAAGATTATAGGAAATAGCATCTAACTAAACCAGATTATTATACACATTGCAAAAATCAATAAAGTTTTCAAAAACCAACAAGAAAATGCTGCAGTTATTGTTTTAGAAAATACTAAAACTCAGTTACTGAGAAAAAAAAAAAAAAATTGTTGGCTTCTAAAATTGATTTTAGCCGAAAAGACCCGTAAGCGACTACCAGCGGGTTAATAAAGATTTCTTTTCTAAATTGCATTCTTTTTAAATAAAAGTTTATTCAGTTTTTAGTTATAATGAGCTTATTTAATATTTTTACTTTAATAACATTGAGTTAAGTTTTTGTGTTAATTATAAAGAATTATAAATTACATTACCCGTGTTACTAATTATATCACTTTTCTTTTCTTGAAACATGAATCAATTTTTATACTATTAAAATTATGTAAAATTTTGAAATTGTCTCATCTCAGACTTTTCTTAAACTTTGTAGCTAAAAAAAGCCATGATATTAAGATAGCCCATGATATCTGAAAAAAGACTCGAACAAATTTAAAATCTGAAACATCAAAAAGTGCAAAAATAAAATTGCGAAAAAAAATTCTATGAAAATTGACATTGAATTCCTTAAACTTAAAAAAAATTTTTTTTTGGAACAGAGTCTCGAAAAAAATATATCTAGAAATAAAATAAAATTCTAGACCAAAAAACAATCATTAAAACTGATAGGCTCTCTTCATTACGACGAAATTTTATAAAAGAGTTAAATATGAGGAAATATATTTTATTTATGTGAACATTTTTCAAAGAAGACTAATGTGGCTTTCGAAAATTTCCAGAAAATAGCAAATATATTCCTTTTTTTAGAGAATTTATTTCAAAAACTCTGCACATTTTGTATGAAAAAGCCATTTGATATTCTGTCTTCTTGTGAAGATGTAAATTAAATTTTTGGCACAAAATCTAGAAAAACAAAAAAAAATAATTTTCAAATTCATTGCAGCAAAAAGAGGGCTGTCTGTTTTATTGTTTTGCCATGTCGAATTTTATTTTATTCTTAAAATAAATTTTTTCTGTCAAGATTTTGGAAAAAATTTTGCAAATAATGAAGATTTAAACATTTAAAAATTGAAGATTTAAAAATACTTTAGATTATATCTAGCTTACAATAAAAAAAAACTCCAAAATCATATTTTATATATAAAAATTTTTTTTATTAAAAAAAATTAGAAAAGTCATATTTTTCGCAATCATAAAAATTTACCGGAAGTCAAAAAAATCTGGGACGTGATTTCAGTAAATTACAAATCGTCTTCAGGCAGTTAAAAATCCATGGACATGACTATCATAACAATTGAAGAAGCATATGAATTTTGAGATCATGTCATAGACATCATTTAAAAATAATGTTTTAACTTTAAGTATAGTAGATATTATTTAAGAGTAGATGAACTCGTTTCGTTTTGTTGTTTTAAGTACATAATATAGTAAAGAAAATTTACTTTTTTTTGCTAATGTTACAGAGATCTTATACTCACATAAAATAAAAGTAGAGGAGGAAAAATTCAAAAGGATTAAAAGTGGTCGTTTGGTCTATACAAATATTTTAGACAAAATGGTTTTAGTACTTTTATTGTTATCATTCTTATAATTTCTACTTTAAAACAGTTTTTTTTTTGAAAGCATCTTTTTTTTATCTATAGATATTTTTATAAAATATTAACCTACTACCTATAAAGTTTATTTTGATTTTGTAGCAACATGCATATGGAAATAATAATAATATATGATGTATTTGAATTTGAAGTGTTCTTTCAAAATTAAAGAAAAACAAAAAATTTAATCATTTCACATTTATCAATTAAAATCAATTTTCAAAGTCATGAAATATTATCCATTATACATAATTTTAACGATCATATTAAGATCGCTTTGGGCTGCGATAACTAAATTTTATAACTTATTATTATTAAACTTGAATTTAACTATTCTTATCATTATTCCAACCAGTTGAAATTTTAGATTTAGCGTAAGTCCGATGACAATACATGATTTTAATATATATAATTAATATAATTAGATATACCCCAAAAAAAAAAACAATAATCCCTAATCCCAACAACTAATTTTTTAATTTATTATTAACTGTAAAACACAAAAAAAATAACACTTGACTTCACATTACCGGAAACTTGATGGCGCGTGTCGGAAATTACCCTCGCATACATCTGGACTCTGTATTGACGCTTTTCGATCACAAAAATCGTTTTAAGTCTAACACATTTGATGCACAAAACTTTGTGGACTTATATGAGCTAATGAGTCTGTAATGAGTTGCACGAATGAGTAGTTTTGACTTTTGAGTCAAAGATGTTTCGATATGACGTAAAGTACGTTTTCAAAGATGTTTTCTTTTCAGTAATGCACGAAATATATTGTGCATTTATCCTGACTTGTCTGGCTGACAAAAGCCAAACTAGTGAGTAGTTTTCAGGCCAAGATAGCTGTTCATTGACAAAATTTTTGTTTGAATTTGAATTTCTGTTTAACTTGAAAATTTCGGTCGTATGTGTCTCATCAGCATCAAATTATTTGTTGGGGTAGTTGATTATATTAACTATTCGTACTATACAAATTATTGTAAAAAAATCATTAAATCTGAACGCATCATTGCTGAATTGCAGTACTTAAAAAATTGCCGCTCTAAAAAATGTTACTCTTTGATTTGCAGTAAAGTTTAAATATGACATATGATTTGAGTCACGGTTTGTATTTATTGAAATACTTGAGTGTTTATATTAATGAAAATTTAGAATTATAGAAATTTTGGCAACAAAACTTTTTAAAAATTTAATTTCTTAAAAAAAATTGCTTAGGTGTAGAACGGAAGTGGAATTTCACATAGCCCAAAATCTTAGTTAATCGCATTCATCAGCCAAGTTTTATAAATAGATTTTTTCAAATTAGGAGTGTATAAAACATAAGTAAATGAAGATCGGTTTCTAATATTATTATTTCATATATTACTCCGCTTGGATATTTTCAAAAAAAAAAAAAAACAATTAGGTAATTGGTCTATGATAATAAATTGTCAATTTGTATTACGTATTATTTCAGTATTACAAATTTAAATTTTTTCACTTTTGTATTAAACAGTTTCAATGTTTTTAAAAAAATTTTCTGTTTATCCTTGATTCCCACTTCAAAAAAAAAAAAAAAAAATAAAAACCAAAAATCCTTAAAATCTCATGGTTGTGGTTATAGTGATTTCACTTTAGTAAATTATCCTTTCATTTAAGCAAAAATAATGCCTCAAAGACTTTTGATTTGTGTTACGTTATTGCATTAGCATATTATTGAAGATATACACATACATACATAATAATAATTTTTAAGGATCTAACTTCTTTGCTTGAAAATTTTATAATAACAATTTTCTTTACATCTATACTACACACTGTTGCAGTTTGGTGTATAGTGTACTCATCAAAAAAAAAAAATTATTAGAACACAATAAAGTTTAAGAGTAGTGTCAAATAAAATTGAACAAAGCCTACATTCAAAAAACTAAGATCATTGAAATAGTTAGTTAGCAGCTATTGATGAAAATAATATGTAAGAGTAATATTATTATTATATAGGAGAGGGTCAGCAGAAAACTTCAAAAGTGATCCAGAAAAAATGCACATGATTATCTTCCGCGTACTGCACGTGTTTACCACCAAAACAAATATTGATATAGTGTTGAACTTGGCGACGTGCCATAAAGCCTCGGGTGATTATGCCCTTGGATGTTATCGCTCACCATCAGTAGAACACAATAACCTAAATAGAATTTGGACATTAGGCTCACAAACTCTATTAACAATATTTGGGCATTAACATTGGTCCTAACGTTGGTGGGCTATAAGACTCCAAGATTTAATAGCCCGAGGACTCATAACACGTCGCCGTTCGACTACCGACTTTTAAACCAAACTTTAAGTTGGGGTTATTTATTAAATAACGGGATAAGAATGTGGAAAGAATTATTGTAAAAACGAATTTAAGAAAATTGATAGTCATGTACGATGGGTAAGAAAATTTTTTTATAAAAATATATTTCCGTACATTAATTTAGATTAAATCTAAGAGTTTTCAAATCATATTATTTATAATTTTCATATTATAAAAAATAAATAAAGTTTTAATGATACTGACAAGTATTATAATATTATGGTCAGAATCTTTGTCAGAAATTCTTCAAATGAAATTTTAAAATTGTTTTATTTAGGTCTATTATTTCCATGACGATCTGACTCACAATAAGACTGAAATAACTTAACCATCGAAATGATTAAATTGTTTTAATTATCCGATAGCCAATATTAGAATTTTCTTAAATGTAAACGCTTAATATTTTAAAAATATATGCTTTGGATAAAGATTGTCTTAACCGGTTGATTTTTAAACGTATTAAATTTTGGTACCATTAAAATCTTAATTCTAATAACATAAGCAAATAAGTTGATATTTCAATAAAAAGGAGGTCACAATAAAATAATTATTTTCATCCAATATGTTTATACCCGTACGATAGGATCGGGTATAATAAAATTACTCCTCCGTTTGTAACACCTCGAAATAAGCGAGCTAGATATACCTTCAAAGGTATGGATCGGATCAGAAAAAAATTCTAAGACTTTTGAGCCATGTCCGTCCGTCCGTCCGTCCGTCCGTCAGCACGCTAACTCAAAAACTAAGAAAGCTAGAATCTTGAAATTTACACAAAATATTCTAGGAGTAATTTGTAGGTTCCCTATTTTTTTGGTTGAGTTTGGACCAAGCCTTAGGATAGCTCTCGAACACTTAACTTTTAGATCCCCACATTTTTTTTGCAATAGAGCTATGAAATTTTAAGCACTGATAGATTTCATAAAAATATTCATTTTATTTTTAATAACTTTTTTTTGTAGCCCCACCCGTTACGGAGCTACAGCTCCCCAAAGGTTCAAAAAAGCTCTATATTTAAATTGTTATAGCACAAGTTTTATAAGGTATATCATCATTTTGAAAACGCCAAACGATTACTACTTTCATTAGCTTTAAAAGTATATATACAATAAATATATATTTGTGGCATACGGTGTCTTAATTTACCGTTATGTGAAACTCAAATTTTGCAAAATCCTTCAATCCTTCTATCTTCTAAATGGCTTAAGTTGGAAACTTGAAATTATGACAGAAGTTAGATCTTTGAAAATTAGTATGAGTCATTTCAGAAATTTTTTTTGTATCACCCCCCGTTTAGGAGCTGTAAGGGGTCAAAAACTGAAAATTTCCTATTTTTAAACACCTGTAACTTGAACACCTGTTAAAATTTTTTTGAAGTAATACACAAAAATTAAAGCTTCAATATTATACTCTTATTTCTGTTAATAAGTTTTTTTAATAGTAAAGGGTTACTTTATAATTGACGAAAGTTGTACTTGATTTTTTCAAATTTTCTAACAAATTTCTTCAACAAATTTTTTGCATTTTGTTTTACTCGATAATTTGAAATTGTTGAGGATATAATGCGTAGTACATAAAAATGTAAATAAATAAACAACATAACGGTTGCTTGAAGAATTTTTATTTATATGATATTGATATATATACATACTTATATAATATCATGTTTATTTTTCATATCGTATATGTCACTAGTGAATGAATGATAAAAGTATAGATGTATTATATTATATAGCGCCGTATTTACATACATATATGTATTTTATTGTACTTATAAGAAATTATTCTATGAATGGAATATTTAAATATAATATAATATAATATTTAAAATTATATTTATTATTTTGTACTAAGTAAATTTAATATACATTTACCGCATAGTATTAAATGGTACTATAGAATATTTGAAAAAGTTTTGGATTGATAATCGTTATGTGGAAGGTTAAAATCTGCTTTTGAAGAATGTATAAACATATAGTTTGAATATATGTACAACCCATAATTCTAGAAATTATAAAATTCACCCAAATTATTTTAAAATACTAAAATATTAAAAAAATAATATTGTAAGCAAAGTGACAGGCTGTGAACATACTAACGGTTCGTACGGGTATCTAAGAGTTGACAAAGGCAACTGTATTCTTCCTCGTTTTCTTCTAAATAAGCCAATTATTTTTTGCGATTTTGGTAATATAATAACAGAAAGATAAAAAAAAAATTTCCCATTTACATTTTCATTTTATAAGTATATGAATTTTAAATATTTTGTTATTGAATTAGAATTTTTATTTTCGTATAATTTAACAAACCACTATAAAAATTAATTTCTTCTTTTTTATATTCAAAAACTAAAGAGTTTTGTATTTAAATCTTAATCCAAGATCATAGATTATAATTCAATTTAAAAAATAAATTTGATTTTTATCATTTAACAAAATAAAACTAGAATTCAAATTAAAATTTAAAAATTGAAAAATTTCTCTTTTTTTTATTTTAATTTTTTTTTCTATTAAATTTTTTAGTTTTTTAGAATAAAAACTAGAAATAAAATCTCCATAATATCTATATTATTGGATTTATTGAACTTTAGACAAAAAATTATAAAATATATTTTTTGTTTGTGGATTTCTACTACAAGAGAAAATAATATATAGCTTTAAAATTCCATTCAATCCGCTTTTAGCAACTGCATTCGCAGATAATACGATTAATCATTTAAGTTATTAAATTAATTCTTTGCGTATTGCATACAATTATAGTCCAAATACTGTTCTAACTTTGTTAAGTCGGTAATTTACATGTGCCTCTTATATTTTTGTCCCTTTGTTATGTCTCTTATTCTTTTTATCTCAAGGGAGGTGGAAAATTTTCAAAGATCCCAAGTATATCGATTTGGTAATGTCAGATTCCTGCCTTCCTAATATCCTGATAACGCACCATATTAGGAAGGAAGTATAGGAGTAGAAATGGATTCAACAAGATTGCTAAAACTTTGAATTGAGGACTGGAACTGTAAGAGAACAATGAATTCATCTATTACCATTATTATATTTTGCTATCGGTGATTAGACTATCCATAGTTAGAACATGCAATATTACATTATAACATATATGTTAATAATTAAAGCTCTCTTATATTTTGTGTGATGCTGTTCATTTTAATAGCTTTGGTTTTGGATAATTTTTTTTCTAAACTTGTTTTATGTTCTCAATTCTTTTCTATTAGGTTATATTATGTCGTTAAACCGGTGTGACAAAACGATTGTCCATGTGAGATTCTCTCCATTATTAGATATGGATATAAATCATATAAATGTTAAGTCACAGGAACTGATTTTTTACAAAATTGTGTCCTAAACAGAATAATTTAAAACAATTAAGTTTTGTAAAGATGGTTGGCTTCGTTACAAAACTTAATTGTTTTAAATTATTCTGTTTAGAAGATTGATCCTTTATTCTGCCTTTATTTGAATTGATCAGATCTAATTTAATCATTAAAGAATACTAACCTCTTTATTTTCCCTTTTATTGAATATGTCACATGAATTAAATATACGGTCAATGTTACATATCACATCTATATCTTCCTTCATAAACGAATTTACCTGTAATAATGAGCAAAAATAAAAAAAAAAAAAAACTTTTCTTAACGACCTCAAAAAAAACCCCAGAAAAAAAAACAAACAAAAATTGATAAATTAGAAGCACTTAAAAAAATATCATTGAGGGCAGGTTTAATATAATATTTAAAAAGTTGAAAACTTTTCGAGAGTGTAATATTTTAGAACTTTTTTTTTTTTAAATTTTCCTGTGGCGGTAATATTATATTTTAATTTAATACATTATAACTTTCCAAATTAATTATTTTAATAAACGAGAATTTTAGAGGACGCAACAAAATTAATGACACTTTAATATATGTATTTCATTAAATCATCTTTAGCTAATTATTTTAATATAAAAGGAAAAAAAAAGTCGCTCATAAATATATTTTAATAAAGCTTTTTATTATTTAATTTTGTTAAGACAATATTTTATGTCCTTTAAAAGTTAAAAGTTAAAAATTTTATTTTATTATGATAAATTTTATAAAAAAAAATTTTTTTTGTTTTCCAACGGAGTTAAAAAAAAAAACATGGTGTCAATGAGATTTCTTTCTAAACTGAGATTTTTAAAAAATGTTATATCTTCCAGAATGATTTTTTTGGTCAACTAACAAAATTGTGAAATAAAAAAGAAACATATTTAAAAAAAACTGTTGGCTGTACAAGAAATTTAAGTTTTAAGTTTAATCTTCTTTAATCTTTAATTTAAGTTTTTATCTTCTCAGTATGCAAATGTATGGATCGGATAAGTATCTGTGAGTCAAAAACATGAACAATTAAGAGAATTTTTTAATTTGTAGAAACGGAGAAACGGAAAAGAGATTTTCAAAAGGATAACAGGAAAAGTGGTTTCGTTAATTTCCACTTTTGTATTAAACTGAAGTTTGTATGATATCTTCTTCTTTCTTACTATATTTTTCACACTTTTAGAACTTCATAATTTTCTGAATATCCTGCCAATTAAGTTATGTTTAAAATACTTTCATTGTAATCTGCTTAATATATTAATATATAACATACCTTGTCTTGATTTTTCTCCTTTTGGATCCATCTTATTTTAAATATTCTTGTATCCACAGCACTCATTTGAATGGACTTTGTTTTCTAATTAGTATAACAATTCTAATATAGATATTTAGATCTTCTATTCATGTTTAATTAAAAGAAAAATTAAAAGCTAATTATTGGTTTAATAAACATTTATGTTACAATGTTATATACTCTAAAGGTGATGACCCAATGTTCGCTTTCCGCTATCCATGACAATCAACAATCAAAATAACACAAAAGAAAAACAAAACAAATTGATTATCGACTGAAAGTAGAAAATTGCTCTACTCTAGTCTCGTTTAGACGCGACGCTTTTGGTCCTATTTAAATGTATGTATTGTATATAAACATCAAAGCGACATGTGAGGTTACACGCGACCATCAGAACATCAACTTAATGGGAATATCAATATTTTCTATTTTGCTTTTGTCTGCCGCTCACAAATGAAATAAATGTTAAAATAATCTTAAATATTCCTTAATTTTATATCAAAATAAAATCGAACTCATAAAACTCTATTAAAATATAAAATTATTTAATATGTAATTATGATAATCAAATATTTATAAAAATATATAATTCCTTTTTTATTTTATCTCTTTTTACAATTTTAAATCCATTTTTAAAGTAGTATAAATCTTCCCGACCAAAATTATCTGAAATTAAATCTAAAGAAAAGATAAAAAAAAAACAAAGTTAGATATAGATAGAAGATAGAAACTATATACATATAGTTAAATTCTAATCATGAAAAACAAATTATTTGTTATTTTCCATTTTTAACCCTAATTTTTAACTTTTAATTTGTAAAGGTCCTGTCACTTATCTATTTTGAAAAAATCTGAACTCTTAAGCAAAACCCAAAATTAAAAAAAAAAAAAATAACTTACACAATAACCTAAACTTCTCATGTCCTCTCATAAATTTTTTCTATTACATATTATATGCGTATCCTTTTTTTTTACACAATCTGTATTATTATCTGTAAAATAAAAAAAAACTGAAGCATAACCCTGAAAGCTAAATAAAATTAACAAAATATGTTAATAATCATAAAATTTATAAAAAAAAAACAAAAAAAAAAAAAGCAGAGGTGAATTTTTCTAATATTTAATATTTTACTATGCTTAGGGGAACCATTTAAAATTTTCTTTTCAATTCTTTTTTGTTTTTCTCTAAATTATTATGTAATACAATGAAAATATGGGAGAAAAAGTCAAATTAACGGAACAAAAAAATGAATATAAATATCCGCATAAAAAAAGGGTAAAAGATTTTTGTTCGTAGTTCAAGTTTTTCATAAGATGGAAAATAAAAACAAAATTTTAAAGGCATCACTTTGAAAATAATGCCATGAAAAATAAATAGAATAAGAATAATGAACTATAAAATATTTTTTCGGTGCCATATTATTATATTGTATAAAAAAGATAAAATCTTGTTCATTGTTTGTTAATCTGAATGGCGTTGTGAATGAACTCCGTATGCAATAACACCGCACTCCAAAAATGCAATAATTTCGCTATAAATCCGCAAAAAAATTTAAATAACACAGCACTCTAAAATTAAATAATTCCGCAATAAATCAGTATTTTCCTTTGCTGACTTATTGTATTTTTTGCGGAATTATTGCATTTTTAAAATACGCAATTACTTCATAATAAAATAAATTCTCAAAATTAAAAATCATTTAATTTTCCAAATTTTGTTGTTTATTCTCTCATACAATTTGTTTCTCTAAATAGGATAAGTGTAATTCAAAAAAAATGTCAACACGTGTTTGCAATGATTGTTTATCAAGTGCATTTTATAATCGAATGTGTTTAGTTAGTATCGTAATGTAACGCGCTTGAATAGAGTTATAGTAAGTTTTTGTAGTACCTTGACAATTATTACTGGTTGTGTAAATAGAGTATTTTGAACAGGTAAGATTCTTACACTTTTTTAAATATATGTACATAAAAATATATTCGTGGCACCACACAGCGCGTGCGGAAGCCCGTCGTTTTCGCCATCGCTCATTTCGGCCGCTCTCCCCCTCAATCCTCCGCGAAATAAGAATAGATTAAAGAATTATATTTGATTTTATATATTTTATTTTATTTTTATAATTTCAATACAGAATGTTAAATGTTTCATATTAGGGGCGCCTCAACGGTTACAGAGCGATTGTAGTGGATGAAATGCAAGTATTTGTATAAGATTCATAAATAAATACATAATTATAAATATAATTTAGTTATTTCAATTTTATTTACTCAATTTCATTTATAGAATTGTGAACTTATTTAAAATGTTTGCGCACTTATTTCATCGTTTGCGGACTTTTTACATTTTTGAAATGCTCGCTTATTTCATTATGCAATAAGTCCGCACTACAAAAATGAAATAGGTCATGCAGAGTTATTGCTTGCGGAGTTAATGTCCATCGTCACAACGCCCATCTAAATGTAACAAAATTTCACAGTAAAATTCAATATTCCAGTAAACCAATTTCCCTACAAATTCTTTTTAATGCTAAATTGTAATAATTTTAAGTACTACTTAATAATTTTCTTTTCGATTCCATAACACGTAAAGAATGGCGGACTTATTAAGAGATGAGAAGCTTATATTATGCTGGCTTATATTAAACAGTTTGATTAATTAACTTTATAACAAAAATGTTGCTCTTTGTCAAAGTAATCAACTGAATTAAATTGGTCCATCACTCCATCCGTGAAACATTTTACCCTTAATTTTTTAGGATGATGTTAGACTGTAAAGAACTTCTGCAACAAATAGATTTCAAATTAATTTGCACTTTAAATTCTCATCGTTATACCTTCGAAGAAAGTAAGTGACACTCTCATATTTGTGTAAAGTGTTTTTAGAGCCATACAGTAAATTTCATATTTTTATACTCGATTAAATAAATAATTTTTAGTTATATAACGAAGAAACCCACATCAAGTCACTTTTCGTCAGTTTTTCCTGGTCTTAAATCATAGGAAAAACATAAATAAATTTATAGGAAGGTTACTTTAAGATGAACTAAAATTTCGAATTTTTAACTTCCCTCATTAATTGCATTGTTTAGATTAGATGGTTGCAATTAGTAATTTCATTTCAATCTATCAGTTAGGTCCATATTCCAGACTTACGAACTATAAGAATATACAAAAGTTAATGGTAACTTCTGTAACGTAATGTTAACAATTCAAAACAGTTTTATTTCGTTACTTTCTTGTTTTGTCTGTAAATTAGTATTAATTCAAAGATTCTACAATGTTTTAAGAGCTTTTTGAAAATAAAAAAAATGTTCCAATTTAATTCCCTTATGGTTGTTTTAATCTGTTAGGTCCCTGTCTGTTTTTTATACTAATTTTATCTAACGAACTCATGTTTTAAACTAACAAAGTTGATTTTTATTATCTTTCTAAAAATATGTAAGCCATATTAATCTTATGTTAAATAATAGATACAATCAAAAATATTTTCGATGTCGATAATATCGAATTTGGAAGGACAGTTTAAAAAATTTAATATGGTTTATTTGAGTTATTGAGAAACTGCTCAACTAACTAATAAAGCTGATGCATAAGAAAATTACGGTTTTGATACACGTTGACGGGTATACAAAAATTTTTCCGGTGTTTGTAACGCATGATAGATTTAGAGAAGTTTATATTATATCAGATCAGCAACTAGAAGTGAGTCATGAAAGTTAAAATTAATTTACATTTCATGAATTCAAACACAAAATTACATTTTATAAATTAATTTTCAAAAAAATTTAAAAACAAAAAACCTATATCTAGCATCCTTATTGATTTTAAATGAAATTAGATCACGCTTTTAAGTAACATCCTCAAAACTTTCAGAAATCTGTTAACATTATCTTAAAAACAAATAAGGAGAGAAATTTGCAAATTAAAGTTGGCAAGTTATGCGACAGGGTAGAACATTTATCGTGGCTGGGCTTGAGGTATCTGGCATAAAAATTTTTAGACCCAGATTGCATATAATTTTATTAATATAGAATCAATCAAGAATAAAATAATAAAAATAATAAAGTTATGAAATGAATTTTATTAACACAGTGAAAGTATATTTGTATATTAGAACATTTGAATAATATTCAAATAGTATCATTTGAATATTAGAACAGATTCGTACGGCTATTCAGTATTCTACTTTTTCTAAATTCAGTGTTATCTTTTTTCATTTGATTTATATTATGTTATATTTTCAATTCATTTATAACAGTTGAGGCAGTAGAAGTACAAAATAAAATACACTTACAAGATAAAAAAAAAAATTGACAAAAAAAAAACAATCAACAATGTGAAAACAACTAAAATTTATAAAACTAACATTCAATAAATAGATAACAAAATTTAAAAAAAAAATATAGGAAGACAATTTTTATTGTTTAGACTTTTCTTGAATAACATTTTGCCTACAAATTTAATAGACTATCCAAGATTTTTTAGAGAGGAAGAAGAGTTTCGACGAGTATCCATTTTGTTTATTCTTCTTACTATGACATCCAACACCTTCTGAAAAATTCAAACGATCATCTATTAAATGAACTGAAACAGCTACATACAATTAAAACATCTCAGTTTTTAATTTAACACCTTAATTGTACTTTTTTTTTTCTCTTTATAAGCCTAAATTTCATATATAGGACAAATAAATTTGAAGCTGAATTTAGAAAATTATAATCAATGATTACTTTAACTTTCAATAATGGAATAAAAGTTGCGGGCAACAATGTTGTTACAATCCTTCATCAAAATTTTTGGTATCTTATCTATAATACCATATTATAATCGTTTCGGAAGTTTCTAAAAGTGTGTTAAATATTTTTCTAAAAAATTTCCATCTAAACATTTGCAGAAGGATTAATATGACAATTATGGGCCAAATATATGTGTGGGCTATAAAAATCGATTTTAAATAACAGAAAAAACAACAAGAAATTAAGGAGAAGAGAACAAAAATCAGAAAATTTATTCACAAATTTATATTGTCCTTGTAAATATTCCTTAGCATCTTTTTAATGTTTCCTGTCAAATAATGAGAAAATGATTTATTATGATGGCATATGATAATATTTTAACATTAAAAGTTTTTTTTTTTAATTTTTTTTTTCATACTCTTTCTAAAAACGTGAAGTTTGTACAAAACACTTGATACACAAATGCTTAAGGGCCTTCTTTTTTTGTTTAAGCTTTTCCAAGAACATTTACTTTTTTAAATTTCGTGACATAAAGAAATTGGCGATTTATTATTATGTTTTTCCTTAATCATATCAAATTCATCTAAGTAGAAATAATTAAAAATGAAAAGTTCAATAATTCTAAAAAAAAAAAATTACATATTGTTCAGATAAAAGCTTTACTACACTTTCTAATAACTATTTTTTTTAGTAAAAAAAAACAAATTTTTTTTTTTAATGGCGCTGACGTTCTCATTATTTTACAGAAATTTTTTTTTCAATTATTTCAGATTAAAACTACTTCATTTTTACAAGCTGTTCTGTGCAAAATTACAATGGCAACACTTTTATCTTTACAAAAATGTTAAAAACGAGGAAGAGTGCAGTAGAGTAGACTGTGTCAACTCTGGGATACCCGTATGAACGTAATATATCCTGTTTCTATAAAACTTGATCATCTTTTAAAAACATTCAGAGTTTTAGTACCGAACTACAGAGATATATTTATGTAAATTGTGGAGTTGTATGATAGCTACCCGAATCTATTGCGCCTAGCTTCATTAAGTTCCAAGAAATGCAAAAAGCCTGAACCGGCTGCTTTAGACCATTCAAATTTTACAAAAGTTTTTGGCATGCAACTCGACACTTTTTCACTAAATTTCAGATACCTAGCTTCAATAGACACTGAGTTATTTTCATTTAAAAAGAGAAGTTGTATGGCAACTATCCGAACCTGTCATATCATCACACTAAAATTTTACAGAAGTTGTTGCATTAAAACTCGATCATCATTTGCAAAATTTCAGATACCTAGATTGAATAGACACTGGGTTATTTCCATTTAAAGAAAGAAGTTGTATGGCAGCTACTCGAACCCGGCGGCCGAAAATGCTGGAGTTAAATAGCAAAACTAACAATTTTGCAAGAGTGACGTAAAAAAAATTTCAGCCTCCTAGCTCCTTTATTTTTTGAGTTATCGTGCGGACGGACACTGAGTTCTTTTCATTTAAAAAGAGATTTTGTATGGCAGCTACCCGAACCCGTCGCACCAGCACAACCAAATTTTGCAGAAGTTGTTGCCATAAAACTTGATCATCATTTGCAAAATTTCAGATACCTAGATTGAACAGACACTGGGTTATTTCTATTTAAAGAAAGAAGTTGTATGGCAGCTACTCGAACCCGGCGGCCGAAAATGCTGGAGTTAAATAGCAAAACTAACAATTTTGTAAAAGTGATGTAAAAAAAATTGCAGCCTTCTAACTCCTTTATTTTTTGAGTTATCGTGCGGACGGACACTGAGTTCTTTCATTTAAAAAGAGATTTTGTATGGCAGCTACCCGAACCCGTCACACCACCACAACCAAATTTTGCAGAAGTTGTTGCCATAAAACTTGATCATCATTCGCAAAATTTCAGATACCTAGATTGAACAGACACTGGGTTATTTCTATTTAAAGAAAGAAGTTGTATGGCAGCTACTCGAACCCGGCGGCCGAAAATGCTGGAGTTAAATAGGAAAACTAACAATTTTGCAAGAGTGACGTAAAAAAAATTTCAGCCTCCTAGCTCCTTTATTTTTTGAGTTATCGTGCGGACGGACACTGAGTTCTTTTCATTTAAAAAGAGATTTTGTATGGCAGCTACCCGAACCCGTCGCACCAGCACAACCAAATTTTGTAGAAGTTGTTGCCATAAAACTTGATCATCATTTGCAAAATTTCAGATACCTAGATTGAACAGACACTGGGTTATTTCTATTTAAAGAAAGAAGTTGTATGGCAGCTACTCGAACCCGGCGGCCGAAAATGCTGGAGTTAAATAGCAAAACTAACAATTTTGCAAGAATGACGTGAAAAAAATTTCAGCCTCCTAGCTCCTTTATTTTTGGAGTTATCGTGCGGACGGACACTGAGTTCTTTTCATTTAAAAATAGATTTTGTATGGCAGCTACCCGAACCCGTCGCACCAGCACAACCAAATTTTGTAGAAGTTGTTGCCATAAAACTTGATCATCATTTGCAAAATTTCAGACGCCTAGCTTCATTAGGTTCCAAGAGGTGCAAGAAGTCTGAACCGGCTGCTCTAGACCAAACAAATTTTACAAAAGTTGTTGGCATATAACTCGACACTTCTTTACTAAATTTCAGATTCCTAGCTTCAATAAACACTGAGTTATTCTCATTTAACCGGATAAGTTGTATGGCAGCTACCCGAACCCGCCGCACCACCACAACCAAATTTTACAAAAGTTGTTGCCATAAAACTTGATCATCATTTGTAAGATTTCAGACGCCTAGCTTCATTAGGTTCCAAGAGGTGCAAGAAGTCTGAACCGGCTGCTCTAGACCAACCAAATTTTACAAAAGTTGTTGGCATGTAACTCGACACCTCTTTACTAAATTTCAGATTCCTAGCTTCAATAAACACTGAGTTATTCTCATTTAAACGGAGAAGTTGTATGGCAGCTACCCGAACCCGCTGCACCAGCACAACCAAATTTTACAGAAGTTGTTGCCATAAAACTTGATCATCATTTGCAAAATTTCAGAAACCTAGCTTGAATAGATACTGAGTTATTTTTATATAAAGATAGAAGTTGTATGGCAGCTACTCGAACCCGCCGACCGAAAATGTTGGATTTAAATAGCAAAACTAACAATTTTGCAAAAGTGACGTAAAAAAAATTTCAGCCCCCTAGCTCCTTTATTTTTTGAGTTATCGTGCGGACGGACGGACGGACGGACGGACGGACGGACGGACGTACATGGCTTAATCGACTCAGAATTCGATTCTGAGCCGATCCATACCTTTGACACTATATCTAGCTCGACTCCTTTAAGGTGTCACAAACGTAATGGCAAATTTATTATACCCTTGAACATAGTTCATACGGGTATAAAAAAAAAAATTCTCATACTATTTAAAATATAGTAAACAACTCTATCTATATCTAACGGTTTCCGAGATAATGGCCATCAAAGTAAAGAAGTAATAACATCTTTGCTCCTGTATAACATAGAAGTGTCGGCAGCTAGCTGAAGTTATAGCCTTTCACACTAATATTCCAACTCCCTGCTTTCATTTAACTGTTTATATTTAAATTTATAAAGGATTACACTGATTTTCCTTTTATTTCTTCACTTAATTAATAATCAAAGTTTTAAAAATTCGGACTAAGATAAAAATATGTCTGAGTGGAATGAGTGGTGTAAGATGTTGTATGTGTTGTGTCTTAGAGAGTTACAAGGTTTTTAATACGAAAAATATTTATTTTTTTCACTGTTTTTATAAAATAACTGTAATTTTTGCGTAAAAACCAGTTATTAATGTATCAATTTTATTTTATTTTCAAAATCATCTACTCCTCAGCTTCAACTTAAGTTAATATATTTTTCTTTTATCTTTTACCGTTTTCAAGATAATTATCTAAATATAAACATGTGCTTACTTATCAAATAATTATATTATTTTTATTTACCTAATAATATTGAAAATAATTTTTTTAAGGGAGCCTTGGTGGCCTATTGGGTAAGAGCGTATAAAATACGCTGTAAACACAGAGGGAGTGTTGGTTCGAATCCCACATACATTTACAGACATTTACAACCACGCCTGAAAAGGAAAGGCTGTGTAATTTATTGGTCACATTTATGAGACAGAGAAATGCACTAAAAAAAAAAAATTTTTTTATAACAAAATTTTAATTATTTTTTAATTCTTTAATTAAAATTTATAATAATTGATGTTTTCATTACAGCCATTAAAGCACCCACAAAAATTGATTACTATTCGTTTAGCAAAATAAATATTTTTTTGACAGATCGTCGTGCCTGAATAGGTTAACGGATCATAAACAAATTAATCAAGTGAACTTTTTATAACAAACAAAATTTCTACTTATACATACTTTTAACTCAATCGGAGGAATTTGTCTTTCTTTTGGACAATGAAATAAACAAAATAATGTAATTTGATAGAATGACGGTATTTTAAAAATACAAAAAAAACACAACCCACGTGGTCACTTACATCGTATAAAATACAAATAATTTATTTTTTTTTTTAAATGTGTATAGTGTGAAAAAAGCCGTAAATCATTTTTGATTGAAAGTCATAAATCATATACAAGAATGACAAATTTTTCTTAATACTAAAAAATAAAAGAAGAAGAAAATAACATACAAATAAAAATCTTATTTAAAATGAAATTTACTATACTGAAAGCATAAGCAGAAAAAAAAAATGAAAATATTGTTATTGAAATGTCAGATTTTGTTTATTTTAAGTTATAATAAAAGTAATGGGAATTTATTAAAAGGTTGTTGTTTAATTCAGCGTACAACAAAACTAACAAAACATAAATCAAAATTATTTTATTATTTTGTAATATTAACGTAAAATGAATATATGAATAATTCAATATATGGCTAGACATCCATATTGTTCTTTATTTAAAAATTAAAAATACTTTGTCTATAAATATTTTTTCTATAATATAAAAATATGTTTTTCTAATAAAAATTTCAATTTCGTGTTTTTAATACATATAATTTATTTTTTGGAGCCATTCATTTTGAATAATAAAATATACAAGTAATTAAAATTTTTGTAATACAATTTCTTAGGTCAGATATGGAGCCATCAGCATTTTACATTATTTACAGTTCATAATAATTACAAGGAAAATTTTAACAAGACATTCTACTTGTCTTTTCAATACCATATTTAGGGTGTTGTGACATAAATCAAGACATTATAGTTGAACGTTGAACAAAACTTGCGTATAGCTACTTAAATAATTAATATGGAAGATTTTAAGTTAATATTATTCATGAGGATACAAAGTTAAAAGTTTTTTGTTTTGTTTGCAAGCATGAAAGAAAAAGTATCCTGAAGATCATAAAGATATTGTTTTACTTTTTATATTATTGTAACTAATTATAGTTTTATTTGATTTTTTCTCAAGCCATAACGATCCGACAAAATGTAAACTTATCTTTTTTTTTTATCATGGTTAATCTTATACGCGTCAGTAATCAGTGGACTCTAGATTCGTATAGTGTATCTTCAAACCGTAGGAAACCAATTCAACTAGGATTAGTGCTAAGTTTCCCTTAATTTATGGCACGATAATACAGCTCCGACTGAAGAAGTTTTGAAAACTTCTCAGGTCCATTGATGTAGGCTGTCAGAGAGTTCACTTAAATCTTGGAAAATAAATTACCGAGATATTTCTGTTTTTTTTTTCTTGACTTGATTTTTTGACTGACTAGAACACGTACAGAGAAAGTGACCCATTCTCTCTATCACGTGAATTCCTCTTCCAAATTTGCAGTCACCTGTTAGCCAATGCCTTCTCGCGAACTGAAGGAAGTTCTTCTTAATATTGAATTTGAATATTTGTATAGGTACGTTGATAGATGGAATATTCTGAACAAAGTATTCTCAATTTCGTACTTTGGTATCTGATCCGCAATGAGATACCAAACTCCTTTCCTCCAACTCTTATCCGCTGATTCGTTTCCTCCAACTCTCATACCCTCACTCCAATTCTTTTAGATCGTCATCCACTGGGATCCAAATCAAGTTGATAGTGTTCTGTGCAAAAAAACAAATTTAATGATCAAACTATCTGTGTATAGATCAAAGATAGGCTACCGAACCGGAAGAGCTCGAATCCAATCAATTAATATTTGCCATGAGTGCTTTTTCAAACAATTATAACATTGTACAAAATTGACCATAAAAATTATTATAAATTATTATACCCGTATGAACTATGTTCAAGAGTATAATAAATTTGCCATTACGTTTGTGACATTTTAAAGGAGTCGAGCTAGATATAGTGTCAAAGGTATGGATCAGCTCAGAATTGAATTCTGAGTCGATTAATCCATGTACGTCCGCCCGTCTGTCCGCTCACACGATAACTCAAAAAATAAAGGAGCTGGGAGGCTAAACATGTTTTTACGCCACTTTTGCAAATTTGTAAGTTTTGCTATTTAAATCCAGCATTTTCGGCCGCGGGGTTCGAGTAGCTGCCATACAACTTCTTTCTTTAAATGGAAATAACTCAGTGTGTATTCAATCTAGGTATCTGAAAATGTGTCGAGTTACACGCCAACAATTTTTGTAAAATTTGGTTGATCTAAAGTAGCCGGTTCAGGCTTCTTGCACTTCTTGTAACTTAATGAAGCTAGGCGCCTGAAATCTTACAAATGATGATCCAGTTTTATGGTAACAACTTCTGTAAAATTTGATTCTTTTCGGGTAGCTGACATTCAACTTCTCTTTTTAGATGAAAATAACTCAGTGTTTATACTAAAGCTAGCTATCTCAAATTTAGTTAAGAAATGTCGAGTTACATGCCAACAATTTTTGTATAATTTGGTTGATCTATATCATCCGGTTCAGACTTTTTGTACCACTTGGAACTTAATGAAGCTAGGGCTTTGAAATCTTACAAAAGGTGATCAAGTTTTATGGCAACAACTTCTGTAAAATTTGGTTCTTCTGGTGTAACAAGTTCGGGTAGCTGCCTTACAACTTCTCTGTTTAAATGAAAATAATTCAGTATCTATTGAAGCTAGCTATCTGAAATTTAGTGAAGAGATGTCGAGTTACATGCTTAGGTAAAATTTAATTGGTCTTAAGCAGCCGGTTCAGGCTTCTTGCATTTCTTGGAATTCAATGAAGCTAGACTTCTAAAATTTTATAAATGATGATCAAGTTTTATGGCAACAACAATTTGGTTGTGCTTGTGCTATAGATTCGGGTACCTGTCATACAACTCCACAATATACATAAATACATCTTTGTAGTTAACGTCGGTACTAAAACATCTGAAAGTTTTTAAAAGATGATCAAGTTTTATAGAAACACGATATATTACGTTCATAGGGCTATGCCAGAGTTGACACAGTCTAATCTACTGCACTCTTCCTCTCTTCCTAATGATGTAATTACTTTGATTACTTGTGCATATATTCACATTATTTTTTTTGAACTGTTGTTAGTATAAGCGAAAAGTTCATAGAGAATGGTGATTTATTTATTTATAAATAATTGAAATTATGATTACATAAACAATATACAATTGTCTATTAAAGGCAGGTTTTCCGGTTCTTTATCATATCCATTGAAAAATATTTTAATTATTTTATTTGTTAAATTAAAATAAATGTAAGTCTACACACTTTCTTTTTTTCATTTTCCAATATTTATCTATTGTATGTTTCAAGTCTAATTTGCAAGAGACAAATTGGATAATCTACACTATATTAATTTATTCCTGTTTCATGTGCACCTTTGTTTATCGAAGGAGTCTTATTTTGACTTTACTATATCACTAGTTTTTGTCCACCCTTTATGCCGACTTGTTTTCGGCTTAGCAAAATTATTTATATCTCCTTTACTACACTGTTTTTTTTTTTACATAATGTTTAAGTTGAAAAGCATGAATTAAAATTTTAAATAAAATCTTGAATGAAAAATCTGCTCTCACTAAAATACATTTTATTTGTATAATAAAAAAAAAAGGAAAAAAAACTACCACATTTACAATTAATGTAAATTAATCCACAAAACCTGCACTCTACATACATTTTTATTTCAATTTTACAATTTCGTTGCTTAAGTGTTTTTCTTATTACTTTATTTTACTTCTTCCAAAAGGAACCCCATAATGTTTTTTTTTTTTTGCAGAAATTATTAATTTTTTTTAATAGATATAATTCCAAGGTTCTTATGTTTTTTTTTTTTGTACTTCTTTTAGTATATAGTTAATTAACTATAGAGCGGGTTATTTTATGAATTCTAAATGAACTTGGAAAAAAATTAAGAAACTTAAATTTTTATAATAAGTACAAAAACTCAGGGTTACATTTTATTACTTTTAAGTTTACTTTATTTAAACTGCAACCACAATATTGTTTTCATTTTATATTTATTTTATAAATTTTACAAATTTTAAGGATTTCAACTTTACTAGTTCTTAATATAACATTACATATTTAATTATTCTAACATATGTATGTATATTTAAAAAAATATTTTTAAAATTTCTTTACACTTTTATTTAAATAGTAAAAATATTTTTGTATTTTACAATAAGTATTACAGTAAATTCTAAAAATTTTAAATTATATATTTACTTTTTTAAAAAATAATACTGTAGAAATATTAAAACTAGTCATAAATTACAAATTGGGACCTCGTTGTCCTCGGTGTCCTAGAGTGTATAAAATACTCTGTAAACACCGAGGGAGTGTGGGTTCTAATCCCACACACGTCGTAAGAGTTATTCCCCGTTACGACATTTACAGCCACGCCTGAACAGGAAAGGCTGTGTAATTTTCTGTCCACATTTATGTGGCAGAGAAATGCATTAAAAAAAAATATATATATAGAAATCGGTTTATTTTCGACATATTTGAATGGATCAGTTCTTTTAACAGTTCGTTCAAGCACATGGACTAGCGTTTTTTATTTTTACTTTCTTAGTTTTCTACCTTATTTCACTTCCATACATACTTGAATGTTGTGGGAATCAACTGACTTTTTAGTCCTTTTAGTAATTTTGTATACAATTTATTGTACACTTTAAATCACATGAACATTTCAAATTTATATTGCTGAATCCCATGATTTTTCGGTAAGCAGTCAAAGTGTTTCAAAAAAATCCGACACCCAGTCTCTTACTTGTAGCATTACATTTTACAGCTGTGTTCATGAACTATCTGTTCAAATTTTTTAAACAGTTTACAATAACATTAAAGGGATCGTAACTGTGAATATGTATGCTGTTTACCCTTAAAAAACAAACATATGTTTATTTTTTTATGGAATGTAGTACAAAATAATTTTGAAAGTACATCAGAATTTTTTATAATTTTATGAGCTATTTTTAGTTTTTAGTTTTTTTTTAAACAGTACTAAATATTTAGTACAAATTTACTCAACGTTTCGAGCAATTAAATTTTTTTTTACAATGATATTCTCTACTCTTGATGTTTATTTTGTTACCTTTACCCGTTATTTTTTATTCTACAGTTATTTTTTATTTTTTCTTTTTCGTTTTTTTTTATTCATTAAAAATTTGAAAAAATGTAAGCATATTATATAAAACTATAAGTACAGGGTGTTTCAATAAAATTGCTGAATTTTTGTATGAAAGAAACTTAACCCTTTCATTCGAGAATTAATTCTGTGGCTAAATTAATTATTCAGAACCTCAAAGTTGTTAAAGGACATATCAAATTATTTAAAAAGAAAAAAAAAAATTAATTTTATTTTTAAATAACGGTTTTCGGGAATGTACAATATGTTGTACATTTCGTCTCAGTAGGTGATAATTTCTACAGAACTTTTATATATATAAAAGTTCTGTAGAAATTATACCTTTGAGGTGAATTGAAATGAAGTACTATAGCAAATGTGAAAAACAAAGAAAAAACAAGATACAAACAAAAAAGAATTACAAAAATAAAATGTATGTTTATTCAGAATTCAATACATACTTAGTAATCAAGCAACTATATAAAAAAATAAGAAAAACAGGACACAGCCTTGAAATTCATAAAATAAACAATATCTAATAAACAAAAGTTAAATAAACAAAAAAAAAAAACAAGTAAGAACTTCGTGTTCTAATTTTTTTTTAAAAAAAAGCCATCAGTTATTATTCCTATGGAAGTCTGAAAAACAATTCCTCAATTTATTAATGCAAAGGTGAACCTTGCATTTATCACATAAAAAAAATGTTCTGCCCTTGCAGCCAATTTGTTTGCAGCGAGTTGGTTCAGTTTTTTGATCATGTTGGGGCATATGGTCAGTATCATCAAATCTGATATCCTTGTACGGTCTTATTTCTTGGTTTTTTTTTTGACCGTTTGTCTACGTTTGGAGTATCAACACTTGAATTTGAAAAGAGTCGACCCCTTTTTTTTCATTACATGGCTTGCCTGCTGAAACTAAACTATTTGATAATTCCATTCTAAAGGCTAATAAATCTTGTTGATTTTTCTTTGGAATATTTTTGTTTTCGCAATCTCTTCTATATTCTAACCAACTGGCGCATGTAGCAAAATCCATGAAATGAAAAAATATTCTCAATGGCCACTTCTTGGACTGGATAAAAACTCGATAATAGCTAATAAGCTGATCTAAAAGATCCACTCCTCCCATGCACAGGTTGTACCGAGAAATAATCTCAGGTCGACAAATTTTTATATATTTTTTCGCAGTCTTTATCCCATCTTTCCACAACGTCAGTAGTTCCAATAGCCTTATTGTCCTGCCATTTAACCAACACAATTTTTCCATCCCTACTGACCACAGAATCAGTTGCTCCTCGACCTTTCTTTGCGAGTTCCTTATCTGTAATAAATGGTGGATTAGCAAAACGATTTACCCGTAATGTTCCTGCTGCATTTATTCCTCTCTGCTCTAAAATTTCAAATAGTTGGTATGAGCTAAAGTAATTATCAAAATAGAGATTATTCCCATTATTACTTGGTAACCTTTGTATCAAATGAAGTACAACACTCGCGCCAAAACCAAATCTTTTTAAATTAATTGGTGATATCCCTGTATCCGCACCTTGGTACAAAAAAAAAATCATATGGTATTCCACTTTTACCACAGAGGACAAACACTTTAATACCCCAGGGATTCGGTTTACCTTTGATGTATTGTTTCATTACCAAATGTCCTTTAAACGGTATAATCTGTTCATCAATACAAACACTTTCTTCCAATGTCAATTGATTACACCGACGACGAATAGCATCATCAACCAACCACTTGTCCTTACAATCATTTTGTTTTTCTAAATTGTTCACAATATGTAAATTATTTCTAAGCTGGAAAAATCTATCCGAAGCTGGAAAATCTATCATGTGGTTTTTAAAAATTTCAATGTTTAAAACTGGTGACCAATACATTCTAATGCGCGAAAACTTTAAACATCCCATAAGGATATGAAGTCCAAATAATGTCTTCATTTCTTGTGCATTTGTTTGTCTAAAACCATTTACATAATTTTGTTGTGCATTAATATTTGTATGAAATGCAAAGCTTTCAAACACTTCGGATGTGAAATATTTTTCAAAATATTTCAAAGGGGTTTGAATGGGATCATTACCTATATTATTATTTAAGTTTTCATTAAAAGTTTCGCTTTGAACTTCGGACTGAAATTCTCTTCTTCGCCATTTAATATCTGATTTGTTTGTATATTGCAATTTATCTAAAAATTCAATGGCAATAGTTTCGTCTAAAATAATTTCTTCGGCTTCACTGCCTTCAGCTAACAATATTGCTTCAATAGTTTCATTTTGTTCAGTTACCTCATTTTCCTCAAAAATTTCTTTCTCCAAATGAGGAATTGCCTCTTTTGGTTTATCAATTTCAATAATATCGATCAAATCTTCATCCAGCGAATTCGGAATTTTTTCTATGTCGACTTCATCCTCAAGATCTGATTCGCACAGAATATCATATATTTCTTTTACCGTTAGCTGTTTCCTGCTCATTTTCCTAAATATTTAACAAAAACCTAGATCAATCTTCAATTAAAACTTGAAAATTATTAAAAAATTGTTTTAAAAGCATTTATCATTGATTCGGGATGTACAATATATAGTAATGTACAATAAATTGTACACAACGATTGGTTCGGGGTGTACAAGATATTGTTTTATACAAATTTTATTGACAATTTTCTAAAATAATGTAATTTAATAATAAAGTAATCAATTTTCTTCAACATACCTCAAAATTTATTAAAATCGCTTTTATACTTTTTGCAATAACTGCGAATTAAATTTATATACACGAGAGTGTTTTTTCTTTTACGTGTGGTCTTCACAAAATCTACTGAAAAATAACTTAAAATGTCACTTTTTGGCGCCAAAACTATTAGAATGTACTAAAACGAATACAGAATTTTTTAAAAAGTACTTGTTACATTATATTTTCGAAAAAGTACCATAGATATTGAGAATACAAAGTGGTGTATAATATATGTATAAAAGGGTTAATTATGTTATACTGAAAGGAAGAAATGCAAATTATTAATGAGCCTGTTTCTAATAATTGAGTGGGTGCATTTTTCTGGCTGTACATTAATTTAAAAATAATTCACAATTTCAAGTTTGAACTTTAATTCTTAGAAATAATCTATCCGATTTGTAACATTTAATAATTGTTAAGTACAAGACTTTTCGTTTTATGTTGAAACTCAATCGCCTTCGCACGATTTTTCATTTGCAGTAATTGGAGAAATTGCCATGGGTCGGTTAAATTTGTTTGGTTAAGAAGTGTGTCGGTTAAGAAGTTGGCAAAAAATTATAAAATGTTATTAAAAAAGAAACGTTGAAGCAACTAAAATTTTGTTGTAGATTAGATTTATTGTAGAATTAAAAATGTTGAAAAAGAAAATTTAAAAAAAAAAATCTAAAATGCAAAAAATTTTGAAAAAAAAAATGTTAAAAAAAAATGTGAATAAGGAAAAATCTTGAAAATAAAATGTCGAAAAAAACAACATTGAAAAAATTATCTGTCCTGTATTTTATATTTTAATTTTATTTATCCCTCCAAATGCAGAATGCTACATATTCATATATATAAATATTCTGTAAAAGGCGAATAACCCTTCTATTGAAATCAACTATAAAATCTTTCCAATTTCAGGTTCTTGCATATAAATATATATAAAAAGGGAATACCCTTATTTTAAATCCAACTCTAAAGTCTCTGCTAATTCAGAATCTTGCATATATTATATACACTTATATAAATATTCTGATAAGAGGGATTACCCTGTAATATTTTGATTGCTTATTTTGAATTAAGAGTTGGATTGGATTTCGATAACTCGTTCTAATTATTTTTATTACATATACATTTCAACAACAAAGTTTTTAGATACATATTTCGTGAATGATAAAAGCTGATTTGTGTATCTAAATTCTAACTCTAAATATTATACTTATACCTACTTTAAAAAAAATGTCGAAAAATTTTTCTTCAACTGTGAAAGTTGCCATTTTTTTCTAGAACCTGTTTTTCAATATTATTTTTTTCAACATTTTATTTTTCAATATTTTTCCCTATTCGACATTTTTTTTTCAACATTTTTTATTTCGACAAAAAGGTCTCTCAGAAGTGTATGAATTTAAAAGTTTCGAAAATAATTGGACTACGAAATTTAATGTTCTATTGGTATGTTTGTATCGAATCTTTAATATGTCAAATTATGTTGACATCTGATAAATACAATGCCAAACAGATTTACCTATATCTATTTTGTGACACCTTGTATAGACAAACATTTACACATTTTTTTCTTACTTTATATTTTCTTTTTTTATATCGTGCAATATTTTGTAGAGTTGAACCAGCTTAACTCACCACACTATAAATGTTTTCCTTTTCCACATAATTTTATATCTTTATAATTGCTTGGTGAAATAAGTTAATTTTTACAAGTTAAATTAAAAAAAAAAAATTGTTTATATTTTTTTTTACATGTACGTTACTCTATATAGATACAAAGAGAAAAACAAAGAAGAAAATAATTATTCCAAACCAAACTTTTTAACTTTTTTAAGTATTAGATAGATACTTTAAACATTTGCAAGTCAAGATGTAGTTAAATACTAAAATAATTCTTAATGGAAAACATTCACCATATTATCATTGTAAGATATTTTTGTAATCAGAAACGACATTCATATAAATATTTATATGTAAATTGCTATATATGTATATATTAGAGAAGATAATATGTTTATTGTTATATATATGTATAATTATATATATACATATTGCATTATAGTTATATAAAAAGTGAGAAATATCTTATAACCGAGAGGATATTATATAATATCAAAGTTAAATATATAAAAATAAAAAGATTATAATTAAAGTATAAAACAATTTTATAATGTTAACTATCTGCACCTGACAACACTAATGAACCCAATTTAATGTTTAGTTATAACCATGTTAAAATAACAAAAATTAAAAACATGGAATAAAAAATCGTATTTTTTTTTTCATTAAAGTATATATATTCTCTTCATGTATTTTATACTTTCAGAATCGCATCCTTAAAATAATAATAATAATAATAATAATAATAATAACATAAAATGTTCATTTTTATAATATGGGTATGTAAATTATTTATCGCTGAAGTTTTCAACATAATAAAAAATTACATTTATTTTCACTTTGCAACTTAAAAACCATAAAAAAATGTATCTTAAAAAAAAAAATGCGTTACTGCAAATATCAAAATCGAAATGGTTTGTGTCTTCAATAAATTTCACCATATAATATGATTTCAAAAATACTTAGTTAACTTCTAGAAAAATGATAGAATACAGATATTATACACAGAACTGAAGACAAAATATATATTACGAAAATTATATATATTATATATACATATATACATATATGATATATGTGATTATTATTATAAATAAATCAAAATATTATTTGGTAATTATTAATACTTTAATCTGTCAAATCAAGAGGCAATTTGTACAATTTTAATTGACAATAAATAAGCGAAGCGAAAATATAAAGAGATCATCATCATATCTTCATTTAGGTATAAATAACCTTGGTAGGTAACCTTCACACATAGGTAGGTAACCTTGTCACATAAGTCATAGATATTCAAAAACAAAAATGTTCGTTCGTTATAGTTATGTACGTTTATAAGATACTATATTTTGATCAAAATTATTTTACAATATTTTAGGAGAATTTCGCCTTTTCAACATTACTAGACTTATCAGTAGACATTTGTAATGTTTACGTTATGCCTAGACAATTTCTGTTTAAACTTTGATCAAAATTATAATAATTTTCTACTTGCGCAACATAAGATGTTTGTAAATCATGTTTTGAAGCTAAAGCTAAACATTTTACTGATTTCTGGCAAAATTATTTTTAAAGTTTCAGTCACAAAATATGATAATAATTATTTTAATACCAGTTTAAATATAGCTAACTCTATATTATGTCGATTGCTTAAATTTGATTATCATTACAATTAATTTTTTTTTTTGGTAATTTTTAAAGTCAAATTTTAAAAAAACAAATCATTTTCACCAAATTAAAGTTGTTTATTACTTTAAAGTTACAATATCTCATATTATTTCCCCGAGGGACATCATCAAAAATACTTTTTTCCCTAAAAATCACCCTCTTGTTTTTTTTTTTCTTTTAAATAATTGCTTCATTCAGATCAAACCATTAGTTTAATTCGTAACTTTGACCAAGAAAAGAATCAAAATATTTTTTTTTTTTTTGTTTTTTTTTTCTGTTGCCTTAAAAAACGAAAAAAAAGACAAGTTTTAGGTTTTTGAGAGATTTATTACCCTTATCAACGATTCTTTCTTTTCTACCTATTATCATCAATATCATATTATCCGCCTATTTTTAGCTATTGTAATTCTAATCATTGATTGATTGAAAAGATTGAAAACGAATATATAAAAATTTTTTTCTTTCTTTTATAGAATTTATATAAAAAAAAATAAAATCAGGAAACGAAAGAAAATCACTTTACATAAGGTATAGCCATAAAAAAAGCTTTGTGGAGTTTTCTTATAATAAAATATTACTTTTCAATATTGAATTATTGTTTAATTGTACACCGCGTAAAGGAAAAAAAAATAAATTTGAGTTGGGGATTGATTAAAGTCTTATTTTAATAAAATGAAAATTTTAAAATTTCTTTCAAAAAATCTTAGTATCGCAAGCCTCTATTTCATTTAACTGCGAGTGCCACTTGCATTTTCAGGACTTCCTGAATCTTGTTTGTCTGTACTTTATTTGACTTTTTCATAATTTTATGGGCAACGTTTACATATTCATCTGTAAGAAGTCATCATATTCTAGTAATATGAACATTTTTAAATTATCGTTATATAAATATATGTACCTATTTATATATACATTATTCTGGGAAAGGTAGAAACCCTTATTTCCTAAATAACTTATAATACACCCTAATTCGAAATCTCCCATGTACATCATACTATCTACACATTTTGAAAAAATCGTAAAACTGGGATTTTGTATCCCATTCTAAAACCCTTCATATTATAATAAGTCTTTTTCTTTACAAAATTTCACAGGTGTCAGTTATTATGAAATACCATTTATAAAATTTTGAGGCTTCTAAAACTCTCAAAATATCAAAAAATCGATAAGCTGTTTACGGCAGATAAAACATTAAAAAAGTATGAGAAGTGCTGACTACAACTTCTTGCTAAATAAATTATTGAAATTCTGATTTTGAATCCAACTCTAACATTACTCCTAATTATTGTTTTGCATACATATATAAATGACCAAACGTTTAAAATGAACTATCGTCCTCAAATTCCTCCAACTACCAACCTGAAACCCCTACTAAATAAATTATTAAAGTTTTGATTTTGTGTCCTGCAAATTCAGAATTTTTCATACACATATAAATTCAATACATTCTAGAAAAACTGTTATAACCCTGATTACATACCCTGAATTTTTCCTCAATCAGTTCCTTTTTGAATATGTATTTCAAAAAGGAACTGATTTAAATACAGCCAAGTTAAATTCAGTCAAATAATAATCCGGACAATTTACAAAAATATATTCAAATGAAATACAGGGGTAACATGACGCACCCCGAACCAAAATGTTGCACTTTAATTTACAACACAACGTAATAACTAAAAAAAAATTATGTTAGGTTTCATTTTCCGAATACAAAAGTTTATTAAAAATTTTTTTCTAAATTTATTTAAATAAATTTTTACAGTTTTTTTTTTTTCGAATACACTTAAAATTATTTTTCTAACTGTATACATATAACTGCATTGCATAAATGCATTTGAGTTAAATTATCCTTAAATTATATAAAAAAGATAAATTACGGTTATTTTATAAATTTTGTCGTATATACATATTATATATTATTATTCTATGGTTTGTAAGGAAAAATATTTTCATATTATAATATACAGTGTTACAAATACATTTAATATATACATAATATGTATGAATGTAATAATAAATTAATAAATAAAATGCATTTGAATGAAATTTATACAATTGTAGATTTCTTTTACAACAATGAAGTCTCAACCTTAACAAGGAAGGAAAATTTTGTAATTATTTCCGTTTTATTTGATTGCTTTTAAATGTTTCTATAACTACATACATATTACATATATACATACAATTTTTTTGTATAATTGAACATTTTTAAACATACATATATCTATTTAAATATAATATATATCGTTCGTCATTGTAAAAGAAGGAAAAATTAAAGTCCACTTATATAAAGTTACACAATATTGTTCAAGGATAATTAGTCTTATTGCACTTTTCTTTTATTATTGTATTCTTCAACTGTTCAATTTAAAACTTTCTTTTATTTGTATGAGGTTCAGTTTGAAAATTTTTCTTTGAAACTGTAATATATGAAAACCGATGAAGATTTCAATTTTGCACAATCCTTATTATATTTTTTTCTTTAAATTTTGAAAGTAAAATTGTTTGTTAGATGACCTGTAAGTTAAAGTAAAATATGTGTATCTATAGTTATATTATGATTAATATTTAAAAAAAAAATTTTTTTTTACATATAATTATGTATAAGTAGATTTATAAAACGCGTCTTGAAACATTTAATTTATACATATATAGATAAATATACTTGTATTATAATTTTATTGTTGCATCATTCAGATGTAGATGTATGTATGATGATAAATTTTTTTTTTATTTTACTCAAGGATAGTTCTATTGATTCTACATTAAAATAAAATGGAAAAAAAAAAAAGTTTTATGGTGAATTTTATGATTTTATTTAAAATATAAAACGGAAATAAATAAAGAAAGGATGTATTAGTCATTGGACGATTCATTATTCATGTTCATGTTCCTGTTTTCATTACAATCTATACTCTATAGTATATAAAAAGGAATGAATTTTAAATGAATTTATTCAAAAGATTATTAAATTTTTCTTTAAATTATTTTAATGGAGAAAATATTTTTTTATAGGAAATCGATTATTTGAAAATAATATAATTACCTGTATAGCTACTATAAGTATCTATAGCTACTATAAGTACTTTTAATTACCTATATATTGAAATACTTATTTTGTTTTTTGTTTTTTTGTTAATTTAAAATCATTTTAAATATTGCATATAGATTATAAAAATTTAATTAATTGGTTTAGAACAATTTTGTTCTTCTCTCAGCACCTTGTCTCAGTAGTCAGAAGAATATGCAACTATTTCAAAAGCGTATATCTTAAATAAATACCTTAAAAAGTTTAATTGAAATATTTAATACAAAACTATACTCTCTTCTTTTTAAACCAGTTTTTATTTCTTCATTAATATACAAACACAATAATTAATGTATAATATTGCCATAGTAAGTTTTTTTTTTGTTTCAATTGGTATTTAGTTTATTTTAGTTTACAAAAAAGGAAGGCAGTAGGTATGTAAGACCAAATAATTTTAAAAAGGCGCATATTTTCCAAAAAGTAATAAAAATTGCCTCCAATTATGACTTGCATAAAAATAACAAAAAAAATGTGAAAATTCAAGCGATATTTTCTTTAATTTTAAGGAAACCTTACAAACCCTCTTAAACCATGTATAATAAAGAAAAGCAGTTAACACACATCACAGTTACCTAAGTTATTGGTGTCTAAAATAGTAATTTTTCAATTAGAAGGTTTTAACTAAAAGCGAAACGTCTTAATGGAGTTTTAAAGGAAACAAAATCATGCTTGAAAATTTTGTTTTCACACAACTGTAAATTTAAATATTAAATTTCAAAAAAATCTTAAGAATCTGAAATACGGGGTATTATAAATAATAATATGGGTAATTATAAATACCAATGTTACAAAACAGTATTTTCTATCAGGTGAATTTGATTTATTAAACGGTGAATTTGATTTGCAAAAAGGTGAATTTGAAATGCAAAAAGATGAATTTGGAGTGCAAACTCTGTATACACTATCTTAAAATACACTATCACTATCTTATTCCACAACATTAACTTTTTTAAAAGATCTGTCCACTGTTAAAATTGTCCTATCTTAAACGGTGTAGAAATTTTGTAAATGGGCAAAAGGACAGACGAATAAAGTAAAACTAATAAGCAAATTTTTAAAAAATTATAGAAATATGTGTAAATAAAAGAAATTAGGATTTTGAGAAAAAGCGTTTTATAATAGTTAAAAAGATAGACAGAATGAAAACCCCAACAATAAATAATTTACTATATTATATATAACAAAAATTTATTGCGTTCGTGTTCACATTACATTCTACTTTGAGTAATATTTTAAATTTTTAGATATTTATTTATTTGTATTTTTATATACTTATATGCTATCCTTATAATATAGAGATGATCATAAGTATAAGATAATATATTAAAACATCTTGAACCAGTTTAAATTTATACAATATCATGTTTTTCAATAATAAATTCTAGAGAAACTTAAAACTATATATTCTTTTACTTAATTTATAATAGAAATAGAATATAGTAGATTATGTAAGTTTTTTCAATTTTTCAGATAAGTTACTAAAATTTAAGTTTAGTAACATTAGAATTGTGGCAAGCTACAAAAAAAATTACAATAAATACTTCCTAATTGGTAAGAAATAATCAAATTTTTTGTGAAAGGCGACTCCGTAAATTAACGATGTGCCATATATAATCTGATTGAATTTGTTACTCAAAATCAATAAAAACATTGTATTCTACATTGTATTCATTGTATTTTATTGTATTGTATATACACAAGATTTAATGAAGGGTAGAAAAACGGCTTATTTTTTTTTCGAGGGTAGGTGGCAATTGCAAAAGTCACCGATAAGATCAAGACACGACTTGAGTTTGGTAGTGTGGAACTTAAACCAACCAAACGTCACCACCTTTTAAAACAAACATTAGGTTAGAACCTATAAAACATATAGATTGGGGAGAATAAGAAAAATACAAGTTAACGAATTAGGGAACATGAAAAATTTCTTGATGTTAGCAGGAGTGTTTAGTACGTAGATGTTGATGTCTCTTCTTTAATTATTGTACACATGGTATGGTTGCCAACTTTTGGAAATACTTCCGGTGACCAGCTAGCGATGATAATATATTTTTAATGATAGGATTAGATTGATAAATGTAATGACTGATAAATGTAAAGCAATATCAAAATTTTATGAATTATACTGAAACCATTTTTACAAGCCCGGACTTAGAGTAAAAGTTCCTTAAGATATAGGATTAGGTAAACGAAGAAGCGATTAGGTTATTCTAAAAAAGTTGAAGGAAACAAATGTTTTTATGCAATACAGATTTTGTTTTCCTATTCATGAAAAATAAAATTTTAACAACAAAAGCGCAGGAGAGCTCGATGGCCTAGTGGGTAAGAGCTTATAAAATATACTGTAAACACCGAGTGAGTGTGGGTCCGAATCCCACACACGTCATAAAAGTTATTCCCCCTTACGATATTTACAGCCATGCCTGAAAAGGAAAGGCTGTGGTATTTCCTGTTCACATTTATGTGGCAGAGAAATACACTAAAAATAATTGCGCAGTGGTGAGGTAGGCAGTCTTCAAAGTAGTCGAAAGGACTCGAGAGGTTTGAACCTTGGTCAGATCATCCAAATAAATAATGTAACTATATAAAATTAATACGTCAGGCCCAAACGTCAGGGGAATGGTTCATACAATTTATCAATTAGGAATAGAATAGTAATAATAGATCGGTACAAAATAAGCGAATAAATAAATAAGTAAAAGCCAGAGATGATCGCACATCAAACTATTTGTTAAAATATAACATTATTTAAATAATAAAAGCTAGCTACTTACTACACACATTACTACTACATTTTTTCTCTGTATATATTTTTCACATATTAATTTTGTTTTATTATTTTTAACTGCCAAGGACTTTTACTCCTTAAATCTTTATGTGTTGAAATCCATAAAATGGGCAAATTTTCCTTCGCACAATAGAACAAGCTGTTTTTATTTTTTGTTCTTTTTTGTTTAGTTCAGACAAACAGACAAACCGTGATTCTTCATTGAAATAATCCCCGAACAAAAAAAGCATATTATATTCTATAATATTTTCCTCCAATTTCTGGGTATGTTATTTTATTTTTCTAACAAGGCATTATAGTAAACAAAATATGAGGAACAAAATTTTTTTTTTTTTTTTGGATTTTAACACTGTTGCTATATTTGATTTTACATCAAAGGGGAATAAAATTTGCCATTTTTTAATTTGTCGTCACAAACCTGTCTAAATTAAATTTGAACTGTGAGGTAAAGATTAAGTTAATATTTTTGCACTTTACATTTTACAATAATAGGTTACATTTGGGAATGTAATATAATTTTTACATAACATTTAACCTTATTTTCTTTTCACGGATACTTTCTTTTTTTATTTATTTTATTTTATTAGAGTTATTCTCATATGGTTTAATAATAATAAAAGGGCTTTCTTTTGTTAAAAAAATGTACAAATTTAATTAGATGCCAAAGATCTGTTGCGCAAGAAATAAAACTAAAATATACACTTATATGTTAATAAAAGTTTAATCTAAAGCTACATATAAGTGAACGTACTAATAACAAATTTTAAAGCTGTACATACAAGTTACTAACTCTTATATCTGATATATATAATTTCAAATTTAATAAATTGTATATTTTATATTAAACCTATCCTTAACTAGTGTTTGCTAGTTTTGAAGCTGATAGCTATATTCTAGCCAATGGTTTGACGAATAATATGCGGTCCTACAAGTTTCTCTTAATTCCTACATTTAACACTAAAAAAACAGGTTTTGGAGATATCACTTTCGGTTATAGTTTCGAAATGTCATTTCTCTTTTAAAAACCATACATTATAAAGTTAAAATTTTGACATAAAATAAAAGTTTTAGTGAATTGTGTAGGAGTGATTGGAAAGTGTGAAGATAATTATTTTAGTTATAGTTTCGAAAAGCCATGCCTCTTTTAAAATCAATATACTATAAAGTTAAAATTTTGCCACAAAATAAAAGTTTTAGCAAATTATGTAGCGGTGATTTGGAAGTATGCAAATTAAAGTTTTAATATATTATTAACCTAAAATAACCTAATCCTAATCGAATTCAAATCCTAGCTAATACCCAGTGCACGTTGCAACGCCCCTCAATAAATAAAATATTTGGATTTTTAATTGAAGATCCAAGGCTTAACAAATTCCAAGTCTGCTAATAGAGTCAACTCGGCTGTCAAAAAGCAACACGTATACAAAATTTTGAAGTCAATCGTTCGAACCGTTTTTATTTATTTAGAAAGAAAAAGTTTAAATATTTCGGAGTTTCAATCATATTGATATTATAAACAAATATGTTTATTCTAAAATCAATAGAATTTCTATGAAAGGATAAGAAAGCATTTTTTCAATTGTAAGGTTTTTCTTAGCTGCCCCATTATTAAAATATTCAAACTTGTAAAACAAAGTATTGTTTAGTTTGCCAGTAACATCAGAGTGATGTGGTAAAACATTTTTTTCGTCGATTTAAAAATGTTAGTACTGAAGTTTCTCGCCTGACAATAAAAATAAAAACGTCTAAAATGATTAGATTGGTGTTAAAATGTTTTCTCTACCATATTTACTTTTCCTAAATAATAGATATATTCAGTTATCAAGATAAAAGTGAATTAACACTTATACCTGTATAAGACCAATATAATGTAGGTTAAGTTTATAGTCCCTCTAAAATAAAGCACTCATCTAAATCTCCTTCAATAATTTTCTTCTATTTTTAAAACACAAAAATTTCAACATTCTGTGCAAGTTACAGAATTTTTAATTTAATTGAAATTTTAAAACCAAACCAGAATTTTTAGATAATAAATTTCGAAATGATTGGGGAACACTAATATAAGGCTTCATTCTGTGTTTTTTTTTTGAAAATTTCTTCATTACTGATTGTATATGTGAAAATGAAGAAAATCTAGTCCGATTTTATTCTCTTTTTTTTTTTTTGTTTAAATAAAAGCCAAATATGAGAAAATTTAAGTGCACAGGTGACATTCATGTCAATTTTATTTACTTGAGGGATTTTCTACAGTTTTATGTTAAGAAAATTATTTGTAAAAGAAGTGGAAAAAATTAAAAAGGGTAGCTAGGAACAATTCAAGGTAATTTGAAAGACTATATGGAATAAATGTTGGGGAAAAAAAATTGAAGGGACAATTTATATATTATTTTATGTAAGTTTAAATTTATATATACGTATATCTTTTCATAAATAAATACAAAAAAAGGATATAATGTATGCTGTTATGTTTTCTATTATTAGAAGTGAATCCTTAAAAACGAAATTAAAATAAAAAGTAAAGGAAGGGATGTGTTTTGTTTTTTTTTTTTTTGTTCTTGTTTCGTTATTGTTTAGTTTTTTTTATGTGAAAAATATATATATACATGTAGGTGTAATGTATATCAGAATAAAAATAAATGAAATGATAGAATGACAAAAAAAAAATTAGATTGAGAGCTTGATGAAAGAAATCTGTCATTATTCTCATTAAATTCAATTCAAGCTTTTTTTTTTATTTTTTTGTTAAATTTGTTTTATATTTTTGTTGCATTCTTAAACAGTTTTTGTTTTTGCTGATTTTTAAAAATTTTAGTTTAGAATCCTTAAAATTAAAAACTGCTCACTTTAGGATATTGAAAATATATAACGAAAGAATTTGATTTGTATTGTTTAAGAAATGTCAATTTTAACTTTTAAAACTATTTGAACATTGACATTTTACTCTTAAGAAGTTGTAATTTGTGTCTATCGAGATGATCTGCACAATATTAATCTGAAACAAAATTATTTTTTTAATTAGATAAAAACATGTCGGTACTTAAAATTTATTTGCTTTATTTCGCAATTTTAATTTCAATTAATCAAAATGTTATATAATTTAAATGTTATTATAATTTAAGGTAAAGGTAGTATCGTAAAGGCGGGCGGATGTTCACAACTAAACTAATCTAAAAATTATTAAAAATTGTGCTAAAAACTAATAAGTTTCTGAAATTTTGTTTAAGAAATTATAGAATATTCCTTAATTCTTGATAAAAGAAATATATCCAATAAATTCGACAAAAGGTAAAGAAAACATAAAAGTTGAAAAAAAATTCTTTTTAATTTAGACTCGATCTTTTACCAAATCTTTTATCAAATTTAAAAGCAAAAAAAGAAATAATATTATGTATTAAAGTAGGTGCCATTAACCATATTATTATTATTTTTAAAATATTTTAATTTTGTTAAAAGATTTAATAATTTCAAGTAATTTATGCAAAACGAAAAATAAAAAGAAAAGAAATAAAACAAGTTGCAGTATATCTAATGAACACAAAAGATTTTAAAATGTGAAAATTTTCAAAAATAAAAAGGATTCTAAAATTGTTTTAATTTTTTATGAAATTTTATAATTTTTGTAAAAATATTTTCTATAAAGATTATGAAAAAGTTTGAGTTACTTTCTTAAATTAAATCGCAAATGCCGCATGTGGTCTCCAAAGTTGGTAACACATAAGTTTAAGAAGAATACAAACATATTTCTTCAAAATTTCACTCTAAGTTTTCTTATGTATCCTATATAATGCTAAATTTTTCCTAACTCCCCTCTATCTCAAGAATTTTTCCCTCATACCTATTCCGTAAAATAAACTGTACGTTTGTATTAAAGGTTCCAACTTAAATTTTGGTATGAAAGAGGGTGGTTTTGGTTGGTTTAAGTTCAACAGTATTCGGAAGAAAAACATGCAATTCTTCTGGGTAACTTTCGAAGTTTCCCATTCCCACCAACCCTCGTAAAAAAAAAAAAATCGTATCCTATAATTAATATATTATATATAAAAACTATAAGAAATATATAAATATAATATTATGAAAAAATGTTTTGTTTGACATAAAATTTGATATCTTATAATTTGGTAAAAGTTTTTACAGATGTCCAGGCTCAAGTTGCTTAAAATAACAAAATTTTAATTTTTGATGCCTTATGGTTCTTTATTATTTTCTCTGAAGCAATTTATGTTTTTTTTTTTTTATAGATCTCATCCGTCTAACAATTTTAATTTTCCTGCTTTAGGTGATTAGAAGATGTACGAAGGTTTATAAAAATTTTTAAAATAAAGGTTTTACCTAACGTTAAATTTAAATGTTGAAATACGAAAAAGAATACAAATTTTTTTTTGATTTATGAAGAATAAAAAATTTTCTTTTATCTGGCATTTCCATATGAAAATTATTCAGCTGAAAAATTACGAAATATAAGTATTTGGATTATACGACTTTCAAATAGTGTAGAAGTTTTCTAGACAGACAGACGGACACTTTTTTTTAGAAAATCTGCTCAAATAAAGCCATACCTAATTTTGTTTAATTTATTATTTCAAAATAAAATGATTTAATTTCGTATTAAATTTAATTTATCCTTTTTTCGTTTCAATTTAATTCCTCGAATTGAGGAATAGTATCTATTGTTCATTTAGATAATAAACCATGTTTTTTTCAACTTCAAAAATAAAAGTGATAAAAACTTTATATAATATGCTTTGTTAATATTTAGCTTACAACAAGGACGATAATGATAAAAAATTATAATTTAAATTAAATTTTCCAATATTTTCTTTTGTTCTTTTTTTTTTTTTGTTACTATTCTTTGTCCTGTTTACATATTTTCCCAAATTTTCTGCTCATTTAAACTGTAAACTGTTTTTTTTTTTCTGAATATTATAAGGATAAGAACAAGAAAGAAAAAATCAAAACTCTTTTACAAGTTTCAACTCTCCTTTGGAACATTTTATTTTTAAAAATTATATTTTTGTTTTTACAAGAAAAGTTAGAATTTTTCCTTAACTTATTCAATTTAAAGTCATGAAAATAAGATTTAAATAATTGTACCTAGATCCTTTAATGTTAAAAAAAAAAAAAACAAAGTAAAGAAAATAACAAAAAAATAACAAAATTGATTTAATTTTTCATTTACTGAAAAACAAAAACGTTATGATTATGGTAATTGTTTAAAAAAGCATAAAAAGGAATTATTTTTTTGTAGATTAAAGTGACATTTACACGGATATTTTAAGGATATTTAAAAAAAAAATAAATAAAATTGAGTAATAGGAAGTGATTCAGTTATTTTCAAAGAATTTTGATAATAAAGCTGTAAATAATTTTTATTATCTCTTTCTTTCTCTTTAGAAATTATTATTATATTAAAAAAGGATATATTATTTCATATTCCTTGATGTTATTCAACTTTCATAAATTAACGCTCGAAATAAAAACAACAAAAAATTCGGGCTTTACTTCATTTTCGATTCGGGCGTTAATTCGTAAAGCCGTTTTCAAGTGGTCATATTTTCAAGATTTTGGACTAAAAAGTTTTTTCTTCTAGATTTCTTTTTTCAATATATTATTAAATATCAAGGCTGATCCACCTAAAAGCTCTGTGACCTTAATCGATTGTAAAACATATTAGTCATTGACTGTTTTAATAGATTTTTTATTCAGTTTATTAAACTTTCCTATAAGTACAAAGCAGGCGGCCTTCATATATTATTTTCTATACTTTTTTAGTGAATTTTCAAAAAATAGTCTTATTAGTCACTTTTTCTACTCTACTAATCCCTACCAGACGACCCTATATCGTTTTTGCTCTTTTTTTCTTTGTTCACAATATGACTGCGAATTTGAAATTAATTTTCATTTCCTAACTCAACTTCCTCTGACCAGACAGTACATGAGTCGTCGTATAACATATTGTTACAAAGGTTGTAAAAGTCGTATAACCTATTGTTTGGTCAAAAAAAGCGGGTGATATTTAATGGATTAAAGTCCCACACACTCATAGAGGATTCGTGCTCCTTTTCACTTCTCTATAGAGTCTTTCAATGATTCCCACCTACCCTTGCAAAAAAAAAAAAAAATCAAAGGAAAGATCACGTATAGATCTGCTTATAAAAATTAGTTTGAGTAAACCAGTTTTGTTTAGCTCCGCGCTTTAGTGGAGTGGGTATAGAGATAGTGAGTCTTTAGAGATAGTGAGTCTAACCTCTAACGTAGAAGCCATAATATATTCAAATGGTTATAATTGAAGCTCATCAGAAAATTGTTTTAATCTGAGATGTTCCAATACAATAAGTAAAAGCATTTTATTATTATATATTATGATATAATCATCCTTAAAACTACAAATCACTTCATTAAGTTATAAGTTATATAAGTTAAGTTAACATATCCTTTATTTTCTACTATTCTACATTAAAATTTCTACTTATACATTATAAAGCTTCCTTTTTTTCTATAATCTTATACTTAAATTGATTTTAATAGAATAATTCTTTGCAATATTGTAGGATTTCATTACCTACATTTCATCGATGATTCAATTTCTTTTTAATTTTTAATGTTGTTATCCTTTCAAAAATCTTTTATAAAAAAAAAAATTATTTTTGATTGCTTGTCTGTATTAGACCAGCTGAATAACATCATATAAAAATCACTTTTTATAAATTTAATTAAATTTAAGATTATTTGAGAATAAACATCATAATATGTATTATATTAATACATCTATCAGATTTGATGTAGGTTTCTCTTTTTAAAAGTTATATAATCAATGTTTAAGACTACAATATTTTATCAGTTAATATTTTAAGAGAATTTTATTTAAAGGATTAAAAATATTATCCTAAAAAAAAAGGATTTACCTAATGTTTCTTTTTCTCCAACACTCTCTTCGTCAATATATTTTTTCTTGATATCACTATCTGTGTCATAATGATAATCTTTTTGTTTAATAACAAAACCCGATTCATGATCCTTTTGTATTTATATTTAACACTAAAAATATTTTACCTGAGTGAGATGATATTTATTGCAAAAATGTTCTTCATTTTTTTATGGAACGTGGTATAAACGTGTTGGGCGACATTTAAAATTTCGACATTTCAATAACCGGTCTTTGCTGAAAACTCTTATTTTCTACCATATTTTCACACTTTATGTACATATATACTTTACTATTTTTCATATATTTTTCAATTTTTTGTTTTAGCTGATGTGGAGACGGTAGCGGTATTTTTAAGTGGTATTTTTAACCATTTAACCATTTTAAGTGTATTGTTGATCAAAAATGTATATGTAAAAAGAATAAATAAAATTAATTTTAAATTTGCTTACAAAATCATTTGTTTAACGGAGGTTTTAGAGCAGCAATCCCCACTATTTATAATGCTTCCTATTGAAACATATATGTAAAAAACTAATTAGAAAGTTTTTACAATAGGTTACAAAGTCAGAGTTGAAGTTTTTAATTAGTTTCTATAGCTTTACGGATAGATAATACTGCCTATACAGTAATATCGGCATAAAATTTAGAGGAACAAAAGAAATACTGTCTCGTAATGAAATGTTATATTAATAATGTTATTGTTCTAATAGAAAAGCTGTAATTCAAAATTTTTAATTTACAGCTCCAACAACACCAGTCCTAAAAGGACGTAGATATCTCGTTTACTTATATATTTAGGAAATTATCTATCAAAGCTTTAAAATTTAGTTTGTTTTACCGTATCTTTTGCCATTCCTATTTTATAAACCTAAACTGATATATTCTGAGATTGAAAAAATTTGTAAGATCTCATATCTTCCAAAAGGTGTCGAATTAAAAAAATAGAATTTTTTGTTTTGATCTCCTGAATCACCTAATACTTAAATTCAATTTTTAGAAAAAAATTAAATAAAATAAATAAAGAAAAAAACTTTATAAAACTGACATTTGCTTGTCGAGGTTTTAAAATTGATTTGATTGATCAGAAAAAGGAAACCTGCTTCATATGGATATGGCATATACAAAAAATTCATATGCCTCATCACTGAAAAAATTCGGTACCAACTACTTTGATATGATGGTGTAAAAAAAGGAAAACCTAAAACCTAATAATTTAAAGATAATCTGATAAGTGTAATGAATTTATTTAGTTATTTGTCTTTGTCTTTGCTGTAAATCAATTAGTTTTTTGAAACGCCTTTAAAAATAATAATCTGCCATTTTGAGTATAAAATTAATCTTTTTTTTAAACAATAAAAAAAATATTGAGAGGAAGGGGCCTTGGTGACCTAGTCGGTAAGAGGTTATAAAATACGCTGTAAACACCGAGGGAGTATGAGTTCGAATCCCACACACGTCGTAAGAATTATTCCCCCTTACGACATTTACAGCCACGCCTGAACAAGAAAAAAGGCTATGTAATTTCCTGACCACATTTATGTGGCAGAGAAATGCATTAAAAAAAAAATATTGAGAGGATCTTCTAATAATGTGTAATTTCTAAAATGAAACTGATTCGTTTTGAAATTATAACTGACTTGGTGTAGGTAACATTGAAAATAACCTATACTCTTTTAATTAATAACTATTTTGATATTAATTTTAAAAAAAAATTGAAAATAAACAAAATTATAAAGTTTATTGTTGAAATATAGAGAAATTCGAAATTTTGTTAAAACAAGGCAATTCAGGTTTATAAGTACATAGATATTCGCTACTGTTACGAATTAAAGTCTCGATTTTTTTCTAAATTTGCTAAAAAATATCTTTTATCAGGTGATGAATCATATAAGATTCCATTTGGCGATTACGACATTATGAATTTCAATTAACGCTTTAAATGTTTTGAAGGATAATATGGGGTAATACGTTTATTTGAAGAGTTATGATAACTTAAACGAAGATCTTGAATATTTAGTGCAAAAAAGTGATCATATTTTTAATGAGCTTGTAGTATTTAGGGTACAAGTTGGTTTAAAAACATTTTTTATTGATTAAAATTTATGTTACGTTTTGAACATTTCGTGTTATAAAAAAGAATGTTTTGCAAGTAGTAGAATAATGTTAAAATTTAATTTATGCATCATTTTCACATTTTTAGATACTTTTTAGTTGCCTTCAAATATGTTAAAAATTAAATAAAATACACCTGGAACCTTCATCTTCAGATTGATCGAATGCCAAGATAAACATTTACTATTAAGCAGTTTATACTTATTTTTTTAATATTACCTACACTTTTCAATTTAATCTCAAAACCTTGAAATTATGTAAACAGAAAAATAAAATGGTCAGCCAGATAAAAACAAACGAACGCAATTATAAACAAATTTTCTGAAAATTTCATAGCAGGTTGCTTGCTTCCTTTGCAAATAGAATTTACTTTAAATAATTTTTTTTCCTATATATTATGACGTCACTTACTTATAAAATCAATTTTCAAAGATAGGTACATTTATAGATTGTGCGTACACATTTATCTACATAATAAAATTCAGTATTTTCTTACTGAGAATAAATAAATTTAAAATTTTTGCTGAGGTTCTCTAATTAAATGACTTGATGTAATAGTGTGCATTTTTCCAAGTAAATGTATTAATCATATTAAAATTTACATTAGTGTTTGACTTTACATTCACTTATATTGAATGAATAAGAAAATGGTATGAATCCTTTTTATGTATATACTGATATACAGTATAAGTTCCTCCTATATTATCTATATTCTTTGATTTATAATTTAAAAGTATAATACTACTTATATTTAGAATTCCATTATATTTTAATTATATAACAAAAGTAAAGACATATACTGTTTAATATAATAATAAATGTATATCTAATTAAGTTTTTTTTTTAACTAAAATATTTTTTATTGTGTCTACTTTTTAGCGTTTTTATAAAATTTACTTAAAAGTGCAATAGGTAATTTATTACATTATTTAAATATAACGATATTATTATGATGTACACTTTACTTAACTTTTACTAACTTTTACTTTAATTATTATTTTTTCTATAAAAGACGAGAATTCCTTGCAATTGCTTGCAATAAATTATTGTAAATCTTGAAAATTGTTGCAATCCCTTTAAATAAACTTTTGATTTTTTTTTTGTGTTACATCCATTGGAAAATCTTTTATTTTCGTGAAGAAAAAAATGAGATTTTCCAAAAACAAGATGATGAAAAATAAGGAATGTAGAACATCGAAGTAAAAACAAATGAATATTAACTATTATTATTTGGAACGGATTTAAAGTTTAGTTAATTTATTAGAACAAAATGACCTGGACCTGGAAAATAGAAATCTAAAAAAAAAAAAAAAATAAACATTTACGGCAATTCAAAAAAGTTCTTTTAGTATCGTTTGTTTACAAGATCTCTTCAACATTCGAGATAAAGCAAAGAAACACTTTTATAAATTAATATATAAGAATACCTTTTTTGTTAGCTTCACTTTTTCATTTAGCCCAACTCGTTATAAAAACAACAGTTCCAAAAGTCTGGAAAGATTAATTTTTAAATACTACTAATAATAAAGTAATAGGTCGAGCGATAGAAAACTCGTATTTTAATTATATTAGGTGAAACCTAGAACAAAAAAAGAATCGGAAGTCAAATCTTTAGATACGATGTAAAACAAAGTCAAACCTTAAGATATGATCAAAACAAAAGATTAGTTCTAACTGTTTAATTATTTCTGAAGAAATTAAAGAGATACGGAAAAAAAACTGATTCTTTGTTGCATGGAATATGTAGATTATAATTGGGTCCATTCATTGCTCTCGTGCGCGCATCGTTAGTTCTAAAAGAAATAGGTCCCTCATCATTTCTCAGCAATAATTACTGATGATAATATAATCAACATTTTCGTTTAATAGAAAGTTCAAAAATAGAGAATTAAAAAATCAAAATCAAGTTCAAAGTTTTAAAATGTTCTAACATACATGCAGACAATGAACCAGTAGAAAACTTGTTTTATAATAAACTATTCTTAAAATAATTTTATTAAGCACACTGTTATCTTTCTTAAAATTTTAAAAAATGATCAATGTTGTCAAGCCTGCATTATAAGATTTTACTCTAGCTAAATAAATTATAGGGTATTAAATAGATATTTAGTTATTTTATTATTAATTTTTTTATGTTTTTGAAAAAGCGATTGATTATTACCTGAGCACCCTGTACGTTGAAGTGTTCCTATATTTAAGTCCATTTTCTATAAGTTAAGTGGTTACATTAAAATTTTCTTTTGTTCTGTATAATATACAAAAGTGAAAATTATTTAACCCAGAAAAAGAAAAAAAAAGAGGATGAAAATTTAACAAAATAAAAAAAGCTTTTATCTTTATTGTACAACATTAAAACTAAAAGTTCACTTAAACATAAAAGTTGAATAGAAAAAACTAGTCAATAAATTTTTTTATAACTCCTTCCCATCTAACGGTAGTATATTTATAGTGGACAAAATAAAAACATTTTTAACTACCGTAATACATAATTGTAAATATTATCTATGTGGCATTAACAGTATATCATAAAAATATTTTGTCTTTACGGTGTTTCAAGATTTTTTATTAAAAATTGACCATTAGAAATTTTTCTAATGTACATAATTCATTTTTTATATAATGGGTGTAACAGACTTCATTATAATATAACCAAATTTTTGAACTAATAAATGTAATAATGTTATGTGAATAAAACAATTACTGTTATAAAAACACAAAATTGTTAAACAAATATTTTTCGGCTAAAATTTATTTATTTTTTTTTTAAGAACGAATGAAATAAATTAAAAACAAAGCAGAATGTAAATCAACGGTTTTTAAAAGCGCACGTTTCCAAAAGATAATACAAATTGTTTAGAATTATGACATTGTGCATCAAAATTTGAAAATTTCATATAAGGAAAAATGTGGAAATAGGATTTTTTTGGAATTTTTCGGGGCTGTAAGTGTGAAACGCTATATAACTAAGAAAAACAGTTAACACACATAAAAATATATTACTGAAGCTTTAATTTTTACGTGCTGCAGAAGAAAAATTTGCACAGGTTTTTCAAATTTTGCAATTTTTCAATTTTTGAGGCCTAATATCTCTTAAGCAGGAGGTGGTACAAAAACATTTTCTGAAGAAACTTATATTAACTTTAAAACTTAATTTTTAATTATTTCTTTCTTGTCTCAAAATCACAAGTTTCTATCTAAAAGCGTGCCGGAGTTATAAAAAAAAAATGATCATGCAAAATTTGCTGTTCACATAACGGTAACTTTAAATACTAAATTTAAAAAAAAATGTATAATTTTGATATTGATTTATAAAGCTAAAAAAAATTTTCTGTCGAATGGCGTTTGTAGATTGAAAAATATTAAGTAGAACATGCGATATACGTATATATAAATAAGGCTTTTTCAAAGTTGGAGGGGCTGCAGCTCCGTAATGGATGAGGCTACATGAAAAAGTTGCTCCAGAAAATTATTTTTTTTGTTAAGATACGTCTATGGTTAAAATTTTTTTTCTCTATCTTTAACGGTGTAGAAGTTTTGTAAACAGACGGACGGAAGGACGCGCAGAGTGAAACTAATAGGCACATTTTTTCAAAATTTTTTTTGTAAATGTGCTAAAAAAATTATGCCTTGATATTTTTTATTTCTAATGGTAAAATTTTAACGAAATTAAATGATTTTGAAAAACTGCAGAAGAGAATTTTTACTGTTTTTGTTCTACATACATTCAAACATATTTACTTTCGACTTTAGTGTAAAGATTTTGGTCCAATTTTTTTGGAGTTTGAAATGAAACAAACTTTTATAGACACTGAGTTATAATCATATAATAAAAGAAATTATACGGCAGCTACCTGAATCTGCTGCTCTATACCAACAATATTTTACAGAAGTCGTTAGCATAAAATGTAACGTCTTTTCGCAAAATTAGAGATACTAAGCTTCAACGGACACTGATTGCAGATTTAAAGCTTCAAAGGACACTGACTTATTTTCATATAAAAAAGAAGTTGTATGTCAGTTTTATAAATAGCGAAACTACCAATTTTAAAAACTTGATGGGAAATGGTAAAAATTTCAGAATTCTAATTCTTTTATTTTTTAAGTACGGAAATCGATCCTGAACAAGAATAATATATTGTATTCTTTTCCGTATCTAGCTAATTCCCTTTAAAGCATCACAAACATCTTTCAAAATATCAAGATCTACACTATTTACTAGCATCGTAATGAATTTTCCGTTCAGTAACGTGAACATAAAAAAGTTGTTCCAATTCTAATGGGAATTTTTTTTAGATAGAACTTTTGTAAAGTGACGGAGGCACGGACCGAATAATAAGTTGATATTTTTGAAAAATTTTTTTTTATTTCTTTTTAAACTTTAAAAAAATTTACAATCTTTTTCTTCTATGCCATAAAAAAAGAAAATGATGTACACTCTATAACCAAAATTATGATATGTATTCCTATAATTGTTGGTTGAATCTTATCCTTATCCTTATCCTCAAAACCCAAACTGTACATTATGTTACTATGTATTAAAACATCCATCTTAAAGTTTGGTTTCAAAGGGAGTGGTTTTTTCTAACCTCAACCAGAGGAACCTGGTGCAGTACTTCCTTCGCGTAATTTACGATGTTTCCACCTTCCCTCCTAAAAGAAAAAAAAGAGAAACTTTTGTCTTTTAATATTTTATATTTTCATATTACATATTGTGTTTTTTTATTTTCTTTATTGTTTTTTTAAATAATAATTTTTTTTGCAACATATTTTATAATATAACTAATTGATTTATTTACTATAGGCCGTGCATTAACATGCATTTTTTAGAAAAGCCACAAAATATTTTTTTTTTTTACATTTTAAAAAAAGAAATTAAATTTCTCCTCTGAAAATAAATTGACATACGTGATCTCTTATCTCAAAATATTTTGAGGCTAAAATCAAATATATTGGGTGACCAAAATTTAAAGTAATTCTAATAATTTTTTAAGAACAAATCTTTAGTAATTAACTTCAATTACTATTCTGCAGGATTATAGTTTTTTTTTTAAATAAATTTTTGATAAGGAATTATTTGAGGTAATGAAGCTCATATTTTACAAAGTTAAAAAGAAAATTAACTAAGAAAAAATTCATTTTAAAAAATTAACTACCATTTAAAAAAATAAAAACGATAAATTTGTTTTTCTTAAAGTGAATGATCAAAACTTTTTTTAAAAATATTTTTTTATCTTTTCCAAAAATGTTTTTTCTTTATTTTAATTCAAAAACTTTTTCATGCGCTACTGAATAAAAAAAATTTTTTTCTTATTAGGGTCAATTTTTAGTAATGTACATATAATATTTTATTACTAGGTGGCTAATAGATAAGATAAGATACATTGTGTTTTATATTAAAGAAAAAACGAGGAAGAATACAGTTGACTTTGTCAACTCTTAGATACCCGTACGAACCGTTAGTATGTTCACAGCCTGTCACTCTGCTCACAATATTATTTTTTTAATATTTTAGTACTATGCGTTGTACATATATTTAAACTATATATTTATATGTACATTCTTCAAAAGCAGATTCTAACCTTCCACATAACGATTATCAATCCAAAACTTTTTCAAATATTCTATAGTACCATTTAATACTAAGCGGTAAATGTATATTAAATTTACTAAGTACAAAACAGTAAATATAATTTTAAATATTATATTATATTATATTTAAATATTCCATTGACAGAATAATTTCTTATAAGTACAATAAAATACATATATGTATGTAAATACGGCGCTATATAATATACATATATACTCTTATCATTCACTCACTAGTGACATATACGATATGTAAATAAACATGATATTATATAAGTATGTATATTATCATATAAATAAAAATTCTTCAAGCAACCGTTATGTTGTTTATTTATTTAATTTTTTTTGTACTACGCATTATATCCTCAACAATTCCAAATTATCGAGTAAAACAAATGCAAAAAATTTGTTGAAGAAATTTGTTAGAAAATTTGAAAAAATCAAGTAACACTTTCGCCAATTATAAAGTAACCCTATATTATTAAAAAGTTGTTAACAGAAATAAGAGTATAATGTTGAAGCTTTACTTTTTGTATATTACTTCAAAAAAAATTTTAACAGGTGTTCAAGTTACATGTGTTTAAAAATAGGAAATTTTCAGTTTTTGACCTCTTACAGCTCCTAAACGGGGGTGATACAAAAAAAATTTCTGAAATGACTCATACTTATTTTCAAAGATCTAACTTCTGTCAAAATTTCAAGATTCCAACTTAAACCGTTTAGAAGATAGAAGGGTTAAAGGATTTTGCAAAATTTGAGTTTCGCATAACGGTAAATTAAGACACCGTATGCCACAAATATATATTTATTGTATATATACTTTTAAAGCTAATAAAAGTAGTAATCGTTTGGCGTTTTCAAAATGAAGATAGGCCTTATACAACTTGTGCTATAACAATTTAAATATAGAGCTTTTTTGAACCTTTGGGGAGCTGTAGCGCCGTAACGGGTGGGGCTACAAAAAAAAGTTATTAAAAATAAAATTAATATTTTTGTGAGATCTATCAGCATTTAAAATTTCATAGCTCTATTTCAAAAAAAATGTGGGGATCTAAAAGTTAGGTGTTCGAGAGCTACCCTAAGTTTTGGTCCAAACTCAACCAAAAAAAATAGGGAACCTACAAATTACTCCCAGAATATTTTGTGTAAATTTCAAGATTCTAGCTTTCTTAGTTTTTGAGTTAGCGTGCTGACGGACGGACGGACGGACGGACGGACGGACATGGCTCAAAAGTCTTAGAATTTTTTTCTGATCCGATCCATACCTTTGAAGGTATATCTAGCTCGCTTATTTCGAGGTGTTACAAACGGAGGAGTAATTTTATTATACCCGATCCTATCGTACGGGTATAAAAAGGATGGTTATTTTCCTAATGGTTGAACAATGATTTCGTGCGTGTCTTATGAATAGTTTAAAAAGATTAAAAGTTTTCGTTGTTTTACGTTAAATTATTTTTCTTAATTTCTTTCTTTGGTTTTTGTCCGAATTTTTGATTGTAAAAGAAAAATTTTAGTTAAAATTCAAACAAATAACAAATAAATGAAATATATTACATATCTTTTGAAACTTCAACATGAACAAAATAAAGAAATATGATGGTCAAAAAAATTAAAAAAATTTCTAGAATTTTTTTTAGTAAATACGTGATAGTTGGAAAATAAATAATCCTTTGTATTAAACAACTCTATACTAACTTTATACTAACTTTTAAAAAATTATTTTTTTGTGACCATTTAGAATTTACCAGTGTCAATATGCGAATATGTATCTACCGAATAATTTTTTTTTAAGCAATTCTAGAAAATTAATTTCTGCGATTTTTGGGTTCAGTTCTAATTATAATATAGGTTTACGCTTAACATCATTGGACTCTTATAGAACAACAATTGAAATAAGTAAAACAAAACCTTCTTTGAATATGATACTAGGGTTAATTTATTGTGTTCATGTTATAACCATTACATTAGAAAATAATTAGTTTTTTTTTTTTTTAAGTAATTATTTTATTTATTACATTTTTAAAATTACAGTTTATTATAACAATTTTAATCTTTTTATGACTAATAAATAAAATTACCCTATAGTATAATGGATTTAACCATTAGTGGTGTATAGCTAGAACATTCTTAAAAAATTATACATTTTTATTAGTTGTGGTGTTATTATTTAAAATAAAATTACTTAGTATTTTTATAAATAATTAATGTAACTTTTCCGTTAATTATACTAATAATACATTTTTGAGCCTTAAGAATACAACTTATAGTTTCTAACAAAAGTTTACTGGAGCAATATTGCCTTAGCGAATAGAATTTTCTGATGCACAAAAGTAAATATTTGTATAACTTGTAAATATGAGATTTCCAGTTAAAATTCTTATCTATAGTTACACCTAAATATTTACAATTGGATACCGACTCAATATAAAAGCAATTTTTTGAGCAAAAGTTTAATCCATTATCATCCAGGTACAAAGGAATATCACCACTATGAAACTTAATATTAATGTCGTATTGGTTAGAATTTCTTAAACTGAATACAATTAATTTGGTTTTGTCACTTATAAGAAGCTTATGGTATGATTAATTTGAAATATGACGAAAACTAATTTTTAAGTAAGTTTACGTCATATTCCAAAAATTATTTAAGCAAAACAACGTTTTTATCACTGTATTCTAGAGCGTAGTCATCAGTGTAACCGATGATTTTACTTTTCAACGGTTGTGAAAATAAATAAATACTTATATATAAATAAATAAATATATGAAAAAGGTTTTCTTCTTTCAGTTTGCCAGAGAGCGGTGTCTGACAATTCCAATTTTAACTACAACCAACGCCATGTGGATTGATTTAAGTTTAAAAGGATCCAAATGTATATTTTCTCTACACCTGAAATAAATCAATTGGTTTGCGTTATTGCGGACAATTATTGTCTTATTAATAAACATAGGGAAAATTAGGCGTTTTTCTTTATAAGGTAAACGTTCTGACATGGATGCTGAGAATTTTTCAAAACCTTTTCTATCAGAGGGGTATCATCGTAATATTTATGAACAACTGAAATTAAAGCTATTAATTTATTACTAAATTCAATAGAATATAATATGAACATCTTAGGAAGTTTTTAATTGAAGATTATTATAGTTTTAACTTACAAAGATTTAGAAAAAAACACCAATATATTCGTTTGCCATATTCATATAAATTTCAAATCAATATTTTTCTTACCTAAACAGTAAAATACTCCTAAAGATCATTTAAGATTGTTGTTTGGTTAACAATTGAGGTGATGTTTAGTTGGTTAAAATACAACACACTCTTAGGGAAATTATGCTCATTCCGCTTCTCAATAGTTACAATGACTGCTCTCTACTTTCCCAAAAAAAAAAAACAAAATCTTAAAAGAAATAATTAAGCCGACATGGTAAGTTAGAATTATATTCAATTCCATCACAAATAGAAATAATATTGGAATTCAGTATAAAAAATCTAACTAGGGTAGGTATTTATTAAAAAAAATTCTTGGAGGCAAAAAAAGAAACTACATCCATCAGATTGAATTATAATTAAGCTTCCATAAAACTTTAAAATGTTAAGCAGGATCAATAACCACAAAAGTTTTTTAGATTTATCATCGATTGTTTTTTAGTAATAAAGTATAAGAAGCTCAAGGTTATATTAGTTATAATAATTTAACACTATTTAATCCAAATGTAGCTAGTGATTAATTAAAACTCCACAATTTCACCTCCACTTTTTAAATTTTCCTTATTTAATCAATTTCTAAGCCAAAGTTTAACTTAAAAAAAAATATTAATAAAATAAACCTTATAAGAGTTCCACTGCTATTAAATAGGTATTTTGATAAATAAATTCGTAAGATAATTTGGTTCACTTAACATTACTTAGATGTTTTTACAGAATATAAAATTTTAAATTCATAAAATGCTGAAATAGGTACATTTTTATTTTTAAATTGAAAGTTTTACATTGTTTGTAAATAAATAAACTAGATATTTAATCTCCGCAATTACTTATATCTATAATGCAATCTTTTAATTTTTTAGAACTTTTTAATTGCTTTGTGGTGTAGAATACTTTTGTCTTCAATATCTTTTCTTTTAACCAAATGTACATGTATTACATATTTTACTCTCATTCAAAAAATGTGTACAATGAACCTTCACGTTATAATTTTAATCCAGAATAAAAATAAAAAAATATCTATATAAAAAAAATTTCCCAGCTCTATAATATTTTTTCTTAGATGAATCCCCACAATTCTCTTTATAGGAACATTGCAATGAATTTTCTTTTTTAATCCTAACAGTGAAATAAATACATCTTAAAATAAAATGTACCTAATATAAACGATAAGATGTGTACATATATATTATTATTTATATAGTATTCGAAAGTTTTTTAGAACTCTATACTAAATTTAATTAATAGTTTCACTAACATCCAATCATACTTTTAGATAAGTTTTCAATTTTAAAACTTTTTCATTTGATTTTTCTAATGAAAACAAATATATAATATCAAAAGTTTTTCATCGAGCTACGTTTAAATGGGATGTCTTCTTTAATATATTTTCCAAAATCTATCGTCGTTGTATCTTATTCCAAACATGTGACTGAAAATATTTTCTTTTCTTTTTTTTGTACAGGACGATATATTATTATAAATATATACTACCCTTACTAAATACTATCATACATTATATTATTGGTATATCATTAGAGGTTTATATAATATGAATCTTAATATACCTTCGTTTCTATAGATAAGTATGACTGGTGTTTAATGTACTACGTAGACGTATGTACCATATAAACCTTTTATAATTTTAGTTTCCTGATATGCTATAGGAAATATAATATATATTTATGGTTCGTTAGTCTTCAATATAATGATAGCTTTGATAAATTTTATATATATAATATTGTAATTTAATTTCTCGTCTTCTTATTATTATTGTTGATATATTATTTCTGTTTCTCTCGTCTTTTATTTTTCAAATAAAAATAACGGTATTCTATTGAAATATATGAAATCATTGAAAATGAGTCTAGCCAAATTAAAGCTCAATCAAAAAAAAAGTCAATTGAAAAAAAAAAAAACAAAATATATTTATAAAATATTAGTTTGTATTAGTTAAAAAAATAATAAAGAAATTAAAAAGTTTTCTGCTACAATCTTGGAGATTTAATTTTTTCAAATAGTTAAGACGAACGAACAAAAACCCCAAAAAGTTAAATATTATTATTCACCTAAAAAAACCCTTCTGCGATTAATTCATTGGAATTATTTCTAAAATATTACCGTTAATAATAGATATCGTTAACTAATGACATCATAGTAGGATTGGATCAATAGGTATTCTTAATTCATCTTCTGCGTCGCCCGTCACTGCGTATAGGAAAAAATTTTATGTAGATCATGGTTCAAATTGTTCCTTTTAATTTTGATTTAAAAAACTTATGAAAATATTTTGCATATATTTTTGTGTTCTATGTTATTGTCTAAGATATTATGACGCAAAATTATTTAATACACTAGACTTAAACCATAACCATATTTTAAATGCGCCATTTTTATAATTCTCAAATCGAGATTTAACTTTAGGTACTAAATAAAAATGATTAGATATAGTTAAAAGTGAAATACTAAATTTTTTTTCATTAGAAGACGTTATAGAGGAGTAGAACAGGCACGATCCCTCTATCATTATGTAAGAATTTAACCCACTAAATAGAACTTCATTTTATGAGAGGTTAGTCGTAAGGTATTTAGTCCTTATGTGCTTCTTAGTCAAAAGATAGAAATATCAGAGAATGAAAATTTCTTTTAAGTATTTTACATAATTTCTTATGTTCAAATTGAAACTGTGAATATTGTATAAGTACCAAATCTAGCGGTTTCATGTGATGAGAGATGGTTCCACATCCGCGATGTACTTATGACAGCAAATTTTCGTAATTCGAATTACAGAAATTTTAGAAATTCTTCTAGGAATTTGAACTACATTGAGACGGGCAGTGAATAACATAAATAAAACTTTTTAGCTAATAAAATCTTTTTAATAGAGTTTGGTAATCTATATTGCATTATATTTTAAATATTCATAAATACTACTTCAACGCTATAAAATATTATTCAATTACAACAGAAAAAAAACCCAAGCCTAAATATTTTAAATAATTATGTTCTAATATTGTATAATATTGACAATATTAAATGAGGTTCTCGTATATTTTAATAATATTAATAGGTACCAAGGTAGGTACCATATAACATAAAATTCAATTACGAATCAGATTATGCCTTAATAATTTATAAGCATAATAATAAAAAGTTCCAGCAAATTATTATAAAAAGTTCACTTAATTTAAAGCAAAAAATATATACAGATAAAATAAAACGAGGAAGAGTGTAGATTTAACTATGTCAACTATAGGATGTATGCTCGAACTTATTCAGCATATTTATAATATATAACTTAATTAAGTACTGAGATATAATTCTGTAAATTTAGCTGTTATGTGACAGCTACTCGACCCCGTTGCCCAAAACCAATAAAATTTTATAGAAGAAGTTGCCCTAGACCATAACCAAACTCAGCAGAGGTGATTGGAATTAAAGTTAACTTCTTTGGCCAAATTTAAGATATCTAGCTTAATTAGACACTATATAATTGTAAAAGTTTCAAAATCCTAGCTCCATTAGATTTTCAGTTATCGTGCGGATGCGTTTGTCCATCTGTACATAGTGAAATCGACTCAATATTCAACCATGTGAAAGAAAATATTTATTTTTCCGTATCAGCTATCTTGTCTCCTGGTGTCACAAATGTAAATGCAAATATTCTCTTAAACAATGTTCTATAACTGGTATAAAAATCAGTCATTATCAAAACAAAAAAAAATCATTCAAAAAAACATGTTAAAAAAATGTTATTTTAAATCCATAGATCTAACAGTTATTAAATTAGACAGAACTTGCGGGGAATACCTAATGCAAAAAAAATATCCAAAGACTTTTATTTTCTATTTGTTGCTTTATAAATTTAATCACAAACGTATAATAAGAAAAGTATTGAAATCGAAAAAAAAAATACAATCACAGGATTTGTATAATTAATTATAAAGTTTTCGACGTTCAAAGTTTAAAATAATGTTTTCAGAAACATATCTGTTTAATCGCTTGCCTATGTAATTGTTTTTACATCAAAACTTTTTGTTTTGTTTTTAATTTATATCCTGATAGTACCGATTTATAAATTAAAGTACATAGATCAAAAACGTTCTGGAAAGGAAATTGCACAAATCAATCAAAATTTAGAACAGAATTCATAAATGAAAATAAGATTTTCCATATAAAATATAGATAAAAAGTAGTACTTACTTATATTTGAAAATTATCATGACCTAAGTATTAATAAAATTCAACATACATACATGCATACATTCATAAATGCACATATAATAATATTATATCGTAGTTTTATGTTAAAAACTAAGCTTCTCACTTAATGTCACCAGACTTTGTAACAATTAAACACTGTATTTAAATAATTTAATTTCAACTTTTTTAAGAGATCATTGCCAGATATTGACAAATGTAAAAAAAAATGTTTATCTATATTATACGTGAAAGTAAAGAAGAGAACATATACCACTTATTTTATATTATATAATGGTTATCAGGATATTAATATTATTAGTAATCTTTATATATAACGGTATTACAATTACTGAATCAATTGTTATTACTGCAGTTTTGTTTTAAATTTAATTGTTTAAAACTTCATTTTTTTTAGAAATAAATTTCAAGTGCCGTAACACTGAATTACAACTTACCGCCACTTTAATTTTTAGGCACGTAAATATTTTTGGTATTAAAAATGAAAAAAAAAAAAATGTATGAACAAAATATGCGCTTTCAATTACAGTAATAATATTAATTACTGTTGTAATATTAAAAAAAATGTATATGTATATAAATAAGCCTATCAGTTCTCGACACGTTTGGTTTAAAAATTTCTCTTAAATGAAATAGACACTACAGGCTACAGACTGTGTCAACTCTGGGATACCCGTATGAACGTAATATATCCTGTTTCTATAAAACTTGATCATCTTTTAAAAACATTCAGAGTTTTAGTACCGAACTACAGAGATATATTTATGTAAATTGTGGAGTTGTATGATAGCTACCCGAATCTATTGCGCCTAGCTTCATTAAGTTCCAAGAAATGCAAAAAGCCTGAACCGGCTGCTTTAGACCATTCAAATTTTACAAAAGTTTTTGGCATGCAACTCGACACTTTTTCACTAAATTTCAGATAGCTAGCTTCAATAGACACTGAGTTATTTTCATTTAAAAAGAGAAGTTGTATGGCAACTATCCGAACCTGTCATATAATCACAACAAAATTTTACAGTAGTTGTTGCCATAAAACTCGATCATCATTTGCAAAATTTCAGATACCTAGATTGAATAGACACTGGGTTATTTCCATTTAAAGAAAGAAGTTGTATGGCAGCTACTCGAACCCGGCGGGCGAAAATGCTGGAGTTAAATAGCAAAACTAACAATTTTGTAAAAGTGACGTAAAAAACATTTCAGCCTCCCAGCTCCTCTATTTTTTGAGTTATAGTGCGGACGGACACTGAGTTCTTTCATTTAAAAAGAGATTTTGTATGGCAGCTACCCGAACCCGTCACACCACCACAACCAAATTTTGCAGAAGTTGTTGCGATAAAACTTGATCATCATTCGCAAAATTGCAGATACCTAGATTGAACAGACACTGGGTTATTTCCATTTAAAGAAAGACGTTGTTTGGCAGCTACTCGAACCCGCCGACCGAAAATGTTGGATTTAAATAGCAAAACTAACAATTTTGCAAAAGTGACGTAAAAAAAATTTCAGCCCTCTAGCTCCTTTATTTTTTGAGTTATCGTGCGGACGGACGGACGGACGTACATGGCTTAATCGACTCAGAATTCGATTCTGAGCCGATCCATACCTTTGACACTATATCTAGCTCGACTCCTTTAAGGTGTCACAAACGTAATGGCAAATTTATTATACCCTTGAACATAGTTCATACGGGTATAATAATGAAGCACATTGTAGTGGACAGTTTTAGTAAATATCCTTAATTGATTTGATTATTATTTAATAAATAGAGAAGAAGATTGATTTGCTTTTGGTATACCCATTTGTAATTTTGTATCAATAATTTTTATGTATATAAGATGTTATATTCTAAAAGTTTCAATTCCACTTTAAAGAAGTACCCAGATTCTAAAAAGGTTTCGATAAGTTGATAACTAATATGTTAATATTAATAAATAAACGATAAAAAACAGGTTACTATCACTTGAATGTATATATTTAATTTTATAGTATGTCACTTAGGCTGTATTATTTTTTGACTGGATATCATTTGAGTATATTTTGACCGTATTGATATCAGCCGCCCCAAATCCCTGCTAAACAAATTATTAAAACCCTGATTTTGTAACCAACTCTAAAATCTCCATAATTTTATGTTTTACATACATATTTTAACAATAAAACATTTCAAAAAATTACTAGAAAATCCCCTGTGCAATTCCACAATTTCTACAAATTCAAAAACATTTACGTTATCATACTGACTCCCTTAATAAACTACCTAAAAATTTCATTTTAACATCAGCACCATTAAAAAAATGTAGAAATCACTTACTTACTTGTAATAGAAAAAAGCATAAAACAAATCTAAACACATACAATTAAAAATGTTAGGTACAGTTTATTAATTTTTTCTCGCCGTTTTTTCGTGGCGGTAATTTTTGACAGTTTTTTAATCATTGAGAAAAAATTGTCCAAGCTAAAAACACATTCAGGGCAAAAGTTCGTGCCGATATCTCAAAAATTGTTTGAAACAAACACCAACCGCTACGACATTTTTTTTTTTTTGTTACATTTAAAACAATCCCAATAATCGAAATAATTTTAATATTTGTTAAAATTTTACCAGACTCTCTATTTTTCTTTAGTTTAAAAAAAAAATTATAAAAAAGTTGTTTTCGCCGCGAAATTACTTTAATTACCAAAAGTACTTTCAAGTCTTTTGCGTTTATTTTTTTTTTGCTCGAAAAAAATTTGCTGAATTTATTTTATTTAAATGTACTTTGGAAGAGGTCTTTAGTATATTTAATAAAAGATTCATGTCTCTGATAATGTAATTTCATAAATTTTCGGGGCCTTTTTGTTTGTGTGGGTCGTTTTCAACAGCTTTTAATTTAATGGTCTAATAATAAATTTGTACAAAATTATGAATCTATTGTGAGAGAAGGCTTCTAAAATGATATTTCCTATGTTATTTTTTCTTTTTTTTTTTAAGAAAAATAACCATTTCTATAATATTTAGTAAGTTTCTGATTTCTGTTATGAAATATAATTAGCTAAGTCTGCCGAATTTTATATTAATAAAAAAAATTCGAATATTTTATGTTATATCAAAAATTCAGCTTCAAAAATCAAAATTCCAGCCTAAATTAACAAAACTACTTTAAAGTCTGTTGCGAAACTTTTACCAGCTTTTATAATAGTGAAAACAAAATCAAGAATAAAATCGGCCTATTATTTTTTTTCTTATAAATATAAGGCTTACTATAAACTTTGCTCTTTTCACTTTCAGGTCTTTTAATTTTATTAAGAGTATTTTTATTTTTTTCAAAACAAAGAGTCATTTGAAAACTGCCAGCAGAAGATTAATAATTTATTTTTAATTTACCGCTGCGACCAGTTCATAATGGATGTGGCGGTCAAATTTAAAAATTAAAAATTTGCTTTAAATTTTGTGTCAAAAGTACTTTTTAAAAAGTAAAAGTTTGTGTCTCTGATAAGACTTTTAGTCGAAGATTTGTATCTCTGATAATAAAATTTTAAATTATTAAATAAATATACAGAAATATCATCATTGCCAGTTTAGTTTACATTCAGTGTGAGTGGTTTATAATAGATCTGGCCAACATCTTGTGTGTATAATATTGTGTATATTATCAGAAATTCAATCATTAATTCCTGGTATTATATTATATTATCTGATCTGATTAATAAATATTATTTTTTTCCATTGCTAACAATTTTATTAATGGTCTAATAATAAATTAGTACAAAATTATGAATCTTTTGTGAGAGAAGGCTTCTAAAATGATATTTTCTATGTTATTGTTTTCTTTTTTTTTTTCAGAAAAATATCCGTTTCTATAATATTTAGTAAGTTTCTGACGTCTGTTATGAAATATAATTATTTAAGTCCGCCGAATTTTATATTAATAAAAAAATTTCAAATATTTTATGTTATACCAGTTCTACCGAAAATTTAGCTTAAAAATCTAAATTTCAACCTAAATAAACAAAATTACTTTAAAGTCTGTTACGAAGCTTTTTACCAGCTTTTATACTAATGAAAACAAAATCAAGAATAAAATCGGCCTATTATTTTTTTCTTATAAATATCAGGTTTACTATAAACTTTGCTCACTCTCACTTTTTCACTTTCAGGCGTTTTAATTTTATTAAGAGTACATACCTATTTTTATTTTTATTTTTTCAAAACAAAGATTGAAAACGCCAACAGAAGATTAATAATTTATTTTTAATTTACCGCTGCGACCAGTTCATAATGGACGTGGCGGTCAAATTTAAAAATTAAAAATTTGCTGAATTTATTTTTATTGAAAATGTGTTTTTTAAGTATGTACTTTTCCTTTTTTGACTGTACTCACTTTTAATGAACGGTTTGTGTCTCTGGTAATACTTCTAGTGGAAACGTGGGAAATTTGGTCACTCGTAATAATATTTACTAAATTTATTTATATTTTTAATGAACGGTGTGTGTCTCTTGATAATACTTTGAGTCAAAGATTTGTGTCTCTGGTAATAAAATTTTAAATTATTAAATAAATATACAGAAATATTATCATTGCCAGTTTAGTTTACATTCAGTGTGAGTGTTTTATTATAGATATAAAATATATTTTTTTACATGTTGGCAAGGTCTCGCCAACATCTTGTGTATTATATTATAGATATTTCATCCATTTTGGTTTTTCAAAATTTACATAATTAAATTTGTGTGTTTAATTTTATATAAATGGTGCACAGTTGCACTAAACCTAATCGTTATACATATCTGCAAATTTAATTTATTTTTGGGAGAAAATGAAATAAATTGGCTAAAAAACAATCTAAACCGAAATCGCAAATATATGAAAACAATACAGTAATATGTAGAACCAAAAGTTTTTTAATTCAGTAGTTACACACTCTTTCTTACAAATCTAAATACAATTAGTGAGTCATGCATGAGCACAAACACTTTTTATTATCTCTATTTCATTATGCGTTTACTTCTATATGAGCACATACCTTAATAAAAGCACTGAATTTTGTATATTCCTATTTTGACCGGGACAGGTAACACAAAAAATTTAACATGATTTAATTTTATATTATATGAAGCGTTTTTTTATTGAATTTTGAAGCAAATATTAACATAATATTTTGGGTTAAATCTGAACCACAGACAAATTGTACTAAGTCCCAATAATGGTTTCTTGTTGTTAAGTTTATATATTTGTATTGAGTTTAGTGACAGATAATATTTTGCCAGTATAAAATTGTCATAAAAATATAAAATTTCGAATAAAATTTCGAAAATTGGCGAAAAATTCACCACTAAGCGACGATATACACATTTAAAATAAGACTTTTTACACATTGAAAATAAGACTTTGAAAGACTTTATAATAGTCCAGTAATGAATTAGATTACATAGAAAGTTGTTCTACAACATTACTTTTTTTAAAGAGCTATTGTTCAAGACCCATTCCTTATCGAACATTTGTTAACGGATGAAGGGAAGGACGTACAGAGTGGAGCTTAAATGCCAATTTTTGAAAATTGTTTTTGCAAAATGTGCTAAAATTAAAAAATTACATTCTATCACTACCGTCAAACAAAAACAAAAAACAAACCTTTCTATTAATTGTTATTTCATTTCAAAATTGATTCAAGATTTTTTATAAAAATGTAGTAAGTAGTTTATAAAAATAAACAGATTATAAAATTTATATTATGACATATTTCCAGCTTATCTTTTTGTTTGTAAAATGTATACTTTTATAAGAAAGGTCTTTTGATGAAACGTATTTTTGAAAAGGATTTTTCTGGATGTATCGGCCTCGATATTATTATACACACGAAAAAATACTATCATTACATCTATCAAATAATACCATTACATGCAACTAACAAATAGTTAGTTTTTATATATAATTTAAGGTATTAATACTTTAATACTTTTAGAAATATTATTAATGTCCGCATCTAAACAGAAGAAGCAGAACCAACGAAAAAAAAGTTATAGGTAAATGTTGGTGACTTTTTTAATATACGCTTTTATTTAAATTTAATCATTATTATAATCCACATTGTTTTCAAAAAAAATTGCTTATTGCTGCCATAAGCACACCTTGCCTTTTTCTCAAAACAAAATAACAAAAAAAAAAAAGGATATTAAAATATCCGTTAGGCTAAAGGCAAATTCCGAAAAAAAATATCATAAACAATATAGGTATTATATATATATTTTTTTTTATGAAAAAAAGGGTGCTTTGCTTCAGGATAATATTAATAAAAGTGTATATTTTAAGTATACATATGAATATATTGTGTAAGTATAAAAATAATATATGTACATACATACATTTATTGTAATCGTTTATAATCTATATAGGTATAAATTTGTGTGTTTAAGATAGCGAATTACGGTTGGTGTATACAATGTTATTATAATGAGACCAAAATGTATTGGTCATCATGTTTATGAAATGGCCATTGAATATAAACTGAAAAACAAAAAATTATTTAATATGCAAAACAATCTGAAATATAAGCCCACAAACAGCACAGAAAAAAAAATACAATTGTTATTACAAAAAAAAAAAAAAAGAAAACATTAGAAAAGGGTTTGAAATAAAAATATTTAAACTTATCGTAGGATCTACAAATTATGTTTATTAGCTATATAAGTACAAATCTGGCTTGAATAAAGTAATTTTGTAATGTCATATAATAATTAGAATTTGCTCAAACAAAAAGAAATCATTTTGTTTTTTTTCGAAAATTCTTTTACAAAATGAATCCTTGAAAGGTAAAAATTGAATTTTTCTAGTTTTCGGAAAAATTAAAAATATTTTTAGTTATTAAATTATTAAACACTAATTTGTTAGTATCTATTTAAACTGAATTAGTTTTCGTCGGGAAACAAAATTGAATAAAAGTTTTTCCTATGTAAGCTGTTAATTAGGTCAAAAACAATCAGTTGTGGAATTCTTCCTCCTAAGTCTTTCAATTCTATACATATTTTACCTTTTAACATTCCTGTAAATTACCATTTTTAGATCTTTGTATTTGTTTATAATAATTAACTTGACTTTAACATAAGTAATAGTCTATACTATTATATTAACTGTAGAAGTTTTTTCGCTTTTTTGACCCTAGCCTGAATTCTATCTTAAATTATGTTGTGAAAGAAAGTTAAAACTTAAAGTTAAGTTAAAGTTTGTTTGAACAATTTAAAGTTACCTAGTATGAAATGATACCTATAGCTAGGTGTGTAGCATAATGTAACACCCGCTTAATAATACCACATGTATATACCGGTATGATATCTCTCTCTCTCTCTTTGTTCAGTAATGTATTCAGTATTAAATGTAAGTAATAAGTAATAAGGGATTTTTTAATCAAAGTATTTAAACGTGTTTTTATCGATTCCACAAGATGTCTATAATCATGTCGCATATTTCAAACTTTACCTTTTCGAGTTATTTCATTTTAATTATCATATCAGAGAATAATATTATAAGTTTGTTATAAACGAATAAATAAAAATACTACAAGGTAATAAATAACACACCCACAATAAAAAAAAAAACAGAAAACAAAAACTAAAAAATGAATTATCAAGAGAGATGTTAAAAGATTTTTGTTGCAGACTTTTATTTTTATTTAATTTTTTTTTTTTTATTCATTTTTATTTTGTTGTTTTTGACCATGCTAATTTTAATTTTATTATTCCGATGGATATTTATGATAAGGGTTTATTGTAAAGGATCAAAGTTTAAAAAATAAAATTTATTTGTTTTTTTTTTTTTTGTTCAAAATTAGAATATCGCTTTCGGACATCAAATAATAATGAGATGAAACAGTTTGTTACGCAAATAATTTTTTTTTTATGTTTTTTTTTTTTCTTTGCAACATTTAAATACTTGTTTAGGAAAGATTAAAAATATGTATTATATACATTTCAAAAGTTACCTTTAATTATTTAAAAAAAAAACAAACATTTTACAGCAACAATTTCTGTTGTTATCAAAATGTGTACGAGCAATTTAAATAATTCATAATGGAAAAGTTTACACAAATACACAAAAAAATTAAATCGTTCCTTTAAATGAAATTAAAAGGAAATATTATAGATATCTACCTACAGTTTCTTTTTTTGTTTTTTTTTTTAATTAGAGGATTTATTTTGATTAAAATAATTCGGGTAATTAATAATTTTGTTTTTGTTTCTTTTTATTTTTATAGATTATAGACAGCTGATAATGAAATTGTCATTCAAAGTATAATACTAATTATTTAAATTAATATTATCAATTACTCACACGAAAAATCTACAACTACATGTTTAATCCGCAATTATATTTGAAGGAAATGCATAAAAGATGGAATAAATTAAATAAATGAAGCCAAATGTACAGTTACTTTTATAACCTAAATAGAAGGTTCATGGTCTTTTATTGCTCATATGTCATAATAGAAAAAGGATGGGTTCGAAATTTATCCATTCATTATAAGTGAGAGTGGGTCACAATTCTGCACGCCAAAATCAACCTGCTACAATATTTTTTTATCTTGCATTACAAAATTCACGGACAAAATCTTGCAAAATATTTTTAAAGGAATAGATTGTGGCTTTGTTTTTAAAGTATGTATAAACAAATAGTTAAGGAGGATTTTACAGTTGGATTCAAAAGCGGGTTTGCCGCTTTTTGCAGAATATTTATAAAGAGTATGTGACATTCTGAATTACATGCCAGATTTTGTCCTAGTTGATTTTGGAAAACAGATTTTGTTTTAAAAGGTTTTCGAAAGCAAGATTTTGTATGCAAGATTTTGTCGCATTAGATTTTGACGTAAAAGATTATGTAGCAAACCCATTATAAATACTTTACACTGATATGGTTTTAGAAACCAGACTTATTTAAAAATAGGAAAATTTCACCAACTTTTCCAATTTACAATGAATTAAATTAAGTATGCATCTTTTTTACACTTTTTAGATATTTAAGTTTAGGTACTGTCATAAACTATCAAATCTTAATTAAAATTTATTATACAATATATTTTTTTTTCTTCAAACTTTCAATTCTATAGCGATTCTCCATTGTGTTTAGTTCGCTTTAAAACATTTTTTTTTTCATTCCTTGCTATATTAAGAAGCACGGAGCAATTAAGTCATGTTAGACTAAATTATAGTTTATTGAATCATTGTTTATTTTGACGAAGACGTTGATTATTCGGCTGTACAAGTTTATGAAAAATAAAAACAAAATAAGTATAATTCAATACGTAAGAATGAAATAAATAATTTATATTATTTCTAATTTTTTTTATTAATCACCATATCAAATAAACCAATGTTTTCATTTATTCTAATTCATTATTTGATGATATATCATGGGTGTTAAATGAAAAATTTTTCATTCAATGTGAATAACTTTTAAAGAAAGATCGATCACTACTTTATCAGTCGTCTTTGTTTGAAATGTAAATTTATTCTGGATATACATTTCAATATTTTCATGAATGGCAAATATTTTAAAAACAGTTTTATACAGGGTGCTCGAAAGTCCAAGGTCACAAAAAAAAGGAGGTAATAGAAGAGGTCGAAGCACGCAAAACATTGTTCCGTATAGGTCGATTCTGTAAAGTTGCCGATATCCTCTAAAGTATTATCAAAGTAATATCATTCATCAACAAAAAGTATTTAAGTATCGATACACAGCTGAAACTATGAGCTTTTATAACCTAAACCTTTTCTTAGCGTTAGTAGTTGAACAGTTAATAGTTGAACAGTTATAAGGTTTTAAGATTGAGAAATATTGATATTTTCAATGTTTTTTTTAAATAACTGTAATTTTTGCATAAAAAACCGTTATTAACATATTTATTTTTATCACATTTACCAAATTATCATAACTGTAATTTTATGTTATCATCATTTTTATTGTACTTATATCTTTTACTGTTTTGAAAAAAACTAAAAATATTATTTTGGGCTTCATTGAAATTTTATTAAAAAAACTTTTAAAATAAAATTAAAATGTTTACGTTTCATATGGTACTATAAGAGAAAAAGTCGGTTTTACTTATACCCCTTATACAATAATTTAATCTAATCTAACATGTAAAATCATAATTATCAGGACCGTGATAGATGTATAATATACTATTGTAACTTAAAGATATCTCAACATAGTATTCAAAATTGCATGTACCTTTAAACTGAATTTTTAAAAGAAATGCAATTTACTAACGGTTTTATCATATGTACGTTTATAAACGTTTGAGAACAAAATCTTTTTTATTCCTTATGTTCAGTTTAAAACATATGTAATTGCGTACTTATACTTTTTTTAAGACTATACTACAATATTACAATACGACTTACGATTCGCTTTAGACGGAGCACACGATATTTAGAAACAACTTTTTGTAAGGATTAAAACAGCACTCCATAAGAATTAGTGCATGCTTAATTTCTAATGCATATGCTTTTGAATATGATTGTATAAAATATTCAATCTTTGTACAACATTTTTATAAAGCTTATATTATTATACTTAGGTATTTATTAAAAATTCTATAATTGCATAATATAATCTATACCTATATGATGAGCAAAATATTATTATAAAAAAATATTCTCACATTCTCATATTACCCTTTATTCGATTCTACCTTTTTCTGTTTGAATTACTTTGAAGACATTAATATTTCATTAAAATATTATTACGAATTTTAGAATATTCCAAAATTACAAAGTTTAAAACAAAAGGTTGATAGCCCTAAGCTGAGAAACAAAATATGAAAGGCTAATTACCAATATTTTTCTTTTTTTTTATCTTATTTAATTAATTCTTTCTTTTAATTATGAAATTTTTTAAGAGGGTTTTTCTCATGAAACGTTTCAAATACAGATATTTAATTTTTTTTTTAAATATAATAATCTGAATTAGATATGGCCGTATTTACCTACAAATAATTTTTTTTATTTATTTAAAGGACTTTAAAGTGTACAATTAAGGATTTTTTTTGCAGTTTTTTCCTTGTTTTAAAAAAACGTTTTGAAATTCCAATAATTTATAATTAACCGGTAATATGTTGTGTAGAAATTTTATTTAAGGATATGGTACAAATTAATTTTAAGACAGTTTAAATTGTAGGAGCGTTTTATTCAATATTTTTCAGTAATATTATATCTCTTTAATTGGATTTAATCTAAAACTTGTATTGTACTCTTTAGACGAACCGATGAACTATTTTGAAAACCGTATTACCTATTGATGTAGATCTATATATTATATACTCCTCTTATTACAACGTGTTGTCGATTTTTCCTCCATTTATAATACTTCTCTCAGTCTTAAAACTTGTAAGCAACTAAAGCTCAGAAGATCGTTTTTTGCTGGTAATTAATCTTCGATAAAGCAATTTATGCTTTTAGGTTCACATATCTTGCTCGGAGTAAAGTTCCGCAGTTTTTCAATATGTTCACTAAAATCGTTGAGTTGATGGCTACCCAGAGATACTCTTCTGGCCAGACCTGGGCACTTACGGAGGAAGTGTATTATGGTTTCTTTCTCATTCTGTTCTGTTCTCAATTGAATGGGATAGCTAGTTTGGCCGCATGTTTACCAATTGGCCAGTGTCCCGTGAATACAAATATTGTTCTGGCTATATTCCGGTGGTCTTAAAATATATTATAAGATGTTTTTAATAGGTTAAAAAATCCAGAAAGACAGATGTTTAATTAATTTTATGACGTAAAATAGTAGTAGTTAAATAGAATTCTGGGGTTGATATTAACTTTTATATCACTGTGATAAAAAAAATAGTTTTGTAAAGTAAATAGCTTTGTTTTCAGTTCAGATTGGATTTACTTATATTTCATATAAAATTATTTAGAAATTTTAAAAAAAACAAGGTAGAATATAAACCAACGGTTTTTAAAAGCGCACATTTCCAAAACTCAATACAAACTGTTTAAAATTGTGACTTGCACAAAAATTTGAAAATTTCATGTAATAAGAAAGAAAAACATGAAAATAGGACATTTTTGAAATTTTGAGGGCTGTAAGTCCGAAATCCTATATAACTAAGAAAATCCGTTAACACACGTAAAAATATATTATTAAACCTTTAATTTTCATGTCTTGCCGAAGAAAAATTTGTACAGGTGCCTAAGTTACAGGTGTCTAAAAACACCAAATTTTCAATTTTTGAGACGTAATAACTCTTACAGAGGGGGTGCTACCAAAAAATTTTCTGAGGAAACTTATACTAATTCTAAAAGTTCTTTCTTTGTCTCAAAATTTCAGATTCCTATCTAAAGGCGTGCCGGAGTTATGCAAAAAGAAATTTCATGCAAAATGTGGTTTTCACATAACGGTAAATTTAAATAGTAAATAACAAAATATTACATAATTTTAATATTTTTTTATATAGATAATAAAATTTCCGGTCTTCTGCCGGTTTTAGATTGCAAAACTATTACGCAGAGCCTGAGATATATACATCTAAAAATGGGGCTTTTTCGCAATTTTGAAGAGCTGCAACTTTGGAACCCTTTACAACTAAAATAAACCTTTAACACACGTAAAAATATAGTACTGTAGCTTTAATTTTTATATCTTGCAGAAGTAAAATGTGTACATGTTCCTAAGTTACAGGTGTTTAAAAATAGCAAATTTTCAATTTTTGAGCCCTAATAGCTCATAAACAGGGGGTGATCCAAAAAAAATTTCTGAGCAAACTTATACTAATTCTAAAAGTTCTTTCTTGCCTCAAAATTTCAAGCTTCTATCTAAAAGCGTTCCGGAGTTATGAAAGAAGAAAAATCATGCAAAATTTGGTTTTTACGTAACGGCAAATTTAAATACTAAATTTAAAAAACTTGTATAATTTTGATATTAATTTACAAAGTTAAAAAAAATACCTGTCGAATAACGTTTTCATATTGAAAAAATCTTAAGCAGAACATAAGATATATGCATTTAAACATAGGGCTTTTTCAAAGTTTGAGGGGCTGTAGCTCCGTAATGGATGGGGCTACATGAAAAAGTTGTTCCACAAAATTATTTTTTTTATGAGACCTACCCATGGTTAAAATTTTTTTCTCTATCTTTAACGGTGTAGAAGTTTTGTAAACAGACGGACGGACGGACGACAGAATTAAACTAATAAGCACATTTTTTTTTTGGAAATGTGCTAAAAAGGAGTAAATAATGAAAATAATTATTGAAAAGACAATGAAATATTTTTTATATTTTTTTTATTTTTTATAAATGCCTGTATTTCATTTGCCTGTTAAATATAGTCAAATGATAATACAGACAAATAAAAATATGTACAGACAAAATGACATACAGTCAAGTGACATAAATACAATCAAATGAAATGCAGTCTTGTGATAGTAACCCAATTTTTTCAAATACCTAATGCTTTTAATTTTTTGCCAAATTTTTGTTTTTTAGAGAATCTCTTATGTATAAAAAACTTAAAAATGATTTTTTTTTCCTAGACTAAATTATTTGTAGCTATAGAATACAATTTATTTTTTCAGTAGAAAAAAAAATTGTGGCAGAAAGAAAATATTTTAGATCTATAATTTAAAGTTTGAATACAGTAAAAATCTAAGTAAAAAATGAAAATTATAAAAACTGAAAAAAAAAATCCTAAGGAAAATATCTGAAGGGTGAAATTATTTTTATGCTTTCTTTATTTTTTTTTTCTTTTCTTTGTTTGTTTTTGTAGTAGAATAGGCATTAGAAAAGTGTTGAGATTTTATTAGTGACGGACAATTGACAAAGAAAAAAAAAATATTTACTTATCTTTTTTTTTCATCCTCTTCAAAATTTTTTTAATTTTTCCTTTATTTTCTCAAGAGTCATCAGCTTGTTATTTTTAAATTACATCGAAAATATGTATAGATAACGAAAATCTTAACGATTTATATTTAATGGGCCAAGAAATTAAGAGATTCTTATTTAATCTTCTTATTTTTAAAACAATTCTTTTACATTTACGTTAAGTTTAAAAAAAAAAAACTACTTTTATTCTTTTTAATTTGATTCTTGAAACTCTTATAGAATAAAATGTTAATTGCATGTTGTGATACTATGTAATTCTCTTAATCTGTATAGTTTTCTTTTTAATTTTGCAAATTTGTAATTAAAAATAAAATATTACTATGTAAGATGAATATTGTAAATCCTTATAATGACATAAACTCCCAATATTTTAGATAAGATACTTTTAAAAATGTTCTACATCTACATATTAATATTATATTCTTTAATCGTTTTAACAACTCGATGTTCATAAGGAATATTTTTACGATAAAAGTGTTTAATTATAGCCCTATGCCAATTGATAACTTTTTGCTCTGCAAAGTAAAATTTTCGCTTACCGAACAAAAATGTTGACATAAACTCTATTGAATACTTATATGTAAAAATTGTACCCATCAACAGGAGCTAGATAAAATAATGACTTAAGATATTATAAATTATGATGATTCATTTCATTTACTGTTGAGTATCGACTGAGTATCGAAGAGTGAATATAAAAATTATGAAATAACGAGGAAGAATACAGTTGCCTTTGTCAACTCTTAGATACCCGTACGAACCGTTAGTATGTTCACAGCCTGTCACTCTGCTCACAATATTATTATACCCGTATGAACTATGTTCAAGGGTATAATAAATTTGCCATTACGTTTGTGACACCTTAAAGGAGTCGAGCTAGATATAGTGTCAAAGGTATGGATCGGCTCAGAATCGAATTCTGAGCCGATTAAGCCATGTACGTCGTTCCGTCCATCCGTCCGTCCGTCCGTCCACACGATAACTCAAAAAATAAAGGAGCTAGGAGGCTGAAATTTTTTTTACGGCACTTTTGCAAAATTGTTAGTTTTGCTATTTAAATCCAACATTTTCGGTCGGCGGGTTCGAGTAGCTGCCATACAACTTCTATATTTATATAGAAATAACTTAGTATCTATTCAAGCTAGGTTTCTGAAATTTTGCAAATGATGATCAAGTTTTATGGCAACAACTTCTGTAAAATTTGGTTGTGGTGGTGCGGCGGGTTCGGGTAGCTGCCATACAACTTCTCCGTTGAAATGAGAATAACTCAGTGTCTATTGAAGCTAGCAACCTGATATTTAGTAACAAGGTGTCGAGTTACAGGCCAACAACTTTTGTAAAATTTGGTTGGTCTAGAGCAACCGGTTCAGGCTTCTTGCACCTCTTCGAACTTAATAAAGCTAGGCGTCTGAAATCTTGCAAATGATGATCAAATTTTATGGCAACCACTTTTGCAAAATTTGGTTGTGGTGGTGCGGCGGGTTCGGGTAGCTGCCATACAACTTCTCCGTTGAAATGAGAATAACTCAGTGTCTATTGAAGCTAGCAACCTGATATTTAGTAACAAGGTGTCGAGTTACAGGCCAACAACTTTTGTAAAATTTGGTTGGTCTAGAGCAACCGGTTCAGGCTTCTTGCACCTCTTCGAACTTAATAAAGCTAGGCGTCTGAAATCTTGCAAATGATGATCAAATTTTATGGCAACCACTTTTGCAAAATTTGGTTGTGGTGGTGCGACGGGTTCGGGTAGCTGCCATACAACTTATCCGTTTAAATTAGAATAACTCAGTGTCTATTGAAGCTAGGAACCTGAAATTTAGGAAAGAGGTGTCGAGTTATAGGCCAAAAACTTTTATAAAATTTGGTTGGTCTAGAGCAGCCGGTTCAGGCCTCTTGCACCTCTTGGAACTTAATGAAGCTAGGCGCAATAGATTCAGGTAGCTGTCATACAACTCCACAATTTACATAAATATATCTCTGTAGTTCGGTACTAAAACATCTAAATGTTTTTAAAAGATGATCAAGTTTTATAGAAACAGGATATATTACGTTCATACGGGTATCCCAGAGTTGCCACAGTCTACTCTACTGCACTCTTCCTCGTTTTCTTAATATTTTAGTATTTTAAAATAATTTGGGTGAATTTTATAATTTCTAGAACTATGGGTTGTACATATATTCAAACTATATGTTTATATGTACATTCTTCAAAAGCAGATTCTAACCATCCACATAACGATTATCAATCCAAAACTTTTCAAATATTCTATAGTACCATTTAATACTAAGCGGTAAATGTATATTAAATTTACTAAGTACAAAACAGTAAATATAATTTTAAATATTATATTATATTATATTTAAATATTCCATTGACAGAATAATTTCTTATAAGTACAATAAAATACATATATGTATGTAAATACGGCGCTATATAATATACATCTATACTCTTATCATTCATTCCCTAGTGACATATACGATATGTAAATAAACATGATATTATATAAGTATGTATATATATCAATATCATATAAATAAAAATTCTTCAAGCAACCGTTATGTTGTTTATTTATTTACATTTTTATGTACTACGCATTATATCCTCAACAATTTCAAATTATCGAGTAAAACAAAATGGAAAAAATTCGTTAAAGAAATTTGTTAGAAAGTTTGAAAAAATCAAGTAACACTTTCGTCAATTATAAAGTAACCCTATATTATTAAAAAAAGTTGTTAACAGAAATAAGAGTATAATGTTGAGGCTTTAATTTTTGTGTATTACTTCAAAAAAATGTTAACAGGTGTTCAAGTTACAGGTGTTTAAAAATAGGAAATTTTCAGTTTTTGACCTCTTACAGCTCCTAAACGGGGAGTGATACAAAAAAATTTTTTGAAATGACTCATACTTATTTTCAAAGATCTAACTTCATTTCAAGTTTCCAACTTAAACCGTTTAGAAGATAGAAGGGTTGAAGGATTTTGCAAAATTTGAGTTTCACATAACGGTAAATTAAGACACTGTATGTCACAAATATATATTTATTGTATATATACTTTTAAAGCTAATAAAAGTAGTAATCGTTTGGCGTTTTCAAAATGAAGATATACCTTATACAACTTGTGCTATAACAATTTAAATATAGAGCTTTTTTGAACCTTTGGGGAGCTCCGTAACGGGTGGGGCTACACAAAAAAGTTATTGAAAATAAAATTAATATTTTTGTGAGATCTATCAGTATTTAAAATTTCATAGCTCTATTGCAAAAAAAAATTTGGGGACCTAAAAGTTAGGTGTTCGAGAGCTACCCTAAGGCTTGGTCCAAACTCAACCAAAAAAAATAGGGAATCTACAAATTACTCCCAAAATATTTTGTGCAAATTTCAAGATTCTAGCTTTCTTAGTTTTTGAGTTAGCGTGCTGACGGACGGACGGACGGACATGGCTCAAAAGTCTTAGAATTTTTTTCTGATCCGATCCATACCTTCAAAGGTATATCTAGCTCGCTTATTTCGAGGTGTTACAAACGGAGGAGTAATTTTATTATACCCGATCCTATCGTACGGGTATAAAAATGCACTAATCGTTATCACTACCTTATAACTTTTTCTTTCAGTTTAATATAAAACTAATAATAAATCTCTTAGCAAATGTGTTGCTTTATTTTAGAGTTTCCTTCAATTGGCTCACATCCGGAAAAAAAGAACCACCCTTGAATTGCCATCAATAGTCTGAAAATAGTTGATTTTAAAAGAATTAATCTAAATTCCAGCTTTTCTCAAAATTTTAAATGTCAACATTAGTTTTTATTTTGTCACCTCAGTACCTAATGTTTTTTTTTTTCAACTTTCATTCATTTCTTTTTTTTAATTCTTCCCTTCATTCAATTCTTCATTAATTTTTAATCTTCCTTTTACCCTTGAAAATCTTCTTTTACTCTTGCCGTTTTAATTTAAACTCATTGCAGATATATAAGATATTATCCAATCATTAAAGCCTGTTAGTGTCGAATGTTAGTCCACAATTCTTATTTTAAAAAAATTCTTTTACTCGAATGTTCGAAAACTATTTTTAAATGTTTAAATGAAACCGAACTTTTACATTGTCATATAAACAAGTTGTTCTAATTTTTTTAAATTCTTATAAAATTGTATCTACTATTAATTTGGCCTATAATATACTTTTTAAATACCTGCGCTAAAGTACCAATATCATTAAAGCAAAAAAAAAATCGAAACCAAAAGGAAAACCGACCTTCTTTTCGAATTGCCTGTGATCAAAGAAAGGATCCGTTCTATATTATATTATAAGCATTTACATACAAACATTTAGGTACAAAAATCAACAAATAATAAAATTTCCTTAAAATTGCAACAAAAAAAAAATTTGAGTTGTAGATACCTGTAGTATCTTTCCAATAATTTTAGTTTTACTTTTTATTAATTGTATGGAGACGAATGAATGATATATTATATTTACGAGTATTTAAAATAAATGCATTTATTTTAACAACATTACTTCTCGGATATCTCTTATAAAATAGAAATTTGAATTTACAGTTGAAATAAGAGGATACAATAATTTATAAGAAATTAAAAGTATAGAAAACCTTTTTTAAAAAGACTTTTGTTTTTGAAAAAAATATTATTTATTTCAGTTAAGTTACTAGTAAAAAAATTTCTGCCACCCTGTACTTCCCGTTACGATGATAAGATTTAACTAAACAAGAGGATTGGGTTGTTGAGGCCTAACCTTCCTCTCACATTTTATTAACGTTAAGTGACACGTTGTAAATGTTATTGTCATTTTTTTCCAATTTAGTTGTAAACACCTGACAGTCTATGCCAATTTTTATTAAAATTTATATTAACTGAAATTTTTGTCAATTGATTGAAAATAAATTTAACAACATGCCCCTCGTGTGCAGAACGCTTTAATAATACACGTATTGACATATTATGTTGTTTCATCTTAATATGTCAGTTTCTAAATGAAATTGTAATTACGAATCAAAACTTTTAATGACATAACAAAAACTAGGATAATAATATCTTCAATAAAACAGAAAATTAAATAAATGTGTGTTTTTTTCTTTTAATTTTTAAATATTTAATGAATTCTTCTATAAATTTAATTTAATCTTTTAACTTTTTGATAAATATTTTTATTATTCCCTACAAATTACAAAGAAATTACGCTATAGTATATATTAATAATTACATAACTCATATTATCTTTTTCTTTGCTTTTCTATTAAACTGGAAGGAAAATTTTTTTTGTAGGTACTTAAATAGACAAACAGGAACGCAAAAGTTTTGTAATAAATTAAAAACACAGTTAAGGAAGAATATTTTTTCTTTTTTTTATTAATATTGAAGTAAAACTGTTCTGTTGAATCATTAAATGATTATCTTTATAATTGTTTGGATAAAATATCAAGTAAAATTATAAGAGTGTTTTTATTGTATTCGATGATAGGGGATATTGCACCTAATAGTACATAATATGTAATGAATTAGATGATTTAAACGAATTAATGAAATTCAACTGCTTTGAAATTTTAAGATTCTTCCAACTTTTTTTTAATAAAATATGGAAAGTCACCCAGGGGAATTGCACGCAGTTTCTCTAGGGAATGTTGAAACCAAAGCTACCCTCTTTAAATCCAAACTTTTGGATGGGTATTTAATTATAAAATTTACAGTTTTAGAAATAAGGATGCTGTAAGTTACGAACTTCCAACAATCAGTTTACTATCTCTAACAGACTTTAAAACCCTTTAAAGTATACAACTATCGTTAACTTGTATAAAGTACAAATTTTACATATTGTGTGTTGCGTCAAATTGTATTATTTTATACGAAAATGTATTATTATACGATATACGATTATGTTTGTTAGTTTATTATAATTTCACTCACTTATTATTAGAAACGATATGTATATTATACTCATACAATTTTTTTTTGCTAAGGGAGGTGGAAATTTTTCATCATCAAATTTCAAGACATCAAAAACTTCTAAGCTGGTTGTAAAATGAGATTTTTATTTATTAAACCAAAGGTACTAAAAGTAATGGCATAATATTCACTAAATGCTTGCGCAAATGGATAAGGAGTAACAAAAAAAACAAACATGGTATGTCAAAAGATATTGGGAATAATTTCTCCTAGGACAGGAAAAAAACAAAAAAAAAAAGTTCATCAAATGGTGGGGAATAATGTAGCATGTCCTAGAAGAGGACAAAACAAAAAATATTCTATAAGAAATAGGCTATAATTCTTACGGTAAATAAAGAACAAGAAGACTATGTAACGATAGCTGATATTTCGAAACGAATTAACAAATCGCTTAAAACTTTTACACAAAAAACATAAATATATATATATTATATAGGTAGATATATTCTATATATATATGTACAATTTAGGCTATATTTAAGTGAATGGTTTTGGGATATGAAAATAGGCATTAAAACAGACAAACTTTTTGTTTTATTTATTAATTCAGAAGATTTATTACTATTATATAATTTAATTATCATGTTTATTTCTAATGTTTATTTTTTTAGATAAAAAAATTGTGTAAAAATAAAAAAAATTGTAAATACACGGAGAGATGACGTGTCATACTTATTATAATGTTAATGTACTTAAATAAACAGACAAACAGAAAATTCAGAGGGTACATTAATACTAATCTATAAAAAAAAAAAAAAAACCGATAATAAAAGATTTATTTTATTCAAAAGTGTAAGACAAATTTTAATTTTAAAAAACAGATTTAATCAATAAAAAAAATGTCACATAATTTGTCTTTTTTTTTTTTTTTCTTAAAAAAATTTTTTTTTTTTTTTTATTGTTAACTTAATTTACTTTTTCAATAGAATAAAATAGAAAGCTTTTAAAATTAGAAAAATTAATTTTCAAAATTACTTAACAAAAAATGTTTTTCATGATTGTGAAAAACAAAATCTATAAATCATTGCTTTAAATTTAGATGTACAAACATAATATACTTTATTATAAGACAACGATTTATTGATTTAATGACAGAATTTAATTCATTGTTTTCTTTCAATTTATTGACTTAAATTCACTTAAGACCACAGCAAATCTTTAGAAACACAAAAAAACGCAAACCTACGACAGTAAAAAAATATCTATTTGAATAAAAATTACAATTCAATTCAACCATAAGATATACTCGTATTAATACATAGATTTTCAAAAACATTTTGAAAATACTTACGAATTTCGAAAATATACGTTTTTATTTATGTTTGTGTGCAGACATGAGATTTAAGGATTCTGAACTAAACTAAACAATTAAAAATTAAATTTTATATAATAGTACAGCTGAGTTTCTAAGATCTAAAAACCAAAGTTAAGCTAAAATGTTGTTTTTTTTTTATTTTTAATTAATATTCAAAATCCTGTAATATTTTTTTTATATCGCATCGAATCTTTATAAATCATTGAATAAATATCAAAATGTTAACTTAAAGATCCTTAAATTAAAAAATCAAAACAATTAACATAATTTATTGCAAGCAAAGCACTGCAAGAACCATATGATTTTAACACCTAATCAAGAAAACATAATGCTATTTCCAAACAATAATAAAATAATGTAAAAACAAAACTTTTTAAAAAAATAGTATTTTAATGAACAAATTTAACCCCTTAAAAGAAGAAAATAAAATTTGTGGTAGATTTTGAGCAACACAAATTGTTATAAGATAATAAAAGAATCTCAATATGAAATTGAATAAAAAGGCAGCCAAACGAAAACATATACAAATAGACACCAACGTGTTAATATAAAATAATTTTTTTATTACTCTACGTCCTACGAGATGAAAACAGCGCGTGACAGACAGAAAAACAGGACACCGACCAGTTAATATAAAAGCATATAGTGAGAAGAACACAAACTTAAACTGTTATTAGTAGTACTGTTAAAGGTAGGTATTATAAACCTGTAAGAATTATCCGTTATAACATTAAAATATCTGTTATACCGTTTTTTACTAAATTTTTAAAATTAAAATTATTTATTCATTAAGTTCTCCCGTGCTTTTTGCATCTTTTTGTTACTTGTAATTTTTAAGCTTATCTTCATCGAATTATTGAAGTACTCGGATATTTCTAAAAAAAAAAAAAAAACAAATCTAATTCTAAACAAATCAAATAAAAATTAAATCTGTTTAAAAATTTCATAAAAAATCCTAAATAATTGTTTTCTTTTGTGATAAAATTAAAAAAAAAAAAAGAAGAGAAAACAAAATTTATAGGTATGTATGTATCAAAATTTTGATAATTTAGATTTTTAGAACAAGTTCAAAAGAAAAACTCAAGTCCCGAGTCCAAAAACTGAAGCTTTAAAATGTATATTAAATTTTAAAAGTCACTAAAAGTAAAGTTTAAAAGTAACTAAAGGGGTTAAGGGGATAACTATAATTCAAAACTTATTAGTTTTACTCTGTCTGTCCATCTGTTTACAAAACTCCTTCACTATTTAGATATATAGCAATGCAATTTTAACCATTAATAGCTCACATAGACTCTGAATAGTTCCGCCATTACGAAGTTTCAGTTATCAAAATAATTTTAATTTTTAAATGTTTATATCTTAAAGTTCGGATAAATATTTTATCAATATAAAAATGTCAAACGGCAAGAAATTTTTAAAGCTTAATTATAAATCAAATTTTGTGAGAACAAGATAAATGATAAAGGTAATTTAAATATACCATTATGTGAAAAAATTTTCACTTTACCGTACTTCAGAATGCTTCTAGTCAGAGCCTTGAAATTAAGAAAAAGGAAAATCTTTAAGAACTATAGCGTAAGTTATCTCAAAAATAAAATTTGTACTTAATTAGGTCAGTTTCGAAGTTATTGCAGGACAAGAATTAAAAATTCGATATTTCTAAACACCTGTGCAAATTTGTTATGGGATAGGAAAAACAAATAAAAATTCCAATATTATATTTTTATACGAGGTAATGCCTTTTCTCGATTATGTAGCGTTACCTTAAAACTGAAGAAAGTGTTGCTTGATTTTCCACATTTTTTTCTTACATAATATAAAATTCTAAGAAAAAAATTTTCTTTTTTAAAAATGTTGATGTAAATAAAATAATATGTAAAAAACTTATTTTTTAAAATATGCTTTTAGCAAAACCGAATTCGCCCCCTAAAAAGTAGAAAATAAAATTGATTGCAGAACTTTAGCTTTTTGGACTGTTATAATATAAAAGTGAATTGCTAGTGCAAGCATTTTGGACTGTTATAATATAAAAGTTAATTGCTGGAATAAGGTTAAATAAAAATCTTGGAAATTTGAAGTTCGTGTTTCTTTTTTATTCCAGCAATTTACTTTTATATTATAACAGTCCAAAATGCTTGCACTAGCAACTCACTTTTATATTATAACAGTTCAAAAAGCTAAAGTTTTGCAATCAATTTTATTTTCTACTTTTTAGGGGGCAAATTCGGTTTTGCTAAAAGCATATTTTAAAAAATATTTTTTTTACATATTATTTTATTTTATACTTTTTAGTTTTAAATGAAACACCTATGTATGTAATTTAAATTTTAAAAAATATGGGATATTTTTTATTCACACATACATTAACTATTGTTTCTGATATAAAATACGTTTTACAATTTTATACCAAATGTTTAAGTAAATTAAGAAACGTTAAATCGATTCCATTACAGTAAGAGTAAAAATTTTTTATTCCAGTAACTCATAAATAATGAAACTACCTCGAAGGGTAAAATATGTACCAAAATACTGTGATTATAATTTATAAATATTACAATCCAATTTTAGTTGAAGCAACATTTCTAACACGTATGAAAATGATATACATATGCACATAAATGTATTTTACTGCATATTTCTGTAGTATACTATTAGTAGTATACCGTATATCCAAACAAACATCTAACCTTGAACACCTAGTACCTACCTAATCCTTTAATAAGATCATGCAGTAAAAATTGTTGACAAATATCTTGATTTAAATTATAAACAAATGGAGCGGAAGGAAATAATTTAGGAAATTAGTTTAACATAATATTATGTGTATCTAGCCATTGGTGCAGTGGTTGACGCACCGCTTCTCATTCATAAGGGAATGAGAGGTCTCGGGTTCGATTCCCGGCTGGGTACAATAATTATAATATAAAAAAAAAAAATATTCATATATCGCAATATGTAAATATTTTATATATCACTATATCACGCACACCCCACATTCCTACCAGGAAACAGGGGTTATAGCTACCTGGCACACATTTATGTACCTTGGTACCTGAATATAAATAAATAAATAAATATTATGTACATACGTACGTACATATTTACATACGTAGTTTTAATTTTTTGTGTTGACAAAATTTTGTTTGTAAATCAAAATGCGTAATGCGCAAAAGCATAATTTTGTAATGATCTTTACTTTTTATATTCTTTACTATGTACAAAAATAATATTATGTAAGTAGTTTGAATTTGGCAATTGGAATTATTTTGAATAAAATTTTATTTGTATATCTATATATACAATATACATAATAAATGTTCCTAAATAAAACACATAAAACATTAATTTTTAACGACATGCATATTCAATATACAATAAAGAATGTTGACAACAAATATTCTGATTTAAATCCTAAACAAATGTTTTAAAACAAAATAATTTAGCAACATAAAAATATTGTACCTATATATTTTGTGTTTTGCTAAATCCTAATACAAAATACATGTGCACATCAAGATTGATTGAACTAAATTATTATAGGAGGAAAGATCAAATAATATGTGTATATTATACATAAAATTTTATTAAAAAAATGTTGATCAATACAGTTAATAAAAAAAACGAGGAAGAGTGCAGTAGAGTAGACTGTGTCAACTCTGGGATACCCGTATGAACGTAATATATCCTGTTTCTATAAAACTTGATCATCTTTTAAAAACATTCAGAGTTTTAGTACCGAACTACAGAGATATATTTATGTAAATTGTGGAGTTGTATGATAGCTACCCGAATCTATTGCGCCTAGCTTCATTAAGTTCCAAGAAATGCAAAAAGCCTGAACCGGCTGCTTTAGACCATTCAAATTTTACAAAAGTTTTTGGCATGCAACTCGACACTTTTTCACTAAATTTCAGATAGCTAGCTTCAATAGACACTGAGTTATTTTCATTTAAAAAGAGAAGTTGTATGGCAACTATCCGAACCTGTCATATCATCACAACAAAATTTTACAGAAGTTGTTGCCATAAAACTCGATCATCATTTACAAAATTTCAGATACCTAGATTGAATAGACACTGGGTTATTTCCATTTAAAGAAAGAAGTTGTATGGCAGCTACTCGAACCCGGCGGGCGCAAATGCTGGAGTTAAATAGCAAAACTAACAAGTTTGTAAAAGTGACGTAAAAAAAATTTCAGCCTCCTAATTCCTTTATTTTTTGAGTTATCGTGCGGACGGACATTGAGTTATTTTCATTTAAAAAGAGAAGTTGTATGGCAGCTACCCGAACCCGTCGCACCACCACAACCAAATTTTGTAGAAGTTGTTGTCATAAAACTTGATCATCATTCGCAAAATTTCAGATACCTAGATTGAACAGACACTGGGTTATTTCTATTTAAAGAAAGACGTGGTATGGCAGCTACCCGAACCCGGGGACAGAAAATGCTGGAGTTAAATAGCAAAACTAACAATTTTACAAAAGTGACGTAAAAAAATTTTCAGCCTCCTAGCTCCTCTATTTTTTGAGTTATCGTGCGGACGGACACTGAGTTCTTTTCATTTAAAAAGAGATTTTGTATGGCAGCTACCCGAACCCGTCGCATCAGCACAACCAAATTTTGTAGAAGTTGTTGCCATAAAACTTGATCATCATTTGCAAGATTTCAGACGCCTAGCTTTATTAACTTCCAAGAGGTGCAAGAAGCCTGAACCGGCTGTTCTAGGCCAAACAAATTTTACAAAAGTTGTTGGCATATAACTCGACACTTCTTTACTAAATTTCAGATTCCTAGCTTCAATAAACACTGAGTTATTCTCATTTAACCGGATAAGTTGTATGGCAGCTACCCGAACCCGCCGCACCACCACAACCAAATTTTACAAAAGTTGTTGCCATAAAACTTGATCATCATTTGCAAAATTTCAGACGCCTAGCTTCATTAGGTTCCAAGAGGTGCAAGAAGTCTGAACCGGCTGCTCTAGACCAACCAAATTTTACAAAAGTTGTTGGCATGTAACTCGACACCTCTTTACTAAATTTCAGATTCCTAGCTTCAATAAACACTGAGTTATTCTCATTTAAACGGAGAAGTTGTATGGCAGCTACCCGAACCCGCTGCACCAGCACAACCAAATTTTACAGAAGTTGTTGCCATAAAACTTGATCATCATTTGCAAAATTTCAGAAACCTAGCTTGAATAGATACTGAGTTATTTCTATATAAAGGTAGAAGTTGTATGGCAGCTACTCGAACCCGCCGACCGAAAATGTTGGATTTAAATAGCAAAACTAACAATTTTGCAAAAGTGACGTAAAAAAAATTTCAGCCCCCTAGCTCCTTTATTTTTTGAGTTATCGTGCGGACGGACGGACGTACATGGCTTAATCGACTCAGAATTCGATTCTGAGCCGATCCATACCTTTGACACTATATCTAGCTCGACTCCTTTAAGGTGTCACAAACGTAATGGCAAATTTATTATACCCTTGAACATAGTTCATACGGGTATAAAAAATGTACGTACACGAATTGGATTCGAACCAAATCACTCTTACTTTCAAAACCTGTACACTCTCCTCTTCACTATACAACACTAAAATATTTAATGAACATATTACGAACAAAAAATCATAATTTTTAACCATGTATATATTCAATATGCATTAAAGAATGTTGACAGCAAATATTTTGATTTAAATACTAAACAAATGTTGTAAACAAAATAACTTAGCAACATACATAAAAATATTGTATGTATGGATTGTGTTTTGCTAATTATGCTAATACAAAACACCAGGAAAGATCAAAAATATAATGTGTATGTTTGTATGCATAAATAAGAGATAAAAAAAAAATGTAAATTTTAAATTCATATATACAAAATATATACATATTTTATTCAAAAAAAGTTGATGTATAGATAGTTAAAAAAAAAGTTGCATGTGAACTGGATTCGAACAACATGACCCCCACTTTTGAAACCTGTACACTTTCCTCTGCACCATACAACACTTATAAATGTTCCTAGCAGATTACGAAGATAATAAAAAGCGTGACAGAGTGACAAATAAATAAACCGACACCGACGAGTTAATATAAAAGCATATAAAATAGTAACTAATTGCAAATATGCGCCTTTAAAAACCTTAAGTTATGCATACGGTCTTGTTGTTATTGATCCAAATTTATATTATCATTATGTTATCAATCGTCTTAGCATCCGAGTACACGTGAAAAGTAGAAGAAGGTATTTCTAATTTTTATTATACATATATAGGTACCTGGCATATTATTTTCATAACTTCGTTTCCTTTATTATAAATTTAATATGTTCTTATTTCTTAAAAATAAAAAGGCAGAATTAAAAAATGTCTAAATATTATACCTTATATTTCAGAAAAAATAAAAATGATTATACAATTTTAACGTTACCAATTTTTTTTTTTTTAATTTAAAAAAGGACTCTTGTTGTTTTTTATCCAATCCAAATAGAAAATTTCAAGGAAATTGAAGCAAAAGAGCATAACAGAAAATATGTAACTACACTAGTAAATTCTATGATTTTATGTGCTTTGAATATTTATAATATAGATATGTATGTATGTATAATGTACCTATTTTATGTAAATCGTATAAAATATATAAAATATTAAAATAAATATAATTTAATGAATAAATTTCGAAATGTAATAATAACAAAATATTCACAATCATATTTTAAAATTTCAATATTTTTTTCACACTTTTAAAATAAGCAGGAATTCAAATATTTATGCGAGGTGAGATAAAGAAATCAGGTAAAAAAAACCTTGAAGAAAGATAAAGAGAACTTTTATTTAAAAAAAAAAAAAAATATATAAAACTATAAAAAAAAATTATTTTGATCGTACATTTATAAACAAAAATATATAATCGTAATATATGAATGTACATATATACTACATGTTTATTTATTTATTTATATTTCAACATCCATTTTTTTTTTATTATTGTGTGAATACATTCAGTCATTTACGTTTAGTTAAGGCCACAAAAAATTGTATTTTCTATTATGCATGATTTTAAATCGAATATAATATAAATTGTACTTATTGGAGTAGTATAAGACTAATTGCCAATTGGGCAGTAAACGATGCTTTCTATAAACATTTTCATTTACACTTGCAAATTCAGATCATCTCGTAATCGAATCATGAATAGCAGAATTGAGATTAGTTTTTTAAAATCGAAAATTGCATAAGCTTATAATAATTTCAAGGCAAATTTACGAATTTTGTCTTCCTTATTTTCTTATATGTTTTTATATGTATTTTTATTCTTCCTTATATGTTTATTGAAATACTTCAATCAAAATCGTAATTGCATTATAAGGCAAATAAATTTTCACTCTATTCTCTGCTTCTCCATCTCGGTCTTCATTTTCTCTGTCTTCTTCTGCTTCTTTTAATCACCAGATATTGATGCATAGGGTTTTCACAAATTCTATCCATCGATATCCCGATCATTGGCCAGACGTTTGATTTGTGGTTATGTTTTTACTTAGGTGTTCCAATATTTCGCGTGCTCTAGATTCTACTCAAAGGACTGTTTAGGTAGATATTCGTTTGTTTTTTTTGTCGTCAGATTCCCAATCTGGTTCTATATACTCGTAAGATCTTAAATATAAAATATAAAATATATATCTAAATCTTTTAAAAATTAAGAAATTCGTATTTTTTAAAATGTCTATAGTTGAGGCACAAATCAAATAAATAATTCTTAAAAATCTTAATCTGAACTACTTTTCAAATAATGTTATAAAAAAAATTAAAAGAATATTTCAAAATAAATGTTCACTGTTGATAAGATTTGAAACCAGCATATTTAAAAAATATAATGTGCTGCCTCTTCATTGAATTCCATAATTATATAATTTTAATCATCATTTCTAAAATCATCAGTAGTATTGCGAATGTTGCTTCTTCTTCTACTTCTCTTCTTAAGGTAGGCAAAAGAGGATGGAAATGTAAAGGAGTCCCGGTCTCTTAGCGGATATTAAAAGAAAAATGAATAAAATACGACGTTTCCCAAAAATTTTACCAAGAATTGAGATAGTATTTCTACTATGTTTCTATGTTTCTACTATGTTAATGTTTCTTGCATTTTCATTTATTAATTGTGACTAAATATTTCTCTAATTATTATTACCTTTTTTTCTTATATCAGTCCTCAAAGACAGTCGCAGCAGAATAGAATATAGAAATGCTACAAATAACTGTAAATAATTATAAACACTTAATTCGAAACTTAAGAAACCAAATAATTAAACAAAATAGAATAAGAGCAACCTGGATATAAAACAAATTAAAACAAAACGAATGAAATCTCATCACCTCCTTCCTAACAATCAATTATTTTTCCTTCACACCATTATAAAAAAGAGGAAATACTCAGAAATAGAAGTGGTTGAACCTTTTAGACAATAATATGATACATCAAACAGAAGGTGCTCCTATGCTGAACAATTATCAATAAAACATATTAGTGAAATAAATAGCAATATAATGTAATACAAGCACAAAAAGTAAATAAAATGAAACTTATTTCTACAGCAATAACACTCTGTATTCTGCAACAAGTTCATGGCAACCGCAACTTCATATATAGAAGAACTAACTGAATATATATTGAACTTAATTTTCGGAAGCAGAGTGTTCTTTTATTACTATATATACATAATAAAGACTGAAGGTTTCTAGCGATCCTTTACAGATCCTTTTTATTGAATCGTAATTTATATTTTTATTCGGCGTTTTTTATTATATTTTCTTATTTTATTTTTATTACCTGATTGTTAAGATATTTTTTTTTTCTTTTTTTTTTATATTTTAGTTTTCATTTATTTTTCCATTTTTGTATGTTTACATGTTTGAAAATTTATTTCCTAAAGTTAAAGAAAAATTTTTAAATAAAAATATAAAGTAAATAGGTATAAAGGATTTTTTTTTCACCTTTTTTTTATTTTTTTTCAAAAGGAAATTCAAATTTATTTAAATAAATTTCAATTGATATTTTTTTTTTTATTATTTCCATTTATTTTTATTTACTATCGTATTTTCCTCCATTTATTTTTTTTATTGAAATAATAAAATGTATATTTTAGTAAAATTTATGTAAATGTAAATGTATTTCCTGTCAAGAAAATGTAACGACTTATACGATATATATGTATTATATAGAAAAAAAATCCTTTTTTTTTGTATTACTGTGATGCAAGTAGTATAATATTATGAGTTATTGTCGCATTAATAATGTACCCCTGATTAAAATACAAAACGAAACGCTCTAAATAGGAAATTGAAAAAAAAAAAACAAGGTAGAATGTAAACCAACGGTTTTTAAAAGCGTACATTTCCAAACTCAATACAAACTGTTTAGAATTTTGACTTGCACCAAAATTTGAAAATTTCATGTAATAAGAAAAAACGTGGAAATAGGACATTTTTGAAATTTTGAGGGCTGTAAGTCCGGAATCCTATATAACTAAGAAAAGCCGTTAACACGCGTAAAAATATATTATTGAACCTTTAATTTTCATGCCTCGCCGAAGAAAAATTTTTACAGGTGCCTAAGTTACAGGTGTCTAAAAATAGCAAATTTTCAATTTTTGAGGCGTAATAACTCTTAAAGAGGGGTGCTACCAAAAAATTTTCTGAGAAAACTTATACTAATTCTAAAAGTTCTTTCTTGTCTCAAAATTTCAGGTTTCTATCTAAAGGCGTGCCGGAGTTATGAAAAAAGAAATTTCATGCAAAATATGGTTTTCACATAACGGTAAATTTAAATACTAAATTTATAAAAATTGTATAATTTTGATATTAATTTAGAAAGATAAAAGAAATACCTGTCGAATGACGTTTTCAGATTGAAAAAATCTTAAGCAGAACATAAGATATATGCATTTAAAAATAGGGCTTTTTCAAAGTTTGAGAAGGTGTAGCTCCGCAATGGGAGGGGCTACATGAAAAAGTTGTTCCACAAAATTATTTTTTTTATGAGACCTACCCATGGTTAAAATTTTTTTTCTCTATCTTTAACGGTGTAGAAGTTTTGTAAACAGACGGACGGACAGACGGACGGACGAACGGACGGACAGAGTGAAACTAATAAGCACATTTTTTCAAAATTTTTTTGGAAATGTGCTAAAAATGATTCTAATGCCATTCCAAACTTTTTAAAAATAAAAAATGAGATGAACGATTTACAATTATACCTGTAACTTTTATATTTTCAACATATGTTCAAAATTATTTTCTAAACTTATATTGCTTGAAGGCATTAACACCTATGATAGATTAGTTGTAACGGTAAGATATGAACTAGAAAAAATAAAATTTTAATTTTAATTTATAAGTATTTTTGGCAATATTCAAAATTATCCATTATTTAACGTTTCTTAATTTTTCGTTAAATATTAACTTTCAATTTTAATTAAATATATTTTTCAATATCCAAGTTTGATCTGTCAATATGTATTTTACCAGAAAGTTATGGATAATTTTCAAAGTGTTTTTTTTTGGTATGAAATATTCAGCTGTAGGGATGTTAAGCCTCCCTTCATCATTTGTACATTTTGGAACAAGAAGCAAGGTATCTGTGCTAGGAAAATGAGGGTGTGATGAATAATGTAAGGATCTTGGGAATATATTCTTATTATTAGAATTGATCTCTCTTTTTATTCGCATCCAATTAATACTTGAATCAATACCAATACTAAACCCTATCACATGTAGAACTGCTTAAATTCCAATAGGATACAATTTTATTTGTTTATATTTTTATATTTCAATTATAATGTATAATGAAAATTGTTTGTCTACTTTAGTTTTTACGTTTGTTATATGTGAGCTATAAGGTATAGGTTGAAATTGTTTGTTTAAACTTAATATTTGTTTTATAACATATTTCTAAAGTTTTTTTTTCGTCATACATTATAAAGTCTTAAATATTGTTTTGGCAATAATTTTTGGCCAATAACGTTTCCATTCATCAAAATATTAATTCACTAATATTACCACTTATAAAAATCTCACCTATAGTAACACAATTTAGGGCCAAATATTATTATAAAATAAAATAGATTTAAAATATTTTATAATAATATTTTAGATAGATAAAAAAAAATTAAATAGCAGATTGGAATATTAATTAAAATCTCATTTTCAGTAGGTACACATACCTATTTAATTTTATTTCATTATAAAAATGCTTAGACTTTACGCAATATTTGAACTGCCTTTCCTCTGTTTTGGTACCAGAACTTAAATAAACTGCCGAATTTTTTTAATATAGCTATGATAAAAAGATTTTGAAACCAAATATAAAATCACACTCAATATACAGATATTTCAACAAAACATTTAAGATAATTTCAACAAAAAGAATTTAAAATAACGGGGATTTTCGATAAACCAATTACTGAAACCTTTATCTTGAAACCTTTTATTTACCAACTCTAAAATCCCTTCTTACTATTTTTTTACAAGTAGTATACTCTTTTCTTACAATACCAAAAAGTAGTTGAAATTAACTCAAAAAATAAATTTTTGGAATTAAAACCGATGGGCGTTTTTCTACAAGCGTTTTATATTACATAGTTACTGCAATAAACCTGCAATATAAACCTGTTTAACAAAACACCATGTTACAATTTTAAATATACCTATATTGACTAACAAATGCTTTTATTTGCCTTTCTAAAAGTTCAAGATAGGGAAAAAAGTATCCTAACATAATAGCAAAAAGAAAGTTGTAGACATTTCATATAACTTCCATTTGAAAGAATTATTTTATCGTCTAGGCGATACGATTCAACTCCGCTTCTGGGCGAAGAATATTAAACGAAGAATATTATGAGTAACTACAACCAATCTTTAGACTAATAATATCAGTAGCAAGTATGACGTTGGACTAGAATCACTAGGCAGCAGAAACGTGGGAAACACTAAAATGTCTAGGAAAAGAAACGTCCAAAATGAGAAAATAAAGTAGAAAGAAGTGCGCAAAAATTAAGAGAATAACTCAAGATAGAGAAAATTATTTATAGCAAATATATAGATACGAGTAATATCAATATTTAATATGATTATATAATTATTTAATATATCACAAAAGATAACCTTACACATGGTTAATATTATTTATTTTAAGAGTACTTGATGTTGTGCTGTTGAATAAAAATCAAACTATTCCTCAAAACTATCACGTTAAATCGTAACATGAATTGTTTAAAATATCCTACTTACTTTTCTTTTATTTATAGAGGATTTATAAACATATTGGATTAAAAACGAAATATAATAAATGTGCTTTAATATTTTTTCTCATCTGACTATTGATATAATTTGAAAATGATTAGGCTTTCCGTCAAAAGTCATGTACTTCAGCCGAAAGACTTGTCTTTCAGTTGGACCGTGACCATAGTTGATAGTTATATTCAAATAAATAGTACAACCATATAGAATTAATAATAGAATTATAAACACAATATCCAAGCCGAGCAGTATCGAAATTTTGTCCATTTATTTATGTCTATGGCTTGCTTAAGTAATTTGATTTGTTTTTGTTATATTTAATAATAAAGTATTTTTAGAATTTAAGTTTAAAGCTACTGATCATTTTTAATTTATTTCTCTTGGACAGAATTCAAGCTGTGGTAATAGTCTCATTTTTGTACAAAAAAAACATAAATAAATAAGTAAAATAGCAGTTTAGTTATATATACTATATTTTAACTTAAATAATAATATATGTATTGTATCTTATTAGTCATCATTTTGAAAAATAGAACGAATCATGTCTTCAAAAAGAAAAAGAAAAGTAATCGAACACGTTTGATAGTTTAACAACAACGTGACTTGAAATTGAAATGTTAAATTATTTAATCACCATTCCTTTCAGTTTTTTTTTTTTTTTTAGAATCCCTTAAAGAAAATAAAAATAAAAAAAAATCAAATAATGGAAAAAATTAAATAAAACTTAAAACAAAAAAAAAAAAGTTGAAATCTAAAAGAAACTTTAACCAACGTATGCATTATATATAATGTGTGTTTTATTTCATTATTTAAGAAAAATTTTGAAATAAGTAAAAAAAAAGATAACCTTTTTAACACTTCATTGAATTTATATAAACTTTAATATATAAATAGTTTATTCCAATATAGAAATATAAGAAAAAATGACAATAAAATTAAAATCTGAAAGAAAAAATATACCTACGACAAATACGAAAAGAAGTTAATAGGGTTGACCATGAAATGCCAAATACAAAATCTCAAATACAAAATCCCAAATATAAAATCCCAAAATCCCAAAATTTCAAAATCCCAAACCACTTTCGTTATCATAATTCGTTTTGAACTTTTTTTATTTCAGATGTCCATTTAATTATTGAAACCCTGATTTTGAAACCAACTATAAAATCTCACTGAATTATTTTTTCTTACATTTATGTTTCAACAATAAATTTCATTAATAGTGGGGGCTATTATACATATATTCTGTAAAAAGCGGCAATCCTGATTTTGAATCCAACTCTAAAATCCCTCGTAATTTAGAATCTGTCATACACATATATACATATTCTAGAGAAAGCGGCAATCCTGGTTTTGAATCCAACTCTAAATTCAAAACGAACATAATATCAAAACTACTTTGGGATTTGGGATTATGGTATTTTAGGATTATGGAATTTCGTATTTTGGAATTTTGGGATATTGGAATTTGGGAATTTGGCATTTGGAATTTTTTTTTGGGATTTTTTTTTTTTAGGATTTTGTGGCGCTCCCGGTTAAGATCAGATCAATAATATAAAAATAAAATAAATAAGGATATATGTACATACGAGTAATATGTACAGTGATATAATATGTTAGTCATCAAAAGAAAAGCTTTAGAAAATTTTTAATTTAGCTATTGAATGAAACGTTGATTTTCCTATTTATTTTCTTTGAATTTTACTAATACTTTACGGATACTTTTTAAATAAATATTTCTTTTTGTTTATTTATTTATTTTTTTTATTTTATTTCCCTTTCCATATAAATATGACAAGGAAATTAAACAGTCTTTCCTTCTCAGATGTGGCTTTAAATGTTGTAAGAGCGAATTTTTATAACGTGTGTTGTATTCAAACCCAGTCTCTCTCAGTGTTTTGCAGCATATTTTATACACACTTTTACCCACTAAAAGATAAGTTTCTTTTTTTCGGGCTTTCTTTTAATTTGCAATAAAAAAATTTTATTTATTAAAAAAAACTAAAAATCATTAAAGCATTCAGTAACATTTTCTGATAAAAAACTTTGCTAGTTTTACGATTGAATAATAACGTTAAGATAATTTTTTTAGTTAGATATTAGTAAATTTGTTTAAAAATAAGTAATTATGTTCTCTTTTCAATAATTAGCACGCTAATATTTAAAAAGTTTTACTACTCCTAGCTAATATCCTGCATTAGCAGCTACATTATATTGGATAAAGAGTGAGGTGAGTTTAATCGGTAAGAATCTGACACAGTTAATAAGGTGATATTTTTGGTATCTTTAGAGGGAATCTTCTTTCTGCACTTCGCTTAAGAAAAAAATAAAAAAAAAGCACTGGTCTGACCATTATTATATTCAAGATTTGATGTAAAAGCGAAAACTTTTATAAAAATGAAATACTAAAATAAAGTAAACGATCATTGTTTTTTGCCTTGCCCGATTTTAAAATGTATTAATTTAATATTTATTTTCACCAGTTTATTAATAGAATTTTTTTAAATATGCTTTAGATCTTTCCCATTTGTAAGTGGTCATTTTTTGATTATAAAATAGCATTCTATCTTGCAATTTTCATATAATGAATAACAAAAACAAAGTAGGTATAATTGCTTTACGTACAATCACCCAAAACAATAACGCCCAAAAATTAAAAATGAATAAATTCCACAACGCACATCCCACGTAAATCGAAAATCATCGAACATATTTTTAATAATTTTTATTTTACAAAAAGGAAGTCCCAAAAAAAGGCAAAACCGATCAAAAAGTAACATCCAATTGGGCAAAATCGTTCACACATTTTGGAAATTATTAATATCTATAAATTTTTGTGTTTTACTTTAAAAAAAATTTTTTTTAAACCTAAGGTATAGATGTTTAAATAAAAGAAATTGAATTTTTTGATCTAGTAGCATTTAAACATAAGGGAGTAAAATAAATTTATGAGCAACTTATTCTTAAACTAAAATATCATTCTTCCCTCAAATTCTAAGGTTCTAATTAAAATTTGAAAATTGAGCTTTTTTCAAACTTTATGGATTACATAACATAAATATTGGTTTACAATATTAATTTTTTTAATATATATATCTATTTTCTAACATTTTATTGTTCCATCTTAAACGGAATTTTTGTTAACAGACGGACTGACAGACAGAGTGAAAATAATTAAAGATATTTTTCAAAAAAACATCTAACCTAACGGAATATTATTCTTTTCTAAATCATATATAAATTGGGATGATTAAATCAATTTATTGAAATCCTGATATTTTGTCAGACGCCTAACATGAACATCTGAATAATGTATGAATATACAAGTACTTAAAAATTCTTCGTCACATGTTCTTCCGTCCGTTCAAATCGTCCAAAAATTAGATAATAAACAAGGTAGAATGTAAACCAACGGTTTTTAAAAGCGCACATTTCCAAACTCAATACAAACTGTTTAGAATTTTGACTTGCACAAAAATTTGAAAATTTCATGTAATACGAAAAAACGTAAAAATAGGACATTTTTGAAATTTTGAGGGGCCGTAAGTCCGGAATCCTATATAACTAAGAAAAGCCATTAACACGCGTAAAAATATATTATTGAACCTTTAATTTTCATGCCTCGCCGAAGAAAAATTTTTACAGGTTCCTAAGTTACAGGTGTCTAAAAATAGCAAATTTTCAATTTTTGAGGCGTAATAACTCTCAAAAAAGGGGTGTTACAAAAAAATTTTTTGAGGAAACTTATACTATTTCTAAAAGTTCTTTCTTGTCTCAAAATTTCAGGTTCCTATCTAAAGGGGTGCCGGAGTTATGAAAAAATAAATTTCATGCAAAATGTGGTTTTCACATAACGGTAAATTTAAATCGTAAATTACAAAATATTACATAATTTTGATATTGTTTTATATAGATAATAAAATGTTCGATCTTTTGGCTGTTTTAGATTGCAAAACTATTACGCAGGGCGTGAGATATATACATCTGAAAATGGGACTTTTTTGCAATTTTGAAGAGCTGCAACTTTGGAACCCTTTACAACTAAAACAAACCTTTAACACACATTAAAACATATTACTATAGCTTTAAATTTTATATCTTGCAGAAGTAAAATATGTACAGGTGCCTAAGTTACAGGTGTTTAAAAATAACAAATTTTCAATTTTTAAGCCCTCATATCTCATAAACAGTAAGAATCTCAAAATTTCAAGCTTCTATCTAAAAGCGTGCCGGAGTTATGAAAGTAGAAAAATCATGCAAAATTTGGTTTTCACATAACGGTAAATTTAAATACTAAATTTAAAAAAATTGATATTAATTTACAAAGATATAAGAAATACCTGTCGAATGACGTTTTCAGATTGAAAAAATCTTAAGCAGAACATAAGATATATGCATTTAAAAATAGGGCTTTTTCAAAGTTTGAGGGGGTGTAGCTCCGTAATGGGAGGGGCTACATGAAAAAGTTGTTCAACAAAATTATTTTTTTTATGAGACCTACCCATGGTTAAAATTTCTTTTCTCTATCTTTAACGGTGTAGAAGTTTTATAAACAGACGGACGGACGGACGGATGGACAGAGTGAAAATAATAAGCACATTTTTTCAAATTTTTTTTGGAAATGTGCTAAAAATTACATAAAATGAAAAATCGCCCATAAATTTTGAATTTATTAAATTTAACATTTTTATTCGAATTTGAGTTATAATCATTATGTTATACAGATATAATATTATGTCAAAATGTAATATTATGATAAACTTTTTTTCTTGCACACGAAAACAAACAAAATAACTTTATCAAAAGATTATTAAATAAGGCCTCGGTTGGCTAGTGGGTAAGAGCGTATAAAATACGCTCTAAAAACACCGAGGAAGTGTAGGTTTGAATCCAACACAAGTTGTAAGAATAATTATTTTATACGCTCTTACACACTAGGCCACCCCTTACCCACTAGGCGGTAAATGGGTAAGTGGGTAAGAGCGTATAAAATAATTATTAAGTTACCCACTTAAGTGGGTACCAGGGTAAGTGGGTAAGTGGCTAATAATATATCCATGGGCCTTACACCGAGGCCCCTGGATATATTATTATTATAACAAAGAATATTTATTTTACTATACCAACAAAAATTCTTATTTATTATCGCAGATCGTATCATTATTTTTCTTGTTGCATGAAAAAGGCTCAAAAAAATCAGACAAAAGCAAGAGATAAAATGTTCGCATACTTTTACAACAGCAAAAAAAAAACATAACAAAATAATTTAATAACTATGAGTTTTTTTTAATTCAGCATTCCTATTTAATATTAATATAACGAAAACTCCGAAATTTGTTATATTAGAAAACGGTTAGGAAGAGATAAAGCTAAACCATAAAAAAAAAGGAAAAATAAAAATATCCTTATTATTCTTGACTATAGCTTTAATTTTTTTTTCTTGCAGCATCCGCATTTTTGTGTTGAAGGATATAATTGAAGGATATAAACTTTTTTTTAACCTTGCGTGCTTGTTCATCAATACTTTATAAGAACTTTTACAAAAGAAAAAAAAATAATTTTTTTTTTGAAATTTTAATACACTCCAGAACGGGAAGATGGTAAGCAGGAAATGAACAAAAAAGACAAAATAATTTAAAAAGTAAACTAACATACATATTATATAAAAAAGATTTAAGCAAAAACTTGATATCATTGAAGCAATATTATCCGAAACATTGCAAAACTTTCAAAATTTAATGAAAATTTAAAACTATAATATAAATAAAACTAAAGTTTTTGTAACATATGCCAACTATATGATAAATACATCAACTTTCAGTTTATAATAATCTCAGATGATTATTATTTGTGCAGAATCTGAACTGGAAAAATATGTTGTAATTTACGCCATGGAAAATTATCGTCTAATTATCTGGTACTTTAACCCTCTGTTATCAATTACATAAACCCACATATGTTCAAGTTACAGGTGCTAGTGACATAGCGGGGACCAAAAATATTGCCAAATTTTAGTTTCATATACAAGTAAATTTAAAATTTAAATTATAAAAAATTATACAGTCTAAAAAATTTATTGCCGTTTGATGTTCTTATATTCAAAAATATTAAGTAGAACTTGAGATATAAAAATTTGACAGTAGGTTCTTTTACAACTTTGAAGAGTTTTACCTCTGAAAAGAGTGGGGTTATAAAAAAAAAGTGTTTCTACAAAAGTTATTTGTGACACCTATTCATGGTTACAATTTCATTGCACCATCTTAAACAATATAGAAGTTTTCAATTCAAACAGACGGCCGGAAAGAAAGACAAAGTGAATCTAATACGAAAATTTAAAAAAAAAATTTTATGAAAAATATGTACTAAAAATAATTTACCACTTTTTCCAAATGTAAAGCATGTACTTTCTAGATTTGAATTTATTTATGATCAATTTAGAGGAAATCGCTTAGAAAGCATAGAATATAAAGTAATAATAAATGATGTTTTTTATTAAAGGTTATAGTCCGTAACACAAAATTCTGAAATATTTTAGCTTAAAAATAATATCTAACGTTTTAAAATATTTACATAAAGTTTTTTAACTATATACTTAAATATGCAACATTTTCATTTCCAAATATTATTATTTTCAAATAAAGAATGAACTCATCAGAGATATAATTGTAAGATCATTGAAAAAAATAAACAATGATCTTACATATCTCAAGATATTAATTGTTTATATTTAAGCCACTTAAAAAAAATAAAACCTTACAAATTTTGGAAAATTTTGGTTAAGGTAGGATTCGCATCCTTTCTGATGAAATTTATAAAACATTTTTGGTTGTTTCTAAAACTTAGACCTATAGTATAATTTTATTTTTCTTATTTTCCCACCACATAGGATTCAGTAAAAATATACTAATTCTAAAAATATTCCTGTTAGGACATTGCCAGCTAAAGGGACACTTAAAGAAAATTGCAATAGAAAGTGACGGTACATGCAGATTCTGTCAAAAAGAAGAAGAAATTCTAGGTCACATACTTAAAAACTGTGGTGGTTGATGCCGAGCAAAATATGTGCACCTAGGATCATATTTGCTATGACGAAGATAAACTGCCAGCAATAAATCCTATATAAATTTTAACTTTCTTATTGGCAGTAGGGCTGACCGAAGTATTTTAAGTGGAGGCAAAATCCACAACACAATATAGTAATAGGTGGAGTAATAGGTATTTTATATAATACTTTGATCTGACCGAGATTTCAACTCGAGACCATTCACCTGAAAGACTGGTGACATAAGCACTGCACCATTGGTCAATTACACAGTATAATATTTAGTAAAACACAATTAATAAAAAATAAATTCAAATTTTAATAATCTGCAATGTAATCAATCAAAATTCAAGAGAAATAATTGAAAAACAAAGACACTTTATGAGTTTATTAATTAACATTCTTTTTAATAATTTTTTTCCTTTTATTACATTAATTTAAAAAAAAACAATGTTTGACATATTCTTCTAAATTCTCTTTTACTGTGTATTTAATAAGTTCTTATCTAAAACACATTTATTCCTTAAAATTAGGATATTAAAATGTTTTGGTTTTTTGGTTTTCTTTTTAAAAAAACTCTAAGTATTATAAAAAATTTATAAAAGCTGACTTTGATTGTTTTTTTCCATAAAATCTATTAACAAAACTATCTCACATATGAAAACTATGCATATAAATTGTGGTTACCAGCAATTTTTAATTAACTTTTAAAAAAAAATCTTTAATTTTTTTTTTTGTTTTTAATAATTTTTAGTATTTTTTTAATTCTTTGTTTTCCTTTGCACAAAATAGATGGAAAGGAGATAAAAATTAAGGTTTTATTTTAGGCCACAGGAATTAGTTCCTAAAGAAGAATGAAAAAATAATTTTAAATGAAATTTAGTTAAGTTAATGTTGTACGTGTACGTGTTATTATAGATTGTGAAATTTATTATACCCGTAAAAACTATATTCACGCGTATAATAAATTTGCCATTACGTTTGTGACACCTTTAGCTATTTAAATCCAGCATTTTCGGCCGCCAGATTCGAGTAGCCACCATACAACTTCTTTCTTCATATGGAAATAACTCAGTATCTATTGAAGTTAGGTATCTATCTGAAATTTTGCAAAATGGTTTCGAGTTACAGAACAACAACATGTGTAAAATATTGTTGTGCTGGTGCGACAGGTTCGGGTAGCTGTCATACAACTGCTCTTTTTAAATGAAAATAATTCGGTGTCTATTGAAGCTAGGTATCTGAAATTTTGTAAAAAAGATGTAAAATTGCATTCTAACAACTTTAGTAAAATTTGGTTGGGCTAGGAGCAGTAGGTTCAGTTCATCTTGAAACTTTATAAAGCTAAAGTTCCAAAAATATTTACTCACTTAATGTAGTATTTTTGGGTTTTATTTTGCTTCGATGTAGTTTTACGTGAAAACGTTCTATAATATATTATGGCCTTTTCTTATTTTCTTAATTTTAAACTGTGTTTCACTTGCATGCATGCATATATAACTGATTTATACTTGTATGCGCTTGTATATTTTAGTTTGTGATGTGTAGCTTTTTCTTCTATTGTATTCTATGGTGACATGTAATAATACACCGACAAATAAAGCCGAATCGGCTTAATTTCGAAATAAAGCGGAAATCTGTTAACAACTTTTTTTAATAATGTAGGGTTACTTTATAATTGACGAAAGTGTTACTTGATTTTTTCAAATTTTCTAACAAATTTCTTCAACAAATTTTTATACGCGTACGATAGGATCGGGTATAATAAAATTACTCCTCCTTTTGTAACACCTCGAAATAAGCGAGCTAGATATACCTTCAAAGGTATGGATCGGATCAGAAAAAAATTCTAAGACTTTTGAGCCATGTCCGTCCGTCCGTCCGTCAGCACGCTCAAAACCTAACTCAAAAACTAAGAAAGCTAGAATCTTGAAATTTACACAAAATATTCTGGAAGTAATTTGTAGGTTCCCTATTTTTTTTGGTTGAGTTTGGACAAAAACTTGGGGTAGCTCTCGAACACCTAACTTTAAGATCCCGAAATTTTTTTTTGAATAGAGCTATGAAATTTTAACTGCTGATAGATCTCACAAAAATATTAATTTTATTTTTAATAACTTTTTTTTGTAGCCCCACCCGTTACGGAGCTACAGCTCCCCAAAGGTTCAAAAAAGCTCTATGTTTAAATTATTATAGCACAAGTTGTGTACGGTAAATCTTCATTTTGAAAACGCCAAACGATTGTACGATATTGTATATATACAATAAATATCTAGTTGTGGCATACGGTGTCTTAATTTACCGTTATGCGAAACTCACATTTTGCAAAATCCTTTAACCCTTCTATCTTCTAAACAGTTAAAGTTGGAAACTTGAAATTTTGACAGAAGTTAGATCTTTGAAAATAAGTATGAGTCATTTCAGAAATTTTTTTTGTATCACCCCCCGTTTAGGAGCTGTAAGGGGTCAAAAACTGAAAATTTCCTATTTTTAAACACCTGTAACTTGAACACCTGTTAAAATTTTTTTGAAGTAATACACAAAAATTAAAGCTTCAACATTATACTCTTATTTCTGTTAACAACTTTTTTTAATAATATAGGGTTACTTTATAATTGGCGAAAGTGTTACTTGATTTTTTCAAATTTTCTAACAAATTTCTTCAACAAATTTTTTGCATTTGTTTTACTCGATAATTTGAAATTGTTGAGGATATAATGCGTAGTACAAAAAAATGTAAATAAATAAACATTATAACGGTTGCTTGAAGAATTTTTATTTATATTAAATTTGATATATATACATACTTATATAATATCATGTTTATTTACATATCGTATATGTCACTAGTGAATGAATGATAAGAGTATATAGATGTATATTATATAGCACCGTATTTACATACATATATGTATTTTATTGTACTTATAAGAAATTATTCTGTCAATGGAATATTTAAATATAATATAATATAATATTTAAAATTATATTTACTATTTTGTACTAAGTAAATTTAATATACATTTACCGCTTAGTATTAAATGGTACTATAGAATATTTGAAAAAGTTTTGGATTGATAATCGTTATGTGGAAGGTTAGAATCTGCTTTTGAAGAATGTACATATAAACATATAGTTTGAATATATGTACAACCCATAGTTCTAGAAATTATAAAATT